>OZ025292.1:383293880-383973046 GCA_964019185.1 Maratus speculifer
AATTAAAAATTACTCCCCAAAAAATCACAAGATTCTTTTAAGTTTTCCAATAAAAATTATTATCGCTCAAAAGTTCTACAAATTGTTTTCGAAGTCACCTCATTAAAATGAATATTAAAAAAATTAAGTTAAAAGTCCCGTTACAGACATGCGTTGTTTATGACGGTTGAAGTAGATAAAGGTTATTCAGGTCTTTCTAAGGAAATCTAACAGTTATTCACACATGATTCAAGGAAAATCGCAGATTCCGAACGGTTAGGTCAACGAGCGCAAATAAATGTTAGAATGTAAAATCCGTTTTTGAAACATATTTTCTCATTCAAATTTTAAAGTTATTTTTTAACTAATCTAAAATATCATGTGTATAACATAGTTGACTAAAAATAGTACTCGAAATAATTTTAAAGTTCCTTCATTAAATTAATATTTAAAGTTATTATTCTCAAATTCCCATAAGCAGCATGTGTTAATTATGACGGTGGGTAGAGATAAAGGTTATTCAGGCTTTTCTAAGATATTCTAAACCAAAATGCACACATGATTCGAAGAAAATTACAATCTCCGAACGGTTAGATTGACGAGCGCGCGTTAATTTCATTGCAAAAAAGTTAAAGTTTTTCTATTAAGACTTTATCTCCGCTTAAAACTCCAAAAAATGAAAAAATAATTCAATCTTAACAAAATTACTCCTAAAAAAAAATAATTCATTAATTCACCATGAATGAACCCTTCTTAATTAGGTCTTTATTAAAATAGCAAACCCCGAAAAAAATATATATATCCTTCGCCTATGATTAGTCTAAAATAATAATTTCCCCCAAAATACCCGCTTAACTCATCATGTAAGAGTACAGTGGAAAAAAAAAAAATCAATCTCCCCAAAATTTCTGCTTAAAATCAAAAAATAAACTTTTAAATGACACCAAACTGAAAATTTTTAAGTCGCCACATTAAAATTAAAAACCACTCGTACAATAGTACGGAAAAAAACATTCTATGTCCCCAAAATATTCGCTTAACCCCTCATCAAAGAACACGGTGAAAAGAAAAAAAAAATCAATCTCCCCAAAATTTCCGCTTAAAATCAAAAAATAAATCCTAAAACTTAAGTGCACCGAAAATTTTAAAGTCCCCGCATTAAAATAACCTATCATACTATAGCACGCCGAAAAAAATTCTAACTCCCTAAAATTCCCACTTAAAATTAAAAAAAAAATTCTTATCTAAAACACACTCATCCTATAAGATGACGTCATCTTAAACTTGCGTGACGCCCGATGACCTTCACCCCACCCCCCTCTTACAGCTCGAACGCCCGATAACCTTCACAGGCCGATGAGCTTCACAGAGGTTATGCAAAGGTCGACGCCCGGTGATGTGGAACTCTCATTACTATACTACTGAGGTTCGAGCTGCTGTTGAGCATGTTTGGTACTAAATAGACCCCCAAGTGACGCAGCATTTAGTTTTTTTGATGAAAAGTCACATTCTTGCACTAACTGCAAACAATGCGGGTGGAACATGATTTTAATTTCTAGTTATTTTTCTGTAAATACACAAATTGCCTATACTTTTGCCACAATGTTAATTTTATTTTTTACCATTATATTTTATGTAAAAGGTAAAATTCAAAATTTATTGTGTGTGAATGAAGGATAAGTCACAAGTAATATATGACAGAGGAATTACAAACATTCGGTACATACTTCTGAAAATAGAAGCATAATCAATCATTGTCTAAACTTTTGCTAAGCACTGTAGATCATTACTATGTATTAAAAATATTTAAATATATGTTTACATTTTATTTTGGAATTGCGATACATTTTATAAATAGTTTACTCATTTTTTTCATATTTTATAGTGTTCATATCCATGATAGATAAGTATTATTGAGGCTCCCAAAGACTAGTTTTGGTTATGTTTGAGTCTTCAATGTTTTTATTCCATTCCTTCTTTATAATTCTGCCTTTTTTTCCTCTGAATTGGTACTGAAATTCAATTTTATTCCACTCAGAATTTTCATTTTCAAAATAAATTCAATTTCTTGTCTGCTGTCCATAAAATTTTATATCTAACTATTTTATTGAAAGTTTTTATGCAAAACTGTATTAATTTTATTGAGCTACTATTTTTCGGAATCTAATTTTAAAAAGGAATTTTTTCTATCTACTCACTTCCAAAAAAAAAAAAAAAAAAAAAAAAAAAAGGTAATTATTCTCCCATAAATAACAACAAAAATGTAACAAAGAAATATCTTTTAACAGTATCAAGATTAAAATTTATTTCAAACAAACAAACTGGGGTTTTATAACATTTTATTATTTTTATTATTTTAACTGAAAAGAAAACGAATAATCTGAAATCTCATTTATATCAATAACATCAGCATAAATTTTGCTGTAAAAAGCATTTTCTTGCAACAAGATTTCCCTAGAGATTATATATATGCACATAAATATATTTTTTGTTTTCTTAAACTAAATTTTAAATAATTATAGTTTTTCTTTTAGTCAAGATTACAAATATTTAATAATATACACTATAGGCCAAAAGTGAACGGTCACTGTTCAATTTTAGACGTTTGGTTAAATATCTAGAAAAATACATGAAAATTATTCTGAAACTACAAGTGTGTAAACATAATAGAGCAGGTTATATAATTCCAGGAATGTTTTTTCTCGAAATCCGGTTAGGGACCGTCAACTAATTGAAAAAGAGCATAGGTTTTTTGAATAACCCTGACATATTAATGCAACAACGTGTTCAAACAGCAGATTATGATTAAGTGGCTTATTATAATTTACTCTGATCATTTTAATGAAAATACTATGTACATTCGTAGAGAAAATGCGGGGGTTTTATAAAAACAATCCCAAATTTTTCCAAATTTTTTGTTTATAATTTTCAGAATTCTTAATATATAAAACTGTTCTTTTCAGAAAGTAGGACAAACAGCATTGTACATGATACACTGTAATCAGAATAAAAAAATAATAAAAATTATGCTTCATATTCAAATTATGCTTCAAATAAATAATGCTTCACTGCGCATGCGTGAACATAATCAAAATATGATTTGCATAATGTATTAGCTAAATGTATAGTGCAACTTTTGTGAAAGTCTCAAAAACATGAATTGAAAATTGTGAAAATTATTGTCTATAGGATAAGCTCAAAATTCGTTATTCCCAAAATGAAGACAAAAAGTAGTCAAGTATGTTTCCATCTATTAGTATAAATTGCTGAAAGGAAAATTTCAAACAGTTAAGCGTTTTCTTGCTAAACTAAATTTTACCATTATATAGTCCATATATTAACCGACAGATCAAATACAGGGCATTTCAAAAGTATTGGAATACATATTTGGATATGAACAATAATACGTTATTTCCTTGGGTAACGAAGTTTTGTTAAAGATTTCAAGAAGTGTTGGAAAGTGCTTCATAATCTATGTTTAACGCATGATTTTTCTTACTTGTTTCTACTATAATTTGATTCTGCTCTATAATTTTATAGTAGCGCCTAAAGCAGTCTCATCGAAAAGGTTACAGCCACTTTACTACACCAAGACACCATTTTGTTATTACAGCTGCTGCATACAAAAAATCAAGAGGTTATATTTCTAAGAGTTTCCTGTGTTTGATTATGAAATTTTACAAAATATTTATAAAAAATCTTTTTTAAATCAAGTTTGATTTATTTTTTGTTTGAGTTTCTTTTACTATTTTGCGCTCAATTTTTTGGAGAAACTGAATAAATTTTGAAAATCACTGGGCTAAAATTTCGGACCGCTTTCTTCCATTTTTAGGTGCGTCCGTAATTATGTAAATACGTAGCACCTATTGTTTTCGCTCAGTCCGTCCGTCTGTCTCCCCCAGGGGGATACCTTCTTTAGGTATTCACGGGCTTCACAACCCCGGGGCACCTGAGTGATCTTTCTCCTTTCCTTTTCCTCTTACTCCTCTGGTCTTCCTTTCCTCTTTGTTAGGTGCATTTCACCAGCCCGCACCTATAGAGTTCAGGAAATTCAACAATGTCATTCGTTAGTACTCCGTTAGTACCGGTAAGTACCGAGAGATTTTCGTTTGTACCGCATCCGTTGCGGAGTTATGGCAAATTCTCAAGTTCCGGCGCGCGGGCTGGAGAAACATGGGATTTCCTATAGGAAAAAAATGAAGGTTCTCCGATTTCGTTCAAATTATGTGGGTCGTTAGTACTACGTTAGTACCGGTAAGTACCGAGAGATTTTCGTTTGTACCGCATCCGTTGCGGAGTTATGGCCAATTCTCAAGTTCCGGCGCGCGGGCTGGAGAAACATGGGATTTCCTATAGGAAAAAAATGAAGGTTCTCCGATTTCGTTCAAATTATGTGGGTCGTTAGTACTACGTTAGTACCGGTAAGTACCGAGAGATTTTCGTTTGTACCGCATCCGTTGCGGAGTTATGGCCAATTCTCAAGTTCCGGCGCGCGGGCTGGAGAAACATGGGATTTCCTATAGGAAAAAAATGAAGGTTCTCCGATTTCGTTCAAATTATGTGGGTCGTTAGTACTACGTTAGTACCGGTAAGTACCGAGAGATTTTCGTTTGTACCACATCCGTTGCGGAGTTATGGCCAATTCTCAAGTTCCGGCGCGCGGGCTGGAGAAACATGGGATTTCCTATAGGAAAAAAATGAAGGTTCTCCGATTTCGTTCAAATTATGTGTGTCGTTAGTACTACGTTAGTACCGGTAAGTACCGAGAGATTTTCGTTTGTACCACATCCGTTGCGGAGTTATGGCCAATTCTCAAGTTCCGGCGCGCGGGCTGAGGAAACATTGAATTTCCCATAGGAAAAAAATTAAGGTTCTCCGATTTCGTTCAAATTATGTGTCGTTAGTACTACGTTAGTACATGTAAGTACCGAGAGATTTTCGTTTGTACCGCATCCGTTGCGAAGTTATGGCCAATTCTCAAGTTCCGGCGCGCGGGCTGGAGAAACATGGGATTTCCTATAGGAAATAAATGAAGGTTCTCCGATTTCGTTCAAATTATGTGGGTCGTTAGTACTACGTTAGTACCGGTAAGTACCGAGAGATTTTCGTTTGTACCACATCCATTGCGGAGTTATGGCCAATTCTCAAGTTCCGGCGCGCGGGCTGGAGAAACATGGGATTTCCTATAGGAAAAAAATGAAGGTTCTCCGATTTCGTTCAAATTATGTAGGTCGTTAGTACTACGTTAGTACCGGTAAGTACCGAGAGATTTTCGTTTGTACCACATCCGTTGCGGAGTTATGGCCAATTCTCAAGTTCCGGCGCGCGGGCTGGAGAAACATGGGATTTCCTATAGGAAAAAAATGAAGGTTCTCCGATTTCGTTCAAATTATGTGGGTCGTTAGTACTACGTTAGTACCGGTAAGTACCGAGAGATTTTCGTTTGTACCACATCCGTTGCGGAGTTATGGCCAATTCTCAAGTTCCGGCGCGCGGGCTGGAGAAACATGGGATTTCCGATAGGAAAAAAATGAAGGTTCTCCGATTTCGTTCAAATTATGTGTGTCGTTAGTACTCCGTTAGTACCGGTAAGTACCGAGAGATTTTCGTTTGTACTACATCCGTTGCGGAGTTATGGTCAATTCTCAAGTTCCGGCGCGCGGGCTGGGGGAAACATTGGATTTCCCATAGGGAAAAAATGAAGGTTCTCCGATTTCGTTCAAATTATGTGTGTCGTTAGTACTCCGTTAGTACCGGTAAGTACCGAGAGATTTTCGTTTGCACCACATCCGTTGCGAAGTTATGACCAATTCTATAGTTCCGGCGCGCGGGCTGGAGAAACATGGGATTTCCCATAGGAAAAAAATGAAGGTTCTCCGATTTCGTTCAAATTATGTGGGTCGTTAGTACTACGTTAGTACCGGTAAGTACCGAGAGATTTTCGGTTGTACCACATCCATTGCGGAGTTATGGCCAATTCTCAAGTTCCGGCGCGCGGGCTGGAGAAACATGGGATTTCCTATAGGAAAAAAATGAAGGTTCTCCGATTTCGTTCAAATTATGTAGGTCGTTAGTACTACGTTAGTACCGGTAAGTACCGAGAGATTTTCGTTTGTACCACATCCGTTGCGGAGTTATGGCCAATTCTCATGTTCCGGCGCGCGGGCTGGAGAAACATGGGATTTCCTATAGGAAAAAAATGAAGGTTCTCCGATTTCGTTCAAATTATGTGGGTCGTTAGTACTCCTTTAGTACCGGTAAGTACCGAGAGATTTTCGTTTGTACCACATCCGTTGCGGAGTTATGGCCAATTCTCAAGTTCCGGTGCGCGGGCTGGGGAATCATTGGATTTCCCATAGGAAAAAAATTAAGGTTCTCCGATTTCGTTCAAATTATGTGTCGTTAGTACTACGTTAGTACCGGTAAGTACCGAGATTTTCGTTTGTACCGCATCCGTTGCGAAGTTATGGCCAATTCTCAAGTTCCGGCGCGCGGGCTGGAGAAACATGGGATTTCCTATAGGGAAAAAATGAAGGTTCTCCGATTTCGTTCAAATTATGTAGGTCGTTAGTACTACGTTAGTACCGGTAAGTACCGAGAGATTTTCGTTTGTACCACATCCGTTGCGGAGTTATGGTCAATTCTCAAGTTCCGGCGCGCGGACAGGAGAAACATGGGATTTCCTATAGGAAAAAAATGAAGGTTCTCCGATTTCGTTCAAATTATGTGGGTCGTTAGTACTACGTTAGTACCGGTAAGTACCGAGAGATTTTTGTTTGCACCACATCCGTTGCGAAGTTATGACCAATTCTATAGTTCCGGCGCGCGGGCTGGAGAAACATGGGATTTCCCGTAGGAAAAAAATGAAGGTTCTCCGATTTCGTTCAAATTATATGTGTCGTTAGTACTCCGTTAGTACCGGTAAGTACCGGGAGATTTTCCTTTGTACCACATCCGTTGCGGAGTTATGGCCAATTCTCAAGTTCCGGCGCGCCGGCTGGAGAAACATGGGATTTCCTACAGGAAAAAAATGAAGGTTCTCCGATTTCGTTCAAATTATGTGGGTCGTTAGTACTACGTTAGTACCGGTAAATACGAGAGATTTTCGTTTGTACCACATCCGTTGCGAAGTTATGACCAATTCTATAGTTCCGGCGCGCGGGCTGGAGAAACATGGGATTTCCCTTAGGAAAAAAATGAAGGTTCTCCGATTTCGTTCAAATTATGTGGGTCGTTAGTACTACGTTAGTACCGGTAAGTACCGAGAGATTTTCGTTTTTTACCACATCCGTTGCGGAGTTATGGCCAATTTTCAAGTTCCAGCGCGCGGGCTGGAGAAACATGGGATTTCCTATAGGAAAAAAATGAAGGTTCTCCGATTTCTTTCAAATTATGTGGGTCGTTAGTACTACGTTAGTACCGGTAAGTACCGAGAGATTTTCGTTTGTACCACATCCGTTGCGGAGTTATGGCCAATTCTCAAGTTCCAGCGCGCGGGCTGCAGAAACATGGGATTTCCTATAGGAAAAAAATGAAGGTTCTCCGATTTCGTTCAAATTATGTGGGTCGTTAGTACTACGTTAGTACCGGTAAGTACCGAGAGATTTTCGTTTGTACCACATCCGTTGCGGAGTTATGGCCAATTTTCAAGTTCCAGCGCGCGGGCTGGAGAAACATGGGATTTCCTATAGGAAAAAAATGAAAGTTCTCCGATTTCTTTCAAATTATGTGGGTCGTTAGTACTACGTTAGTACCGGTAAGTACCGAGAGATTTTCGTTTGTACCACATCCGTTGCGGAGTTATGGCCAATTCTCAAGTTCCAGCGCGCGGGCTGCAGAAACATGGGATTTCCTATAGGAAAAAAATGAAGGTTCTCCGATTTCGTTCAAATTATGTGGGTCGTTAGTACTACGTTAGTACCGGTAAGTACCGAGAGATTTTCGTTTGTACCACATCCGTTGAGGAGTTATGGCCAATTCTCAAGTTCCAGCGCGCGGGCTGGAGAAACATGGGATTTCCCTTAGGAAAAAAATGAAGGTTCTCCGATTTCCTTCAAATTATCTGTGATGTTAGTACTACGTGAGTACCTGTAAGTACCAAGAAATTTTCGTTTATACAGCATCTTTTGCGGAGTTATGGCCTATTACCGTTATACTTTTATACCGATTCTGAGGATAACATTCTTCGTCTTTGATTTAATGTTGCGAAAATTCGTTGGCTTGGGAATACATTTAGAATCACAATTTTTATAATAACAACTTTTTTACAAAATTAAATTTTTTACAAATTTTGCGCTTACATTTTCAGTTTATGTTGAATATTTTATCGTTTCAGAAGCAGGTTGCACGAATACGAATTCTTTCTTTCTTATTTGTATCATTATTTTTATTGTCATGTTATTTTTTAATTGTAAATTTTAATTAATGACTGTATGTATGGATTTTCTGAGTATTTTTCGTATAAATTTTAAGATTTTATGCTGCATCAAATGATGAAATATGTAAAAATTTAATATGTAATAATGATTTGTAATATGTAATATTGATATAAAAAAATTGCTATTTACGTTATTTTTAAGGCGTGTAATTCCCATACGTCACATGAATATTTTCCATAAAAGAATCATTTTTAATGTATAGTTTTAATGCTTGATTTAATTTTATAACCTTTTTCTTAACGACCCCAACTTGAGCTAATGTTTGATTCTGCTCAGCTTTACTCTAATTTTATTAGTCTCCATTTCAGATAGGTTTTCGATTGGACTTTGACTGCTTCATGTCGGATTCGAATTGATCTTTTTTGACAAAGTGAAAATTATTTGAAAGGTTTAGAAAAAAATTTCATCAGAAAATCTATGTATTTGATTATTAAGGGGTATATATACATTTATGTATATATGTATGAGAACGTGTGTTTCAAAACTCTCCTTATCCAGAAAATAAAATTTTGGAAAATTTTCAAAAACGTAAAACAGCGTCCACTGATTTTCATGATAATTCACATTTTATCTATTTCAAAATTACTAGATTTTTTTTTAATTTAGAATATTTTTTTGTGCAAGTTTATCAATAGTATAAATTTTTAAAAAAATCACGATTTGTTTTTACTTTTTTAAATTTTTTATTTATTTATTTATTTATTTATTTTTGTACAAGGCGAGTTTTGAAACTTATGTTTTCATTCATACATGTACTCCTTTTTCTACTTGAAAAATAAAATTGAAACTAACGATATAATTTTAGATTACATTTCTATAATTACATTAAAATACTGATCTATTAGCTTTTAATTTAAATTTCTGATTCTCGCCAATCAGTTTTCTTTTGTAGATCAGGTTGAAGTAGATTGATCAGAAATGGAAATTAAATCGACTTTGAATTGAAATTACTTCAAGTTGAAATAATTGAAGTTCTTGTGAGGGAGAACATCTTCTCCTCCCCACTTTCACATCCTAAAATCCTGCCTTCTCTCTTGCTCAGATTAGCGGTCTGCACGGGTCAGAATTTCCAGGCCCGTGCCCGGGCCGGAACGTTTATATTTTTACATCTCTAGGCCCGTCCTATACAGGAATCTGTGAAAACAGGCCTGGCCCGTTCTGGCCCCACACAATTTCTACTATTTCTAAAATATCAGATTTTTATCACCTAATTAAAATTACTTTAAAGAATACTGCAATACATATATATAGAATGATTTTACAGACTATTTTACAAGAAATAAACATTATCAACTCTAATGATTATTTAGATTCTTGGACTATCAACATTCAAATAAAGATTCATTAAAAAATTGATACTGTTCAAAATAAAAGAAAAGAAAGAATGTTAAAAACATCGTAACTTTTGAAGATTAATAAAAGTAGATTTATGAAAATATTTCTGTATTATTTTATTAAAGTTTTCAAATCCAAATTCAATTTCAAATCCAAAAAAGTTACTTTCTGATACATTTCGGATTTCATTTTTTTTTTTCGAAAACGCAAAAGATTAACAGATGTTTTTATTCGGAAACTATATAATCGAATAGCATTATTTATTTTTTTGATACAAGCAATTTAAGAAAACAAAGTCAAAGCTAGCATTTTGAATAGAACTTCTAGAAGCGACAACATGGGAAGGGAGAAAAATCTGCAACCATTCGATAAAAATCTCTTATCTCCCAAAAAGATTACAGATATATCTTATTTACCAAAAATGAAAACCATTATTTGATTCCAATTCCCTTCAAGAGTCAGGCTTGTTAATTTTATACTTTTACTAATTTACAGTTTAAATGTCCTACACATTTTTCGTCTAACATAAATTTAAAAATTAGTCAAAAAATATGTCGAACTTTCGCGTTTTTGAGAAATAAATTTAAGAAACACAAAGAAATATATATAAATATTACCCTAACAAGCTCTTTATCCCTATTAATAATTTTACAAGTTATGTTGTCTGCCCTACACATCTTCAGAACAATTAAATCTAGTTCCCGTTCGTCTTGTCAATATGCACAAAAACGATGCAGTCCTGATCTTATCCCAGCAAGAGACTGCTAATTAATATAAAGCCCGGATTACACACAATGTAACTGTCCGATGCCGATCTCTACACTGTACAAGTTCCATTTCGGTATTGATGTTGCCAGACTAGTATCGGCTCGTGACGCACATTTATACTTATTCTCGTTAACGCCATATTCATTGAAAATAGCTCATATTTTATCGTTTCTGCTTAAATGTTCTCAACGGACCGGTAGACACGCGAATTTTTTTATCGGCCCCACCCGCTTATTTTGTTTGTCGGCCCGGCCCATTCCGTTAAATATATATATATAATTCTGTCAGGCTAGCACGGGCTGGTCCGTTAGAAAATTCGGTAAAGTTCCGCCGACTCTGGCCCTTGCAGGCCTCTAGCTTAGACTTGGACCCAGTACATTTTACGGAAGATAAAAAATCGTTATTTGCTTCCCTACTTCCCCCACAAATCAAATCTCACGCCTGCTAAAAATCTTTTTTGGAATACTGTATGTTCACGATTAGAATCTGGCACGGCACCCAGTAATGAACCTCATGCAGTTTCATTATTGGTAAGTATCTTGAAAAAATCCTATTTAAAACTTTTGTTTTCCAGCAGGTAGATGCTTGAACTTTTATCAACAATTTGCATAAAACAGAGAAACCTTCTAAAAATAAATGGAATCTTGTAAGAAACATGCTGATAACATGTTCGGTCAAATCTATTGGAATTAAATGTCATTTTTAAGAGGCGTAAAGAGTAAAAGTTATGTCTGTGATTTACAACACTGTCAGTTAATATGTGACCTACTTGACCCCACTTTTTCGCGAGTTCCAGAGTGATATAATTCCTAAAGTTTCCGCGATGCAGATAATAGATTAAGAAAATAAAAAGATAGTCAGGTATATGTGAACACCTTAAGTGAGATAAAAATTTCATTCTCTGATAAATATGTTGATATTATTAAATTATCGTGTAAAAAAATTCGATTATCATTTTTTTAAACTTTAATGATTCTGAATAACATACATTATTTGTAATGCTTTACAAAGTGTCCAATAAAAGTTTTTTTTCCGATAGATAAATTTTTGAAACTAAAATATTATTAATTAGTGGGCTGATGAAAAAAAATGATTTTATGAAATGATCATTTTGTGGGCAGTTAATTTTCATCATTTTATTCAACAAAAATTCTGCTTTTTGTTATAGATATTACAAATTGTACGTTTTGCATTCATATGTCAGAATGATTGAAGATTTCAAATTTGCATTGCAATGTTAATTTTATTCTCAAACATTTGTTAACATACCTAAAATTATATTCCAACTAAATTTATGAATGCCCCCCCCCCCCCAATTAGCAACAAAAGATACGCTCCAACTTTAAACAATATTTACTAAACCAATCATTGAATAACGCAATTTTTTTGTCTTACTTCTCATTGTAACAGGAAATATGTTAGAGGTCTGCAAGGGCCGGAATTTCCAGGTCCAGGCTCGGCCCGACTCGTTTTGGCCCGTTACGATTTCTACGATTTCCAAAAATTCAGATTTTTATCATATAATTAAGATACCTTTAAAGAATGCTGCATACCAATCTATGGAATGATTTTGCAGTATTTACAGTAAATACACATTTGTCATAGTTAGCGTTTTGAATAGAATTTCTGAAAGCGATATCATGGGAAGGGAGAAAAACCTGCAACCATTTGAGAAACTATATTGTATCTCAACAAGGTTATACAAGGATTTTTTTTTACCAAAAATGAAAAACGCTATAAGATTCCAAATCCCTTCAATAGTCAGGCTTATAACTTTTATATTTTTACAATTAAAAATTAATCTGAAAATGTGTCAAACTTTCTCGTTATTGAGAAATTGATTTAAGAATCATCAGGAAGTATATGTCCAAAGATTAAGCTAATATAAGTACTTTATCGCTGTTAGTAATTTTACAAATCATGTTGTCTGCCCTACAGATCTTTAGAACGATTAAGTCTGGTTTCGGTCCGGCAAGTCTATGTGTGGAAAAATAATGCAAGCTTGATCTCGGCCCGCACGAGTCAGCTAAAAAAATATTAAAACGGATTACACACAATGTAACTGCCCGATGCCGATCTCTACACTGTACAAGTTATATTTTCATATTGATACTCTCAAACTGGTATAGCTCGAGACGCAATTTATATTTATTCTCGTTAAAACCATTTTCGTTGAAAATAGATCATATTTTATCGTTTCCGCTGAAATCTTCAGAACGGGCCGGCAGGCCCGAAAATTTTTTATCTGCCGGGCCCGGCCCGACCCGGCCCGTTAGAAAATTTGAAACGATTCCGCCGGCCCGAGTTGGCCCGCTGACCGGGCCGGGTACATGCCACGGGGCAAACCCGGGCCCGTGCAGACCTCTAAAATATGTACTAAATAAGACTTAAAGCACCAGGAGACCGTAGAGGATGCATGTTAATAATTTTACATTTCTAGGACCGCCCCATACAGAAATCAGTGAAAACAGTCCCGGCCCGTTCTGGCACGGCACAATTTCTACTATTTCGAAAACTTTCAGATTTTTATCATATATTTCAGTTTTTTTTTTTAAACGATTACTGCATACATATTTATGAGATGATTTTACAGTATATTTTACAAAAAATGCACAATAACAACATTAATGATTACTTATACTCTTTGACTTTAAACATTCATTAAAAAATTAATATGGTTTAGAATAAAAATAAATTTAAAAAAAGAAAGTTAAAAACATCATAACTTTTGAAGCTGTATAGTAAAAAGTAGATTTATTAGAATATTTCTACATCATTTTATTAAAGATTTTCTCAAATCCAAAGGAGCTACTTTCTGATACATTTCTTTTTGAAAAGGCATAAGATTAGCAAGTGTTTTTATTCAGAAAATATGTAATCGAATCTATTTCGAAAAAAAAAATCATATTTTTATCATATACTTAAGATTCCTTTAAAGAATACCGCATACATTTTTATGGGATGATTTTGTTGTATATGTTACAGAAAATACATCATAGAAACATTAATGATTACTGAGATTTTTAGACTTTCAACATTCATTTAAATATTCATTAAAAAATTAATTTGGTTTAGAATAAAAGGAAAAACAACCTTAAAAACATCATAATTTATGAATTTTTATAATAAGAAGTAGATTTATGAAAATATCTCTATATTATTTATTAAAGGTTCTCTGAATTCCAAAGAAATTACTTTCTGATACATTTCTGAATTAATTTCTTTTCGGAATCGAATAAGAAAGATTAGCAGGCGTTTTTATTGAGAAACTATGTAATCGAATAGCCTTATCCATTTTTGATCCAAAAATTTAAAGAAAATACTGTTAAAGTTAGCTTTTTGAATCGAATTTCCAGAAGCGGTAGCATGGAAAGGAAGAAATATCTACAAGCACTTGAAAAGAGTCTCTTACACTCGGCAAATATATAGGGGGAATTGGGGTACATTGATACATGGGGCACATTGATACACCCCCTCTACCGCTCACAGGAAGTTTCACAACGGTTCCAAAAGGTGATGCTAGTGCACTCAACTACATACAGAAAGTCTTGGAATGATTCAGTAGTTTGGCGAAATGGGACGGGTGATTTATTGTTTTCGTAGGTCAAAAGTAAATTTTAATTGTACAATTGAAATGGTATTATACAACTGTTCCAGTATTTTCAAAAGAAAAGAATACTCTCCCTGGCAAGTGAAACTACTCTTTATCAGTTCCTCATTTTTCATTCTTAGATAAATTATGAAGTGTTGGATTTGAGACTCATTTTATTCAAAATGGCTGTATGGGGCATATTGATACACTCTATCTCGGGGAATATTGATACCAGCTAAATCCTTTTTTAGTATATTTTTTCATTACTTTTTTTTTTTTTTTTACCCTACACTCCTTAATCCAGCCATTTTCACCAAAAATTCCTAATATTAATTTCTATTGAAGTGAAATAGCTCTAATTTTTTATATTAGAACATTTTATAGTATTTTTGCAAACAGAAAAAGTACGAAGTTAGCCAAAAGCTAGTACTAGTAGAACTAATAAAAGAAAAGGACGGCATTCTGGCAAATCTCGAATTTATATCGATTTTCCAGAGAAAAAAAGTGTTTTCGACATGAGAAATGTTAAGTAAGAAAAGCAAACTTCAGAACAGAAAAAGATAATTATATTATAAACAGAAATTTTAATATAATTATCCTCTATTTTCTGTTTATAAAACTATTTATAAACAGAAAACCTGGTAATTTTTTCATCTTTCCCAAGAAAGATGATAATCCTGGGATTGAAGCGCTAGATATGACAAAGTTACCACAGCCAACAATCAGACAAGGAACAGCCAAAACATCAGATCATAATATATTTAATTTTGATTGTTTTAATATTGCTTAAAAATAAATTTTGGGTGATTTGAATTTCTATAGATAAATATAAAATAGTTTTCTAACACATTTTCTATGAAAAATATCCATTGGTATTATTTTGTCGTCATTTTTCTCAAACGTATCAATCTGCCCCGCGGATGGGGCATATTGATACAAATGACTTTTTTTTATTTTTTTAAAATTACATGCAAAAATACTATATAAAACAATTATTGTACATTTTTATAACATACTATACAAGTTTTGCTGTCACCTATGGAAAAAAAACTTGAATTTTCTACTTTTTTTACACCAAAAAAAAAAAAAAAAAAAATCTTAGAAAAAAAACTGTATCAATCTACCCCACTTCCCCCTACAAATATTTTACTTACCAAAAATGTAAAACACTATTTGATTCCAAATTTTTTCAATTGTCAGGCTTGTCAATTTTATAACATTACAATTAAAAATTAGTTAGGAAATTTCTCAAACTTTCGACTTGTTCAGGCATGAATTTAAGAACCCCAAGATATATATTTCCAAAGATTAATTTAACAAAGTTCTTTGACACTATTAAATCTTTAACAAATCGTGTTGTCTACCCTATAGAATTTCGAGAACAATTAGTTCTTGCCTGCCTGGACAATATGTAGAAAAAAAAATGCAAGCTTGATCTCAACCTGGCACAAGTCAGCTAAAAGAATATTAAATCCGGGTTGGACACTATGTAACTGTCCGCTTCCGATCTTTCACTGTACAAATTACATTTTTGTATTGATATTGTCAAATTAGTATCAGCTCGTGGCGAACATTCTAGTTAAAGCCATATTCATTGAAAATAGTTCATATTTTATCGTTCTTATCAAATCTTTATAACTGTCCGGTAGGCCCAACTGTCTTTTACAGCCAAGCTATACTCGAATAGACCGGTCCGGCCCGTTGAAAAACTTATTCTGATTCTGCCAGCCCGACCCGTTCGAAAATCATTTCGCCTGCCCAACCCGGGCTCGTGCAGACCTGTAGGGCCGTATAAAAATTTAAATTTTGTAATTTTTAAAGGAATGCTTTTTTTTTTTTTTACCCCAATTGCTTTTATTATATTTCTTTACTTTATTTAAAACATTTTTGTAACTGGAACTGTATGCCTACGACTAACTATTAAGAAATTAGCCATTGGCCACCGTTGATAGTGGACATCCTGTCGAGAGAAATCTCAAACACTATGCTTATCTGATAAAAAAAATTTAAAAAAATGAAATTTTTCCAAATAATTATAACTTAACACCTCACAACTTTTAAGATCAATTCACTTTAAAAAAATACAAAAGGAACTTAATTGCGTTCATTATACTATTCATTTTCATATCAAAATACATTTGAGCTCCAATTAATAGAATGTCGAAGTATCTCTAGTATCAAACTCTCTTAAAATTTTACAATGCAAACATTGCATTATTTTTTTATTACAAAAAAATAGGAATAAAACCAATATAATCTATATCGTTAAATGCACTTAAATTAAAAACCGTTTTCAAACTAAATATACGTATACTTTTGTATGACTTGTAAAATACTATCATAGCTGCCAAAACAATTTATAATAAATATAATTTTTTTTAATAATAAATAAAATATTTTTTGCTCTTGGAAAACAGAAATTTAAAGGTAATTTTTGCTTCATTTATTATGTAATAAGAGCAAATTTTACTCTTTTTAAAACATTCTTTCTTGAATATTATAGTTTCTCTGGCTGGATTTGGGCTGAGAATTTAATTGTTTTACTGGCCGATTTTGGGCTGAAAATTTAGGTTTTATATAGGGATGGACAATAATTTTTTTTCTAGGTGTTGTACCCGTTCTCATATCAAACTGTTAATTTTTATACCGAGGTCAGTCGAATTTAATTTCTGTGGATCGATATGCCTCGGGCTTGGAAATTTCGGCCCATGCAGATTTCTAGAACAGCATTCAGTCTTTTTGCAATCAATATGTACATTTTTAGATATTAGCATACAAATTTATTTAATTTTACTTTTCATAATTGTTGAGAAAAATATAAATTTATAAGAGCAGGGATTAATATTTTATTCCATTCATGAAAGTTTTTTTTCTTTTTTTCACGAAATGTTTATAATCTTATGCGCTACTTTGCATACTTTGATTTGAGTCATATGAAGAATGTTAATATATTTCCTCTTTAAAAAAAAGTATGCGATTCATTACCATAGAGAAAGCTTAAAAAAGTTTTTTTTCTTTTTTTTTTTTTTTTTTTTTTTAATTTTATTGGAAAAGCATTTTTTAGCTTTTTGCGATCCTTACACACATTTTTAAAAATTTCTCTGTATATTTTATTTAATTTTACATTTTATATTTGTTGGAGAAGAATTATATTTATTATTCTGTGCAGCACATATTTCTATCTTTATTATGTTTATAAAATCAGATATCATATTTACATTGACTTTAAAAAAAAAAAAACTTTAAAGTTTACAAGATTACAAAAAACTATACACATTCATGAATATCCGTTAAACAACAAATAAGGAAAATTACGTCCTATTTAAAATAGACAAATAATAACACTGTCAAACAGTTTATATAAAATAATGTATTAACAAGACATTTATGTCATATTTCGATATAATTTTTAATTTTTGTTACCAATTCTAATGCAGCACATGTAGTAATATTTTTTCTAACAACAAAAGTATTTTAACGTGACTATTAAAAAGGTTAAAAAAAACTTTAAAGTGATAAATTCATTAACTTATATTAAAAGCATTAAATCGAAGAAATTGCCTCATATTTCAAATCGACAAAGGATAATACTGACAAACAGTTGAAACTTAAAAGTATATCTATGCCAGACTTTTATTTCAAGATAGTCCTTTTAACGAATGCTGCCAATTCTATTAAATCGCAAATGATATATTTTTTACTAAAATTCTTTCATGTGATTGTTAAAAAAAGATATGAAACTTTATTAAAAATTAAGTCAGATTTAAATTTTTAATATTTAAAGTTATAAATATAATTTTCTAAAAGGTATGTCAGTGAGAAATAAAATCCTCTTTTATTTTATTAACAATATAGTAACACTTATTACAGCAGTAGTAACAATTATGCAAAGTTTGAATAATTATGCCGAATCTTTTATTTCTTCTTGTTATTTATTAGAAGATTAATTTTCTATACATTTTAACTAAATACAGACATTTTCAAAGATTTAAATTACATATTTTGGTTTTGCATAACTGTTTATGAAAATATGTTTGTCATTTTGCTCAATTTAACATAAATTGCTATTTTATTTCGCATGTATCATGTACACTATACGGCTAATGATGACCAATCACTTCCGATTTATTAGATATTTAAAAAAAAATCATGATGATTGAGGAATTATCCAGAATTTTCAGCTGTACAAACATCAAATTATACCTCATATATTTCTGGGGAAATTCCCCCCCCACACACACACACACCGAAACGCCACAAGGGTCAGTCAACATATTAAAAGAAAAGATATGGCATTTGGATAATCCTCTAAAACCAACGTCGCTAAAGCGTTGAAGCGTTAGAACGTGATTAGGAGGTTTATTGTAATAAACTGCGTTCATTTTTTATGAGGATATCACGTATACTAGTGGAGAAATTCAGTTTTTTTTATAAAATCAACCCCAAATTTCCCCAAATGTTTTGTTTATAGTTTGCAGAGTTCTTCATATAAAAGAATATTCTTTTCAGAAACCATGACCAGCGACATTCTACGCAATATCCAATCACTCAATCAGAATTTAAAAAAAAATAAATATTGGATAAAAAATAGACAGTTTCTCTAAATAAAAATTCACTACGTAATACCCTGCAATCAGAATTTTAAAATAATAAGAAATGTATAAAAAATGAACAATTACACTAAATAATAATTCACTGCGCAGGCACAAATGCATTCAAAATGCAATGTGGATAATGTATTAGAACAAATTTCATGTATATATAGAACAACTTTCGTGAAAGTCTCAAAAACATAGCTTGAAAATTCTGAAATTTATTTTTGATAGAAAAGATCGAAATTCGTTGTTCCACAAATGCAGCAAAAAGATGAGGGTCTTTATCCGAATACAAATTGATTATTGCCCATCGAGCGTACACAAGCATGCACGTACTACTATATTTCGATATAGCCCCTCGTGTTTTTGCTTCCTTTTGGAAACAATGGATTTCGAGCTAATTCTATCAACGATCAGTTTCAGAATTTTCAAGCTATGTTTTTGAGAACTTCACAAACGTTGCCCTATACATTTATTTAATACATTATGCGCATTATATTTAGGTCGCATTCGCGCATGCGCTGTGAAAATTCAGTGAATTTGTTCATTTATCCTCTAATATTTATTACCGTTATAACTCTGATTGAAGGATATTGGAACATTATCATTTGTAATGGTTTCTGAAAAGGACATTCTTTTACATTAAGAACACTGCAAATTATATTCAAAACATTTGGAGGAATTTGGAATTTTTTTTATAAAAAACTTAATTTTTCCGTGAATATGCGTGCTATACTTATAAAAATGAACACTGTATATTATAAGACACCTCCTAATCATGTTCTAAAATTTCAATACATTAGCAATAGTAAATTTTATAGGGATAACCAAAAGCTATTCACTATTCTTCGATTTTTTGACATTCCCCTATGGGTTTTCGGGAAAAAAATCTTCATGAACATATATGACGTCTACTATACTATTTACCCACTTGAAATTTCAGGATAATTTGTTATGCATTTTCCTAAATATCTAACAAAACGTCTAAGATTGCAAGTATCATGGCCACATAGTGTATTTTTTCTTAAATGCTTGAAGATCCTATACGTTATAATATATTTTCTAATGAATCATATAAATATTATAAAAAAGAGCTTAATAATCTTGTTAATAAACAAGTAATTTAGTAAGATTTATGGAAAAGATGCTGGAAATGCTATTTATTTGGAAATTTTTTCTTATTTATAAAATTATTTCTTCCCATTTTTTGAGCTGGATGTAAACAGTTTTATATATTTATACGTATATTAGTTTACTTTTACAGCGCTTAATTCATGAAAAATCTATATCAATATACTCATTTACCATTTTGCATAACCTTTTAGAGCTTATTATCTATATAGCATCTTATTCGAAAAACTTTGTGTCATAATATAGTTTGAATGGTAGATATTAGATAATGTAAAATACAGTCAGTAACACTCAATATTGTGATTCTTACTTCATCAGAAAAACTTTCAAATTGCAACAACGTATTCATGTGTCCTGACTGCAATTATTACACTGTTAAAAATAAAGGTGAGAAACCAGTTGCATTTGGCTCTCAGGGATGAAAAGGTGTAACCATTTGACACCCGCGGGCTTGAAAATGTGTTCGGGGTGTCGTTTGATCCCTCACTGGGTGAATCACGCTAATTAGGGTGCCGCGCAATGCATACCTTTGGAAGATTTCCCCCCATAGTTATTTGCGCATGTTCTGCGATGTGTGTCCTTCCTCTTCAACTCACCGTCACTGGTGGATTATAACAGCAATTTCTCCCTACGAAGACTATCATCGCGCATGCGCTATCCCAATTTCGGTTGGAACTTCGGATGGAAAACTTTTGGTGAGCTTTTTATATAAAGCAATCTTTGAATTTCTGGACATTTGAACATTTCAAGGAGACTTTGAAGGTGAGCTCGATGGCCGAACAGTTTGAGCGCAGAGTTTGCAATCAGACGTGGGTTCGAATCCTTCACAGGACAAAAGTCAGTTTATAATTCATTTTTATTATTGGGCCCTGTAGATTAGGGGTGCCATAATTTCACCCTAATTAAGAGTGCCATTCTGGCTCCTCTAGGGGTGTCAGCAGTGAGACAAGCCTTTCACTCCTAAAAGGTGCAATGTGTCACCTGTAGTTTTAACAGTGTATATAGAATATAATCATTTCATAAGACAAGGAATGTCTGCCTTTCTATCATAAAAATTTTCTCTCCCATTGAAATTAACCTATTCTATTTTAGCGCTTTAATTATAAAGTGGGAAAAAAAAATTCTGTAAGATTTTAACTTTTCATATGCAATTCAGTAAGAAGCATAGACTAGGAGGAGTAAGAGAATTGGGGAGAGTACACTGTTAAAACTACAGGTGACACATTGCACCTTTTAGGGGTGAAAGGCTTGTCTCACTGGTGACACCCCTAGGGGAGCCAGAAGGTGAAAATGGGTGAATTAACCTTAATTAGAGTGAAAAGATTGCACCCTTAATCCAGAGTGCCCAATAATAAATAAAAATTAAACACCGACTTTTGGCCAGCGAAGTATTCGAACTCATAACGTCTGATTACAAGTTCAACGCTCTAACTGCTCGGCCATCCAGCTCCCCTTCGAAGTCTCCCTGAAATGTTCAAGTGTCCTGAATTTCAAAGATTGCTTTATGTAAAAAAGCTCGCCAAAATTTAGCCATTAGATGTTCTAAACGAAATTGGGATAGCGCACGCGTGGTGATAGTCATCGTAAGGAGAAATTGCTGTTTTGATCCACCAGTGACGGCGAGTTGAAAGGGAAGGATACACGTCACAGAGCATTCGCAAATAACTAAGGGGTGAAAATCTTTCAACGGTATGCATTGCACGGCACCTTGATTAGCATGAATCACCCAGTGAGGGATCAAACGGCACCCCCAAACACGTTTTCAAGCCCGCGGGTATCAAATAATAACACCTTTTCACCCCTGGGTGCCAAATGCAACTGGTTTGTCACCTTTATTTTTAACAGTGGGTAAGCATGCGTTGCAACATCTTTGGGAATTTGCAATTTTCTACCAACTTATACATTTATAAAATATTATTTTGGATTAACTGTTTAATGCACAGAATCTTTTTAATTTTTCCCTTGTGACAACAGCTATGCTTTTATGTTTTCAAATTTTTAGATTCTGCTTCAACTTATCCTTTAATAAAGAAAAAAAAATCTAATACTTCATTGGAAATTTTAAAAAAAAGTGAAAGTTTATAGAACTTTTTAAACTTGGACGTTCGATTGATTGAAATTAGGTAAATTGGGGCTTGATTAAATTTTGATTTGAGTAGTAAGAAGAAAGTTAATAAATACTTTTATTTTATTTTATTATTTTTTTTAATGCCACAGAGGGTATGTTAAGATATAAGAAGTTAGAATTGTTAATACAAAATCCATTTTTGTTTCCATTACTTATTAGATAAACAAGCTGTTTAAGCTAAATAAATAAATATATATTTATTTAGCTTATATACACTGGTGTCCAAAATTTAAGCATAATTGGTAATTAAGTAATTATTTTTAAGTAATGAAAGAAATATGAATCGGAATGGGCTGAAACTCCAGGTGTGTAAACAAAATAGTACGCGTCACATATTTTCGCGAAGAATTTTCCCCGAAATCGAACAGGGGACCGTCAACAAATTGAAAAAGAACGAAGATCTTTTGGATAACCCTGTCAAAACTAATGAAGCAAAAGCGTTCAAACTGCACATTATGATTAATTGGCTTATTGTAATGTACTGTGTTAATTTTTACAAGGATAGCATGTATACTCGTAGAGAAATTAAGGTTTTTATAAAAACAGTCCTAAGTTTTTTGCTTATAATTTGCAGAGTTCTTAATATAAAATAGTGTTCGTTTTTGAAAAAATGACAAACATCATTGTACACAATACCCTATAATCAGAATTAAAAAATAATAAAAATTGTATGACAAATGAGCAGGTTTACTAAATAATTTTTTACTGCGCATGCGTGAACGCTATTAAAATTTCATTTGCATATTATGTTAGTTAAATGTATAGAGCAACTTTTGTGAAAGTCTCAAAAACATAGCTTAAAAATTCTGAAAATTATCGTTGATAGAATGAGATCAAAATCATTTATTCCCTAAATGAAGCAAAAAGATGAGGGGCTGTATCCATATTCCATTGTTTAGTGCCTACACAATATTGCACGTACAACTATATTTAGGTAAAACCCCTGATTTTTTTGCTTCCTTTAGGAATAACGGATTTTGAGTTGATTCTATAGGCTCCCATTTTCAGAATTTTCAAGCTATGTTTTTGAAACTTTTACAGAAGTTGCTCTATACATTTAGCTAACACAATATGCAAATGACATTTTGATATCGTTGACGCATGCGCAATGAAAAATTATTTACTAAACATACTCATTCTTCATACAATTTTTATTATTTTTAAATTCTGATGACAGGGTATTGTGTACAATGATGCTTGTCATTTTTTCAGAAAATAACATTATTTTATAATAAGAACTCTGCAAATTATAAGCAAAAAACTTGGAAAAATTTAGGACTGTTTTTATAAAAACCTTGATTTCTCTACGAGTATACATGCTATCCTTGTAAAAATTAACACAGTACATTACAATAAGCCAATTAATCATAATGTGCAGTTTGAACGCTTTTGCTACAATAGTTTTGACAGGGTTATCCAAAAGATCTTCGTTCTTTTTCAATTTGTTGACGGTCCCCTGTTCGATTTCGGAGAAAACTCTTCGCGAAAATATGTGACGCGTACTATTTTGTTTACACACCTGGAGTTTCAGCACATTCTGATTCATATTTCTTTCATTACTTAAAAATAATTACTTAATTACCAATTATGCTTACATTTTGGACACCAGTGTATATATATATATATATATATATATATATATATATATATATATATATTATAAATATATATATATTTATTAAAAACAATTTTTCATTTGAACTGCTAATAATTTATTTACAAATCTTTTTTTGATTAACGTTTTATTTTATTCTATGATTTTATGTCAATTGTTGTTAAAATTTCTTTTCATTATTATACTTTATATTTATCACTACAATATTTATAACAAACAAATGAATGTGTCACTGATTTATCTGCAATATGTTTAGTGTATTATTGAAAAAAATTATAATTTTTTACTTATCATTATTTTCATTTCGGAAATTACACCTTTTTCTTTATTATTACAATAGTAATATGTTACATTTACAAATAATTGTAATGTATTGTAAATATTTTATATCAATAAAATAATGTAAAAGAATCCTTTTTCGATTGTGTTTAACATTTCGTTATTTTTTTTAGATGTTTATTTGGCTTACATCAGAAAATAATAAAATATAAATTCAATTCTACATAAATGTTACGGCCAAAACCCGAAATTGGCCAATTCTAGAATTGGTCGGCTAATTCCCGAACTGGCCAGCAACGTTTAAAAATGATTGGCCGATTCGCGAACTGGCCAGATGCGACTGTTCAATTCTCGAACTGGCCAGATGTGATTGGCCAGTTCACAAAATAGATATAGGCACATTAGAAAGGCTTAATCCTTTCTAACATAGTTGAAAAAGTCTATGAATTCAAACAGTCTAGCCGTCTGTCTGCCCATGCTCTAACTCGAGTAAAGGCTCTGATTAACTTGTAATTGCTATCTTATTTGGTTTATCAATTAATTTCGGTATTGAAAGGGAATTGTGTACTATTTTTGGTTAATTTACTGGGATACACAAAGATACTTCGTTTAAATATGAGCAAAGGGAATCGTTTCATTTCAGTGTTGTTAGATTATCTTAGTTACAATAAAATTGATACCTATGCATAGCATATTAGAATAGCTTGGAAATATTCTTTCCTGTCATGTGAGCATGTCAGTGCAATCTACCGGGGCCGTCACGAAACGACTTTTTTCTCTAAATTAGAAACAACTTCTAAAAGAAGCTTATTGACGACCCCATATCTAAAGGATAGCCTTAAATCCCCAGTTCGGATGTTGGCCAAGGCTTCCCTGCCAGTTCGGGAATTGGCCGGCCAAAACCCGAAATACGCTATTCATTTCATGTATTTTGCGTTTTGGCCAGAAAACTTGGTCAGTTCGGATATTGGCCGGCCAGTTCTAGAATCAGCCAGGTTCCGGGTTTTGGCTGTGACATATATATGTATATATATATATATGTATATATATATATATGTATATATATATTATTTTCAGAACAATAAACTTACTTTCAAAATTTCAAACTTATATCCATTTCTAGGAAATTTAATTATGCAAATATGATAGCTCGGCTGTTTTTAAAAAAACTGCTTGCATTGTACTGTTGTTTGAAAGTATCAATAATCTTCAAGTAAAGAAATGAAAAAAAACATTCTTTTAATAAATGATGATATATCAGAAAAAAAAATCTAAGACCCATTTAAAATTAATGTTTTATTAATCGTAATTCCCCTTAAATAACATCACATGTCTTTTGAAAAACCGTACTTTGAAAGTAAAAAAAGTAATGGATTATTATAAAGAAATTTTATTTTTTTACCCTTTTTAGTTAGATTTCATATGAAATACTCATTGCGGTGCTCCTATGTTGAAATTTCTGAAAATTTTTATTTCAGATCTACACCGATTATAATCTCTAGACCATCAGTAAAAAAAGTTTATATATATGTGTGTATGTATATTTATATATCACTTTTTTATTTGCACGGTAACTCCTATAATTCTGCTCAAATATCTTCCAAACGGATACTTAAAAACAAAGGGCATAAAATCTCGGTCAAGTTCGTTAATGGGCAAAATCTGACCAAGTAGAAATATGGAGGGTTTTTCCGAAAACCGAAAAAACTCCATAATTTCTTATTAAAAATAAATATCGAATAAGTTTAAAGTTTATATTACTCCTAAAAAATAGGCAAAAAGTTAAATGCATGACAGATTTTTGATAAAATTAAAAATGAGCTCAAGCGGGGAAAGAAAATAGGATTTTTGAGAGAAAAAAATTCATAACTTCATCAATTCTCAAGATATCACATCCAATGAAATTACAATTTTTTAAATTTTATATATATTTTTAATATTATCTAAAACTTAAAAAAAACAATTACTCTATTTGCGAATTTTTGATAGGAACAACTCTCGTTGCAATAATAATAAAAAAAAAAAAAAAACAAAGGAGGGAGGGGGGGGCAGGAAGAAATAAATCTATTACTTCCTCAATTCTTAAGATATTAAATTCGATAAAATTTATTATACATCTTTTCAATTATATCTACAGCTTTTACACTGTCACGTTTTTGATAGGATCAATTCTTATATCAAAAATAAATTAAACAAAAACAAGAGCTGAAGGAAAAAAACTCAAATTCAAACTGCTTACATTCTGAATCATTTTTAAATCCATTTTGTTCTAAAACAGAAATGCAACTTGCACAATGTAAAGATCGACATTGGACTGTTATATTGTGTACCCGGACGTAATATTTCTTTTAGTAGACTCATGCCGGGTCGAGTCAGGCTTCCATTGTTTTCCAACATATAACGGAACTAGACTTAACTGTTTCAAGATGGGCAGGGCAGAAAATATGATATGTAAAAATATTAATAGTGTTAAAGAAATTCTGTTAACGTAATCTTTGGAAATATACTTCTCAGTGGTTTTTTTATAAATGGTTCCTAAATTCGCTGCTCATCAACGAGAAAGTTTGACGCATTTTCTGACTAATTTTTGATTACAAAAGACAAGTCTGACTATTAAAGGTACTTGGAATCGAATAGCGTTTTTCATTTTTGGAATATAATATCCTTGCATAGATTTGTTGCAATAACATTTTTTTAACGTGGTTGCAGATTTTTCTCCCTTCAGATGCTTTTGGCTCCGGAAATTCGATTCAAAGTGCTAACTTTGACAGTATTTTCTTTAAATTTTTGGATCAAAAAATGTATAAGGCTATTCGATTACATAGTTTCTGATTAAAAACACCTGGTAATCTTATGCGTTTCCGAAAAGAAATGAATTCAGAAATGTATCAGAAAGTAACTTCTTTGGAATTCAGAAAATCTTTAATAAATGACTTAGAAGTATTTTCATAAATCTACTTTTTATTATAAAATTTCGAAAGTTATGAAGTTTTTAACATTGTTTTTTCTTTTATTCTAAACAATATTAATTTTTTAATGAATCTTTAATTGAATGATGAAAGTCTAAGAATCTCAGTAATCATGAATGTTTCTATAATGTATTTTCTGTAAAATATACGATAAAATCATCCCATAAAAATGTATGCAGTATTCATTAAAGGAATCTTAATTATATGAAAACAAATCTCATTTTTTTTTTAAATAGAAGAAACTGTGTGTAGGGCCAGTTCAGGCAGGACCTGATTTCATTTATTTCTATACGGACCGTGCCGTGTCTAGAAATGTAAAAATATAAACAAGTTGGTCCGGAAAACCGGGCTGGAAATCCGTGCAAACCTCTACCGCTTCTCAAAACTGAAAATTGATCACAGCTCCGAAACAGATGCGGTACCAACGAAAATCTCACGGTACATACCGGTACTAACGACATACATAATTTGAACGAAATCGGAAGACCTAATTTTTTTTTCCATGGGAAATCTTACGTTTCCCTAACCCACAAACTGGAGATGAATAGTCGGCATAACTTCGCGACGGATGTGGTACAAACGAAAATCTCTCGGTACTTACCATTAGTAACATAGTACTAACAACACACATAATTTGAATGAAATCGGAGAACTTTTATTTTTTCCTATGGGAAATCCCATGTTTCTCCAGCCCGCGCGCTGGAATTTGAGAATTGGCCATAACTCCGCAACGGATGTGGTACAAACGAAAATCTCTCGGTACTTAACGGTACTAACGTAGTACTAACGACCCACATAATTTGAGCGAAATCGGAGAACCTTCATTTTTTTCCTATAGGAAACCCCATGTTTCTCCAGCCCGCGCGCTGGAACTTGAGAATTGGCCATAACTCCGCAACGGATGTGGTACAAACGAAAATCTCTCGGTACTTAACGGTACTAACGTAGTACTAACGACCCACATAATTTGAACGAAATCGGAGAACCTTCATTTTTTTCCTATAGGAAATCCCATGTTTCTCCAGCCCGCGCGCTGGAACTTGAGAATTGGCCATAACTCCGCAACGGATGTGGTACAAACGAAAATCTCTCGGTACTTAACGGTACTAACGTAGTACTAACGACCCACATAATTTGAGCGAAATCGGAGAACCTTCATTTTTTTCCTATAGGAAATCCCATGTTTCTCCAGCCCGCGCGCTGGAACTTGAAAATTGGCCATAACTCCGCAACGGATGTGGTACAAACGAAAATCTCTCGGTACTTACCGGTACTAACGTAGTACTAACGACCCACATAATTTGAACGAAATCGGAGAACCTTCATTTTTTTCCTATAGGAAATCCCATGTTTCTCCAGCCCGCGCGCTGGAACTTGAGAATTGGCCATAACTCCGCAACGGATGTGGTACAAACGAAAATTTCTCGGTACTTAACGGTACTAACGTAGTACTAACGACCCACATAATTTGAACGAAATCGGAGAACCTTCATTTTTTTCCTATAGGAAATCCCATGTTTCTCCAGCCCGCGCGCTGGAACTTGAGAATTGGCCATAACTCTGCAACGGATGTGGTACAAACGAAAATCTCTCGGTACTTACCGGTACTAACGTAGTACTAACGACCCACATAATTTGAACGAAATCGGAGAACCTTCATTTTTTTCCTATAGGAAATCCCATGTTTCTCCAGCCCGCGCGCTCGAACTTGAGAATTGGCCATAACTCCGCATCGGATGTGGTACAAACGAAAATCTCTCGGTACTTACCGGTACTAACGTAGTACTAACGACCCACATAATTTGAACGAAATCGGAGAACCTTCATTTTTTTCCTATAGGAAATCCCATGTTTCTCCAGCCCGCGCGCTGGAACTTGAGAATTGGCCATAACTCCGCAACGGATGTGGTACAAACGAAAATCTCTCGGTACTTACCGGTACTAACGTAGTACTAACGACCCACATAATTTGAAAGAAATCGGAGAACCTTCATTTTTTTCCTATAGGAAATCCCATGTTTCTCCAGCCCGCGCGCTGGAACTTGAAAATTGGCCATAACTCCGCAACGGATGTGGTACAAACGAAAATCTCTCGGTACTTACCGGTACTAACGTAGTACTAACGACCCACATAATTTGAACGAAATCGGAGAACCTTCATTTTTTTCCTATAGGAAATCCCATGTTTCTGCAGCCCGCGCGCTGGAACTTGAGAATTGGCCATAACTCCGCAACGGATGTGGTACAAACGAAAATCTCTCGGTACTTACCGGTACTAACGTAGTACTAACGACCCACATAATTTGAAAGAAATCGGAGAACCTTCATTTTTTTCCTATAGGAAATCCCATGTTTCTCCAGCTCGCGCGCTGGAACTTGAAAATTGGCCATAACTCCGCAACGGATGTGGTAAAAAACGAAAATCTCTCGGTACTTACCGGTACTAACGTAGTACTAACGACCCACATAATTTGAACGAAATCGGAGAACCTTCATTTATTTCCTATAGGAAATCCCATGTTTCTGCAGCCCGCGCGCTGGAACTTGAGAATTGGCCATAACTCCGCAACGGATGTGGTACAAACGAAAATCTCTCGGTACTTACCGGTACTAACGTAGTACTAACGACCCACATAATTTGAACGAAATCGGAGAACCTTCATTTTTTTCCTATAGGAAATCCCATGTTTCTCCAGCCCGCGCGCTGGAACTTGAGAATTGGCCATAACTCCGCAACGGATGTGGTACAAACGAAAATCTCTCGGTACTTACCGGTACTAACGTAGTACTAACGACCCACATAATTTGAACGAAATCGGAGAACCTTCATTTTTTTCCTATAGGAAATCCCATGTTTCTCCAGCCCGCGCGCTGGAACTTGAGAATTGGCCATAACTCCGCAACGGATGCGGTACAAACGAAAATCTCTCGGTACTTACCGGTACTAACGTAGTACTAACGACCCACATAATTTGAACGAAATCGGAGAACCTTCATTTTTTTCCTATAGGAAATCCCATGTTTCTCCAGCCCGCGCGCTGGAACTTGAGAATTGGCCATAACTCCGCAACGGATGTGGTACAAACGAAAATCTCTCGGTACTTACCGGTACTAACGTAGTACTAACGACCCACATAATTTGAAAGAAATCGGAGAACCTTCATTTTTTTCCTATAGGAAATCCCATGTTTCTCCAGCCCGCGCGCTGGAACTTGAAAATTGGCCATAACTCCGCAACGGATGTGGTACAAACGAAAATCTCTCGGTACTTACCGGTACTAACGTAGTACTAACGACCCACATAATTTGAACGAAATCGGAGAACCTTCATTTTTTTCCTATAGGAAATCCCATGTTTCTGCAGCCCGCGCGCTGGAACTTGAGAATTGGCCATAACTCCGCAACGGATGTGGTACAAACGAAAATCTCTCGGTACTTACCGGTACTAACGTAGTACTAACGACCCACATAATTTGAAAGAAATCGGAGAACCTTCATTTTTTTCCTATAGGAAATCCCATGTTTCTCCAGCTCGCGCGCTGGAACTTGAAAATTGGCCATAACTCCGCAACGGATGTGGTAAAAAACGAAAATCTCTCGGTACTTACCGGTACTAACGTAGTACTAACGACCCACATAATTTGAACGAAATCGGAGAACCTTCATTTATTTCCTATAGGAAATCCCATGTTTCTGCAGCCCGCGCGCTGGAACTTGAGAATTGGCCATAACTCCGCAACGGATGTGGTACAAACGAAAATCTCTCGGTACTTACCGGTACTAACGTAGTACTAACGACCCACATAATTTGAACGAAATCGGAGAACCTTCATTTTTTTCCTATAGGAAATCCCATGTTTCTCCAGCCCGCGCGCTGGAACTTGAGAATTGGCCATAACTCCGCAACGGATGTGGTACAAACGAAAATCTCTCGGTACTTACCGGTACTAACGTAGTACTAACGACCCACATAATTTGAACGAAATCGGAGAACCTTCATTTTTTTCCTATAGGAAATCCCATGTTTCTCCAGCCCGCGCGCTGGAACTTGAGAATTGGCCATAACTCCGCAACGGATGCGGTACAAACGAAAATCTCTCGGTACTTACCGGTACTAACGGAGTACTAACGAATGACATTGTTGAATTTCCTGAACTCCATAGGTGCGGGCTGGTGAAATGCACCTCTCTTAGTTTCACTCTCGTTGTGGTTTCCTCTTCGGAGGTGAGGGCAATTCTGTATGAGCCGATGTCATCCTGCATATCGACTCATGCAGAATTGTAAACCACCCACGTGTTCGCCGTGCGTGGCGACCCGTGTCCCTGGAAAAGAGGATCCTGGCAGTTGAGGGAAACCAACACACTGCTTTGGCCTCTGCTTCAGGTAGACGGGAGGTGCATATTGGTCCCGTATGTATCAATAGGCTGGTCAGCTGACTTTTGTCACTGGCTGTAGGGATCAAGCGAGCGAGCAACTATTAGTCATCTCGTTAAGGGTGGAGACTGACATAGGGTTGTCTTGTGACCGTATGGGCCCTGGTTAGCACTGGTGCACGAATGTGCATCCCCTTGTTGGGCTCGGTAGTGGGTGGTGCGGCCGGGGTCTGAATTATATTTTTTATAATGGATGGAAAAGCTTCATTTCCTTCTATTTCTCTCCCTCGTGGAGAGCAACAAAGTGTATAGACGCCTTCTTTCACTCGCTTCTTTATCGTAAAACGTACTGATAGCCACTCTGATTGCTCCTTTAAAAAGACTTCACCGTTTCTCGTTGCTAAAACATTCCAATCTATTCTTGGGGATGATCATTCTATCAAAAAACTGCAATCTGGGGACTTACTAGTTAAGGTTTCTACTGTCAAACAATCGCAATTTCTTTCTAATTGCTCTGCAATAGGTACTTTTTCCGTGTCTGTCCAAGCTCATGAAACTCTCAATACAAGTCGTGGTGTAATATCCGAATCTGACCTTTTATTCTCCACTAAGGATGAACTGACCGAAAATTTAAATGACCAAGATGTAATGGATGTACGCCGTATCACTATTCGTCGGAATGAACAAGTTTTACCGACAAAGCATATCATTCTAACATTTAATAGCCCTGTTTTACCAACCAGAATTAAAGCTGGCTATCTAAGCTGTCCAGTCCGCCCCTATATACCAAATCCTATCCGTTGTTTTAAATGCCAGCGTTACGGGCATACTAAGACAAATTGTCGTGGATCTCTTACCTGCGCACGTTATGCAGAAGTCGGCCACGACAATGAATCTTGTGAAAAACCCGAACTCTGTGCAAATTGTAAAGGAGATCATACAGCATATTCCCGTACTTGTCCTAATTGGAACAGAGAGAAAGAAATTATCACAGTTAAAATTACTCAAAATTTGTCTTATCCTGAAGCCCGCAAACTTGTAGAAACCAGAACCCCATCTGTCGGAATTTCTTACTCCAGCTTACTTAAAAACCAATCAAAATCTGTAAGACACATAAGTACCCAAACTGATTCCTCATATCTTCCTAATAAATCTACTAAAACACAATCAACTAGCACACCAATTAAAGAAAGCCGAGATGTTTCTCTCCCTGCTAAATGTCATGTAAATCCGCCATTAGAACGCTGGCTACCATCCACAGAACCTGTAAAAATCACTTATCTTGAAAAACTGAGTCAGAAATCTCAAGGTCAATCTAAGGAATTATCCAAACCTCTAAATAAGACAAAGGCTGTTACCCCACCAAAAAATGACCCGAACTCATCTACATTAAACTCTAAAAAACCCAACTCTAGTCAAATAGTGAAAACTGGAGCTCAGAAAGAAGGGATCAAGGCTGGGACCCAAACTGGTACAAGTTCAAAAATATTGCTTTTATCCACCTAATTCATATCTACGACAATTTTTTAATGTAACTTTCACTTTTTACATTTTATTTTCAATTTTGACTTAGTTTTATTCCTACCTTGTTCTTGGCGCAGCATGTCCCACAGGGGACCTTGCGCCATAAAACCCCATTCAACCAACCAACCAACCGTCCGTCTGTCAGTCTGTCTGTCTGTCTGTCCGCATATAACAACGCAAAAACTACCCAACCGAATCGTTTGAAATTTAAAATACATAATTATTACATGATTCTGTCGAGTCATTTCAAATTTTGTGAAAATCGGATGGATAGATCAATTACAGGGACAATCAAAAGGATTCCGTTACATTACGGTCAATGGGGAAAAAAGTTTCAAATGCATTTTAATTGTTTGAAATTTAAAACGTATATTTATTACATAATTTTGTCGAGTCATTTCAACTGTTATGAAAATCGAATGCATAGATCAATTACAGGGACAATCAAAGGTATTCCATTACATTACAGTCAATGGGGGAAAAAGTTTCAAATGCATTTTAATCGTTTGAAATTTAAAACGTATATTTATTACATAATTTTGTCGAGTCATTTCAAATGTTATGAAAATCGAATGCATAGATCAATTACAGGGACAATCAAAAGTATTCCGTTACATTACGATCAATGGGGAAAAAGTTTTAAATGCATTTTAATCGTTTGAAATTTAAAACGTATAATTATTACACAATTTTGTCGAGTCATTTCAAAGGTTATGAAAATCGGATGCATAGAATAATTACAGGCACAATCAAAAGTATTCCGTTGTATTACGATCAATGCGAAAAGAAGTTTCAAATAAATTTTAATGGTGTTACACTCATTTGAACATAATAGAACTGGCATGAATCTTTGAAGTATGTACTAAAATATACATTCTGTACAATCTGTGATGCAAAGAATATTTATTATTAAATTACAAGGCCACACAAATGTATTCCACTAAATAATGTTATACGGGAAAACATTGTTTGGGGCGTGTTTTAATTATATTAAACTACTTCACATCATTTGAATAAGATATACGTTAATGAAGTACAATAAAAATTACTCCCTGCACATTTACAGGAACACAAAGGTTTCGACCACTGTACTGTATCCAAAGTACGCTCTACTATATCAGCAAGATCTGAATATTTTAAAACTTCGTTATCGTACGAACGCACCTCATTTGCTACGCTTCACGTGCAATTTCCAACTTGTTAGTCTTATCGCAGTCAATAATACACTCATGGCAAAAACAAGGACAACTGTACTAAAACTCGCGGCCTGTAACCATTATGCCGTGCGTAGTAAACACAGGAAAGTTTTCTGTGCAAAATCTGCAACGCAAGCTTCAATCCCTTGTCGAATAAGGGTCATTCCATACGTAAAATGAGCAAAAATGTAAAAAAAGAAAAAAAAATAGCCGTGGCCGCATAGAAATCGATTTAATAGAATTTGTTACACTCGTACGTTTCAGATTCAAATAGAACTCTACAAAATATCTTGACGAAAAATAAATAATTTTAGAAGTTTTTGGTTAATTGAAAAACTTGATATGCGTAGGGGATATAGAATGGCATGCGTGCTATCGTCCAAATTTGCAAGTTTGAAGTTCTGTATCTTGAAAACTATTTGAGGATGTTCTCAACTGCTCCGCTCAACAAGCGCAAAACGTTTTGACACATTTACAAATTTATTTTTTAACAGAAAAATACGAAATTAAAAGGTCTGTCTATAGAAGCAATTTCGATTCGAACTTAGTTTTGCATTTTATGATAGTTAAATTACCTATTGAGTTCTAAGCTATTTCGATAACGTTATCACCCGTTTTTCTCCTGCTTTTGGACAGGTTTTTCTGCTTTTGTTAGGAAATGTGTACAAAAATGTCAACTTTGAAGGTGTTTGATAAAAAGCTATTTAATTTTCTACTGGCGGTGTCGCCTAGCAACCAAGATATACCTAATTATTTCGAAATGTAAAAAGGTTTCTGTGTAAACGATAATTTGTGATAAATACATTATCTGTTTTTTCTTCAGTTTTTACCTAAGCTGTGTGAAACAATATTCTTTTTGTTTTGAGTTTGATTAGAATGTTTTTTATGAGAATATGGGAAAAAATGTTACAGTTTTTTATTGGAGTTGTGTTTTGTTAAATTATCGATGTTCGAAAGAACCTCAAATGAGTGTTCTCATGAGAATAAACTGTTTAAAACCAAAGATGAGTAATTAATTTTGAGTTGAGTAAGAAATTAATAATAAACTTTCGAACAATTGGACAATTTAGAAGGCTTGCTATGAAAGATCTATTGTGTTTGTTAAAAAAAAAAAAAAAAAAAAAAAAAAAAAAAAAAAAAAAAAAACTGAGTGCAATTAGACAGCTTCTGAATAATAACACCTGCTAGATTCATGCATTTCCGAACAAAAATAAATTAAAACTTATGTCACAAAGTTGACGTTTTCTATTTAAAAACGAAAAAGTTCTCTGTGTTGTTGTTGACGTTTTCTATTTAAGAACACCCTTAACAGAAAGGATTTTTTTATATAATATTATAATAATCGTTGAAATTCTACTTTCATATTAACTGAATAATAATAATCTGATAATGCAATGTTTAAGCTTAAATTTGTTTTAAATATTGAAAATTTGTAAATTTTCATAAAATTAGAAATGTTATAAAAATTACAGGAATTAAAAAACATCTGTAAAATTCATGACTGATGTAGTATTGCATATGAAGATAGAATTGTAAAAGTTAAGTTGTCATTTATTTCCTTCATCTTTAAAAAATTTAGAATTAAAAAAAATATATATTACAAAATCATGATTTTTCCACTTATGTATAAGCAAAAAAATAAATAAATGAAAGGACCGACATTAATAATATAATAATATTCCACGGTCATAAGGAACAACAAGTCCATGATATAGGGGGAACTGGGGCAAATTGATACACGGGGCGCATTGATACACCCCCTGTACTGCATATGAAGGTCAATACAGGTTCATTACAGGAAGTTTCACAACAGCTCCAAAAGGTAATACTAATGCGCTCAACTACATACAGAAAGTCTTGGAATGATTCAGTAGTTTGATGAAAGGGGACGGGTGATTAATTGTTTTTGTAGGTCTAAAGTAAATTTGAGTTGTACAATTGAAATGGTATTTTCAACCGAAAAAATACTCTCCCTGGTAAGTAAAGCTACTCTTTATCAGTTTCTCATTCTTTATTGTTTGATAAGTTATGAAGTGTTGGATTTGAGACTCATTTTATACATACAAAATGGCTCTATGAGGCACATTGATACAGTCTATGTCGGGGCCCATTGATACAACCTAAATCCTTTCCTAGTTCATTTTTTCATTACCTTTTATTTTTATTTTTTTATTTTTTTAACATACACTCCTTAATCCAACCATTTTTCACCAAAAATTCCTTATATTTGTTTTTATTGAAGTGAAATAGCTCTAATTTCTTTATATTAGAACATTTTATAGTATTTTTCCAAACAGAAGACGTACGAACTTACTCAACATCTAGTGCTAGTAGAAGTAACAAAAGAAAAAGACGGCAGTCTGAAAAATCTCAAATTTATATCGATTCTTCAAAGAAAAATGTTATTTCGACATGAGAAATGTTAAGTAAGAGAAACATGCTGCATAACAGCACAGGATAATTATATTATAAACAGAAATTTTAATATAATTATCCTTTATATTCTTTTTACAAACCGATTTATAAACAGAAAACCTGGTAATTTTTTCACCTTTCCTAAGAAAGAAGATAATGCTGGTGTTGAAGTGGCAGATATGACAAAGTTACCATAGCCAACAATCAGACAAGGAACAGCCAGAACATCAGGTCATTATACATTTCATTTTGATTGCTTTGATATTGCTTACTAATAAATTGTGGGCGATTTGAATTTTTATAAATAAATATAAAATTGTTTGCTAACTATTTTTCTATGAAAAATATGCATTGGTGTTATTTTGTCTCCATTTTCCCAGACTTATCAAAGTGCCCCATGAGGTGTATCAATCTGCCCCGGGGATGGGGCACATTGATACAAATGACTTTTTTTGATTTTTTTTAAAATTACATGCAAAAATAATATATAAAACAATGATTGTACATTTTTATGACACACTACACAAGTTTTGCTGACACCACATGAAAAAATAACTTGACATTTCTGCTTTCTGGATACCAAAAAATTCTTAGAAAAAATCTGTATCAATGTGCCCCAGTTCTCCCTACTCAAGAAAATCTAAGATTGCTTTTTGCAACATAACAAAAATGGATTTAAAAATAAGCAATATTTGTTACATTCCATGGACTATTTCTCTTTGAAATTGTGTGCATTCTTGAAACATTGCACAATTTCAAGACAAAAAAATGTGTGCTGCCATCTACTTTTTATAATTGGATTTAGAATTAATATATAATTATCTATTGAAATGAGTCTTTTTTTCTTCTCAAATTTAAAATGCTCTTGAGATAAAGATAAACTGAAAGCAAGAATAAAAATATCTATATTTGAATTATACACCTTTATTTACAATGTTAAATAATTAAGAAGTTTTAAACGCTTTTCTTCATATCAAAACAAGTGATAGAAGTATTGAATTTTTCCGTCAACAGTTTTGACAGTTTATTTTTTTTTCTCATTAAGGAATAAGAAGGCAGGAATGCAAGTTTAGAAATTTAAAAGTTATACCATTAGTTATAACGTCAAATAATTTTAAAACCGCAAGAGTTACCCTTCATGTTCAGACGGGTAATAGAAATATTTCATTTTTCAACAATTTTATTTATTTATTTATTTTTAAACTATAGAATAAAAACACGATTGCTAAATTACACCAATCTATTACTTATTGTTCATTCTTAATTGTAAATAATTTTAAAAATAGTCTTTATGTTCTTAAGGCTAATAATCAAACTTAAAATTTCACGCATTTACACAAAACATTGATTCTGTATCAACTTTAAATGTAATTTTTTAAACTGAAATAAGCAATCCTGAAATCTAGTACTTTGTATTTACTCGTAAATGAATATGATCTACTTAAAATGATCATTTTCGGTAATATATGTGACATGTCAACCGCGCCTGGTTTGCTCATTTCGTATGGAATGACTCATAGCATAAATCATTTTCGTGCTGACCACTTTTACATGAAAATGCCTACACGGTCAATCCTAACTAAATCGCTGTCAGTTTAAACCTAAGATATTTTAGTTGTATAGCTTCTACGATCTACATCATTGTTTGAACTTCGTTCCATCTACAAATGATAAAATAAACTTCCGAGTCTTCAATACTGTTGTTTCATTCCTTTTTATAACTTTGTCTCTTCTTTCTTCTAAATTTATGCTGAAATTTAATTTTAATCTACTCCAAATATTCATTTCGAAATAAATTCAATTTTTGTCTGCAGTCTTTAAAATTTTGTAAGCTATTTTCCATGTGTAATTTTTTATATTGAGTTTTCCAACAAAGCTCTATTATTCTTATGCAGCTACTGCCTTCTGAAATATATACGCATTTATTTTTAAAATATAAAATGTTTCTAATCAGCTCTCTTCCATTATAAATAATTCTTCTTACATACATAAGAAACAAAAATGCAACAAAGTAACAGATTTATATACTAATAGTATCAAGATCAGATTAACAGTTATTTCAAAGAAACAAACTGATCTTTTATAATAAGATTATATTATTATTTTTTTAAGGGAAAAGAAAATGAAAGAATCTAGAATCTCATTTGTATTAATAACATCAACATAAATATCGCTACAAAAGCCTTTTCGAGCAAAAACATTTCCCAAGACATTATATATGTGTGTGTGTGTATTTCTTGTTTTCTGCCACAAAATTTTAAATAATTGTAGCAATGTTTCTACGTGCTTTTAATTCAATGAATTTGCATAAAATGCTCATTTATTTACTCGAGTTTCCAATACTGTAATATATTATAATAAATGATCATTCAATGTGTTGTGTTCATATTATTTATGTGAACAGGGTATCTTTTCATAATTACTCGATTCTGCTCTACAATAGTGAAACACTTAAGCAGTTTCACCGAAAAGCGTATCGTCACTTTATTACACCAAGGAATCATTTTACCACAATCATTGCTGCATTCAAAAATTAAAAAGTGATAAATCTATGAGTTTCCGGCACTTGATTATCTAATTTCACAACAGGTTTACAAAAAATGATTTTCCAATCAAGTATGACTTTTTTATCATTATTTTTTTACTTACTTATTTATTTATTTATTTATTTTTGTACTCAATTTTTGGAAGATATTAAACCAAATTATTAAAATCCCCGGGCTATCATTTCGGGTCTATAATTTTCGCTTTTTAGTCTTATCGCACTCAATAGTACTTTCATGACAATTTATATTTTTGAACTGCAGACCGTGGCCTATAATGACGATGCCGTGCCTAGTGCATTTGAGGAAAGTTGTCGTTAGACCGGTAGGCCTGATAAGCACCTCAAGAAACCATCTAATCCAGTTAATGGCTGAAATTCTAGTATTAGACAGAACTCATTAGCATTAAAATTGTAACTTAGATGGCAAGTCATATTTTGGTGAAAATCATGTGCAGGCACCATTTTAGTGGTTAATCTATGGGTATATTATCGTGTTTCCCTGCATCCATTGGTATGAAAACCAAAAAGACTGGGAGCAGGAAAACACAATGCTAAACCCTACCAATGAACTATTAAAATAGGCTTTGCACATACAGGGTGTCTATAAAAGAACTCCGGGGTTTTGAGGCAAAATGTTTTAATGAAATAAAAAACATACATGTTTTATACATGACTGAAAAGCTTACATTTTCAAGTTTTTTTTAACACTTAGTAAAGTTCTATATGAGCCCCGTTAGTGGCACGGCAGACGTCTAAACGGTATTCTACCTCATACCATGTCCTGGCGAGCATGTCTGGGGGGACGGTTGCCACACAATTGACTATTCGTTCCCTGTTGATCTTGGTAACCCCAACTCCAGGCTACGTCTTGTCAACGATTTCTTAGGGCTTCGAAGGCATGAAGCTCGGATTCTGTCCACTTTCTCTTGAGACACACTCGGCCTACCGGCGACTTTTGCTTCAAAACACTTCCTGTTTCCTTAAATGCACTGAACCATTGACGAATGGTTTTGTCAGAAGGCGGGTTAACACCATAGTTACGTCGAAAGTTTCTTTGTACGGTAACTACAGACTTCGTTTCTATGAGCCAAATAACACATTGAGCCTTTTGTTGCGGAGTCGCCATCATTTCAAGGTCAACGCCCTGCAGCGCCGCCAACAGTTGATGCAAACATTCCCAATTCGTATGAGTAAAACTTTTTGAGCTACTCTTTTCAGAGAAATCGACTAAATTTTGCTATCTTTTATAGTTAGTGAGATATGAAATTTTAAAACCCCGGAGTTCTTTTATAGACACCCTGTTGTTCCCACCAAGAATTGACTTTTCAGGCCAGTTGCATTTAAATAACCGATTCGCGTTTTATGTAGTTCTGTAATGTCAGCCGTCATCTCGATGAGGTGATAGTTTGTGCTTCCGTCTCATGGTCTATATGCAAAACCTACCACGGATATCCCGGTTCCTCGTGACATACTTCGTTTTAGTCTTGTCCATTTGAGCGTGGAAATGTATGCACGGTCAAATCTAAGCAACATTCACATAATTCAAACCTGAGATATTTTGGTGGTACAGCTTCTATAAGATTTCTTACATTTCTTGCTTGCAGAAAATCTCGAGTCTTCAGTAGTATAGAAGACGATTCAAATGCCTTCTACAGGTGTTCTAAAAACTGAGCGCAGCGTAGCCTAGCGGCGATAGATAGAGTTTGTAGCTTTAATTGAGAGGAGAAAGTTACAAGAAATGCGTCGCTGAAACCTGACTCATTTACAAACAGTGAAAGCAAAAATTTCAAAACGACGAAATTTGGGACATCAAAAGATTTTCAAGCATGCGTTTCTCCCTTTAAAAAAATACTGATTGTATTGATCTGTCTTGAAAAGATGATTAAGATATTTTCTAGACATATTTAGCCCTCAACTGCCGTACGCACGTTATTAATATTTTACTATATGAAAGAGTAAATATGGTTTTAACTTAAACATAGAGTGGTCAAATACCAGCTAACCGGTATTTCTAGGTTTATTCGGCTTGAAAGAGGGGGAAAATAAATATTATGAATTTAAATAGTTCCATAATCGATAAATTAATTTAAATGGTTAAGAAATAGTTTCAGTTTCATTTCGAAATAAGAAAAAAAGTAATCGTTGCGGCATGTTGAAGATAGCGACGCTTGCTACGTTATCGGATCTCTTCACGAAAAAGTGCTTTTGGATACTACAAAAATGGCTTCAAATAATGTGAAGTGAAAGAAAAAAAAATATGAAGATTAATAGGAGGGAAAAATAGGGGCTGAAATTGGATTTTCAAAAAGTAAAATGATGGAATTTATGTCTTATGAGAGGGTACTTTCTCTGCTTACAAGAAAGTGTGAGATGACTCGCTGTTCAACATTAAAAATGCATATGTGAGCCCATAGAAACGGCACTGACGAAGCAAGTAATTATTAAACTTTTGATTTTTTTTCGGATAAAATAATTACTATTTCAAACTTTTTTTTTTAATTTTTTTTTTATTAGTTGGTTTGTTTCTGTTTTATACGTTAAAAAACAAAACTAGAAGCATAATGAAAAGAATGATCTCAAAGATTGTCGTTAAGACTTTTATTAGAAGTTTGTCAAAAACACTTTTTAATTAAAAATTACGTATTTTTTGTGCATAAGAAATTTTATTAATCATTAAAACGTATTTAAATAATATTTTTATTTCTAAATAATTAAATTTAACAACATTTGTATGATTCTTTTGGAAAAAAAACTAATGTAGCCGGTATTTAGACCCCATTTTTAAAACGCAAAGTCAGCAGACTTTCTGAATTTTAGGTAGATTTCGTATGAAATACTACCTATTGCAATCGCACCAGTTTATATATCTATCTATCTATCTATCTATCTATATATATATATATCTCACTTTTTATGGACACGATAGCTTCTATAATTCTTCACCAATCTCCACCAAACTGGTACATAAAATCAAAGAAGATAAAATCTCGGCTAAGTTCGTTAATGGGCAAAATCGGACCAAGGGGGTCGGAATAGGGGGCGTTTTTTGTGAAAACCGAAAAAACACCATAACTTCTTAATTAAAGTAGATATCGAATCGGTTTAAAGTTTATATTATTTCTTAAAAATGGGTTAAAAGTTTATGCATGACAGACTTTTGATAAATTTAGAAGTGGGCTCAAGGGGCGAAAAAAACAGGGGTTTTGAGAGAAAAAAATTCATAACTTCGTCAATTTTCAAGATATCAAGTCCAACTAAATTTTTTGTAAATGGTCTTAAAATTATCTAAAACTTTTGTATTTAACAAGTTTTTGATAGGACCAACTTTTACCGATAAAAAAAATTAAAAACGAAAAGAAAAAGGGCGGTGAAAAAAGAGAAAAATCCATAACTCCATCAATTTTTAAGATATCAAATCTGATTAAATTTATTTTACATCTTCTCAAAAATATCTACAATTTATATATTGACAAGTTTTTCATAGGACCAATTCGTATAGCAAAAAGAAATTAAACAAAAATAGGAGTTGGAAAAAAAACCTCAAATCCAAACTGCTTATATTCTTACTCTTTTTTTAATTCATTTTTGATTTTAAACGCATCCAAATGGTAGATCCTCTTATTTAGAAATTGTATAAAGTGACGCATTGGTCAATTTTCTGATAAAGACAGAATATATTTCAAAAAAGACTACCAAAAAAGGTATTTTGAACAGAATTCATCGGGACTGAAAATTTAAGGAAGTATTCAAATAAGAAATTGCGTTTTTTTCTGACTCGTTTTTAAATCCATTTTTGTTCTCAAACGCATCCAATTTACAGATCCTTTTATTTAGGAACTATATAATGTGATGCATTGGTCAGTTTTTTGATAAAGACGGAATATATTTTTAAAAAAGGCTACCAAAAAAGGTATTTTGAACAGAATTTTCCGAAATCATCGTGACTGAAAATTTAAGGAAGTGTTCAAATAAGAAATTGCGTTTTTTTCTGACTCGTTTTTAAATCCATTTTTGTTTTCAAACGCATCCAATTTACAGATCCTCTTATTTAGGAACTATATAATGTGATGCATTCATCGGTTTTTTGATAAAGACAGAATATATTTCGAAAAAGGCTACCAAAAAGGGTATTTTGAACAGAATTTCCCGAAGTCTTCGTGATTTGAAAATTTAAGGAAGTTTACACATAGCAAATTGCGTTTTTTATGACTTGTTTTAAAATCCACTTTCGCTCTCAAACGCATCCAATTTACAGATCCTCTTATTTAGGAACTATACACTGTGACGCATTGGCCAGTTTTTTTTATAAAGATAGAATATATATTTAAAAATGCTGTCAAAGTGAGTATTTCGCACAAAATTTTCCGAAGCAATCATGATTAAAGAATTAAGGATGTATTCAAACAACAAATCGGTTATTTTATGACTCATTTTTCAATTCAATTTTTTTCTCAAATGCATTCAACTGACAGTTTTTTTGTTATTTAGGAACTGTATAATGTACTGTTTTGGTCAATTTTTTAATAAATTCAGAATTTATTTCAAAATATGTTGTCAAAATGGGCATTTGAGCTGAATTTTTCTTAGGATGATTCTGATAATCAGTGATAATCTGATTCCCAGTTTTTGCAGAAAAATGAAATAAAAATTTTTCCATAAACGGCCAAATGAAGTTATTAAACTGGGTTTATCCCTAATCATATATATATATATATATTGTTGAAATGAGCACTCTTCGAAATCTACCTCCGCCTATAGGCCCAGCCGACAGGGATTTTTGCATTTTATAACAGAAAACGCTTTTTAAACTGATTTTTTCTCACTGTACAGATATAAAACATGTGAAGATACCCTGCTGGCACTTTTATCTTTACTAAATTTGAAAATTGGAGGATCCATTTTAAAAACAAAAGTGGTAACTGGTATTTGGATCTTTTCCGCTATTATTTAATTTCTTTATTATAATTTTGTCTTTTCTTCCTTCATTATTTATACCTGAATTTAATTTTAATAGATACAATAATCTACCTAGAATTCAATATAATTTCTATTTTTTTACAGTCTTTATAACTCGGTATGCTACTTCATATATTTACTTATTTTATAATAACTTAAAGCATTCCTAAGAAAGTATACTTTTTATTATACTTTTTTTGAAACCCTTAAACATCTATTTTAAAAATTTAAATTTCTTAATCTGCTCGTCTGTGACAAAAATAATTCTTCTACCTTACATAAATCAGAAAAAAATGCAAGAAATAAATAAATGAATCTCCTAATAGAATCAAGATAAGATTAAAAACTTCTTCTAAAAACAAAGTAAAGTTTTATAATAAGATTTTTTTTTTTTTTTTTTTTTTTTTTTTTTTTTTGAAGCATTGAAAAGAAAACCAAAAATCTGATATCTCATTTGTATCAATAACAAACATCCATACACACTCTCCTGTAAAGAGAAATTTGGAGCAACAATATCTCCCAAGGGATTATACTTCTTGTTTTCTTAAACTAAATTTTAAATAATTATAGCAAAGTTTTCTTTTGAATTTTAATTCCATTTCAGAAAAATAAAACAAAATTCTTTAAAGTGAATTTTTTATTAAAATGTTACAGACTAAAAGTTAAAAAATTTCCACCAATAATATAATCCAGATATTGTTGTTATAGAGATTTCATAAAATTAAGAATGGTTAATTTTACAGAAATGTTATTTTTGTTACCTTGTGTTATTTCAAAGGGCATTAAACAACTTGTTTTACAATGTAAAAAATATTATAAAATAAAATACCATAAAATAAAATTTAAAAAATTAGAAAGTATTTCGAAATTTAATATGGTTGCCAGGAAGTTACAACTTATTCGTTATTTTTGGCACCTCTTTTTATGAAACTTTGCAATTAAAAGCATGGGTCTAGTGGCAATACTTAAGGAATTAACCTATTGTTTCGATATTTATGAATCATCCTGTATGTATAATAATCTATAATTATATAGAAAGGACCGTATAAGCCCTGGATACTTATGATTTATTAAAATTTATAACGAAATGAACGTTTTTATTTAATGTGATGTAGTGTACTATCGTGAAAATAATCTAAAGATTTATGGGCAAAAGAATTACGAGGTAAGAGTGAATTTATGTACACTGTTTAAAAAAATCTGAAATTCACGGATATATTTTTCCTGTATTTCACAGAAAAAGTCCCTTTTCACAACAAAAAGGCAAATCTGAAAACTCCACCATATTTCCTGAAACTAATAGTCTAAGAGCCAACGTCAAAAATCACGTCATTTTATCAAGGCTCATTTTTTAATATGTTTTCCCTTTTATGGTAGAATACGTTTGCAAGCGGTCTGGCAGTCGGGAGACGTTGCGTTTACTTGTGGCAGAAGGGGTTATGCAGGTCAAAAAGCTTCAAAATCACGTCATTTTATCAAGACTCATTTTTTAATATGTTTTTCCCTTTTATGGTAGAATACGTTTGCAAGCGGTCTGGCAGTCGGGAAACGTTGCGTTTACTTGTGGCAGAAGGGGTTATGCAGGTCAACAAGCTTCAAAATCACGTCATTTTATCAAGGCTCATTTTTTAATATGTTTTCCCTTTTATGGTAGAATACGTTTGCAAGCGGTCTGGCAGTCGGGAGACGTTGCGTTTACCTGTGGCAGAAGGGGTTATGCAGGTCAAAAAACTTCAAAAATCTGCCATTTTATAAAGGCTCGTTTTCTTATATGTTTTTATCAAGTGTAAAAATTACAAGATATTACTCTTTGGACAGCAGACAACCTATAATTAATTTTACAGACACAAATTCGGTTGCAAAGTTAATGCCAGACGGCTTTAAATATGGCAACGAAAGTGCCTGTTCCAAGAGTGGTTTATAATTTAAATTTTATAAGACCTTTTTACGTCATTTTATCAAACTTAAAAATTACAAGATATTACTCTTTGGATAGCAGACAACCTATAATTAATTTGCCAGACACAAATTCGGTTGCAAAGTTAATGCCAGACGGCTTTAAACATGACAATGAAAGTGCCTGTTCCAAGGGCTGTTTATAATTTAAAAATTATAAGACCTCTTTACGTCATTTTATCAAGCTTAAAAGTTACAAGATATTATACTTTTGATAGCAAACAACCTATAATTAATTTGCCAGACACAAATTCGGTTGCAAAGTTAATGCCAGACGGCTTTAAATATGGCAACGAAAATGCCTGTTCCAAGAGTGGTTTATAATTTAAATTTTATAAGACCTCTTTACGTCAATTTATCAAGCTTAAAAATTACAAGATATTACTCTTTGGATAGAAGACAACCTATAATTAATTTTCCAGACACAAATTCGGTTGCAAAGTTAATGCTAGACGGCTTTAAATATGGCAACGAAAGTGGCTGTTCCAAGAGCGGTTTATAATTCAACAAATTATAAGACTTGTTTACGTCACTGTACCGAATTTACAACCCTGGATTTTTCCGAGTCTTATTGATCAGATTCACTATTTTTCTGCACGGCACTTTTTCAGAGCCTGATTGAGTAAATTTGTGATACTTTGGGCTTGATTGACGAAAGTTGCATCTTTTTTTTAAGTCTTACCGACAAGCCTTTGGGTGTGATGAAAATTTGTGCACCCGGAGAAAGGTTAAGGTGTAAGAATTCATATAATTTGTTAACATCAACTCACAGCTTGAATATTAAACAAATAAATTCCAGTGTGGCCAAAACCGGGGCATAAACCCTAATATTTAATAAAAGAAACTTATACTTTCATAAACAAGAGCTTTTTACAAATAAACTTTATATTGAAAATAAAATTGCCGAATTTGCCGGATGCAACCGAATTTGTGTCTGGCAAATTAATTATAGGTTGTCTGCTGTCCAAAGAGTAATATCTTGTAATTTTTAAGCTTGATAAAATGATGTAAACAGGTCTTTTAAAATTTAAGGAGTCTAGTACCTTTTAAAGCTTCAAAAATTCGATTTTTCAGTTTTCATTAATTATTATAAAATAATTCATTATAAATATTTTAAAACAAACCGCGTACACAAATTCCCATTAGAACTGAATTTATGCAAAAATAAGATGCATCCCCATCAAAGGTAACTACAAAAATTAAAAGGTTTGAAACGGGTTTTTGAAAAACTGCATTTTTAGACATTGCGCGCATGATATCTTGAGAACATATATATGAATTGTTATGAAATTTTTTTTAGTTAATAATCACATACGTATGTTTAAAATGAACTACTTTTATGTATTTATAGCGATAAAAGTTTTAGTTATGAATAATTTTATTTATTAAAAAATGTAAAATTTTGATTTTTTTTATTTAGAAATTTTTTTTACAAGGTTAATGAAATAATTTTTATTTAAGAGTAGTTCATTTTAAAAATACATTATTCTTCTTTACAGAAAAAAAAATATATATGCAAAAATATTGATTTATAGGGTCGTTAGGATGCGCGCAAGGCACGACGGAGTAAAAAATAGAGGTTTTTAAATTTCAGTAAGGCATATATTATATGAAAGAATATTAAATGTTTAATGACAGTTTATTAAAAAGCATAATCTTTTCTATTGAATGGGGAAATTTTCATGTTAATATGTATAAAAGTTTTAAAAATACACTGAATCGAACTTTGGATGTTTTTGTTAATTTTCATCCCGTTTAAAAGGTACAAGACCCCTTAAATTATAAACCACTCTTGGAACATGCAGTTTCGTTGCCATATTTAAAGCCGCCTGGCATTAACTTTGAAACCGAATTTGTGTCTGGCAAATTAATTATAGGTTGTCTGCTATCCAAAGAGTAATATCTTGTAATTTTAAGCTTGATAAAATGACGTAAAGATGTCTTATAATTTTTAAATTATAAACAACTCTTGGAACATGCAGTTTCGTTGCCATATTTAAAGCCGCCTGGCATTAACTTTGCAACCGAATTTGTGTCTGGCAAATTAATTATAGGTTGTCTGCTATCCAAAGAGTAATATCTTGTAATTTTTAATCTTGATAAAATGACGTAAAGAGGTCTTATAATTTTTAAATTATAAACAACTCTTGGAACATGCAGTTTCGTTGCCATATTTAAAGCCGCCTGGCATTAACTTTGCAACCGAATTTGTGTCTGGCAAATTAATTATAGGTTGTTTGCTATCCAAAGAGTAATATCTTGTAATTTTTAAGCTTGATAAAATGACGTAAAGAGGTCTTATAATTTTTAAATTATAAATAACTCTTGGAACATGCAGTTTCGTTGCCATATTTAGAGCCGCCTGGCATTAACTTTGCAACCGAATTTGTGTCTGGCAAATTAATTATAGGTTGTCTGCTATCCAAAGAGTAATATCTTGTAATTTTTAAGCTTGATAAAATGACGGAAAGAGGTCTTATAAATTTTAGATTATAAACTACTCCGGGAACATGCACTTACGTTGCCATATTTAAAGCCGTCTGGCATTAACTTTGCAACCGAATTTGTGTCTGGCAAATTAATTATAGGTTGTTTGCTATCCAAAGAGTAATATCTTGTAATTTTTAAGCTTGATAAAATGACGTAAAGAGGTCTTATAATTTTTAAATTATAAACAACTCTTGGAACATGCAGTTTCGTTGCCATATTTAGAGCCGCCTGGCATTAACTTTGCAACCGAATTTGTGTCTGGCAATTTAATTATAGGTTGTCTGCTATCCAAAGAGTAATATCTTGTAATTTTTAAGCTTGATAAAATGACGGAAAGAGGTCTTATAAATTTTAGATTATAAACTACTCCGGGAACATGCACTTACGTTGCCATATTTAAAGCCGTCTGGCATTAACTTTACAACCGAATTTGTGTCTGGCAAATTAATTATAGGTCGTCTGCTATCCAAAGAGTAATATCTTGTAATTTTTAAGCTTGATAAAATGACGGAAAGAGGTCTTATAATTTTTAGATTATAAACTACTCCAGGAACAGGCACTTTCGTTGCCATATTTAAAGCCGTCTGGCATTAACTTTACAACCGAATTTGTGTCTGGCAAATTAATTATAGGTTGTCTGCTATCCAAAGAGTAATATCTTGTAATTTTTAAGTTTATAAAAACATATAAGAAAATGAGTCTTTATAAAATGGCGGATTTTTTAAGTTTTTTGACCTGTATAACCCCTTCTGCCACAGGTAAACGCAACGTCACCCGACTGCCAGACCGCTTGCAAGCGTATTCAACCATAAAAGGGAAAAACATATTAAAAAATGAGCCTTGATAAAATGACGTGATTTTGAAGTTTTTTGACCTGCATAACCCCTTCTGCCACAGGTAAACGCAACGTCTCCCGACTGCCAGACCGCTAGCAAACGTATTCTATCATAAAATGGAAAAACATATTAAAAAATGAGCCTACATAAAATCAGGTGACGAAAACGTTGCTAGCTCTTAGACTATAACGAAACGGATCAAAACAGAAATAGAAACGGGGACACTCCATTATCAGGGGGTCTCTATGGTGAGTGGCCAAGGCACCACGCCGCTAAATGCCTCCGAGCGTAGATTGTGGGTTCGAATCCCACAATCTGCGCAATGAAAACATAAAAAGTCCTTTTTAATTACATTTTTTCTTTTTCTTATATTTCTTCTTTAAAAAATATTTTAACTAATTAGCCCTCCCAAAACAATAAATAAACTGTGCGCGATAATTTCAAAAAAATGTCTATAACATTATTTTTGTAAAAAAAAAACTAATATTTTTTTTTCATACATTCAATCAAAAAAAAAGTGATTTTAAAAGTGATTTTTTTTTTATTTAAACTAAAAAAATTAAAATTGATTTTAAAAAATAATAAGTATTATACATCGGTCTAAAATAAAATAAAATAAACCGCTTACGAATATTCTAACGAATATATTGAAAGGAAGTCTTTGAAAGCGCAGCAGTTTTCCCCACTAACCCATAACAGACATACTTTGTACAATGGTGATTGCTATGGTTACCACCGGAAGGTCGGAAATATTTCGCAGTTTAGAATGGCAGCTGCCTTGAGCTGTTACCATAGTGATCAATGACGGTAAATTGTTTACGTTTTAATTAGCTTGTTGTTCTATGATAAATGGAGTCAGAATTTACACTCATAGTTGTGAAATAAAATAGAATTAAGTTAAAACATTTGCATGTTATTTTATGACAACCAACGGGACACTACAGACTGGCGTCAGCAGTTTTGGCTTAGTCAGTGAGGAGCTATTCCCCTGTCAAAAGGTCTCGCGTTCGATCCTCAGAACGGCTTGAAGTAAATTATACAAAAAAAATAAATTAAATTAAATTAAATAATATAGCAGCTCAAAGTCACTCGGAAAGTTCGTATTCTTTGAGGATTGATCGATTCATTAATTTTAAAATTTAAATTAAATTATTATCATTAAAAATCAAACCTTTTAACGGAAAGTTGCCGCTTCTTCAAACGGAGTTTTCCTTTTTTTTTTTTTCAAAACGGAAAATCTACTAACGGAACGGTAAATGTCTGGCTATTTTGCTTCCAGTAGTTTTACCGTGAATTCACAGCTTTTTTTTAGCAGTGTAATCGTACCTGAGGTATTAGGATACCCAAGTAGCAGAATTTGTTGGTCCATCCTTGATAGATTGTCAAAACTCTTTGGAAATGGTAGGATTGGGATTAATATGGTTGGTAAATTGTAGGTGCATAGATCATTTTAATTTCGATGTTTTCTGAGCGGAAGTCTAAGCAGAAATGGTTGGACCACTATTAGAACTTTGGTGACAAATATTTAAATGACCAGTGGTACAACAAACCAAACAATCCGCAATATGGGATAACGTGTAACGATAATTAGACAATAATTAGCCAACGTTAATCAAACCATCTTGTGCTATTCGGGAATTTTTCTGAATTTTTATAGAGTATCACTTTCTGATCATACACAGCATATGCTCTTTTCTTCAAGTACTTCATTAAAAAGAAGTCAAAGAGGGTGACTATCACAAAAGTCGGATTTACATCATCTGAAATATTGAAAGTATCCATTGAAAACAATTCAAAATTTCAGGAGGTAAATTCATTTTTTATAGGAGACCAAAGGATTTTTCATGCAAAATTGCTAAATTTTGGAAAGATTTAATTAATAAGTTAATTTTTACATAGTTACGTGTCATTCATTGGCCTATGTATGCCATGATAATTACAATTTTATTGTAAAACATTTTTTTAAGAACATGTTTTCAATATATTAACTAAAATTTCATGTAATGTTCAGTCTTATTTGTTAATTTATAGAAATCAGGAAAATGACATTATAAAATTAAAATAATATACTTTGTAAAAATCACCATAAATCAAAAACATAACAGGACACGTTTCGAGATAAAATAATAACAGCTTGTCATCAGCTGAACCAACACGTGTCCGTAATTGGACAATGTCAGAGATAAACTGAAACATTGTCCCTTTATAGTATATCTAGTTATGGATTGTCCCCTTATGGGCAAGTCATTTAAATATCGGACTACAAAACGATGTATATTCCACATTTAGGATAACATGAATCCCTTATTGGGTGTTATTTTATACACCTTTTATGAATCACACGCCGTCATCATGACGCCAAAACTTAGCCAAATTACTTAATACTGATATCAAACTCTATCTATATGGAATTTGGTATCAGTACTAAGTAACTGACTTGTAAAGACGGGCCTGTACGATTTCTACCGATGACAGACCACACCATGTTTTTAAGTGAGTGCTTGACTTTCTTTGATATATAAACCGATTGACATAGTTCGACCTTTCTGGGCCGAACAAATGAAGACTTGTCCATCATTATTTCGATGTGAAACACATAAGAGAAATAGACCTGAAAAGTTTCCCATTCAGTTCAGATAGAAATCGTGTGGAATTGAAATATGTAATGACACTGCTCATTTCTAGAGAACAGTTTTTAATCCTAGAAGACTCGAGTTATATAAGTTCGTGTTTCTTTCTTTAAATAATATTCGATCCACTTGACATTTTTTCTTTTATTTCACACCACACACACATATAGTTGAACAGACACTAACATATACTATTTACATAAAAAAAGATACATATTTTTTACGGGGAAGTAAAATATTCTTCCTCGCATCGAGAATTCGAACAACTTCTACCTTTTTTAAACAAAACATTGCGCCACAGGTGGCTTTCCCTTTGGCGACTGCACGGCGCCTTCGGGTTGCTTCACACGTGATTTGCAACAGCTTGCCCCCCCCCCCCATGAACCTATGGGGTTCATCATAATACATGTTGCAATACGATACATTAAATCAAATACAAATTTCAAAATATAATAAGAATATACATACTTTAAACACTTTAAGAATTCTGGACATACACTTCAACTAGAATAATAAAAGAAAAGATTACAATGCAAATTTCACTAAAAACAGTCAATTTTCATTGAGTTCCAAATTATAGAGTAATTGCACTGGTCTTCTCAAAACAGATTTTTGAGTTTTTATTTTGCAGGCCCTCACCTTGCCGTCTCTTCCAGGAAAGGTTTCTATAATTTTACCTAAACTCCAGAAATTTCTGGGTAAACTATCGTCTTTTATTAAAACAATATCGTTTATTTTAAATTGGGGAATATTAGTTTTGTTTATACTTTGGTGGGCTGATCTCAAATTTAATAAATACTCTCCCTTCCATCGGGACCAAAACAATCTCATCAATTTTTCTCGATAATTATAAATTTTAAGCAATTCTTTCCTGGAAGAGAGATTCGAGTCAAGGTGCAGGCGTGCTGGAGGGAGAGAAGTTATTCTTCTCCCTATCAAAAAATGTGCTGGGCACAATGGTACGGGGTCCTGGCTTTCATCACTCATGTAAGTGATGGGTCTAGAATTTATTGTGCCTTCTATTTCAGCTACTATGATGGACAGTTCGTTGTAAGTTAACGATGTTTTGCCAGGCGTTTTTCGTAGGACTGTTTTAACACTTCGTACCATTCTTTCGTAAAAGCCACCCCACCAGGCGGCTTTTTCTACTATATATTTCCATTTTATTTTATGGGAAGCAAAAAATTCTTTCACCTCTGGATAAGCTACTAAGCTCCAAAGTTTTTTAAATTCTAGTTCAGCACGTTTAAATGTAAGTGCATTGTCGGAATAAATTACGGAGCATAAACCCCGTCTAGCGATGAACCTTCTAAATGCGAGTAAGAAGGCTTGCGTAGATAAACTGTCTACCATTTCCAAATGAACATTTCTTGTAACAGCACAGGTAAGAAGTAAAATATATTGTTTATTTTTCTTATCTTTTACAAATAAGGGACCGGCGAAGTCGCATCCTAGAATATTAAATGGTGGAGACTGTTCAATACGATCAGGTGGCAACGGAGCTACTGTCTGGTCTCCTGGATTAGCAGAAAATCGTTTGCAGACAACACATTTTTTGAGTAGATCCTTTATCGTTTTTCTAGCTTTTAGAAGCCAGAACCTTTCTCTGATTTCGACAAGCGTATGTGTCACTGAAGAATGATACACTTTCTCGTGCGCATTCCAAATAATTAACTCAGCTAATTTAGTTTTGGGCGGCAGAATAATCGGATACTTTTCATTTTCTAGCAAGATGTTAGATTTTGAAAATCGCCCTGAAACACGTAAGATGCCCTCAGCATCCAGAAAAGAATTTAATTTCATTAGATTAGAATCTCTTGGAAGGGGTTTTGCCTTTTCTAAACATTTAATTTCTACAAAGTATTTTTCATTTTGAATTTGTCGTATCCAATAATTTTCCGCTTCCTGGAGTTCTTCCATAGTTAAAGTGTCTCGATTATCTTGTTTATGCCTAGTCAAATTTATGAAACGCAATACATAGGCTGTTATTCTCAACAATTTATTTAAATTAGAATATCTATTAATGTCGATGATTCTTTCACGAGTTATTACCGAGTTCACGACGATTTTATCTCTGGATTCCATTTCAAAGTTAGAAGAAGAATATTTTACGTTATCAAGTTTTGGCCAAAAATTTTCGGATTTACTTAGCCAATCCGGGCCATGCCACCAGTGCTTATTACTGGCTAAGTCTCTGGAGGAGAGTCCTCTAGTGAGCATATCAGCTGGATTATCTTTACTGCTGACATGCCTCCATGCACTGGGATCAGAATTTTCTTGTATTTCTGCCACCCTATTCGCAACAAAGGGCTTCCATTTGGCAGCAGAATTTTTGATCCAATTTAACGTTATTGTGGAGTCCGTCCAGAATACTACTTTTTGAATATTATTGAAAACATTTGTTAGATGGCTAGCTATTCTGGCAGCTATTAATGCACCTAGAAGCTCTAATCTCGGCAAAGTGATTCTTTTTAAAGGGGCCACACGAGCTTTAGAAATTACAAAACAAGTTTTAGAAAAGCCTTCGGAAGTCTGGTATCTGAAGTAGCCCACTGCCCCGTAAGATTTTAACGAAGCATCAGAAAAAAGATGAAGTTGAACTTTATCATCTAAAATATTATCTGTGTTAAAATAATACCTGGGTATCTGAATCTTTTCTAACAGTTTTATTTCGCTATACCATTTTTCATATTTTCTTTAAATTCTTTAGGAAATGTGTCGTCCCATTCTAAACCGCGTTCCCATAACTCCTGAAGAAGTAATTAAATTCTAATTAAGAATGGCGATATGAATCCGATAGGATCGAATATTTTGGCAGCGCTGTGCAAAACATGTCTTTTGGTGTATTCCAAATTATCACCATCTGACATAAACGCCTTAAAATCTATTGACAGGACGTCCTTTACATTATCCCAATTAAGTCCCAGAATTTTTAATTTTGAATGACTTTCGTCTGTTTCTATAACTGGGTTACCATTCTTCCATAATTCCCTTAATTCTAAAGAATTTGTATTAAACATTCTCAAGTTCATATTTGCATCCTTAAGTATTGAGACAGCAGAAGCTGATAAATTGAAAGCTTCTTGGACTGTCGGAGCCCCATATGCCAAATCGTCCACGTATAAAAAATTATCTAACATATTATAAGCAATGGGATTAATTTCTTTGTCCTCTCTAATATGTTTCTTAATTGTCGAAGCCAACACGTACGGGGAGCTCGTGACTCCAAAACAATGTCGGTAAAAATGATATAAAGTCACAGGTTTATCTATGTCACAATCATCAAAGTATAAAAAACACAAATAATTCCTGTCCTCTTTAGACACTTCTATTTGCAAGAATGCTCTAGCAATATCGCCCAAAAAAGCAATTTTATGAGACCTGAAATTTAATATTATGTCAATTAAATTAGGATTTAAATTTTCTCCAGCGAAAAGACAATCATTTAGACTTTTTTCATTATTTCTTTTACTGCTAGCATCATAAACAATTCTTGATTTCGTACTAGAAGAATCTGGTCTAAAAATAATTTGGTGTGGCATTACGTAACCAATAAAGCAATTAGCATCGTACTTTTGAATAATACCTTCACTTAATTGTTCTTTCATAATTCCGTTATATTTCTGAAATAAAGATTTATTACCCCTTAATCTCTTTTCCAGATCCACAAATCTCTGTTTCGCAACTTCGTAATTATTTGATAAACTTTGTTTGTTTATTTTAGAAGACCATAAAAGTGGCGCGATATACCTCTGATTCTCGAAAATTATTTCCCTCTGAAATTGCGTAACCACCTCATATTTTTCGTCGTTTTGAATATCAGTAGGAAAGGATAAAAAATTATCTACATCCCACAATTTTCTTAAATCATTGTCTGTTGATGTACAAATGACCTTAAAACAAGAAGCTCCATTTACATTATTGCTATGCATTCGTCCAATTAAAGTTTTTCCAAATATTGTTGGTTGAATAAATAAATATTTATTGATTTTCTCTACCCCTCCCGTGATTGTCGCAAACATATAATCACATCCCAATAATATTTGCACAGTCTTTTCATTAATAAATCTGTCAGCAAACTCATTTTCATCTAAACGGAATTTATTTATGAGCTGCGAATCAATATGCGATTTTACTTGCGTCGCACTAATTATGTCTGATACGAGCGCCTGAACTGTTATCCTTTCATGCGGAGGATGGCGACTAATTATAGTAATATCCACTAAATCATACTCTTGTTCTATGGCGTTACGATTTGCGAAAGTATAAACTAGTAATTTTTCTCTTTTTACTGGTTTTAGTTTTAAAGCAGTTGCTAAATTCTTTGCAATAAATGTGCGCGAAGATGCAGAATCATATAATAACCTTGTACTTAATTTCTTGGAATCTCCCATTACCTGTACGCATGCCGTTTGCAAAATTGTCGAATATTTTTCTGGAAAATTTTGAGTTTTAATAACAGATGATACAACCGCTTGATTTTCTTGATTTTGTACAATTTCTTATTTTTTAGTATTCTCAACGGGACTAATTTCAGAGGATTTCTTAGCGGGGCAAAACAAATAATTATGTTGAAAACTCTTGCATAACTCACACGGTTGTATTTTTGCTTTACATAGAGATAATAGGTGGTTCTTATAAAAACATCGGTAACATCTTCCTTCTTTTTTTAACTTATAACGCTTTTGTTCATCTGTCATTTCCTTACATTTTAAACTATTATGATTCGAATTACAGAATACACAAACATTTTTTACGACCGTGTTCAGCGCAACTGAAGTGGGAAAATTACCCTTTGTTCTGGTAGGAGCATTTTTTTCCCATCGAGATTTTTCTGGACTTTTTAAGGAATTTCCTGATATAACAGTTGCCGCTTCCCTTGAATCAATCTCAAATTTTATAAATTTCATTAATTCATTAACATCCCCCGGCTTTTCGTTATCCTTTTTCCTTTGAAATTCAATTACCAAATTATGAGGTAATTGCCTTAAAATGATAGGGATTAGTAAATACCCAAAATTGTCCGTAGCTACTCCTATCGCCTGCAAATTTCTAATACTTATTTCGCATTCATCATACAAATCTCTCAACATTTTCGTATTCGAGCATGACCTGATCGGTTCGATTTCTAATAATTTATTTATAAAACCGCTAATTAAAATTTCCGTTTTACCATATCTTTTTTCTAGTAAATCTAGCGAGTGATCGTAATTACTTTCTGTTAGGGCTAATCCAGATACCGTTTTATAGGCTTCACCAGACAAAAATGATTTCAAATATATTAATTTTTCTATTTTTGTCAAATTATCATTAACATCAATAGTATTTTTAAAACTATTGATAAATTCAAGAAATGTATTAGGATCGCCTTTAAAATTCGGAATATTTAATTTTGGCCAATTTACAGTAGGCAATCGTGTACTAACATAAGGAACCGTACTAGCGTTTGACAACGAACTAGCGTTTGTCGATTCAACATCATTTTTAAATTTCTTCAAATTTATTTTTATTTTAAATTTCGTTTCATTAATAGTATCATTATAATCGATACTATTTTGAACTTCCGTTTCTAAATTCGTATCATCCGTGATCAATTCTTCGATTTTCAAATTAATTTCCTTTAATTCTAATTGTTTTTCCTCCAAATTTATCAAAAATTCCGAAAGCTTATCAATACGATCTTTATTTTCAAAATCAATATCTTCAATAAACGACTCGACCTTTGTTATAAATTTAGTTACGGTCGTTTTCATAACTTTACGCTTAGCCTTTAATTTTTCAAGATTCATGCTTAGAAATAAAAATTACAGTACCTTTTTTCTGCCGAGATTTCGAGCTTCTTTTCGGTAATCTTGAAAACACACTTCTGGATCGGGAATCTATGTTTAATCCATATTAGCTTTGATATTAATGTTCCATTTGCCGGGTATCGGCGCCAGTAATGACACTGCTCATTTCTAGAGAACAGTTTTTAATCCTAGAAGACTCGAGTTATATAAGTTCGTGTTTCTTTCTTTAAATAATATTCGATCCACTTGACATTTTTCCTTTTATTTCACACCACACACACATATAGTTGAACAGACACTAACATATACTATTTACATAAAAAAAGATACATATTTTTTACGGGGAAGTAAAATATTCTTCCTCGCATCGAGAATTCGAACAACTTCTACCTTTTTTAAACAAAACATTGCGCCACAGGTGGCTTTCCCTTTGGCGACTGCACGGCGCCTTCGGGTTGCTTCACACGTGATTTGCAACAATATGTATAGTAAACAGAACCCAAAAATCAAAAACTATTCTATTCATATTTTCTCAGTTTTCAACAGTCTTGTTTTCACTCTTTTTAGTCCAAGACAAACACATATTAGTTGTAGTCAAGTTGGGTTTTTTGACTGGTCTCCAGCATTCAAACTCTAATTCTGCAACTCATTGCCTTATTGTTCAGGTAGAAATAACTATGCCAGTTTAATTTCGGATTCTTGTCAATTCTTTCATGAACTTTTTTCTGTTTTTAAATCAAATAAAGCGAATTTGCCATTAATCTTTACACATAGAAAGCGGCTGCACCCATAAATTCTATTCTTCTGTATCTCTATGACAGCTATTTTATTGAATTTAGATATTATTTTGCCCACAGTCATAGCGGATATACGGATAAAAATAGCAATCTGTCATTTTTAATAATCAGGATGCTTCAACAATGCAATGATTTGTGAAATTATCGTCGAAGACAAATCTTTACCTTTCTCCAGTTCTAACAACTGTTTTTAAAGTCTGACATTACAAAAAACGAAAAAATATTACAGTAATTAGATTCTACAATGTATTAATTAGTACACATTGGAATTGAATTCACTAGAAAAATGTCGAAAACCATGTATTTCTGTAATTTCCTTATCGGATGTTTTACATTAAGAGATACTTACCCTACCCACTGAAGTGATACCTGTTAAATGTCAACGTAATTTACGTGATTACTAAAATATGAAGCTAACATTACCAGTATTTAAATCCAAATACATATGGATAAATCTTTTTACAAATTTAAGCCAGTTTTCAAGTGTAGAATTTGTAAAAGGAAGAAAATTTGCAGTGCAATTATAATTTTGCCACTCACTGTATTTTTGAAACCAACTCTATGTTCGTGAATCAAAAGATTTCAAACTTTTTCTAATGACAATTATTAATAGTAGTGCATCATGTACAGATTGCATCTAAAAATTTGAGGTTCTTTTAGAAGTGAATTGGGCGAAACCTGCTTAGTTTAAAATAGAAACTACTGAACTTTTTTACTTGAAGTTGATTCACAAGACTCCATCATTCACAATAACAACAACAATAATAATAATAATAATAATAATAATAATAATAATAATAATAATAATAATAATTTCACAAACAGACGATCTTATTAACTACCTGTGTACTCTGATTAGGTGTGCAATAACAGGTAAATAACAAGGTTACTTTAATACCTTCAGCAACAGATTTTTTTTTTTCAAATTTGTTATACGAATATTGCAACGATTATTTCATTAAAGTACATGTTTTAATTGCAAATTTGTAATATAATTTCCACTGCTTCTGACAGTACGAGCGTAAATTAATTTGGAATGACGTAAGTTGAAATGCATTTACTTTTTTAAAAAACAAAGATTTCATTTAATAAAGCATTTTCTCCTTCTTTGGATACTTTCTAAGCAGCTACTTCATTATTTCGAAAGAAACAATAACTTAAATCTAGAGTTTATGAAAAGTTTCGCCCCAGTCACAATTACCTTAAATTATTGTTCTCAAAACTATTTTCGCTCTAGTTAATCATTTTAAGAAGTAAGGTTTTGCTTCTGACACATTTATAAATAGTTTTCATTTCTGTATTTTCATTAAAATTTTGATGTTAATTAATTTTATTTTAATTACTTTTTCTTTCTATAAATAAATTTATATTTTTAGACATAGAAATTAAAAAAGTAATAAAGTGTCGTTTTATGCTTTTCAGAAACAGTGGCGTGATGTAAGAAGGTGCAGAAAAGGGAGTTACTGCCCTGGAGGAAAAAAATTCAGGGCATTAAAATAGCTATGCATTGGAAACTCTAAAATAAAAATTGAAACACTAATGATGTGTTCAATATTTTGAATTAAGCTTATGCTCTCAAAATTTATCCTACGCAATGCTTATAGTCCAAGAACCAAAAGCGCAAGAAAACAAAACCCTTATTTTTATGGAAGAGTAGTAATAGAGGAATACACTCACTTCCAAAAGTTAAGCACGAAGAGGAAAATGCTAATTTCCTGAAGCCAATCAGAATTAAAGAGGATGCAAATCGCTGCAGAGGTAGATGGAAGTATGCAAATATGTTAAATAACAGCCAATCGCGCTTTCATGTGAAGAAATATGCAAAAAGGGCAGTCTTATAAGAAGCCAGCTTTATGAAGGGTTACAGAATTTGATTGTTAGTGCTGATAGAAGATGTTTAAAACTTTCGCACAATTTGTTTTGGAGACATACGTGTTTCTATGACTTCGAGAAGTCTAATGGAAAATTCTGAGCGCTTGCATGCTATGGGACGCCTTGAAGCAGGACAGTCGATCACAGATGTTGCTCTCTTCTTCGGCGTTCATCATTCTGTAAATTCACGTTTATTAAAACAATTCCAAACCACACAGACAGTTGTCCGAAGGCCCGTAGTCGGTCGCCCAAGGGTTACAACCTCCGCGGAAGATCGATATATTGCTATTGTAGCCAAGTGGAATCGCAGAGCGACTTCCAGAAGTGTGACATCTATGGCTACAGCGTCCATTGGTAAGGCGATATCTTCAGCTACTGTATGCCAAAGATTACATATGAGTGGACTGTACGCTCGGGTACCTTGAGTTTGTGTTCCTCTATCCGTCCCATCAAAAGGGACACGATTAAAGTGGTGGCGGGAACATGTCAATTGGACTGTGTCTGACTGGGGCACTGTCATGTTTACTGATGAGTCAAGATTTGCTCTGCAGCCAGATGACAAGCATATAAGGATATGGAGTGAACAAGGAACACGCAATCAGCTCCAAAACATCACCGAACATCAGGCATTCCGAGGCGGAAGCATTATGGTGTGGGCAGGGATTTCATTAGGATACCGCACCTACCTGCACATCTTTAAACTGGGTTCTGTGACGGCTGTTCAGTATCGAGATGAAGTCCTAGAACCCATTGTGAGATTGTACGCTGCAGCAGTTGGCCATGCTTTTGTTTTAATGGACGATAACGCACGTCCCCATAGAGCTGGCATCGTTGATGACTACCTGGAGAGTGAAGGGGTTGCGCGTATGGCATGACTAGCATATTCGCCCGACCTTAATCCCATTGAAAATCTTTGAGATGCTCTCGGCCGTGCTGTATGTTTACTTTTTTCACCTCCCGGCACTCTTATCGAGCTGGAAACTGCTCTACAAGAAAAATGTCGATTGATTAATTATGCAGTGGTTGACCACCTAATTGAAAGTATGGTCACAAGGTGTAAACTTTGTATATAGATGAGGGAGGATCATATGCCCTATTAATATATTTTTTTTCATTTTATGCTGTTTATTTTCACTTTATACATGAATATATTTAAGTCTAAAGTATGTCATTATCTCATAACTTATAAAAATTTAATATTGTTTTTTTTTCTGTATATAATTATTGATTTTCTTTTATACATAAATGTATATGCTACTTTCCTGCCGAATTGTGCGTCAATCAAAGCAGTATTTGTTGATTTTTTTTTTTTTTTTTTCATTTTACATCTTCGTGCTTAACTTTTGGAAGTGAGTGTATAATGATCAGTGTCTGCCGGAAGTGAAGTGGTGCATAAGTTAAAAATTAATACCACTGGTGGCTTACTCGTAGGTTTAACATTGTGTTTGCCGTAGAATCAAAGGTATGAAAAAATGGAAAACCGGAAGCAGAAAAACACACAATGATAACCTACAGTGAGCCACTAGTAGTATTAATATTTGGTTTATGCAGCACGTCACTTCCGACAGACATGGATCGTTAGATTCCTCTATTACCACTCTTAAATAAAAAAGGGTTTTTTCTTATGCTCAATAACATATGTTTTTATCCTGTCTACCCTTGGACTATTAAGGGAGAACCGTAAGAAAAAACCCAAAATTTTTATTATTGATTTTAAAGTAATGAATTTTGGGGTACTACTTAAGAATCTTCTTGTAAGGAATAATTAGCAAAAAAATTCACTTTTTATTAAAAAGTATATTTTTTATGGGGATTTTTATGATATTTTTTTGTCGAAAAATACACTTTTTAAAATTACTACTCCTCATTCAATTTTCAATATTTTGGTATTACTAAAATTTCTTAAATAGTGTTATAGTATATAGCAAAGAACTAAGAAGAGACATTTTTAATTTTCTATTTTAATCGGCTAAAAAAATAAATAAAAATACGCATGGTAAATTTCCTTAAATTCGTTATAATTTTCATGTTTACCAATTAATGTAAGATTTTCAGAAATAGATAAAAAAATATATATCTCCTTACTTTTGTTGGAGTTTTTTTTAAGGTTATAAACATTTTGTTTCTAAATCATTTTACCACTGAGCCTTAGTACTTTGAACTTAGGCAAAATATGAAAAAAGTCATTAAACTTTATAGTGAGTACAATTAAAAAAGCTCATTTTCTACCTGTTCCAAGTGTCCCCGAGTTCTGAAATTTTGCATGGATATTCGGAAATATGTATTTTATCGTTTTCTGGGATAAAATTTTTTTTGAACTTTTGATGATTTTCGGCCGAAAATGGGGTATGGGTCTCCCTTAACTTGAAACCGGCCCTGATCACGCTGGATGCGGAACAATTGCTTCTTTATCTAGAAACCTTCTGAATATTTAGGTTGATCTTAGTGATTTATAGTCTTTCTGAAACCCAAATTAAAAGTCAGTGTGAGTCCATAATCAAATTTTATTTTCATTAAGATATTTAAAGTAAAAGTGTTTTTTAATGGGACGCGTTGTCGCATGTAAAACGTGCACGATACTTTTTACGACACAATTCTTTCGTTTCGTTATGCTGTCACAAATGCAAGATACTTCGTAATAGTAATAAAAGAGATAAGATAGAAAATTAATTATGCAAATCAATTGAGAAAATTAAAAAAGACCGTTTAAATAGAATTATTAGAAACATTGCACGGTTTTAATTGTGTTTATTTGAATCAGTATTTAGGATGTAGTTCGTCCACTGTTGGAAATCAACCAGGGTATTATTGCCAAGGATTGGCGTTATTACCCCGGTATACTTATTGCACAGAATATTTTAAACTACAAATTATCTCGAGAGGATATCCAAAATCTTCTACAACATTTTGAAAGTACATGAAATGCACTACAAATTTATGTAATAAGCAAAGTATTTTCGGATTAAAAAAAAATAGTCTTTACATCACAAAATGTATCTCGCAAATTTTAGATCAAGCGTTAATTTTAGTTACTTGTAAAAGCAATAAGACCTAAAAATAGAACAAATTGACTTTAAGCTGTTTTTTGCGATTTATATGACTCAAAACCCTTCTGCCCAGAGCACATGGGTGTCATTTACCAGATTATTTCATAATTATGCATAATATTAGTACTTAGCATTGTTACCCCGCCTGCCGTTATTACACCACAACACCTTATTTAAAAGAAAGCGGTCATTTTCTTAGATAAAACTAGACATTTTAACGCAAACAAGTCCAAAAAACATAAATTACGGCATTTTTACTCTTTGGTATTGAGATTAGCGTCTGAAGTTCAGAATGCGATTGTTCACATGCAAGGATGTTGTTGACAATCATGACTTCAAGTTTTAAAGTGATTTTAAAATGACCAAATTAAAATACCATTTTTTTTTTAACTTCGTGAATACGGATATCAGAAGTGTGTATGTAAATTTTGATAAGATGAAAATGATGAGATGTTTAGATTTCACGCAGAATTCTATTATCGTGCCAAATTTGGAATAAATTTTGCTTTTTTATTCGCATTTATACCAAGCATAAGAGATAACTTCATCATAATAACTGATCTTTGTTATATTTCACTGATTTCATATGCTATTAAAAGTTAATTTTAATAATTTAGACAACTGAGTTTTACAGAAATAGTATTCTGTTAATTTTAGGTTAAAACAATACATTTTTTTTTTTTTTCAGAATTAGACTAACCAACATAAAGTGCATTTTTTATTGTAACTAATTTTGCAGTTTTATTATAAATCAATAAAACAGTTCCTTCTGAAACATTTTCTTTCATCGAAATTCTATCTCGTAGTAATAAAAGGATTGTAAATAATGGCCAGAAATTTTACAATCAAAAGGTAAAAATATATTGAAAACGAGCCAGGAATCGAGGAAAATATTCAAATAAATTCCTTAAAGTCTTTCTAATTGTAATATTACTTTTGCTATATTCGGATTGTTTATCTTACATGAAGTGTTATAAACTTTTCTATCTAGTTAATCAAAGAAGAAAGAGAGAAATATGTAAATTGCAAATTTGGAGTAAATCGTATAATGCATTTACAACCTATTACAGCTTTTACTGTTTTACTTGGTAAATCAATAGTGACATCTATGCATCTTTTTCTGCTTGTAAGTGTTATTTTTGGATTCGTTTTAATTCGTTGAACTCTTTTTAATCTCTGAGCAATGGAACTTAAGAAATTGATTGTGACAATCTAAGTATTCCGAACCAAAAAAGTTCTCCAGTAATGGATGATAGCTAGAGGTGCGTTTTTAGATTCTATATGCGTTTTTCTGATTAACTATTTTTTAATACTACGTAATATGTATACACCGAATAAAAAATGTTTTTTTATGATATAATACTGGCAGCAGGGGGGGAGGGCGCAGTTTATAACTGTAAAATAAGCGCTAATATGCCGTTGGTTAAATTAGTTAAACTCTATATTATTGCTTGACTGAATGTTACTTGCTACATTTAGGATTTATCATACATATTAAACGAGCAAGCGTTTCCGCGATTATGAATGAAATCGTAAACTACTGGGCTAATTTTCACGAAAATACCTAATAAATCGAAAATAGTACTAAATCGAGCACGAGAAAAAGAATATTACTTGCTACATTAACGGTTTATTACTATTAATTTTACAGTCATAAACTGGCAACCTAGCTGCCAGTATTATACTATAAAATCAAAATTTTTGTTTCCAGAGTAAATTCTACAGATCCTACTATGCTACAAAAAATAATTCGTAACGATTACTATAAATGCGTGTGAATTTCTCAAAGTTTCATATATATATATATATATATATATGATATATATATATATGATATATATATATATTATATATATATATATATATATATATATATATATATATATACAAAGAGAGAGAGAGAGTTCATCATGTTCCAGTTAAATTATATTTAGTATATACTAAAATATTTTTGGAGAATAAATATAAATTCATGCACCCAAAAGACCGGAAGCGCCTCCATGGCCCAAATGGTAATTTCTGAAACTAGGTTTTCAATTATGTTGTGCAATTTTTTCCCCCCTTGACTTAAATTTTTAGTTTAAATTGAGGAGTCTGTAGATAAAATATGAAAAAGGCTGTTTAAAACGATTCATTTCCATCAATTAGTATAATATTTCCATGAACACTTGTCGCGTAAGTCACATTATTAGTAAATGCTAAGTAGTTGGCTACTCTTATTTTTGAAAGGTTTTCACGGCCTTATTCAATCATTTTTATCTATGATAAAATAAGTCACATTTTTCCGTTCTAAAATACTGGTATCCAAAATCATAGTATGTCACTTACACGACATGTGCTCATAGAAATACACTAATGCAAATCGTTGCAGGAAATTTTTCGACTATGAATAAGTTTTGGAACTAAACTAAATTTTATTATACTAGGTACCCTGGGGTAATAACGCCAGGCGGGGTAATAACGCCAAGTGCTTATATTTTGCATAATTATGAAATAATCAGGTAAATGACACCCATATGCTCTGCGCAGAAGGGTTTTGAGTCATATAAATCGCAAAAAACAGCTTCAAGTTAATTTGTTTCATTTTTAGGTCTTATTGTTTTTACAAACAACTAAAATTAACGCTTGATCTAAAATTTGCGAGATAGGTTTTGTGATGTGAAGACTATGTTTTTATCCGGAAATACTTTGTTAATTACATAAATTTGTAGTGCATTTCATGTACTTTTAAAATGTTGTTGAAGATTTTGGATATCTTCTCGAGATAATTTGTAATTTAAAATGTACTGCGCAATAACTATACCGGGGTAATAACGCCAATCCTTGACATTAATAACCCGGTTGATTGCACAGTTAAAACTGTGCAATGTTTCTCATATTTCTATTTAAACGGTCCTTTTTAAGCAAAAAGAAGCTCACGGTCTGATATTCCTTTGCCTCATCCCCCCTCCCACACCACACCTTTCTTTTTCTTACACTTTCACAAAAAATTTAACATTTTCAATAGCTTAGAATGCAATTTTTCAATTTCTAATTTTGTAGAGTTTGTACTTTTAGAATTGGGCTATCTACATGCAATTATTCCATCTTATTTCATAGTTTTGTTTGTATGGCGTTATTACCCATATAGGTGGGTAATAACGCCAAATAGCATGGGTCAAGAAAAAACGCCATTACATTTTATGAATACATATCTGTTAAATTATTTTATTTTATATAGATAGTCAATGAGTTGCTGTATCAGATCCTACATTTGTTTGAAAAATACAATCTAAAACTAAGCCGTGAAAATTGGTAGAACCTTAACGTGGCGTTATTACCCCAGGGTACCTTACGTATTGTATATACAGATTTATAGATGGATCCACAGAAGAACTCGAATATTTCTTTGCCTATAGAGTGATATTGCTGAAATCTAGTTGTCCCTTTTAAATACTGAATATGTTGAAAATGTTTAATATTTTATGGTTAACTCGTGATTTTTATTTGTTAAAACAAGATACATTCTTTATATAAAAAAATAATAATAATTTTTTTAAATGGATTTTTTTGTTGACTTTATTGTTTCGAAACATAAATGCATAACAAGTCATACATACATAAAGAGATACAATATTAATACTGAGGTTAAACAATTATATTCGCATGTAAAATTCGTTCATCCAATTAAATCTAATTAAATCCCGGGCTTCTTAATGTTTTATAAACATTCTGTAAAAATTATTTCAAAAAGTAACTTCGAAACTTTTCATTTTTTCTATATTTTAAACGTAAGTCAGAATAACAATAAAAAGAAACATTACATTACATAGACGTCCTCCATTTAAAAATTTTATTTCTTTCAATTACGTTACATTAGAGCTTTCTTGCTATAAAAATTTAACATTTTTTTGATACTATTTCAGAAAACAACTTCAAAATATATTTGAGTATTTTTCTGCTTTTAAAATATACATCAAAATAATAGACAGAGAAACTCTGAGAAAAAGAAGAAAAATTCTTAGCAAAAGTGTTTTCTTTTGATGGATTTGAGAGTCAAGATTCTAATCCTTCAATCCTTCAAATCTTCCATTCCTCGGTCTTCAAAGTTTCGAGATCTCTCTTTAGATTGTTTAGAGCACTAGAGTCGAGTGGAACAACAGGGGTTCTAGTACTTCCAAAATCCAGTGGCGTAGTAAGATTCATAACGGTCTTAGAACAAGCTACGCCCGGACCTAAAAGGAAACATGAAAATGTATAGGTTTCGATTTACAAGATATCCGAATAGAAAAGGAAACGTGTCCCTATAAAATAAGAAAATCGTTAGAATTGGATGCAAAAACTCTTAAACAATTTTTGCCATTGAAATGATAACAATCAAATATAGATTATCTTTTTAAAGATTAACTCCCCCACCCCTGTTCTTTTTCTTCCTGTTTACAACTTTTATTCAATTACATCGGTTTATAAATAAATATACACACACATATATATAGACTTTTGATGAAAGACCTATTTTTTATTATACTATCTCATATAATGAAAGGTGGTATTTGAAAAAAAATCTATCACGTCATTTTTTTTACTTTCTTCTATACAGGGCATCACTCTCAGTGGTGTTCAAAAGCTAATTCCTAAACCGTTACTCATAGACATATTGTTCTATTTACAAAAATGGTTTAAACGAGGTAAAGAAATATTTAAAAAGCAATCTTTGTCAATTAAAAAAAATAAGTAAAAACTACGAAATTTACATTTTTATAAGATTTGGTCCTAAGCTGTATTTAGTAAAAATTTCGTGATGATCCTTACACTGACACGTAAAACTAAAAGAAAGTCCCATTATTCTACGATTAAAATTGACAGAATAATAGCCTTTTAAAGCTGAAGCATATTTTTTGCTTCATATTGGAGCTCATTCAAAAACAGTAAACAATTAATTTCGTCAGATATATTAAAAAAATGATTAAGTGTAAAAATAACATTGCAATATAAATTTGAAATCCTTAATCATTTTGACATATTAATTCAAATTATACAATTTATAATACACATATAAGAAGAAAAACAAACAGAATTTGTGTTAAAAAAATAATGAAAATTAACAGCCTCAATTCTTTGCAGAATGATACATATTTTTAAAAGTTATTGAATTACACTAGCCTGCAAAAGTTGGTTTATGCCATGTTTTTTTTAGTTTTTGATAACTGATTATTATGTATTCTCTAACACTGAATCAGAAATTGACCTTCATTTTTTGCTAATAGTTAAAAAAAATTGAAAATCGTAAATTTTAAAGTTACAAAAGAAAACATTTGAAAATTTGGCACGGGAGATGGAGATACGTTGAGCAGATTTTGAAGAAAGCCTTTGTGTTACAAAATATCCATGGGGAGAAAAACGGTCGTTCATAGATTCTAAAAAAATGAAATTTTTGATAAAAAAATATTACTGTTTCATTGAAACACTATCTTTCAATGGCAGTGAACATGTCTCTGAAGACACATTTACTTCATTTACATATGGATTTTTCTCCTGAAAAATTGGGCTCCGTGAGTGCGGGCAGAGAGCCTTGAACTTTTTGAAGACAAAGACTTTTGGGACAAAAGTATGTTAAAAGACTACTGCGGGTCTCTTTCAAGAGAAACTGATCAAGAAAATTATAAAAAGAAAAGTAAAAATAATCAATTCTACTTTTTTCTTCTCACGTTCATGTTATTATTCTTTTAAATACTTAATAAATATTTTTAAAACTAGATGTGGTAGATTTTTTACTGCGATTTTACTGTCCCCAGTGCACTAGAATCTATGAAAGCATACACATGGCTGCCAACTACTACGCCTATTTAAAATCAAATAAACATGTTTGAAGCAGAAATTTTAGTAAATTATTAACAATATGTGCTGTAATGCATAACATTGAATGTATGTGGCATATATTTCATAAAAATATTTTTGTGGTTCCAAACATGTTTATATGATTTAAATAGGCGTAGAAGTTGGCAGCTCTGCATACACATTTCGACGAAAGTACAAAAACCGTTTAAACCAGTGTTTTTTATTTGTTAGGGCGTCAGATAGCCTTCGAATTTACAAAATACGTGAAACACACTTGGAACATGTTTAAAATAAGTTGAGTTAAAATTAAGAATTTTTTTGTAAGCTGCATCATTTGTAAATAAAATCACACGATAAAACTTCTCATTATTTTTTTAATTAAAAATTAAAAATTAATTTTAAAAGTGGGGGTACCTAAAGTAGGGTTAAAATCATTATAACTCAGAATATTATTTTTTAGAGTTTATTTTTTTTTTCATTTAATAAATAGAAATATATAATCTTTAATTTTGATTCAACATTTTGAAAAATATTAATTTAAATAACAATTAAAAATATTAAAAGTAAATTTTAAAAAATGATGTATCTTTCTTTTAAAAAATTACATTTTTAAAAGCCAATATTTTTTTCAAATTTGCTGAATCATAATTAAAGAAAAATAATTGAAAAAGGCATGTTCCAAGTTTGAAACGTTTATTTTTAACGGTTTTCGAATTACAACGAATTATATATGAAAAATGGTGAAAAAACCCATCGTGAAGATAAACGCATTTTCACAAGCAGTCACATCCATAGCAACTATTACAAAGCTAAATTTTGAAAACAAATCAAAACAATAAATAAATACTTCCAGTTAAAATTAAGATAGAAAAACGATTTAAATATCATTTTAAGCAGGAAAAAAAATTCTAATGCAATAAAGTATTTTTTGATAATTTGATGATTTTTGTATCCCGGAGCCTTTTAACAGAAAATTTCAACTAAAAAATATGCCAACAAAAATCAGCGTTCGGTTTGATGCTTGATTCGCATAAGAATACCTGAAATTTTTATGCACATGCATAAAATATTAATTTTTAATTTTCCAAATAAATTAGTTAGTTTGGATATTACAGTTTGGAGCTTATAAACCCCCTTAATATTCAAAAATATTAATATGAGGACGTAAGTTTCAAAATTCGCTTTATCCAGAAAATTAAATTTTGGAAAATATCTCGTTTCGCTCGTTTTACAATCGTGTACCAAACTTCAATTTGGATACAACCCCGAAAATATGCTCGTTTAAAATAATTAATTTGTCGGAAGGTATGAATTGCATGAAAGTTTGTTTTCAGTTAAATTGAAGAGTTCAGAATTAATGTATGCTATCAGAATTCGATATAGCTATTGTAGAAAACATAGTTAGTGTTCGTTTTAATATGTAGATGCTCCCCTAAAAAAAATTTATACACATTATTTAAAAGTAGATTTTATTTCTTACCATTTGGTACAATTAACTTTCTTCTACTATAGTTTTTTGCAGAGTTTGTAAGGGGTGTTTATTTTTTTCCCCACGACTGTACATTATGTGTGTCGAAATCTTTAAGCTTGGGTTATACTTAATCACGAATTTTAAAATTCTGAAAATTGATAATCCAAAATCCATACGAGCATAAGAAAAATTTTCTTTAATCCAAAATATGTCAAAATAATTTTGCTCGTTTGAAAGCCAAATGAAAAAAATCGATATTTTAATATAATTATGTAAAAACAGTCGAAAGTCCTACAATATGAATTTAAATTTATTTCTCAACACGATTTAATGTTGTAATTTGGTGTCTTACGTTAATTAATTTCGTATTTTACGTAAATGCGCATGCTCTAAAAATTCGTCAAATTTTTTGTTGAATTTCTTATTTATACATTTAGCTTTATTTCAAAAACACTTTCCATAGAGTGAATTTTGATTCAAAGACAATAGCTGTTATATATATATATATTCTACAGACATAAAAAATATTTTAGCATCAATTTAAAATTCAAATTTCAAGCAAATTAAACATTACAAAAAATACATCCATTATTAATACCTTCGAAAGACTTTTCAATTTTTCAAAGGTTACTTTAGATTCAATTACTTTTCCTCCTTCACATGAAGTGTTTGTTTTTACTATTCTAATTAATAAAATAATTTGCACGCGCACGTTTTTAATGTTAATAAAGTTAAGTAATAAGATGAAATGAATCATGGGAAAAATTTTAAAATTCTAATAAGAAGGAAAATATTTTGGTAAGATACAATACAATTAAACTTGATTTACGCGGATCAATATTAAAAAATAATAAAATTGAAATTAGATTTTTAGAAATATATTTTTTTAATGTGAATTATATTTATTTGTTTGCAAAATTATGCTTTCCCTGAATTTTCCATTTAAATAAGTGATAAAAATAAATTGGGTTAGAATTTTCATAGCCTGGAAAATTACACAACAATGCTGGCAAAAAATTAATGTCCTTGTACAATGTTAAATTAACACATTCAAATGCATGAAAGTCAGGGCTCGAAATGTACCGGAGCAAACATGGATGATGTTACGGTTCGTAAAATTAAAACAAATATTGTTACGGTTTGTGACATTATGACAAATATTGTTCCGGTTCGTGAAATTATGATAAACAGCGTTCTGGTTCGCGAAATTATTATAACCCATTACTACAGTTCCGGAAACTTTTGATTCAGCTTCATCAGAAAAATTAGCTGTACACAGTAAAAAGGAAAAAAAAACTGTAATCCTACTGAAGTAAAGTTGCCGAAACCTGTATGCTTACTTAAGTTTTATCTGTACATTGTACAAAAAAAGATGTAAATCAACAAAACTAATTTTTTAAAACACAGAAATCTGTAATTTAACAAACGAGTCTACTAAAATTACAGTTATCTTACTAAACTTTTATCTGTGACCAGGGTTGCAGTTACATAAAAAATTCTAAGAATCCCAACTTCCTGAAAAATTCTTAATAACCTTACAGTTTTTTTTATTATTTCGGTGCATATCTGTGTCTGTTGCATGAGCTTTTGCTGATGCCGTTACAGAAAAAGTTCTAGAAATCCCAGTTTCCTAGAAAACTTTTAATAACTTTACATTTTTTTTTTTTTTTTTTTTTTTTTTTTTTACAGTGTACGGAAATGCACTTAATATCACTCTCATAAGCAACAATCCACACGTCACTGACCGTGATCAGTGTCACACTCGCGTCCGTTAAAAAATATTGAATTCAGACATTTTTCTCCAGGAGGAATTTCTGTGTCTTTAGGGTGGGGGGGTGGATTACGAAGTTCTGAAAGGATTGTACTTTTTTCACAACAAGACTTATATAGTAAGTATTGTATTATTGTTTGTAACAAAATTATTTGATTTAAAGGAAGGTCTAATACAAATTTTGACTTACCTTTTTATGAAACAAAGAATTTTAGAGAAAATGTTATTGCGCAACATAATTTTTTTTAATAATCTCCCCAGCTATCTATTTCTCTGATTTCTGAATAAACGAATTACGTTCCACAACACACTAGTCACAAATAATTAATGTTTTAGATTAATTTTAAACACGATTATTTAAATCGGTAAATTAATTATAACATATGTAAATAATTTACATCTGTTATAATTATATCTGATATAATTTATATCTATTATAATTCATTTACGGATTTGAATAGTCGTGTTTAAGATTAATCTAATATAATTTCGTATTCAGCGATTTTCTGCAGTTCCAAATATTGACCTTCGAATAATTCTGTTGTACTGATCCAGAGTATCAGACCAGATAAAGTAATCGTTGAGGTCAATTGGGTGAAATAATCCTCCCGTGTTCGTGTCCGGGGTGGCTCAGTTGGAAGAGCATTGGCGGCTTCAGCCAATACATCCTTGGTTCGAATCCTGGCCCGGACTTTTTTCACCCCTTGGAAGTTTTACATCTGTTATAATTCATGTTTATTATGTATTTTGTAATTATGAATCGAATGACTTTGTCCGCAATTCGATACGATCATTTGTTACAAAGTTAAGGCAGGTTTAATGAATTCAAATTTATAAAAACATGGATTTTGACAATTTTATTGACCTTGAAGAAAACTCAGATGATCCTAATTTTCCTTATTGCTATTTTTCAAGACATTTAATAAGTTTGAGATTATTTATCATAATATAAAGAATGTATTTCGAATATAAAATAAAAGTGATTAAGGTAGGCTCAGTTATAAATTATGGTTTTTGATTTTGTAAAATGTTTGAAATGAAGTGAAATGCTTCATTTTTTTTTAATATTGCTGGTCAGTATACAAATACCGGCACATTGTTACCGGCATTTACTTCCGAAAAAAACGAATTCTGAAAATTCTTTTTCGTTTAGTTATTGAGCATTAAACTACATGTTAAAAAAAATCTATTAAATTTTTAAATTGAAAGTTATTTTCAACTATGCTCAATACATGGGCCAGTATATAAGACATCCTTAATCCGGGTAACACCTGTTATATTGTCTATGATAAAAATATAGGAAATAACTTACCATGGCGAGTTATCTTTTCTATTGCGTCTCCAACTCGTTGCTGGAAATAGAAAGATTAATTAATCATTTACAGAATTTACCAGTTACATAACTCATAACTTATGAAGCTGTAGCATGGATCTATATCATAATAATAATACAGGGTGTTTATAAAGTACCGGACCCATTTTGATATTTAATAACTCATAAAAAAATAAAGATAGATTAAAATTAATAGCATAAACGGTTAGATAGACTCAAAAAGTTTCATGACCCTTTGCAATGAACTTCCAATGAATATCAAGTCGATAGTCAATTTCACGCCTGGTAGCGGCAAGCATGTCGGTATCCATTGACTATCGGCTTGATATTCTCCGTGCGACGAAGGGGGCACTTTGAAGGAGATTTTTAGCAAAATATACAAATGAAAAATAACTAGGTGGGTTTAGAATGCTTACTCTTGTTTGATTTAAAGTTTTAACTGCCATCGTTGCAGGCTGCAGACGAATTGAACATGTCATTTTGTAAGTTCTGCGGAGATCAGTCGTAACTCTTTAGTTGGTGTCGTGATTAAATTGAAAAAGCATTTCCAGTAAAGAAGTTTCTAAATTTACAAATATTGAAGAATGAATTTCAGAAAGCTGAATTCATAGTAGAAAAAAAGAAAGAAAAAGAAAAAAAATCTGTAGAGGTCTCAAACCCACAAAGTTTCGAGAGAGAAACTTTAATAAGTTTAAAATAAGTTTAATTTAACTTTATAACTCTGGCGCCCTAGCAACTGTACAGTCCAGCTGGTCAGAAATGTCTGTATTTTATCTAATTATGCACTGTAAAAAATGTCAGATGTTTCTGAATACATAGAAATGTACTGTACGAAAATATACAATAACCTCTTCTAACTCACTTAAGGTTTCGAAAACGGTTCCTTTACCTTGAAAAATCCAAAAAAACTATTTGTTTCAAAAAATTTCTTAAAATTTTTAAAAATAAATTTTTATTAGCTGCCCGTCCTTTTCGGAAACGTTTCTAAGTAGGTTTTACAGTACAATAATCTCTTTTCTCAAAATGAAAATATCACTTTTTCGGATGCTACCAATTCATACGAAAATGCTTTGATATTCAGAGAACATGTTTAGTAGACAAAGATACAATTTTAACAGTACAAACATTAATATGAAAATTAATATTGTTTTGCTACAATTGTATGCACAAAACCAGTAATGCAGTTGAAAATGTTAACTTGAGAATTGATAGAATCCGAAAAAGTGATATTTTGATTTGAGAAAAGTGATTATTGTACTGTAAAAGCTACTTAGAAACGTTTCCGAAAAAGACGGGCAGCTAATAAAAATTAATTTTTATGAATTCTTCTTTACATTTTTGAAACAAATAGTTTTCTGGGATTTTTAAAGGTAAAGGAACGGTTTTTGAAACCTTAGGTGAGTTAGAAGAAGTTACTGTATATTTTCGTTTTTGATTACAGCACATTTTTATACATTCAGAAACATCTGACATTTTTTACAGTGTGAACTAAAGCTTCAAAATTTGGTTATTTTAGGACTTGTTTTTAATGGACCTCCTGCATATTACAGTTTATCCTATTAATATGTTTATCAAATGACTACACACTATCAGTGCACAAAATTAGTCAGTATAAACTTAGTCAGTAGAACTTCTTACATAGATAGTAGCACCAATAAATTTAAATTTAAAATAATTCTAAAAGGAAGTTACTTACTTTAAACAAATTAAAAATGTTCAAATCAAATTATTTAAATAAAATCCAGAATTTCAATTTTTTTTGGAAATCCGATATTAAAAAAAATAGCGGCGATATAAATAAACTTTTAAATTTCTAAAAGCGAAAAAAATAGTTTAAAAGAAATTTAAAATGCTGAATCATTAATAAATCGCAAAAGTTTTTAAAACAGAAGGAAAATTGAATTCCAAAATATGTTATGAATGTCAGATGAACGAAACCCTAGTAATATAAATCCTTAAATTGGCAAAAAATACAAAATTTCTTTTATATCTTTATATCTTATCGTTCTACACTAAATATGAAATTTTAAATTTTCAGCACTGGGGCTCGAACTAAGAACCTTCTATTAACTAGCGAGTAACTAGATACTTTATCTGCAAGTTATGATATCTACACGCAAAGCGTTAAAAAGAAGATTTTCTTTTAAAATTTAAATCGCAAAAATGAACGTATGACATTGAAACAATTAATTTAACTAAAATAATAGACTTATTTCAAAAGTTTATGATTTGTCGTATGATAAGAAGTATTCAGCTGTAAGTACACAAAATTTGAAGTCTCTGATTTATGCAATTTTTGCGTATGGACTCTGTAACGGAGAGACAGACTGAGGTGTGAGACGAATAGGGTTTCATCAGATAAATGAATCCCTAAATAAAAAGAATATTGCCCAGTTAAACTGATGGCATTGAGCTCACAGGCTACGCATACTAATTGTATATTACAGCCTTATATTTTCAAGGGTTAATTCCGTTGGAAAAACAAATTAAGGGGGTGGGGGATCAGCTCCTTCCATTTTCCATTTTTATACTTAATCATTGAATTGCTTAAACTAATCAGGGATATGATTTATCATATAAAAAACCTGTATGAATGATAATAATTACGGAGGTGCCTCATCTAAATTTGGACATAAACTGATAATTCTACATGAAAAAACCATTTATATCAATTAAGAGAAGGGGCGTGAGCCCCCCCCCCCGTTCCCCCCTGTTTTTCTTATCCAATGATCACCTGATATTAATCACGAAAGTGTCTCATCAGAATGATCTTACATCTAAATTTTGAACGAAAACTGATAATTCTGCATAAAAAAAACCTATTTATATAATTATTTATATTTATATAAGCTAAGGGGAGGGGCCTTAACTCCCGTTCCCCCTGTTAAACATATCGAATGAACTCCAAAAACTAATCAGGGAAGCGCTTTATCAGAATGTACATATATCCAAAATTTCAAGTGAATGGGATATTTTTAACATGAGTTATCGCGTTACGCACATACGTACATACAGAACGGACGGGCACATAAGCTCCCAGGCTTTGATAGCCTGTGAGCTAAAAAGCAACAGCAGCGTCGAAATTGCAAGCTACTGCCACTATGAAATAGGACACGAACATTTGCAATCAATCGCCCTATAAAAAATGATTAATTTTTTTAAGTTATTTCAAAACTTAAATAAAAAAAACTATCTTCTAATGATATTTTTTACAGTGAACTTCGAGCTTTCCATTTAATATTACACAATTTACTAATTATTTGTTGTTAAAATTTTTCTAGGGTAATATACCTTTCAAAATTTTAAAAATCACATCTTAATACATAGAAATGGTATTAAAAGATACAACTAAAAAAAAAACTTTTTAAAAGTCATTCTTTTTGCATCTATCTTGTGCACAGAAATTGGAAGTGCATGCTTTCAGCAACTCGATGCTTAAAAAATAAATAAATAAAAATTTCGAGCCTACAGACAGAACTTCAACTTAAACGACTCTTCCTCTTTTTTTTTATTGTAATTCTTTATTTCTTAAAACCAAGTACAACATGACGTTCATTTTCAGCAAAGTAAAGCCATTTCTTTAAAATGTATGTACTTACTCGATTTTTTTTTATTATTATTGAAAGTACGATTATATTGAGTTTTCGTATTTTTTCCCCTTTTTGGTTTTGTTTGCTTAAAGCGCTTTTTTTTAACTATAATAAAAAAAAGTTTTTTCTATTTACTATTGGTAACTTCTTTACTCTTTTTTTTTTTTTTTTTTGTAAAAATAGGCATTATACAAAACATATGAAAGTTTTTTACTTTCTTCTATATTTAAGAGAAGAAAGAAAGTATTGGATTCATGAAATTTTTCGAGTTCCGGTTTTCGACGGATTTAGACGTTTTATAGGTCAGAAAACGCGAAAAACATGATTTTATAAAATGTCTGTCTGCCTATTTGTGACATAAAATTTGTGGGGGGGCACTCTATCTCACGAACTAATGCACGGAATTTAATAAAAACTTATATTCCGGTAGCCCCTGATGTAAATTTATGCTGATTAATTTTTGGTATAAATCGCTCAACAGGTGGCGCTGCTATGTTGAATATTTTAAGACTTACGCAACAGCTGTATATCAAGAACTAATGCAGGGAATTTAATAAAAATTTGCATTTAGTTAGTCCCTGACGTAGATTGATGCTGATTTGTATTTGGTGTAAATCGTTCAACAAGTTGCGCAGCTATGCTTCATCTTTCATGATTTGCACAATAGCTCTATTTCAAAAACTAAAGCACGTATTTAGATCAAATTTCAGATTTTGTGACTTGACATGAATTGATGTTGTCCATAATTTGGTGTAACTCACTCAACAGGTGGCGCTGGTATGATGAGATTTTTATTATTTCCACAATAACTCTATCTGAAGAACTAATGCATGGATTTTGATCAAACTTTAGATTCGGTTAGTCCTTGATATGAATTGATATTGTCTATATTTTGGAAGCAGGACATTTCGGTCCTGCCATTTCGGTCCCGCCGTTTCGGTCCCGAAACTCTTCGGTCCCGAGACACTTCGGTCCCTAGCCATTTCGGTCCCAAGACATTTCGGTCCTTAGCCGTTTCGGTCCCGAGACATTTCGGTCCCAAAACATTTCGGTCCCTTCTCCTGCAAACTGAAATTTTGTGAAATAAGACATAATTTTATAGGGAATATTGCAGAGTTTTAAACTGAAGGCCATAAAATTTTAGTATAATGCGATTATAAATGCCCGAAAACTGCACACACGTATAACTCTTGTCCATATATTTGTCCATGTCCCAATATTGTAATTCACACAAATTTTGTATGGTAATCCTAATCATAATTGGTAATCCTAATGATAATTGGTAATCCTAATTCTCAAAACAGTTAGTAATTGTGATATAAAAATCAAATTAATATTTTATTAAATATATTTATTATTAATAACATGATTAATTTACATAATGAATTTTATTTTAAAATAAGCTCAATACATAATCCATTTTATATTCAATACATCAAAATATTTCCTAGTAGTTCAAACTGAAATTTATCTTTTACTTGTTTATTTATTGTATTTTTAAAACTACAGAAATTTAAAACAATTAGTACAGTTAAATAAGAATTATTATTTTTTTTTCTGGGAAAGTAAGAGCGAAAAGGTAATACAAATAAATAAATAAATAAATAAATAGAAACTTAGTTTTGTCACTTAAAAATTTAAAATAAAATTATTTAAAAAATTATTATATTACATTTTAATATATTTTATTAAATTATATATTTTTTATATATATAATATTTATATTATTATGTTTTAAAATATTATTATATAAATTTTATGTAAATAAAAATAAAAAATAATTATCTTATTAGAATGAAATAGGCCCAGTTTCAATAAAATTAACTAACAAAAATTGTCTTCATGGCGTGAGAAGACTGTTAAAAAAGCAATCAATAAATTCTATTATTATTATTAAAAAAGGCTAGCGGAGGCAATTTTTTAAAAACAAATTTTTTTCATGTCATGCCCAGTTACGAAATCACTATTGCTTTCACAATGTTAATAATGGCAAGTAACTTATGAAAACAGATTTATAAGATGCAACTTTGTATTATAAAAATAATAAGAAAAATAAAAAATTTGTTCTTCAATAAATATATCTCGTACCTGAATTATTAAAGGAGAGGGTATAGACGGGTGATTTGAGGAAATATGTATATATTATAACTTGTATAACACTGTCTAATTGAATTATTAATGAAAAATATAAGGACAATTTTTTTATTATTTAATTAAAAAAATGTACGTAAACAGCCAAAAAAATATTTTTGGCTGTTTATATAAAATACTTTTTAGTTTATATAATTTATAGAAGATTATATAAAATACTGATACTAATAATTAACAATCAAATTAAAAATATTTATTCTGATTAATAATAATACTTTTAAAAGCAAAAGAGAACATCCCCTAAATTTATATCACACCAAACAAAATTTTCACCTCGCTGTGATTTCATTGTCACGAGTTATAAAAGTTTAAATTATCGGACTCTTATACAGGGCCTGATTAACGCATGGGCCACCGGGGCCTTGGCCCTGGGCCCACCAATTTCAGGGGCCCAAAAATTATGTGGCTGATTTTTTCCCCCCTAATCAAATACTTTTCAAATAATATTGTTTTATAAAATATGAAATGTAAAATTTAAATATTCTGAATGACTCAATAAATTTTTTAGAAGATTTTATCCTAGGCACTTTTCACCCAAATAACTTTGTCAACTCGTCAAATAAACCTTCTTTTTTGAGAAAGTGTCGCCGAAAATGGGTAGGTAGGGGGGCCCAATTTTTTAACAGGACCTGGGCCCAACTTCAGCTTGATCGGGCTCTGCTCTTATATTCAACTTTTCATAAAACTTCTGGGGGAGAGGAGGGGGAAAATAAAAATAAATAAAAAAAGGCCCGAATAATGTTGAGCGTATACCATTTGGCAGGCCCACAACAATTAGAATCCGACTTATAAGATAGCGAGCAAAGAAATAACAAGGGACTGAAATGACTAAGAACGGAAACGGCAAGGGACCAAAGTTGCTGGGGACCGAATTGTCTCGGAACCGAATTGTCTCGGGACCGAATTGTCTCGGAACCGAAATGTCTTGGGACCGAATTGTCTCGGGACCGAAATGTCTCGGGACCGAAATGGCCAGGGACCGAAATGTCTCGGGACCGAAACGGCGGGACTGAAATGTCGTGTACCCCTATATTTTGGTGTAAATCGCTTAACAATTGGTGCTACTATGTTGCATTTTCACAATAGCTGTATCTCAAGAAATAATGCACGGATTTTCATCCAATTTTATATATTCAATTAATCCTTGATATGAACTTTTTATGTTTATGTTTTTACGTCAATCGTCCTATAGGTGGCACTGATATGCTGATTTTTTTCCAAATTCCCGCAATAGCTCTATCTCTTAAACTAGAGCACGAATTTTCATCAAACTTCAGATCCAGGTATACCTTGATAAATAATGTAGCTGATTATGTTTTGATGTAAATCACATAACATGTGATGCTTTTATGTTGTAATTTTCCTGGTATCTTCAATAGTCCTTGTTTAAGAACTAATGCACGGAATTTCGTCAATTAGAATTATCACTATATTCATGGATTATTACTTAATTTTAGCACTGTAGCAGCGAATTTTGAAGTATTAACATGTACGAAATAGAGGAAAATTTTGGGATTGCCACATCCGACTAGTTTTTAATGTTTTGATGAATTTTTAATTTTGTATAATAAATTTACTTATTAAATTTACTTATAAATGTATTTATTTGTTTATTGCTCTCAACTAATCTGTGTGATTATGATAAAAGCATCCGGACCTCAGAAAAAAAAAAAAAAAAAAAAACTGCTGACGAAGTAATTGTTTTATTGTGCATCAGGATTATGAAAGATTATTTAATAGATAAATTTACTTTCATTTGTGAGATAAACAATATTTATATTAAAAGAGGAGTACACACTGTTAAAACTGATAGTGACACATTGCACCTTTTAGGGGTGAAAGGCTTGTCTCACTGGTGACACCCCTAAAGGAGCCAGAATGACACCTTTAATTAGGGTGAAAAGATGGCACCATTAATACAGAGTGTCCAATAATAAAAAATTAAAAAATATACAAACCGATTTTTGGCCCTCGAAAGATTCGAACTCGGGTCATTCCACACCAAATGAGCAAATCAGGTGTGGCTGACATGTCACAGATTTTATTGAAAATCATCATATAATTAGATCACAATCATTTACGAGGAAATGCAAAGTAGTTGAGTTCAGACTAGTTTATTTCAGTATAAAAATTTACATTAAAATTGAGACGAAATCGAGGTCTTGTGTACATGCTTGAAATTTCAAGTTTGATTATTTGCCGTAGGAATGGAAAGATTGTAATAAAAATTATTTTCACTTAAGAATGAACTATAAGTAACAGATTAGCATAATTTAGTAATTGTATTTTTATTTTATAATTTAAAAATAAATAAATAATAAAAAAAATCGTGGAAAAAATTAAATATTTCAGTTAAATGTTTAAAAAGGAAGGACACTGATTCCAAATTCAATTTTTTTTTGCCATTATAGCTAATTGAATATATTTAATATATCTATAATTTAATTCATGCCTTTTTCATTCCTTTATGAGAAAAAAAAATAAATAGTGAAAACTGCTGATTAAAAAGTCAACATTTTTTTCCTTTTTTTTGGAGACGAATAAAAGCTTTTAAAAGTTTTAAACTCTTTGATATTACAGATAAAAGTGTATATTTTAAGTATACGGAGTTTTATTCTTGCTTTCAGTTTATTTTTGCCTCAAGAATATTTTAAATTTGTATAGAAGAAAAACTATTTTTTCTTAAAATAACTGTATTTTAATCTTAAATTCAATTAACAAACATAGATGGCAGCACACGTCTATTTTTAGCAAGAAATTTCCAAAAAAGCGCGTGTTTTCAAAGAAACATTGTCTTTAGAATGTCTCAAATATTAGTTTTTTGAACCCATTTTTGTTATGTTTGAAATTAAAAAGGCAGTATTGAAACTTTTTTAGTGTGTCATGGACTTATTAATTCTTATGTACGTGTAATATTGTTGATGTAGGAGTTGTTCTTTAATTGTTTTTTGAGGTAACATAAGATGAATAATTATGATTTTGTCATTTTTTTAAAAGTTTCTAAGTTTTTTTGAAGATGAAGGAAATAAATAAAAACTTTGAAACTTTGAGAATTCGATCTTCATACATAGTACTACATCTTGCATCAATTTCAGAGATGTTTTTTAAATCCTTTAATTTTTATAACATTTCAAAATTTTTAAAAAATTACAAAATTTCAATATTTGCAACCAATTTTTGATTAATTATGATATTACCAAATTATTGTCACTCAATAAATATAAAGATTGATATCCAGAGATTTCAATATCATAAAAAAACTTCATTTTTGTTAAATAGTTTTCAAAATATAGAACTTGAAACTTGCAACTTTCGACGATTATCCACAAGCCATTCTATATCACAAGTTTTTTAAATGTCCAAAATTGATAAAATAATTAATTTTTCGTGAAAATATTGTGCACACATACATTTGAATATGAAATGAACACGTATCTCAAATTTTATTAAAATCGGATTCTATGCAGCCACGGCTTTTTTTACATTTTTGCTCATTTGACGTGGAATGACCCACTCACGACGTCTTATTACAAGCTCAGCGTTCTAACCGCTCGGCCATCGAGCTCACCTTTATTCACTCATAGGCATATATTTTACTTGCCGTCACAGAAAACAGAAAGACACACGTCACAGCGCATGCACATGGTTCCAGTCACCCGATGAGGTGCCACATTGCTGCCAATACGAAGTGCATGGCACCTTATTTAGCTCCATTCACCCAGTAAGAGACCTGTCGGCACTGCAACCACATATCCAAGCCCCTATGGCACCCTAGGGTTCCAAATGCCCCGGATTCCAATAAACTCTAGGGCCTTTTCACCTCCGGGTCCCAAATGGCAACTGTTTGTCACCTTCACTTTTAACAGTGCAGTTGGTGCAGACACATCGGGTTTCGTTTTGTCGCCAAAATACCGATATCTTTCTACTTATGGCAACGTGGTTATATTTTATGTGGCAATTTAGTGATATTTGCTTCAAATAATAACATATGTGTGTTTTATAATAAAATTAAATGTGCATGTATATAAATAAAATAACTTAACATAAAAATAATTAATAAATGAAATGAAATATGTGTGTTAAATAAATATAATGTCTGTATTAAATATAAATAATACGTGTGTTAAATAAAAAAAATATTCGTGCGTGTTAAATACAAATATGCATATTAAATAAAAATAAAGAATACTGCCCAGTTAAACTGATGGCATTGAGCTCACAGGCTACAAATACTAATTGTACATTAAAGCCTTATATTTTCAAGGGTTAATTCCGTTCGAAAAAAAAATCAAGAAGGGGAAACAGCTCTCCCCTTTCCTCTTTTTTTATACTTAATCATTGAACCTCCTATACTATCAAAGACATGCTTTATCATATAAAAAATCTATATCCAAAATTCAGAACAAATGAGATAATTCTTAATAAAAACCCATTTAGCATTTATATAATTTAAAAGGAGTTATCCCCCTCTATTATACTTAACCATTAAACTTCCAAAACTATTCAGAGATTTGAACGAAATCTGAAAATTCTGCTTGATAAACCCATTTATATAAATTAAGGGGGGGCATTAGAACCCCTGTTCCCCCTATTTATACTTATTCAATGAACACCTAATAACAGTCACGGAATCGCCTCATCAGAATGATCCTAATCTAAATTTTGAACGAAAACTTAATTCTGCTTGAAAATCCCATTTATATCAACTAACGGGGGCATGAGCCCCCCGTTCCCCCTCTTATACATATCGAATGAACTCCAAAAACTAATCAGGGAAGCGCCTTGTCAGGATATACCTACATACAAAATTTCAAGTGGATCGGATATTTTTATCATGAGTTATCGCGTTACGCACGAACGCACGTACATACAGAACGGACGGGCACATAAGCTCTCAGGCTATGATAGCGTGTGAGCTAAAAATCTGTTAAATAAAAGTAAATGTTTGTAATAAAGAAAATTAAATAATTGCGCTAAATAATAAAAAAATGAATGCTAAAAAATTGTGCGTAAAGTAAAATGATGTATGTGTTAAATAAAATTATATATGTGTATAATAAATGAAATTAAATGTGTGTGCGTTTTAAAATAAAAGTATAATATAGTTTCAAAAGAAATTAAAACTTAAGTGCTGTTTTAGGCCAAACATGCATTCGAAAATGAGGTTTTCTCAATAAAATAGTGGGGAAAAGATGAAAATATAATGGAGGAACATAAACTCCGGTGTTTCTGCGACACCTACTTCAACGGATTCTATATGTAACTGAATGTTTCTGTATGTAAGACAAATATAAGTGTGTATGGTGAATGTATATAAGATTCTTTCACATATTTTTATATATAGTACCTAAAATATTCTCATTAAGTAGGATTAAAATTTTATAAAAAAAATCCCTCCAATTGTATTTGAAGATAAGGCATCGTTTTAAAACTTTATGAAACACTCTCTGGCTACTAACGATAATTTTCTATAGAAAGTTCCTTTTCTAGTTGCAAAGTTTATAGCAAATATTTGTAATTAAATCTTTTTTCCCGAAAATGCCTTTTTTAGAATTTTGCAAATTCATCTAAATACACTGAAACAATAATAATAATAAAACTTCTAGCTCTCATCATTGAACACTTTCTTTGAGTATGTTAAGACCAGAAATTATAACTATATGTTTTTCAATATGCAGTTCTTTTGAAGAAAATAAAACTTTTGAGCCTACAGGCAAAAACTTGTAGTTTAACGACTCTTCCTCTTTCTCTTTATAGTTTTTAATACCAAGTACGATTGGACGCTCTTTTTCAGCGATTTAAAATCATTTCTTTAAAATTTATGTCTATTTTCTCGATTTTTACGTATTGGAAAATGGATGATCACTACGTTGATTTTCTTTAGTTCTTTGGTATCTTTGTTGTTGTTGTTGTTATTGTTGTTTCGTTAAAAAGGTATGCTTTTTATCTGTACTTTTAAAAGTGTTTACAATATCAAAACTTCACTCTGTCTTATACAGCCTCTGAAGTGAGTCGAGAACGCAAAAATCTTCAAATTTTCAACAAAAAATATCTATAGCATAAAAAAATTATCTTTTTTTTTTCTTAAAATGACTTTTAAGTCATGTATCTATCTTAAGTGAAACAGGAAATATTAATTTTTCATCTTGTTTTGTTTTCAAAATCGAGTTTAAAAACAATAGCTGTCATGGAAACAGCATCTTGTGGAAATTAGTTTTTCTTCATGAAGGGTTTTTCCACATTTTCTTGTATTTAAAGTTTTCTAACAAGTAAAAGTCAAGAACTATGAAAGGTAAATGATTGAAAGTTAGAACATGCATTCTTTGATCGTTTTACTTTAATTTTGTTTCAGTAAATTTGAAAAAAAAATTTTTACTTTTGAAAATATATTTTTTTAATTACATAATTTTTTTAAATTTTGACTTATTAAATATTTTGAATTTTTATTAAAATAAATATATTTAAAACTCTAAATCAAGATTAAAACGTAAATATTTCTATTTATTTACCTGAGAGAAAAATTGAAATTCTACAAATAATATTTCGAGTTATAACGATTTTAAATTACCCCACCTATTTCAAAAATTTTAAATTAAGAATTTTTTTTTTAATTCTGAGAAGTTTTATTATGTGATTTTATTTATAAATCATATGGTTAAGCATCACAAAAAAATTCAGAATTTTAACTTAATAAATGTGTCCCGTTTTAAAATGTGTAACTTAAATGATTCTTCAATCATTCAGATTACTTTTATTTTCTGAAAGCACGGTTTATGTAAAATAACTTAATTGTAACTTGTTATATGCATTACATATTTTAGCATGTAAGATGTAAAACATCTATGATAAGACATCTTCCGTTTCAACATTTACAAATTTTATAGCAAATATATGTAATTAAAACTTTTCTCCAAAAATATCTTTTTCAGAATTTTAAAAATTCATCTAAATATAAAATAATAATGATAATGTTACAGGCCAAACCCGATTTTAGGCCAAACTAGATTGGCCTAGGCCAGACCGGTCTATCCTTACGCCCATCCGATGAACTAGTTTTTCCTAGGCCAAACCGGTCTGTCCTAACGCTCATCGGATAAACTAGTTTTTCCTAGGCCAAACCAGTCTATCCTAACGTCCATCGGATAGACTAGTTTTTCCTAGGCCAAACTAGTCTATCATAAGGCCCATAGGACAAACTAGTTTGGCCTAACTCTTATAGGATAAATTAGTTTAGCCTACTGTTTATTGGTCTGAACTAGCTTATCCTAGGCCAATTCAATCTGGCGTGATTTTATTGAGTTCTATGACCGCCTCAGCGCCAACATTATAGTTTGTCCTAGGCTGATCTAGTTTATCCTAGGCCAATGTGATTTTATGTGCTTTTAGCTCACAGGCGCCAAAGCCTGAGAAATAATGGGCACGCAGGTTATGTAAGCATGTATGTACGCATGCATGTACGTATGTACGTAACGCGATAATTCTTAATAGAAATATCCGATTTGCTTCAAATTTTGTAGGTTCATTCTGACAAGGTACTTTTTTGATTTGATAAGAATAATGGATTGGATAAGAATAATGAGGCATGATATAGATTTTTCATGCAGAATTATCAGTTTACATTGAAAATTTTGATATAGGACCATTCTGACAAGGCGCTTCCGTGATTAGTTGTGGATGTTTGTTGTTTAAGTCTAAAAGAAAGGGCAATGTAGTTAACCCCTCATAATTTAGATAAATAATTTTTGACGCAGAATTTACGGATTTGCTTCCAATTTTGAATATATGTTCTTTCTGATAAGGCGATTCTCTGAATAGTTTTAGGGGTTTAATGGTAAACTATAATAGGGAAAATGAAGGATTGCCCTCTTACCTAGGAAAAACTAGTTTATCCTATCGACATTTAGATAAACAAGTTTTGCATAGGAAAAACTAGTTTATCCAATTGGCGTTACGATAAAATAATTTGGTCTAGGCTCATCTAATTTTGCTCAAAATCGGGTTTGACCGGTAAAAAACATATTTTTCACTAGAATAAGCATAAATGTGTGTCAAGAGTCGTTGATTATATTATCAATACAGAAATTTAGCATGTTTACCGTAGAGACATGATGCATTGGACATGGTGTTTGCTTATTTTTTTTCTGCAGACTCGTGCCGTGCTGAGATCAAACTTGCATTTATTATTATTATTATTATTATTATTATTATTATTATTATTATTATTTGCATATTTAAGTCAGATCGGAGCTTAATATAATTTGGAATCGAACAGCGTTTTCCGTTTTTGAGAAATTAATTACCTGTCGACATATAAGCTATCCTTGACGGTGTCAAGTTTTTCTATTCCATGAAGTCGTAACCGGAAATTCGATTCAAAACTTAGCTTTAATAGTATTTTCTCAAATGTACATCGCTTTTATAAAAAATGGTTAACGCCATTCGATTATATATTTTCTGAGTGACAATGTCTGAGTGCATTTCCGAAAAGGAATTATTTCATAAATGTGTTAGGATGTAGCTCTTTTGGATTTGAGAAAAGCCTTAAGGAATGACAGAGAAATATATTTACATATCTAACTTTTACTAAACAGATTCAAAAGTTATGATGTTTATAACTCTTCTTTTTTTCTTTTATTCTTAAACCATATTAATTATTTAATGAATCCCTATTTGAATATTGAAAGGTTTAAGAATCTAAATAATCAATAATATATTGTGTATTTTCCATTCTGCGAACACATCGTAATTTAAAAATACATTGTAAATTTATCCAATAGATATGTATGAAGTATTTTTTTTTAAAGAAATATTAACTGTATGTGAAGCAAAATCTGATTTTTTTTTTTTTTTTTTTTTTTTTTTTTTTTTTTTTTTTTTTTGCAGAAACTGAGTAGGGCCAGATCGAGCCGGACTGAGTCTCTTTTCACTGATTTTTGTACAGGCAGGGCTCGGGGTGAACTTTTAATTTTTAACCGGGTCAAGGCAAAATAACATTCCATCGGTAAGGGCGTGACTCGGACCTCAAATTTCCGGCCCGTACAAACCTCTAACAGTATTCTACAACCTTCGAATAAAATACATTATACAGGGGGGATGGCAAAACTACTTTGCACAAGGTTAGCAATGGATCAGTAGTCGGAATCAATATTAAAAAGATTATTGCCCAGTTAAACTGATGTCTTAGCATTCACAGTTGTTTACACTAATTGTGTATTACAGCCTTATTCTTTAAAGAATAACACCCTCGAAAAATAAAGTAAGGGGGATTACTTTTTCCCAATTCCCCCAATTATACTTCAACAGTGAACATACACAATAAAATCCAATAAACCAATAAACATCAATAACTTTTCACAGAGGCGCATTGTCAGAATGATCCTATATCTGAAATTTTAAATAAAAACTGATAATTCTACATCAAAAAACCATTTCTCTAAATTAACGGTGTGGGATTAGCCTCCCGTCGCCCCCCCCCCCTTTATTCTTATCCAATGAATTCCCAAAACTAATCAGAAAAGTACCTTATCAGAATGAACCTACATCCAAAATTTGAAGCGAATCGATATTTCTATCAAGCATTATTGCATTACTTACATACGTACATACATATGTACCTACGTACATACATGCGTACTTACATGCGTGCATACATGCATACAGAACCTGCAAGCCCATTATTTTAGCTCACAGGCTTTGACGCCTGTGAGCTAAAAACACGTAAAATTACATTAGCCTAAGATAAATTAGATCAGCCTAGGACAAACTAGAATGTTGGCGCTGAGGCGGTCATGGAATTCAATAAAATCACGCCAAATTGAATTGGCCTAGGATAAACTAGATCGGCCTAGGATAAGCTAGTTCAGACCAATAAACAGCAGGCTAAACTTATTTATCCTATAAGAGTTAGGAAAAACTAGTTTGGCCTAGGAAAAACTAGTTTGTCCTATGGGCCTTAGGATAGACTAGTTTGGCCTAGGAAAAACTAGTCTATCCGATGGACGTTAGGATAGACTGGTTTGGCCTAGGAAAAACTAGTTTATCCGATGGGCGTTAGGATAGACCGGTTTGGCCTAGGAGAAACTAGTCTATCCGATGGGCGTTAGGATAGACCGGTTTGGCCTAGGCCAATCTAGTTTGGCCTAAAATCGGGTTTGGCTTGTAACAATAATAATAAAACTTTTAGCACGCATTTTTAAAACGCATTCCCTTTCATCTATCTTAAACACAGAAATTACAACTGGGTGCTTTTCAGCTGTGCATTGCTTTCGAATGAAATAAAATTTTTGAGCCTACAGGCAAAACTAGTTTAACGACACTTCTTTTTCCTCTTTTTATTTCCTAACACAAAGTACGTTCCTTTTTAATGATTCATAACTATTTCTTTAAAATTTATATCTATCTACTTGATTGATGTATGTATGTATGTATCTATGCTGTCTCCTCCTATCCCGGAAATGGAGAAACGTTGCGTTTGTTTTGAATTGAAGGGGAAAAATCCAGGGATCCTGAGTTGAACATTCGTCTGTCTGTCCGTCCATCTGTCAGCATATAACAACTCAAAAATAAACCAACTCAATCGTTTGAAACTTAAAATATATAATTATTAGATATTTTTGTCGAGTCATTTCAAATTTTATAAAAATCGGATGGATAGTTCAATTACAGGGACAATTAAAAGGATTCCGATACATTACGGTCAATGAGGAAAAAATAGTTTCAAGTGCTTTTTAATGGTCTTACACTCTTTTGAACATAATAAAGTTGATATGCATCTATGAAGTATATACTATAATATACATTCTGTACAATCTGTGGTGCAAATAATATTTCTTATTCATTTACAGGCCCACGCAAAAATATTCCATTGCATACTGATATATTGAGACATTGTTTGGTATGCATTTTAATAGTATTAAACTATTTAATGCCCTAATTAATAAACTATTAAACTATTTAATGCCCGTCTCTCCGTGTAAACCGACCAGCGTAGCGGGCGAATGCCGGCAGTTTTACAGTAAAAGATGAAATCCTGTTACCCAAAATGAAAAAATCTTCTTATGAACGCTTTTACTACTAAAAATAAAAAAAATTTTCGCGATTTTTTTTTCATATAAAAATATAAATTCGGGCAGAATCTAATAAAAATCATACAAAATTAAGATGCATTTCAGGTGTGCAGGCAAAACCGAACGAATCAGCTAGGATCAATATATCTATATGCATATATATACATATATGTATACATTCAAAAATAACGTGTGATCTGTTTAAAACAGTAATATTTGTGCCTGGCACAGCAATGCAATGCATGAAAATAAAATGTCAAATATTCAAAATTCTAGAAAAGAAATGTGTTAAACGTTCAGAATTCTAATTAAACTAAAAAAATACTGCATTACCCAAAATACATTGTTAGTGCTTCCATAAATGAGGCTTCCATATATTTGAAGCCTCAACTTGTGAAATCTTAGGTGATTGGTCAAGTTAGTTTTCCAGTAAATACCAGGTTTCTGGTTCATCTCTTATTACGGGTTAATTGTCAGATGTATAAAATAATTTAAATTAAATGAATAAAGTCAGTCTAATATTCGGGAATTTAGAAAGGGATGACCGAAATATGTGAGTTTTGTCCTTGAAATCCTATATTTTATCTTTTAAAAGGAAATTTTTTAATGCAGAAATTTCCAAAAGAAAATGGGAAGTTTTCTAGTAATGTCCATTAAACTACATAAATAGTACTGGCATCTCGATTAAAAACGAAGACTGTGTTTCAAAACTTTAAGAAACACACTTTTGCACCTAACGATAATTTTTTATAGAGAATTTTCCATTTTCAAGTTCAACATTTGCAAAATATTTGGCAAACATTTGTAATTAAAACTTTTCACCGCAAATATCTTTTTAGAATTTTGAAAACGCATCTAAATGCCCTGAAAAAAAAAAATAATGATGATAATACTTCTAGATTACATTTTGAAAACCACTCTTTTCCGTCTATCTTAACACTAGAACCGCGGAGACGGGTCATTTTGACCCGTTCGCAGTGAAACGTTGTCGATTCAAACCAGATAGGTCTTCTTAAAATAATTTATATATAAGCTGCACAAAAATTATTTAAAGTAAATAAGTTAAATAGACTTAAATAAAAATTCTGATGTGAATTATTTTTATAAAACTTTGGTAAAACTTCCCGCGGTTCTAGGGTTAAGCACAGAGAATTTAGCTAGAAGTTTTTCAGCCGTGCATTACTTTAGAACGAAATAAAACGTCTGAGCCTGTTGGCAAAACTTGTAGTTTAACGACACTTCCTTTTCATCTTTTTATCTCCTGACACCAAATACAATAGGATGTTTCCTTTTAACGACTTTTATGTATTGGAACTTGGATGAAACAGTGTTTTTACTTACCCATCATACGTAGTATAGGGCAAGTCTTGCAATCGTTTTGAAAATCGAAAAAAAAAAATTAACGGATTTACACGTTTTAGACACTGGAGATTCCGGAAAACATATTTTTAGAAAAAAAATGCCGTCCGTCTGTCTGTCTGTCTGTGTGTCCGAACAATCTCCCGAACAAATTGAGATAGAGAATAATTGAAATTTTGTATGTACTTGGTATGTAAGAATGGAACGAAGCCTATTGAATATCAGTAATCTCGATTATTCGGAAATATTTTTTTCGGACTCTCGAAAAATTCGTTATGATGGAAGGTATATAAAAATTTTCGAATTTTTTTATTTTAAAAAATGGATGTAAAAGACAATAAAATAACACAAATTTTTCATTAAGAACAAAGTCGATCGGATTATTAGCTACTGAGATATTTGTAATCTTGTTTTCCACAGTCTTCGATTTTTCATGACCCTGTATTTCATTCAAATTTCAATTCAAAAATGCATTTTCATTGGAAATAAGTCGCTTAATTCGACGCAGTAAACTGTTAGTTAATATGGTTATTATTTCTGGAGTTATTAGAATGTTCTTTTGTGCAGATCGGTGCTTACTTGAGTGGTTTGGCGTTTAATGTAATTTGTCTAAATTGGCTCATCAACAATTCATGAATAGAGCATTAGTATGTGTATTAAAAATATTTAAATATACTCTTAAATTTTGTTTTGGAATTTCAATGCATTTTGTAAATAGTTTAGACATATTTTATTTTCACATATTATATTATGGATATCCATTATGGGTAAGTATTACGGTGGCCCCCAACGACTAGTTTTACTTGCCCACCATATGTAGCATAGGGTAAGGCTGGGAATCGTTTTGAAAACTGGAAAAAAATTGACAGATTTATACCTTCCAGGCACTGGAGATTCCGAAAAACATATTTTTAGAAAAAAGAAATGCCGTCCGTCTGTCGTCTTCTGTCTGTAAACGCTCTAACTCCTGAACAAATTGAGATAGATATTTAGAATTTGAGGTGTGATTAGTATGTAATAATGGAAAGAATCCTATTGAATATCAGTAACCTCGATTATCCGGAAGTATTTTTTCGGACTCTCGAAATATCCGTTCTAGCTAAATGTATATAAAAATCTTCGTTTTTTTTTTTTTTTTTTTTTTTTTTTTTTTTTTATAAGTAGTGACTGTAAAAAGACAATAAAAAAAATTGTTGCTTAAAGAATGAAATCAATAGGAAAATGAGTTGCCGAGATATTTATAATCCTATTTTTTACACTCTTTCATTTTTCATGATCTTGTATTTTATTAAAATTTCAACTCAAATATTTATAATATTTTAATAGGAATATTTTAAAATATTTTAATTGCAAATGAGATACTTCATTCGAATCATTAAACTGTTAGTTAATAGGTTTATAATTTGTGGAGTTATAAGGATGTTTCTTTTACAACTTGATTATTACATCGACAAAAAAACTATCGCCAAACTATAAGATTAGATGCCAATAATGGTATAGCGTAAATTTCACATTCACTTGACATTAAATACATTACATGTGTTTGCATATGATAAACGATTTTTAATTTGATGTTTTATTTGAATTTTTCTCAATCTTTTACTAATCTATTTGTTATTTCGTTATTTAAAATAAAAATTATGCCAATTTGTATAATTTACGCGTATTTTGGCGATTTATATAATTTGTCGAAATGGGTCAATGGGATAATCAAGTAGTACCCACATTTCCGCAATAGAGCATTACTACTGATTAACTAGTTGGATGTGCCAATCCCAAAACTTTCTTCTATCTCATACGTACATTTTAATATTTTTAAAAAATGTTACTCATTTTAATGTTTTAATAATTTTAATTCAATACCATACGAACTTTGGTCTTCATCTTAAATTTCTGCTTCAACCAATCAATTGGAGTAAAAACGAATTTCCATCCATACACGAGCCGATGAACAATAGAATAATAGACAGATTCTTTTTTTTAATTCAGGGAGGACCTATTTCCCTTACCAAAAAATAATTATACACAAAAATTTTAGTTCAGTTCTAGGACTAACTTCATACACTTTTAGGTGGTGCAATATTGAAAATGGCATAAAATTAGCTATTGCAGCGCCTTCTTCCGGCGGTTTTTTTCAAATTCAGGGAGGACCAACTAGCCATACACTTACACAAAAGATTTGGTTCAATTCGTTGTATAAATTCGAACTATACTTCGATATACTTTTCGTCGATACAATATTGAAAATGGCACAAAAATCCGATTGCAGCGACCCCATCCGGAGGATTTTTTTCAAATTCAGGGAGGACCAACTAGCCATAGCCATACTCTTACACATAAAATTTGGTTGAATTCGATGCATAACTTCATATACTTTTGGTCGGTACAATATTGAAAATGGCACAAAAATCGCGATTTCAGCGCCCCCTTTCGGCAATTTTTTTTCAAATTCAGGGAGGACCAACGAGCCATAGTCATACACCTAAACAAAAAATTTGGTTCAATTCGATGCTTTTATTTTATATACTTTCGACCGGTACAATATTGAAAACGGCACAAAAATCGCGATTGCAGCGCCCCCTTCCGGCGGAATATTTGAAAACTGGAGGACCTACTTGCTATAGCCAGAAACATTCATAAAAAATTTGGTTCATTTCTATGCATAACTTCATACACTTTTTGATGGTGGAATGGCGACATGCACACAGACACACACACACACACACACGGACAAACAGACATTTTGTGAAAACAGGTTTTTTGGAATCTCTGTCCCCTAAAACGTGTAAATCCGTCGAAAAACGGAAGTCGAAAAAAATTTCGATTACAATACTTTTTTCTATTGAAGATAGAAGAAAGTAAAAATATTTAAACGTGTTAAAATTTTATTTTGGAATTGCAATGCATTTTATAAAGAATTTACACGTGTTTTATTTTCCTATTTTATAGTATGCATGTCCGTGATGTGTAAGTATTACGGTGACCCTCAACGACTAGTTTTAGTTCTCTGGTATGTTTTGTTTGTCTGTTTGTTTGCTGAAAAAGGCATGTCTTTTTCACTAATTTTTTAAATGTTTATCACAAAGAGTATTTTTATTTTTTATTTTTTTTAAGTCATGAAAGTAAAATCCTTTAACAAAAGAATTACTGAATCCAAATGACCTGAAATTTCACTAATATACTGCCAATGCAATGGGAATTTTTTAACCGTAATTTTTTAAAAAAAACTTACAATCAAACTGACAGATGGAGCTATATATGCAGTTAAATCAGAATATGAGTTTGAGCACAAAACATGCGCGTTGGTGATAAAAATGGAAAGCACCCATTCCTCTTGAACATTACTCTACTGCAGCAGTTCCCAATCTATGGGTCCGCGACCCACTGGTGGGCCGCGGTAGTTGTTTTCGTAGGTCGCGGAGCAATCGAAGGTTATCATCAAAAGATATATATTTTATTTCATCTGTTTAAAAATATATGACAATTTCAACAGGAAATAATATTTAAGGGGAAAACCCTTAATTTTCTTCTAGATTAATATACGAATAGAATATCCAGAAATATTTAAATCAAATTTGAGGTCCTTGATGAAATTCAACACCTTGTGCTTAAGAGAACATGCTTGTTCTAACTTCCTGATTTTGAAAGACAAGTACTGAGGCAAACTGCGCATTAATATAGGTTCCCACATTGGTAAACGCCACAGTACCAGGCATCTCATTGATTATAAAATTATGTTTTCATAATAATTAAACGTATTTTTAACTATCTTTTTAGTTTGGGCATTGTTTTAATTACACACATTGGGATTACCGATTCTTGTTTTTGTTTATAATGTATCTTCCGTACGAAAATTTGAGTTTTACTTAGGATAGGATAGCCATGCACATAGAGATCGAACAAAAATTGCTATAATGTTATGCAAATTTTTCTTGAATGGGTCGCGATTTTTTACTGAAAGGTGCGCCACGAAAATTTCTTTCACTGAAAGGTGCGTCACGAAAATTTCTTTCACTGAAAGGTGGGTCGCGAAATTTTTTTTACTGAAAGGTGGGTCGCGTACCATGAAAGTTTGGAAACCGCTGTTCTACTGATATTCTCGCAATGACTGTGCCATTGACGCTGAAACATTGGACAGCTGGACAGCATATTGAAAATCTCTTGCGTTAGTTGAGCAGTTCCGTACAAATGCTTTACTCTACATTTTTATTTCACTTGCTTTCTGCGACGATGTTCGCAGTCTCTTTTCCCAATTACTGCATTCTGCATGTCTTTGAAATGTGTAAAAAAGTTTTCTTATTCTCAAAGTTCCGGCCCTTGTTTTCCAGAATGACAACTGGGAAAAGGGACTGCAAACATTTTCGTATTCGTATGGAACTGCGCAACTAAGGCAACAGATTTCAACGCGCTGTCCATCATTGTTATCATATCTAATGAATAATAAACACGTGCTATGCGTGCTTCACACTTTTATGACCTATGCGCATGTGTCGTGCGCAAGCTCATCTCATGATATTATATATATACACAGAGCCATCTGTCAGTTTGATTTTAAGGGGGGTTTTTTCCTCTTTTTTTTTAACCCAGTCGAACAAATCTCGATTGTTTTGGCAGCATATTGGTGAAATTTGGCTGCATGGTTTTTTTGTTATTGGGTTTTATTTTCACGACAAAAAAAAATAAAATAAATAAAAAACCCTGTATTAAGGCTTCGTTCTACACGTTCTATACGTTCTATACGTTAAGGCTTCGTATGTTCATTCTATCCTATACAGCGCATTAAGGCAAGTTGAGTCCTGATTATATATACTACTGGTATAACTTGCTTACTTGAAAACTTTTCTTTACTCTGACATAAAGTATATAAGATTCGTAAAATGGACATTGTAAAAAATATGTGAACCATTTTGAATGCTTCATTGATTGTTACTTAATTATACGAACGGAATTTACATAATTAAACGATATTTCCACTTATTACATTCGATTATCTTAAATGCTTCGTGTCATTCTAATAAAAGTACTCCGCCCTTGTAAAGAAACCTTTTACTTCTTGAAAACACGGTTCATATAAAATTATGTATATCTGGAAAGTTATACACAATGCATATTTGAGTGTGTAATGTGTAAGTTTATTTTACATTTATGTATAAACATCTAAAATATTCTCACGGATTAATTGAACTTTTACGATAAAATTCCTCCAAATTTTTTAAACTGTAACAGTAGATTCGAAAAATAAGGCTTTGTTTCAAAACTATACTACATAAACTATATAAGACATACATTATCTAGCACTTACTACCACTATCTAAACGCTATTTTTTTTTCTATCTTACGATAAATTGTCATAAAAAATTTTCCATCTTCCTGTTCAATATTTACAAAATTTATAGCAAATATTTGTAATTAAAATTTTTCTCTGAAAGTATCTTTTTCAGAATTTTAGAAATGCATCTAAATATATTAAAATAATAATGATAATAATAAAACTTCTAGCTCGTATTTTTTTTAAATATGTCTTTTCGTCTATTTTAAGCACAGAAACTATAACTGGGTGCTTTGCAACAGTACAATTCTTTCGAACGAAATAAAACTTCTGAGCCTATAGGCAAAACTTGCAGTTTAACGACTCTTCCTTTTATTTTTTATTTTTTTATTTCCTAACATCAAGTAAGGTAAGACGTTCCTTTTCAGTAATGTAAAACCATTTCTTTAAAATTTATATCTTTTTACTCAATTTTACTTGATAGACACTGATTTTTTTTACTTACTAATTTTATATCAGAAGCTTTAGTTCAGAAGTTTATTACATTATTTAGAAGTTTAGAAGTTTAGAAGAAGTATTATTTAGAAGTTTAGAAAAAAGTATTATTTAGAAGTTTAGACAGAAGTTTATTTTTTCTTTTTTCTTAAAAATGTATGCATTTTCTCCCTTTTTAAAAAAGGGTTTATTATGTTTAGCACTAGTTGCTTGATTACTTGAAAGGTTTTTTTTTTTTTCTTCTATTATTAAATAAAATATAACAGCTTTGTAAAATGGTCACTGAATGAACATTGAAGAACTTAATATGTTTAATCTTTTGAATGCTTCATTGAATCCTATTTAAATTTTATGGAGGAAATTTACTTATTAAAAAATACAATTGAGAACAATACCTTTAAATATATCTTTGTTGAAAACAAGGTTCCTATAAATAATGTATACCTCGAAAGTTTTTTCACTGTAAATAGAAGTTCCTTAAATTTAGATAGATATACGATTAAAAAAGTAAGTAAGATACTTAATTGGGATAAGATGTTCATGGTATAAACACTGTAATCTGAAATATCTGAAATTCAGACACACAACTGTATTAAGATTCAGTGTTCCATTTTCAGACATTTTATAGTGTCGTATAATTCAAGACCTCGTACGCGTTTGAAGTTGAGACTTTTCAACATTTGAATCGCATCCATATTTGACCCATCTCTCATTTGTCGCCAATAGCCAGTCATTTTTTCAATGTTTTTTTTGTGAGCATCACCCATATACTGTAAAATAATATCAGTTAAAATATGGAAATTGTGCTGCCAGTGGTGCTGCCAGTACTGTATACGTATTTTAATGGAATTTGTGTGTGTGTGTGTGTTAATTAAAGAGAAATTCCCTTTTCTTGTATAAAAGATAAAGTATAATATTTAGGATAAAACCACATGCTTCAATCACCATCTTTCGAAGTCACGCATATTAGAAATGATATATTTATTTAATTCAAACTATTAGTGATAGCCTATAAATTTATAGGCAATTTATTTATTTATTTATTATTATTATTGAAAACTTATTTCGATTACTGAGATTTTGAATAACATCATTGACCGATTTCACGCGTTTCCGAATAAATATGAACTAAAGCTTATGTCATAAAATTGGTATAAAAAATAAAAGAACCCTTTGGATTTCAGAATCATATGGCTCTACGATTCAGCAGTAGTGTTTCTTAGGATCATTATTTCTTATTATCTTTCATTTTTCGTTATATTTGATAATCTAAATAACGAAAATTTTGCGCAATATTTACAACTCAGAAATTTGTTTCATAATATACACCATATAGAAGGGAATTAATAAATTCCATTTTCAAAAATTTTGCCACATATTCAATCCATCAGAAGACAAAAAATAATAGAGAAAAATAATCGAAGAAAACACTGCTTTTTTAGTACTCTATAACAATACTTATTAAAATTATACACAGCTTTTGGGAAACAAATAATACATTTTTTTAAATGCTGAATAACTCCACACCTAAACTGTAAATGGCGATATCCCGCGGTTACACTGGCCTCCATAAGTTAAGGTACAACCGGTTTTTTGCGTCTATTTGCAAATGAATGAATATAAAAACAACAAATTTGGAGGAAATGTGCGCTAAAATGTGATTCATTAAATGCGACATAGAAGTTTATTTAAGTTAAACGTATAAATGAAATTACAACAAAAAAGCAATCATATTGGAAAATTGCATTCTTAGAGAAATCAGTACATCGCAATATTATGCATTAAAATGGTGACAGAAACATTAAAAACTGGTTCTAATACGGAATATGTTCACCCCGGACTTGAATGCATTGGCGGTATCGACTTTCCATGCTCTCAATTAAATTATCGGATGCCGAAATAGGTAGCGCTGATCAGACATGGAGTAAGCCTTGTTCCAACTCATTTAATGACCTTGGAGGAGGACTTACAGCGCATTTTGTCTTTTAAGGTAGTTCCAAAGATGTTCTATCAGATTCACGTCTGGAGAGTGAGCTGGCCATTCCATTCTCTCCAAACCGTGATCTTCAAGATAATCTTCAACAACCACAGCTCAGTGTGGTCTCGTATTATCATCCATTAGAATGAAGACATTGCCAATAGCATCGGCATATGGGCGTACATATGAATCAAGGATCTCATACCGATATCTCACACCAGTCAGACTTCCTCCATGGAACACATGCAGGTCCGTGAGGCCTTCGAGTGAGATCCCTGCCCAAACCATGATTCACTGTTTCTGTACCTGTGTCTTTCGATAGTGTTTGATTGATGGTATCGAGTGCATTGTTCTCTCCAGATCAGAAGACGTCCTAAATAGCACTTCAATGTGAATCTGGACTCGTCTGTGAAAAGTACAGAAGCCCACTATGTCTGTTGCAGGAAACATGTTCTCTTGCCCAATATGAGCTAGCCCTTCTTTGTCGTCTGTTGAGGGGGACACGCACAACTGGTCGCCTTGCATAGAGACCTCCATTGTGAAAGCGTCTAGCCTACACCGTAGTAGCGAGGATTCTTCTCCCTGATGCTGCAAAGTGGTTTACAATGAATTGCGGCAATGAGTAGTGCGTCTTCTCCTTCGGGCCGAAAGAGCTAGAAACCGGTCTTCTGCAGATGTTGTAACACATGGGCGGCCTGGAATATGTTTTCTGGACATAGAATCTTCGGATTCATACTGACTCCAGAATCGTTGAACTACACTGCGAGATAGATTGGGCCGTCTAGCAGTATCGGCCTTTGACAATCCCATTCCATCCATCCTACCTCCCGCCATTTTAATTAATGCGGCAAACGATTTCTTCTAGACATTTCTAGACTCTACTGGTTGTTGTGAACAAAACTGACAGCAATAGTTCAAATACAACAAAACTTACACGCGAACTTACGAAAGTTTTGTAATTGCATATTTTTTTCTCATTCACAAATATCTATTCTTTTCTATAAAATAAAAGAGGTGGCTGTAACTTTTGCATAAGTTTATTTAAAGCTTATTATTTTTATTCATATAAACTATGAAGTTTAATCTGACTGCGATTTTTTTTCTGGTGATCTTCGAAAAACATGTTGTACCTTAACTTTCGGAAGCCGGTGTATTTAAATTATTTTTACCGCTAAATATCAGTTTTTTTAAACTATTTTTTTTTTCTACGCAGCCAGCAGACACGCATTTTACATAACATACTTAAATCTTAGCATTTGGACAATTATAGCTTGTGAAATGTGTAACATTTCTATGAAAATAACATTTTGTAATAAAAACTGAAATCCCGTTACTCAAGTGAAAAAATCTTCTTTCGAACGTTTTTACTATTAAAAAAGAATAGTTGTTTTTCTATATTTTTTCATATGAAAATATAAATTATGTAGAATCGAATTAAAAATATAAAATCGTACAAAATTAAAATGCATTTCAGGTGTCCAAGTGAAACCGAGCGAGTAAGCCAGGATTAACGCATGTATATATGCGCTGTTAAACACTTTAAATACTTTAATATTTTTAAAATAACGTGTCCTTTTGTATAAACAATACTATTTATGTTCTAAAAGTTTTTTCGCTAGGAAAAATAAAGCTTTGTTCCGGCCCAGCAACGCATGAATTTTAAAAGTCAAATATTCAAAATTCTAGAGAGATTGTATATAAAACGTTCAGGATTATAGCTAGATTAGAAAAAAATCAACCACTCCCCAAAATACATTGTTAGAGCTTTATAAATAAGTAACAATATTTGAAGCCTCTATTTGTGAAATCTTGTGTTTGAGGTTAAGATGATTCTCTAGTAAACAAAAGATTCCTTAGACGCATGTCTTACATTTTTACAATAAATTAAGCCTATTAAATATACGTCACTTTGGACAATGGAGACTGAGATAGGTGAGGTTGTCCTTAAAAGCCTACATTTAATCTTTTAAATAAAAATTTTTAAATACAGAAATGTTCAATAAAAAATTAGAAAGTTCTCTGGAATTTACGTGAGAAAATTTCCGCTAAAATACGTAAATAGTATTGGTGTCTCGATTAATGCTGAATGCTGTATTTCAACACTTCAAGAAGAACTATTTTGCTTCTAATGATAATTTTTTGTAGGGAATTTCTCTTTTTCACGTTCAGTATTTACAAAAGTTATAGCATATATCTGTAAATAAAACTTTTCTCTTAACATATATTTCTCAGAATTTTAAAAATGTATCTAAAGAATAATAATAAAACATTTATTTCACGTTTTTAAAAAGCATATTATTTTCGTCTATATTAAGTACAAAAATGTCTAGGTGCTTTTCAGCTATGCGATGCTTTAGAACATAATGAAACTTTTAAGCCTACAGGCAAAACTTGCATTTTAACGACGCTTCCTCTTCCTCTTTTTATTTCCTAACACCAAGTACGAAAGAAAGTTCCTTTTCCGTTGATGTAAAACTATTTCTTTCAAATTTATATCTATTTACTTGATATCTCTTTTAGGAACTTGGATAACTCTGCAATATTTGTTAGAGTTCTTCGGTATCTTTTTTCTTTGTTCAATTTTTGTTTGCATAAAAATGTACGCATTTTTTTTCCTTTTTTTAATAAGTTTTTTTTTCTACTACCATCTTGCTCATTTGAAAGGTTTTCAGTTACTATAAAATAAAATGTAAAATTTTCTTAAAATGCCTTTTTCAGAATTTTAAAAATGTATCTAAATACACCAAAATGAATAATAATAATACAACTTTTAGTACGCATTTTTAAAAAGCATACTTTTTCTTCTATATTAAGTACAAAATTATAACTAGGTGCTATTCACCTATGCGATGCTTTAGAACAAAATGAAACTTTTAAGCCTACAGGCAAAACTTGTATTTTAACGACTCTGTCTCTTTCTCTTTTTATTTGCTAACACCAAGAACGATAGAGCGTTCCTTTTCTGTTGTTGTAAAACCATTTCTTTAAAATTCATATATATTTACTCGATTTTTCTTATAGGAACTTGGATAACTCTGCATTATTTGTTGAAGTTCTTCGGTATCTTTTTTCTTTGTATAAAAAAACTATGCACTTTTCCCTCTTTTAACAGGTTTTTATACATATATACAGTGGCGGTCATATGTTTCCTGCCAGTAAAATTTTTTTCAGTTAATTTATAAATATACCCATATGAAAAGGAATCTCAAAGTGATATTTATACATTTTATTGACATAATAGTTAGGAACTTACTTATAGAAGAACATGTAAATGTCAATAATTTTAACTGATAAAATTAAGTATAAAAGAAAACGCATGTTCTCAAAAGTTTCCGGCCACCTTCACAAGTTTGTAAAAAAGTGGTATTGTAAAAGAAAAAGCAGCTATGCGATGCTTTAGAACAAAATGAAACTATGAACAAAACTTGTATTTTAACGACTCTTCCTCTTCCGCTTTTTATTTCCTAACACCAAGTACGAAAGAACGTTCCTTTTCCGTTGATGTAAAATCATTTCTTTAAAATTTATATCTTATTTACTCAATATCTCTTATAGGAAATTGTATGACTCTGCAATATTTGTTAAAGTTCTTCGGTATCTTTTTTCTTTGTTCAATTTTTGTTTGCATAAAAATGTACGCATTTTTTTACTTTTTTATTAAGTTTTTTTTTTTTTTTTTTTACTACTAGTAGCTTGCTCACTTGAAAGGTTTTCTGTTACTATAAAATAAAATGTCAAATTTTCTTAAAATGCCTTTTTTGAGAATTTTAAAAATGTATCTAAATACACCAATATGAATAATAATAATACAAATTTTAGTACGCATTTTTAAAAAGCATACTTTTTCTTCTATATTAAGTACAAAAATTATAACTAGGTGCTATTCACCTATACGATGCTTTAGAACAAAATGAAACTTTTAAGCCTACAGGCAAAACTTCTATTTTAACGACTCTGTCTCTTCCTCTTTTTATTTGCTAACACCAAGAACGATAGAACGTTCCTTTTCTGTTGATGTAAAGCCATTTCTTTAAAATTCATATCTATTTACTCGATTTTTCTTATAGGAACTTGGATGACTCTGCATTATTTGCTGGAGTTCTTCGGTATCTCTTTTTTTTTCTTTGCATAAAAAAGTATGCATTTTTTTCCTCTTTTAAAAACAGTTCTTTATTTTTACTTCTGGTAACTTGCTTACTTGAAAGCTTTTTTGTTACTATGAGATAAAATATACGAGTTTCGTAAAATGAACATTGAAGAAAAACCTGAGAAATCTTAATTAATATTTCATTGCGTGTGTTTTTGTAATGCGGGTTTAGGTATAAGTTAGTCTTTAAAAAATGCATTTTTGTGGCAAATATTTGAAACAATCTCGAAAGTGAAACGGCAGTCATAGGGAACAAATTTTTAAGAAAAAATGAAAATAGATGTCTCAGGTGCACTGGGCACAATTGACGCACTTTTGTTTCGCTGTTTGGACGAGAAAACACCATTTACACCTATTAATGCTAGCGTGTGAAAACAGCATGTTAATTATATTTTATTGTGAAATTATACTGTAATTTTATTGCTAAACACACATATTTAATTTATTTATTGTACACATTTCATCTACTGTTAATAGTTAGTTTTCTATTGGGTTGGGGAAAAAGTAATTTCGCTTTTTTTCGTATTTTTTAAACTGAATTTATTTATATAAATTAAACAACTAATCAATAATATATGTGCCGTTTTGTTCGATGACCTTTTTCCATTTTCTGGTAAAACCATAATTCCGTCACTGTAGAATTTCTGAGTGTTATGGGCAAAAAACTGAGCAAGGTGATTTTCACAAGCCTCTTTTGAAGCCAGTTTAATACCATTAAGAAAGTTCGCCAGAAGGCGGAACAAATGGTAATCGGTCGGATCTAGGTGCGGACTATACGGTGGGTGCATCAAAACCTCCCAGCCAAGCTTTCTCAGTTTTTGCCGAGTGACTAAAGATGTGTGTAGTTTAGAGCTGTCGTGATGGAAGACAACGCCTTTCCTATTGATCAATTTTGACCGGATTTTTTTAATTGCCTGCTTCAAATTAGTTGTTCACAGTAGATAGTTGAACTAATGGTTTGGCCAGGTTCGAGCAGCTCATGAAGGACAATTCCTTTCCAATCCAACCAAACACTCAGCATCATCTTCTTTGGCGTCAATCCGGGCTTTGCCACCGTTTATGAAGCTTCAACCACGATTTTTTAGTACATTCTTGTCGTACGTGATTCATTTTTCATCACCCGTAATCATTTGTTTCAAAAATGGCTCGATTTTATTCCGTTTCAGCAGCAATTCACAAATGGAAACTCTGTCCATTAAATTTCTCAATGTAAGCTCATGGGGAACCCAAGAATCGAGTTTCTTTTGGTATCCAGTTTTATGTAAATGGTTCAAAAGTGGGTTATGGTTGATGTTTAGTTCTGTAGCAATGCTGTGGGTAGAAATATGTCAGTCTATAACTCGATTTGTTTTTAAATTTCATCTACTTTTTCAAGTATTGGACGGCCAGGGAAACGTTCATCTTTAACATCGAAATTTTCGGAACGAAAACGAGCAAACCGATTCTGACTTTGGCGTTTACTTAAGTACTGATCACCATAAGCGCCACACAATTTTCGATGAGCCTGCGCCGCATTTTGCCCTATTTGGAAGTAAAAAACTAAAATGTGATGAAAATGATCTTCTGGAATCTCTAATTTTAAAACGCAATAACTTTTGACTGTACAAACAAATGACGTTACCTTTATATCCAGAATATTCTAGAGATTATTACCTTTCAAATGCTGTATTGTATGGCTTATTTGAGCAAGTATTACTCGAGATATGCGACTTTAAAGCTATCTGTTGGAAAAAAGCGAAATTACTTTTTCCCCAACCCAATATTTACAGGTGTTTAATCTTATGATTGTTATTATTATTTTTGTTTTGTTTCGTTTTTATTTCTTAGTTGGCGGTTATCTATATACCGTCAGTTCCTCTAATATTATTTTATTTTCTATATAAGATGATTCTTGTGTGCTATATTATTTTTATTCCAGATACTAATATTCTGTTCTTGTTACTTTAATACATGTCGCTGTTCTTGGCTTGTCCCGAGAGAAATGGTGGTACAGGTTCGTAGATAGGGTTTTCCCGCCGGGACATTTAGTCCATAAACCTAACGGTTGGCGTCCCGGCCTGGTATCTTGTTCCTTGTTCCTTGTACACATTTCATTTTATTTAATACACAACTCTTATTTAACACAGAAAATTTAATTTATCACACACAGTTAATTTTATTTATTAATTATTTGAATATTTCATTATTTAATTTTATTATAAAACACACATATTTTATTATAAAATACCAGATTGCCATACGAAGCAAAAATCGCTGTGTTACGACGTCACGCAACAAATTGCCATTTTTGCGCCAAAAAGAAACCACAACGCGTCTGTTACATCTCTACCAAAAATGCTGCTGCTACTTTTTTTCCAAATGGAAGGCATTTTACCATTTTAAAGAAAATGCGAAAATGGTCATAATACGGAACTGTTTGTTACTGGGTAAAAAAAAAAAAAAAAAAAAAAAAAAAAAAAAAAAAATCTGAAGATGTAGCATAAATTGTTTTAAAAAAAAGAAGAAAGGTGGACAAGTTAGGCGATTCTTTTTGACATCTTGTGATTCGTCCGGCAAGTAATTAGGAATAACAGCGTTCACGCGGCCTCTGACTGGTTTTTCGTGAGTCGAGGTTAACAGCTGCTAAACTGTAGACTCGATGACATCCAGCTATTTTTTTAACACTTCTACCAAAACCCGCCCATATAAGGCTCCGTTCAGATTGCAATACTTTCAGTTCAACTGAATTCTTGGAAGAGCCTTTTCTGTAGGAACCATTTGCGGTTTCTTTATAATAGAATGGAGGGAAGCGAACAAAAAAATCGGGAGAGAAGCAATTTACCCTACTTGACGACGGAAAGATTTTTCTTTTGCCGGACAACCGTCCCTTTCCTGCAAAATACATTAAAGATAAGAAAAACACCACGTCGCCACAAAAAACAAACCGACATCGAACTTTAAGAAGTGGTCAAATGTGTTTGGGCCGTTAAAGATCATTGGTTCTCCACCTAATATCAATGTCTTGAGTTATTACAATATGAATGGACTAATGACAGGAGTGGCAGAAGAAAAGACGATAAGAGTTATTCGGTATTCCTAACAAACAGTCGATTCTACAATAACCAGCACATATTAAAGCTCATGTGAGTGTCCAAGATAATGTCTATGTCTGGAGTTATCGTAATATGTATAGACCAATGACAGCAGTGGGAAAAGAAATGTGGATAAATACTACTCAGTATTCCCAACGAGCAATTGAAATTGCGGGTTGCAGCCAGGGTTCTCGCTGTCACTCGCCATTGCGCCAATTTGCGACTAAATTCTTCATTTGACAAGTAAACAAGCGATTAAATTCGCCAAATTGTTAGTGCTCAATTTTTGCATTTTTTTTTCGTTTTTCATACGTATGCATAGATATATATTTTTTGTATATTTGTAGCGGACAGTTGAAATTAGATTAATAACATTCATTTTCGCATTTATGAAAACTTAGATTACTTTAGAACATATTGAAAAGAAAGGAGGGGGTACATTAAAAGATTAGGTTTTTTTTTTTTTTTTTTTTTTTTTTTTTTTGTGCTATATAGCGAATTTATTTTGCTAATACTTTTTTCATTTGGCGAATGTTTTTTATTTTTAATTCGCCAAATTACTAACGTTGGTCAAATGTCAGCGAGAACACTGATTGCAGCAAAGGAATACATTGCGATAGATTGGGCTATTTGTGGCTTAAAGATAATCAGAGGAGGTAGGTTTTCTGTTTTGAATGAAGCAGGAGAGTGAAAAGATTGGAATGGGATATTTGAGCTGTTTTTCGGAGATCGGGCTCGATACAACAGCGAGAGAAAAACAATATAATTTTATTGGGATGGATCAGCGGAGTCCGGATTTCAATATTGTAATTATAATACTTAAAAATATCAATATTTGACTGATATATTGATAAATTTTCAAGTCCAAGTAATTAGTATTTAAATTTTTTTAAATATTGAGCAATTGCTGGGATTTATTTTCCGTCTTACATAGCTGGAAATTCCATCTTGAAAAAAGAAGACTGCTGAAAGAGAATTTTTAAGAAAAATAGAGAATAGATGGCAACTTTGCTGCCAGTACGTTTTTCGTTCTTTACAGCTTTTTATTATTATTTTATAATGTATATAATGTGTTTTACATACTTTAAGAAGTAGGTAACATGAATGCATGTAAGCTTCTTTGCATTTACTTAATATCTTAAAGAGTCCCATAATGTTAGTTTGAACTTTTACAGTAAAAGCCTTCCAGTTATTTTAAAGTCGAAACTGTAGATGATAGTGCTTTCTAACATAATGTTACGTTTCAAAACTCAAAGAAATACATATTCACATATAACGATAATTTTTTTTACAGAGAATTTTCGACTTTTCAGTTTATTATTGCGACGTTTACAACAAATATTTCTTATTAAAAGTTTTCTCCGAAAGTATCAGTTTTGAAGTTTTAAAAGTGCATCTTAATATAAAATAGTAACAAACAAACAAACAAATATCTTTGGTCACTTTATATATGTTACACATTTTCCTCCATCTTTAGCACAGAAATTAAAACTATATGTACTTTTAGCAACGTAATGCTTTTGAAGAAATAAAACTTTTGCGCCTTAAGGAGAAATTCGAATTTAACGTCTCTCTCTTTCTCTCTTTTTTTTTTTACTTTTTATTTCTTAATACCAAGTACGGTAGGACATTTCATTTTCAGCGATGTAAACCCATTTCTTTAAAATTTATATCTATTTACTCGACTTTTTTCCCTTAGAACTTGGATGATGCTGCCTTTTTTGTAAAAGTTTTTCGGACTTTTTCCTTTTTAATTTGCTTTAAAAAGTTTGATTTTTTCCCCTTACCGATAAAAGTGTTTCTTATTTTTACTACTAGTAGCTTACTTAATCGATTTTGTTTCTATTTGTTTGAAATAAAATATATTAGTTTTGTAAAATGTACATTGTAGAAAACCATACGAATCTTCTTGAGTGCATTGATAAACAGTATTTAATATTTTGAAAGGAAATTTGGTTAGGTTTAGCTTCATATCTGTCTATTGTAACACTTAACATTTTTTAATATAACTAATTTAGTTGTATTAGAGGGCACTTGTCCAATATAATAAAGTTTCTATTCATAAGATTGGTATATACTCCTTAGCTCATTTTTTACAATATCCTTATTTTTTGGTAACAGTTGAATGAAATCATGACAGCCTAATTTTTGTACATCATTTAAGAGATAACTTTAGTATCTGGTATGTGTTTTTCCATTTATATCTATTTCAATCATTTTATTATATTTTTGAATGTCTTTATTCACTTTTTTTGTATTATGTGTATTGGTACCCCAAATTCGTATTATTTTACTTTTTCATGGCTGATACGAAGATGAAACCACACACTTTATTTGTAGCACTATAGTATTTGGGGTCTGATGAATCTACTATGGTTCTGTAAATTCCGAATGATTTCGGTTCATTTTACTTACCCATCATACCTAGTATACGGTAAGTCCTGCAATCGTTTTGAAAATCGAAAAAAAAAATTTGACGAATTTACACGTTTTAGATAGTGGAGATTCCGAAAAACATATTTTTAGAAAACAAAATTTGCCGTCTGTCTGTCTGTAAACGCTCTATCTCCCGAACAAATTGAGATAGAGACTTGAAATTTTGTATGTAGTTAGTATGTAAGAATGGGACGAAGCCTATTTAATATCAGCAACCTCGATTGTCAGGAACTATTTTTTTCGGACTCTCGAAAAATTCGTTCTGAAGGTACATAAAAATTTTCGAATTTTTTTGTTCTAAGAAATGGACGTAAAAGGCAATAAAACAACACACATTTTGCATATAGAACGAAGTCAATCGGATTATTAGTTGCCGAGATATTTGTAATCCTGTTTTCCACATTCTTCGATTTTTCATGCCCCTGTATTTCATTCAAATTTCAATTCAGAGGTATATTTTGATTGGAAATGAGACATTTAATCCGTCGCAGTTAATTGTTAGTTAATAGAATTATTATTTTTGGAGTTATAAGGATGTTTCCTTTACGCAGTTCGGTACTACTTGAGTAGTTTGGCGTTTTATATAATTTGTCGAAATTGGTACATCATCAGTTCTTTAATATAGCATTACTATGTATATTAACAATATTTAAATTTTGTTTATGAATTGCAATGCATTGTATAAATAGTTCTCACATGTTTTATTTTCATATACATATCCATGATGGGTAAGCATTACGGTGGCCCTCAACGACTAGTTTTTAATGTTTTGTTGATAAATATTGTTTTACAATTCATAGTTATATTACGTATATATGTTCACAATTTTACATCCCTTTCCCCCAAAATCATTTACACTTATGGTATATATTATCTTATGATTAACAGTCACCAGGGATCAGGATTACTTAACGCGAGACACCATGAGTGTCTAGAAGGATTTCCTTAGTACCCTTTTGTAGTATAATTAAATATAATAGAAATATATAGAATATAATAGAAATGTAATAGAAATAAATTAAATATATAGAAAAAATAATAATTATTATTATTTTAAAGTATGCTTTCATTGAAATTATTAATATTTGCTTTAGAGATGCTTCTAAAACTTCAGAAAATGTATTACACTCCTTAAAAACAGAAAATATGCTATAAAACTGACCTAAAAAAGTAATCCAGTATGCTTTTTTAATAATCAAATTCAATGCCTTTACCTGTGTTTTAACTTTTCTTTAACACTGAATTTTTAGACATCTTTCTATCTCTCTCATTTCTTTTAACACTAGAACGCCGGGGAAAATTACACAAGTTTTATAAAATATATTTAAAACCAGAAAAATAATTAGAAATTATTCAGTTTATTTGTTTAGGTCATTTCATTGCAACTGGTATATAACTTATTTCTTGAAGGTTTTTCTGGTTCAAATCGATAATTAGTCCAGTGATTGGTGTCAAATTGACACCTTTCCGGCGTTCTAGTGTTAAAGTCGAAAACTAGTATTATCTTCTTTTTACGAAAAACACAGAGATTATAAATTTATTTCATTTTAAAAATTTACAATACATATTATGGTTAGTAGCATAATGGTTACTAGCAATTTTTCATAAAATTTTGTATATCACGGGTTAAATTGGTCATAATTGTAAATAACTTTTTTTAATATACTCAAATGTAAATTGTAGAATAATAGGTATTTCTCCCACCTTAGGGAAAGGGGGTAAAGTGACCTATTTGTTGTTTTTTCCCTCACAGACCTTTGAATTTTTAAATGTTTTTCCTCATTTTTTTAGGAAAATCTGTAAAAGTGGGCTGCGAAGTGATTTTCGTCAAAGAAATTTCTTCTAGGCTTGGGCTGTCCATCCTTTTAGTAAGCCCGGGCGCACTTTACTTACAGGCAAACATTGAAAAACGCTATTATTCATACATTTGGAAACATAGAATAATATTATCACACTACAGTACGGTACAGGGTTGCCAGATTAGCTTCATTTATTATTTAGAAATTTCGAATTCATACCAGTGATTCTGAAAGAAGTTCACCTTAAATAATCTTAAACTGTGTGCCATAAAATGAAATAAATATTACTATTCGAATATTCTGAATAAACAAAGAACCAGTACTGACAAACCTAAAAGAAATAGCGATTTACACTATGGGTGCAGATTCTCAAAATTTTTAAGGAGACATTGGCTCATAAGCCCAAATATTCCAGTCGCCACCAAAACTTAATTTTTAAGAAAAAATAAGAAACAACGCAAATTTCATTAAAAGGTCGCAGAAGAAAAGCTAATTTTATCAAAGGATCACAAAAAACGCCTCGACTTTCGTCAAATAGTCGCTGCAAAAACAAAGGATTCCTGTCAGAGAATTATGATAAAACACAATTTTCGTCAAATGATCGCGAGGGAAAATGCAAAATTCGTCGAAGGATGACGACTTAGACACCAAATATTAGTCACTAAGTTAAAAAATTAAGGTAGTCGCCCCTTGGCAACCGGCGACAGTGAATCTGAACTTATATTATACAGACGTCTTATAACATGCAAGGCACTTCATAATGTAAAAGATAAGGTTCATTGACTAAGCAAAACGTAAAATAAAAAAACATTTGCAAAAAAAATAAGAGTCGAATTTATATTAAATTTAGAATTGTATTTCCCTAAATAATAGAAAAAATATTTTACTTGTGTTTTTGGAATCGTTTTTAGGTGCGTTCCTAATTATGTAAATATATAGCATCTATAGTTGTCGTTCAATCCGTTCATCCGTCCGTCCGCATATAACAACTCAAAATCTACTCAATTGAATCGTTTGAAATTTAACATATATAATTAATAGATACTTTTGTCGAGTCAATTCAAATTTTATAAAAATCGGATGAATAGTTCAATTGCAGGGACAATCAAAAGAATTACAATACATTACACATTACGGGAAAAAAGTTTCAAGTGCATTTTAATGATCTTACACTCTTTCAAATATCATAAAACTGATATGCATCTATGAAGTATACACTATAATATACATTCTGTGCAATCTGTGGTGCAAAGAATATTTTTTATTAATTTACAGGGCCACACAAAAGTATTTCTTTACATAGTTATATATTGAGACATTGTTTGGTTAGCGTTTTAACTGTATTAAACTATTTAACACTTTATAAAATTGCTATACGTTGCTGAGGATTACTACAAGTTAATTCCTGTGTAATCGAAAGCAGACAGTATTTACAGGGACACACAAAAGATTTTGGCTACTATACTGTATCTGAAACACTCTATACTATTACACTAAGATCGGAATATTTTTAGGTGCGTTCGTTATTATATACAAAATATATTTGTCAATATATTTTGTAGAGAAACAAACCTAATCTTTAATCACGTTTCAGATTTAAAAAAATCATGTGGAACGCTAAGGATTTTTAAGAAATATATTTTAAAATGTAATTTTATATAAAAAATTTCCAAGTAACAGGAATCGTTCGAAAGGGTAAATATCCAGGTAAATATTCAAAGAGCACCATTACGCCCACGGATGCCGCGTTGGACAGCGCTGTATCTGGGCTATCTATCTGGAATTACCCATAGATTGGTCACCATCAAGTTTGCTTTTGTAAATTTTCTGACAAATTCTAAATTCAAGCCTCTAAAATAAGTCAAGCGGTATTTTTATAATCTAAAAAACCTACCAATATTTTTAATTCCCATTTTTTTTATAACCTTCGAGATTAAAGTTTCTGGCACCTTACTTACCTTTTTTTTTTAGGTTGGACCTATTATTAGTGCTGTAAAAATAACGACAAAAGTAATTCCTGTATGATATCGGGTTTTTTTTTTAGACTCGGTATCCATTAGAAAGTTATCGTTACTCGTTACTTTCCTTTCTGTTCAGAAATCAGGTACATTAGCAATCATTGTACATACTACAAAACTGTATACAGGGTGTATCTAAACTACTGGACAAAACTTTAAGGGGTGATAGTACACATGAAGACAAATAATATTAAATGGGAAACTAAGGGTCCCAAACGTCTTCCGAAGGAGATAGGCGCCATCAAAGTTTAGGGTCCAAAATTTGAAATGATTATAAAAAACGGAAAAATTGGTCGATTCGTTTGCGGTTTTGACGAAAACTATCCTTTATGCCAGTATTGTCTTGAAAATAAATTATAAAGATAAATTTCAAAAATGCCGATAGAGGGCGCTTTAGACTTTGGAGTAACAAACAACTATTTTTTACCGTTACTTTTTGCATCTATTAATTTTTTTAGAAGTTTAGACATAAACTTAAATTTTGAGCTCAAAATCAGTGGTTAAGTAGCACAAACTGAACTGTGTTCAATGGGAGTGAGTAGGCTCGAATTTCAAATGATTATAAAAAACAGAAAAATCGGTCAATTGATTTGCGGTTTTCACTAAAATTATTCTTTATGTCAGTATTGTCTTGAAAATAAATTATACAGATAAATTTCAAAAATTGTCAATAGAGCGCGCTTTAGACTTTGGAGTGACGTACAGCTATTTTTTATCGTTATTTTTTGCATCTCATTAATTTTTTTTTAGAAGCTTAGACATAAACTTAAATTTTGAGCTGAATATTTGCATCGTTGAGAGTGATTAAGTAGCGCAAACTGAACTGTGTTCAATAGGGGTGGGGAGGTTCAAATTTCAAATGATTATAAAATATGGAAAGAGTTGTCGATTCGTTTGCGGTTTTCTCTAAAACCTCTAATTCTTTATCTCAGTATTTCCTTGAAAATAAATTTTAAAGATAAATTTCAAAAAATTCCGTTAGAAGGCGCGTTAATCTTTAGAGTAACCAACAACTATTTTTAACCGTTATTTTTTTTAATCTAAATAAATGTTTTAAAAGCTTAGACTTAAATTTTGAGCTCAAAATCTGAAACGTTATGAGTAATTAGGTAGCGGAAAATTGAACTTTGTTTGTAGGGTGGGCAGGGTAACATTTCAACTCCTGAACACAGTTCAGTTTGCGTTTCTTAACACCGCCCAACGATTCAGAATTTGAGCTCAAACTTAAGTCTAAGCTTTTGCAAGCATTTAATTAGATACAAAAAATAACAGTTGAAAATCGTTGTTGGTTACTCTAAAGTTTAAGGCGCCCTCTAACAGAATTTTTTTTAATTTATCTTTAAAATTTATTTTTAAGGAAATACTGACATAAAGAATGGTTTTAGGGAAAACCGCAAACGAATCGACCAATTTTTCCGATTTGTATAATCATTTGAAATTTGAACCTTCCAACCCCCATTGAACACAGTTCAATTAGCGCTACTTAACCACACTCAACGATTATGATTTTCAGCACAAAAGTTAAGTTTATGTCTAAGCTTAAAAAAAATTTAATGATATGCAAAAAATAACCGTAAAAAATAGATGTACGTTACTCCAAAATCTAAAGCGCCCTCTATCGACATTTTTTGAAATTTATGTTTATAATTTATTTTCAAGACAATACTGACATAAAGAATAGTTTTAGTAAAAATCGCAAATAAATTGACTAATTATTCTGTTTTTTATAATCATTTGAAATTTGAACCTACCCACTCCCATTGAACACAGTTCAGTTTGCGCTACTTAACCACAGATTTTTAGCTCAAAATTTAAGTTTATGTCTAAACTTCCAAAAAATTTTTTATGAGATGCAAAACTAACGGTAAAAAATAGTTGTTCGTTACTCCAAAGTCTAAAGCGCCCTCTATCGGCATTTTTTGAAATTTATCTTTATAATTTATTTTCAAGACAATACTGACATAAAGAATAGTTTTCGTCAAAACCGCAAACGAATCGGCCAATTTTTTACTTTTTTATAATCATTTCAAATTTTGGACCCTAAACTTTGATGGCGGCTATCTCCTTCGGAAGACGTTTGGGACCCTTAGTTTCCCATTTAATATTATTTGTCTTGATGTTTAGTATCACCCCTTAAAGTTTTGCCCAGTAGTTTAGATACACCCTGTATACTGTACAGAAATGTCTTTAGAAGAATTCGGATTTGTTATATGCTGCCATTTGTAGGTAAAACTTACATTTAATGAAGTTTTTAAGTTTTACTTAAAAATGCAAACAAATTGAAAGAAAATTTTTAAAACATTTAAAAGAAATGTATTCCGTTTTAGACTTTAACATCTTAAAAACAACAGTATACCTACATCACTCGCATTATTATTTCAGAATTCTTTGATTTATGTTTAAAAATATTTTTTTTTCATTCTTTTTGGTTTTAATGAGCGGGCGGTTCAAATAATATGTAACCTGATTTTGAAAAAAAAAATTCAGGTGATACTCATGGTGACATCGCTGATAAATACTTTTTGCTAAATCTGCAAGCTCTGGGAAACTATCGTATGATCAATGGCGGATCCATTGATGAGGTCATGAATCCCCCCCCCCCTCCTTTTTGAACCAGAGGCGTGCGAAGGGAAAACTGCGCCCGGACCAAAGTTTCAATTTGGCGCCCCCTCCACCCACTTTTTCTTCTGACCGGCCAAAAAAGATTATTGTAGTATAAATTTGGTGCCCTCTTACTTTCCGCTCCCGTGCTAACCGTGCTCCCCCCCCCTTTCGTGCGGTTCTGTGTTTTTAATTTATGTTTAAAAATATTATTTTTTCCATACTTTTTTGGTTTTAATGAGCGGGGTCTCAGGGCTGAAACTATTCTTTTTTGGACCAGGGTCAAACATGAAGCTTCTTTATATTATATCATTCTTAAACTCTTCTATGCCTTGGCATACCCCAGACAGGAGAATTTTAACTATACCATGCTAAATATAGACGTGAGAAAAATCGACAGAAAAGTGGTCATTTGGCACCCTTCCGTCGTGGTGCCCGGGGTTCATGCCCCCACCCTTTGTTTCGGCCCTGGGAAAGGGAGGGGCTCTTTCAGATAATAAATAACCTGATTTTGAAAAAAATTCTTTCAGATGGTGCTAATATACACCATTGATAAATACTTTTTTGCTAAACACGAAGCTCTGAGATACTTTACCAATAAATGTTTTTTTTCTTCCAATTTGTTGTTGATCTCTCATTAACTGAACAAACCGCTTGACATAAATATGAATGACATTTTCTTTATCATTTGATGCTTCAGAAAAGTATATCCACTTTTTATTTCTTTTCTTTTCATAATAAACTAAATAAAAATAACAACAAGCCCGTACGAAATCCAAATCATTTGAGCTATTAAAATAACTGATACAAACAGAATGATACGCATACACTGCATACGGAAATAACTGAAAGCGGCGCCTATTGTCAGCGTCTGAACACAATTTCGCATCTTTACCGCATTCGACTGTCTGGCCACATTCATAAATTAAACGAACGTAAGCAGCATTTAAATTTAGTTTCACTTTGTTCGGTTGCGTATTCACACGGCAATGACCAGCGTCCGTCGTGCGAAAAGAGGCTATTGCCCCGGGTGGGGAAACTTTGGGGGCGGTAAATTTATAGAACCAACATCATTTTAGAAGGTTTAGCGGTAAGTCGGGAGAGGAGGGGGCGCCAAATCTAAGCCTTGTCCCGGGTGTAGTTTTCTTTTCGCACGCCCCTGGTAACGACTAACGAGTTGTATTTCTAAATAATAATTTGATGCTTTCTTTCTTAAAAAATACCCGTCACTTAGTAACGAATATGTGCGGTTTGTAACAACTCTACCCGTTATATTACTCGAAATGTATGTTTTGTCTGAAAATTGTTTTACAATGCAACTCCTGACATACAGGCGTTATGTCTACCACTCTAAGAACTGTTTGAATCATGGAAAATATGTATACAGGGTGATTCATAAAAGATGGGCAGAACTTTAAGGGGTTATAGTACACTTAAAGACAAATAATATTAAATAGGAGACTAGGGGTCCCAGACGTATTCCCAAGGAGATAGGGGGCATTAAAGTTTAGGGTCCGAAATTTCAAATGATTATAAAAAATGGAAAAATTGGTCGATTCGTTTGCGGTTTTTGCAAAAAATTTTCTTTATGCCAGTATTTTCTTGAAATAAAATTTTAAAGTTCAATTTCAAAAAATGCCGATAGGGGGCGCTTTAGACTTTGGAGTAACAAACAACTATTTTTTAACGTTATTTTTTGTATTTCTTTAAATGATTTCGAAAGCTTAGACTTAAACTTAAATTTTGATCTAAAAATCTGAGTCCTAACGAGTAGTTAAGTAGCGTAAACTGAAATTTGAAATTTGAAACCCTTCTCCCCCCAGAACAAAAATCAGCTATTCCCGATCTTAGTGTCGTAGATTAGGCTCTAACTACTGCCGCGTTTTGCTAAAATTATTCTTTGTCAGTATTTTCTTGAAAATAAATTTTAAAGAAAATTTTCAAAAAATTCCGATAGAGGGCGCTTTAGACTTTGGAGTAACGAACAACTATTTTATACCGTTATTTTTTGTGTCTCATTAAATGCTTTCTAAAGCTTAGACTTAAATTTTCAGCCCAAAATCTGAATCGTTAGACGTGGTTAAGTTTCTGGAGAGAGGGGTTTGAAATTTCTACTCCTGAGCACAGTTCAGTTTACCATGTCCACACATTGTGTGCTGTGATACGAGGTAAAAAGACACAAATTAGGATTATGTTACCAAAGCATATTTATTAATATGTAATTACAATAAATGTTCAAAATTGTGACCACCAGAGGTTATGCACGCAGAACAACGGCGAAGAATGGAACGGCCACCACTGAACGGTGAGTCAAGTGTAAGTCGCTGTAGTAATGAATCGGAAGATGGTGCCCTTCACGAATAAGGAAAAGGCTGAGATGCATTTAATTTACGAAGCGGCAGATGGAAATGGTGCAGAGGCACAACGAATGTACGGAGAGCGATTTCCCAACAGGCGGTTGCCTAATAGCAAAACTTTAGAGCGCTTGCACAGACAGTTGTGTGAGACGGGATCATTTCTCGCTTCCCGGTCGAATGCAGGTCGTGCAAAAAAGGACGAATCAGTAGTTGTTGCAGAAGCCATTCTGGATGTAGTAGCGGCGCAGCCAAGTACAAGTGCACGAACAGTGGCTAGGCAGGTGGATACCTCACAGTCCATGACTTGGAGGGTACTGAAGGATGAACATTTGCTCCCGTTTCATGTGCAACGAGTCCAGAAACTGTCTCCAGGGGATTATCCAAATCGTATTGAATTCGCCCGCTGGTTTCTGCAGCAGAACGCGCTAAATCCACATTTTGGACGAACTGTGCTTTTCACCGATGAATGTACCTTCACACGTGAAGGTACATTTAACACACACAATGCACATGTATGGGCGGATGTCAATCCACATGCTACGTATCCACATGCTCATCAGAGACGCTTTTCCATCAATGTTTGGGCAGGAATCCTCGGAGACCACCTAATCGGACCGTACCTTCTTCCTGAACGCCTCAACGGTAAAACATACCTCACATTTCTGCAACATGTGCTGCCAGACCTGTTAAACGTTGTTCCTCCACGCATCCGGCGGGTCATGTGGTTCCAGCACGATGGAGCGCCAGCCCATTACGTACGAGACGTCCGCAACTATCTGGACATCACATTTCCGAACAGATGGATTGGTCGAGGTGGTCCTGTTGCTTGGCCTGCTCGCTCGCCAGATCTTTCATCCCTCGATTTCTTTTTTTGGGGACAATTGAAGGCTGTTATGTATGAGACACCCATTGAATCCCCCGAGGAACTGGTCGCCAGACTTTCCGCCGCTGTAGGGGAAGTGCTCGAAAAGCCTGATGTTTTCGCGAATGTTCGCCGTTCCATTCTTCGCCGTTGTTCTGCGTGCATAACCTCTGGTGGTCACAATTTTGAACATTTATTGTAATTACATGTTAATAAATATGCTTTGGTAACATAATCCTAATTTGTGTCTTTTTACCTCGTATCACAGCACACAATGTGTGGACATGGTAAACTGAACTGTGCTCAGGAGCAGAAATTTCAAACCCTTCTCCCCAGAAACTTAACCACGTCTAACGATTCAGATTTTGGGCTGAAAATTTAAGTCTAAGCTTTAGAAAGCATTTAATGAGACACAAAAAATAACGGTATAAAATAGTTGTTCGTTACTCCAAAGTCTAAAACGCCCTCTATCGAAATTTTTTGAAAATTTTCTTTAAAATTTATTTTCAAGAAAATACTGACAAAGAATAATTTTAGCAAAACTCGGCAGTAGTTAGAGCCTAATCTACGACACAAAGATCGGGAATAACTGATTTTTGTTCTGGGGGGAGAAGGGTTTCAAATTTCAAATTTCAGTTTACGCTACTTAACTACTCGTTAGGACTCAGATTTTTAGATCAAAATTTAAGTTTAAGTCTAAGCTTTCGAAATCATTTAAAGAAATACAAAAAATAACGTTAAAAAATAGTTGTTTGTTACTCCAAAGTCTAAAGCGCCCCCTATCGGCATTTTTTGAAATTGAACTTTAAAATTTTATTTCAAGAAAATACTGGTATAAAGAAAATTTTTTGCAAAAACCGCAAACGAATCGACCAATTTTTCCATTTTTTATAATCATTTGAAATTTCGGACCCTAAACTTTAATGCCCCCTATCTCCTTGGGAAAACGTCTGGGACCCTTAGTCTCCTATTTAATATTATTTGTCTTTAAGTGTACTATAACCCCTTAAAGTTCTGCCCATCTCTTATGAATCACCCTGTATATTGCTACTAATAATGTAAAATAATATTCCTTGGCGTGTTTTAAGCCATATCAGTAATGGCACCATCATTGTTTGTCACGACCTGACGTGCGCTCTCACTTCTGACAAGTTAGATATTGTCTGCTGTACTTGATGTATACAGTTTCATACCGTACATGATAATTTATTTAGCATGCAAAACTTATCAATTAAATATTTTTTTTAATCATATTCTAAGATACAATTCAAGCACTAAGCAAATGACGATAAGTCGGAGTAAACATATTCATGTGCCTTTATTGCTATAGGAATTAAGCTTTCAAAATCTATCTAATATTAGTTTTATTTTGAGCAATATGGCAGTAATTGAAGTTTTACTTTGAAACGTTTATGTAAAAAAAATACTAGACCGAAAAAACTTTGATATATTATAAGATATATCATGGAATTTTATATCCAACAAAATAATATTTTAAAAAAAAGCACCCCCGAAGAGAAATAAGATTTGTACTGCATTTAAGTAATACGGGATTTGGCTTAATAACATCCATTTTTTATGCAGTTTCGCAATAACTTGTAAACGACTTACCACATTACTTTGCAAACTAATGCGAAATAGCAATAGCTTCAATTTGGTAACTTTTCGTACAGCAGTTTTAATTTTATAACGATTTCAAAGGGAAACTTTAGTTATCTTCTACTTATATATCATAATGGTTCTTCTCACAACGATCATGATTTTTTTTTGTCCAATGTTTAACCAATTTATGTCTGGCCTCTTATCCTTGGAATGCTTCAAATTTAAATAAATTGTATAGTTCTCTTCTTCTTTATAACATGAAACATATATGAAAAAATCATCCATAATTGTATTTATCTGTTACTGAAAGATGGGCATTATAAGATATCTATTTATGTACTTAAATGAGGATTTTTTTCGGAATTTGTAAATTTTTCATTCTTATATGCCTTCGTAATTATATAAATATGTAGCGACTATAGTCAACGTTCAATCCGGTCGTCTGCCCGCATATAACAGAGAAAGAACTACCCAATTGAATCATTTGAAATTTAAAATATACAATTATTGCATAATTTTATCGAATCATTTCAAATTCTATGAAAATTGGATGCATAGTTTAATTATAGGGACAATCAAAAGTATTCCGTTACATTATGGCCAATGGGAAAAAATAGTTTCAAGTGCATTTTAATGTCTTAAACTCTTTCGAACATAATAAAATTGATATGTATCTATGAAGTATATACTAAAATATACATTCTGGAAAATCTATGGTGCAAAGAATATTTGTTATTCATTTACAGGGCTACAGAAAAGTATTCCATTACATAGTGGAATAAAGGGAAACATTGCTTGGGGTGCTTTTTAATAATATTAGACTATTTCACATTTTACAAAATTAATATACGTTGTTGATGTTTACTACAAGTTACTTCTTTCATAATAGAAACAGATAGTATTTACAGAGATACACAAAAGATTTCGGATAGTCTAATGTACACGAAGCACTGTATACTATGTTACACCAATATCTTTTGAAATTTCTAAAACCTCCTTATAGAACGAACGCACCTCATTTGGTACGCTTAACATGCAATCTCCAACTTTTTTACGATGGCAAAATGTAAAAAGTCAGTTTATTTGCATTTTTTATATCAAGGATTCGAATAAATAAGCCACCATTTTATCTTGTAGACTCATATGAAATACATATATTTTTTTAGTTGTGAAATTATATGTGCGAACATATTTTTATGTATTTTTATACCGTACAAAATATGGAGCACTGCGCATTAATGATTGCATATTTTGGACAGCTATTTACATAAATCTTTTTTCATGATGATTAAGAAATTTTTGTATTTATCAAATAAATACAAAAATTTTCTAGAGCAATTGTTTTTAGTATTTTTCCATTTCCTTTTGCAACATGAATTTAAAGTGATTTTATCAACAAATTTGAGAACACAAAAATTCAGGCAAAAAATCGGTTAAAATACTGAATGAATTTACCTTTTCGTTTTGACAAAAAATTCTTTTCCATACGCAAAAAAGAAACATTACATAGAAAATGGTTGCAAAAGTTGTTTGATAGGTGGAAATATTCAATGTGTTGACCTTTTAAACCGACTTCTATATTTTATTAAAGATTTGTTATTTGTTTCAAAACTGTATCTTGCATGAGACGAATCTGCTATATGTCTGCATTTGCCAATATATTTGCCAGTATTGGCTGATAGAAAACCAATATCCTCTAGAGAAGCAGCACGTTCTGTGATGTTTCTGTCGATTGCAAGTGAATAAATATGTTTGTTATCTATACAGTTATTTATATGATTGAATATTTTGCAATTTATATCAGTTGAATTCAACTTCTAACACAAATTTTGATTGCTTTACATACGATATAAACGATAATTTGTATAGCTTAAAATTTATCAAATAGTCTGAATCTATTTTAATTATTAAAGATTTAATTCAAAGCCGAACAAGTTGATATTTGTATGTTCAAGAGCATCTATTACTATTTAATGAATGCTTTAGTTTCCAATAAAAATAATATTATTCAAATTCTATGTAAGGGGATGTAAATCTTTTTCTTATAACGAGCGCTCCTGAATTTCGTTATCATCTTCACAGTCGCCGACTATACGCATTAATTTCTATGTGTGTGTCATGTGCAATTTACTATGCACTTGACATTAGGCAATACAGGGTTAGACTAGTAAGTTTGTGTGTCCTTAGTACTATACATTTTTCGTTAAATTGATTGGCTTATTGTTACTAATTTTTCTTTCTTTCCTTTTTTTCCACACTATACAGCTATTTGAAAAGGTGTCAACTCAAAAAATTAAGTTCTCCCAAAAATTAAACAAGTTGGAAACTGTTCGTGAAACGTAGCAAATGAGGTGCGTTCGTACTTCAACGAAATTTAAAAGCATTCATCTCTTGCTGTTATAGTGTACAGTACTTTGGATACAGTATAGTGGTCGAAATCATTTGTGTGTTCCTGTAAGTAGTATCTGCTTTCTATTATACGGGAAGTAACTTGTATTAAACTGCAGCAGCGTATCTCAATTTCATAAAATATGAAAAAGTTTAACAGAATTCAAACATTCCCCAAACAATATTTCCCCGTATACCAAAATGCAGTGGAATACTTTTGAGCAGTCCTGTAAATTAATAATAAATATCCTTTGTATCATATGATTGTACAGGATATATTTTTTGTATCTACTTCACAGATTCATATCAATCCTATTATATTCGAAAGAGTGTAACCTTATTAAATTGTACCTTAAACTATTTTTTGCCATTGACCGTAATGTGATGGAATACTTTTGATTGTCCCTGTAATTAATCTATACATTCGATTTTCATAAAATTTCAAATGACTCGACGAAATTATGCAACAATCATATATTTTAAATCTAAAACGATTGGTTGGATAGTTTTAGCTCTGTTATATGCGGACAGACAGACGGACGGATGGACAGATTGAACGATAACTATGGGTACTACGTATTTATATAATTACGAACGCACCTAAAAATATTCAGACTTTGGTGTAACAGTATACAGAATTTCAGATACAGTATAGTAGCGGAAATCTTTTGTGTGTCCCTGTAAGTAGTATCTGCTTTCGATTAAAAAGGAAATAACTTGTAGTAATCCTCAGCAACGTATATCAATTTTATAAAATGTTAAATAGTTTAATACAATTAAAACGCTAATCAAACAATGTCACAATATATAATTATGCAATGGAATACTTTTGTGTGGCCCTGTAACTCAATAACTAATATTCTTTGCACCAAAGATTGTACAGAATGTATATTATAGTGTACACTTCATAGATGCATATCAGTTTTATTATGCTCGAAAGAGTGTAAGACCATTAAAATGCACTTGAAACTTTTTTCCCCATTAACCGTAATGTATTGAAATCCTTTTGATTGTCCCTGAAATTGAACCAGGCATCCGATTTTCATAAAATTTGAAATGACTCGACAAAAGTATCTATTAATTATATATTTTTAATTTCAAACTACTCGGCTGGGCAGTTTTGTGTTGTTATATGCGGACAGGCGGTGTTTAACGCTTGAATTGAATGTCAATAGATGGCGCAAGCAGTTCTGAAATTTTCCTGTGAATAACTAATGGATTATGATTTGTAATCTGTCAGTTGTAAGTGAGAACCTTAAATCTGTTATACACAGTTTTTAGTCTATTGAAAGTGTTAAATGGTAATGATGATTGCGGATAATTTATGTTATATTAAAGGATTTAATTTTAAATATGCATGTTGATATGACTACACATACAGTGAAACTATACCCAAAAATATAATGGAAGAAGTTGCATTTAGGGGGAATTTTTAAACCGAGAATTTGGATTTCAGTTAAAGGGAAAGGAAATATTTGTGAATTAAAATACACTGCTCAAAACAATCAAAGGATATTTGAAGTTTTATATAAAATAAAGATATAAACGAAATTTTTTTGCCGAAAATAGAAGAAGAGAATCACAAATGCAAATTTTTCTGGTTTCCAAACTGTGGAGTATGCAAATTTTGAGTTCGACGTCAAAAACGTCGCTTCAGCGACAGCGAATGAAATTTGACTTTCAACTGGATAAAAGAGAATGAAGACAAGGATAATCGGCATTCAGTGATTGCTTTGTTTCGATGAGTACGATGTCTCAGCGAAGTCATTTGACAGATTCAGAAGCTTGGAGAATTGTTGGTAGGTTAGAAGGGGGCCAAACTTAAGCCGAAGTAGCGCAAGCCATTGGAGTGTCACAAAGTGTCATTTCCAGGATCTGGAACCGTTTTTTGGAGAGTGGATGTGCAGGCCGAAGACCAGGGCAAGGTCGTAGACGTGCAACAACGCCCAATGAAGATCGGTATTTAGCGTTAACAGCTCGGAGACACCGAAACATGAACGCTACTCTTCTCCAACAACACCTTCGCTCGGCTACAGGCACCACGATTTCAACTCAGACTGTCCGAAACCGGCTCCATGCTGTAGGTATGTATGCCCGCCGACCGATGGTATGTGTTAGATTAACATCAAAGCATCGTCGCGACCGCAGAAAGTGGGCAACCGAGCATATCAACTGGAGCAGAAATGAATGGAGCAATATTCTGTTTTCTGACAAGTCCCGTTTTTTTGTGCATCCGGATAATAGGCGTATTTTCATCGGGAGGGACCGTGGCAGTAGGAATAATCCTGCGTTCGTGCACGAAAGTGTCAGATTTGGCGGTGGAGGAATGTTGGTGTATGATGGCATCTCCATTCACGGGCGCACTGACCTCTACATCATTCGAGATTAGGGTGGTGCGAAAAAACAAAAGTTTTTATTTCCGAATCGCTATAGTGCGGAAAAGTTGCGATTGGTAAATACAAGAAAAACAAAAAAGAATTTTTAAAATCGGACTATATCTTCCGATCACGAAAACCACCTAAAAATTCAAAAAAATTGAAAAATTCCGATTTTTTCAGAATTTTTTTAAAAATATTACATATACATATATTTTATCACTATAGTGAAAAATATTTGCATATTGTATTGTTTAATAATAATAAAAAATAAATTGCGTTTAGAGAATATCTTCCGATCGCTTAAGTTCATTAAAAATCAGGAAAAAATTCAATTTTCAACGATTTTGATGTATTAAGAAAAAATTAAATAAGTACAGTTTGCGGTCTCATGTTAAAATTTAAATGTAAATTAATACTATTGAGCACATTATGCCATTTCTGAACAACCGAGATCTTACCATGACGAGATCGCTGCAGGGCGAAAAGGTTTAGTAGTTTGCGCAACTCCTGTTAACCATGTTTCGAAACAGCGCTGAAGTCGCTCTACGTGTACATACCCATCTCTCCCCAACCTCGTCCACTTGCGCAGTGCGCCATTTCCTATCAGTGAGCCCGTAAATGAATTTCGTTTGTTTATTGGGTGTATTGTATTATTTTAATTACATTAAGAAGTGACATGGATACGGACATGCGTGTATCGTTAACCAAGAAAATTACTAGACAATCATTTCATTGTCCTATCTTAGGTCATCCAAGAGATTTTCTATCAAATATTTTACCAACACACGAATATAGTGCCTGTATACCTAAGAACTGTATACCTAAGCCTGTATACCGAAGACACTAAAGAACACTCTTTAAATGAATTTAAATGCTTGTAGAATTGTTAAAAACACTTCTGGACTTTTTTCAATAAATGCGTCAATATAATAACATTGATATGTAGAATGATACATGTTTGAAGATGTTTTATAGTAATACTAAACAGACATATGTTGTCCCTCGTGATTTTGGTCTCAGAATGGAGGAGGATAAATAAAGTATCGTCCTTTCTTCCATCAAAATATATGCCATGTGGTTCTTTTGAATCCATTTGACTTTGACGTAATTTTTTTCTAGTGCGGCTGATTTCCATTCTAATTTTGTATCAATCCAATAACTTGAGAAGCATCTGTTTTAGTTATTACAGCAATATCTTCTAGCACACTCAACGCTATAGCAGCACCTGCAGGGTCAAATACACCATTGCGATCGCAATGTAACGATGGAGATTGTTACTCCACATTCATTTGCCATGGTAATTTCTTCTACTTAAATCTGATAGGCTGTATCGATCATGGTAATGAGATTTTACATACACCTACATTAGCATTAAAACTCTCTTGTACTTCATCTAAATGCTCAAGATTTTTCATTTCCGCTTCAACAGATTTGGAAGGCTACCTTTTCAATGCATAGTTTCGTCGTCCAAATTTTGTTTTCAGTTTTTTTCTCCTTTTGATTTATAGTACCAATTTTTCCCGTTCCGTGCTTTCTCTGGAGGTAGATAAATCTATGCTCAATGACTAGAATTTTATTGTGTTTTTCAGACGTACAATTAGTCTCAATCGGACACTCCCTCAGATCTGGAGACACTTTAAAGGCGCAATTTTAATACATTACGTATTTCCAGCTGTAATATCACACAGTTGAGCTCCTTGTTTTTTAAATTCATTAACCTTTTACATAAAATCTGACTTTTCCTTGTCTAGAATATAAGATTTCGTTACTTTATAATACTTATCGTAGTAGGCATTATCTAAATGATTCTATACTCAGAAAATTTTGGGATTGACGCCTTCTAATAAATATATTTTATTTTTTGTGCCACTGTATTGCTGACAGATGAAAAACTCAATTTAATGTTGTTGATTTTACTTGCTGATAGACACCTCTCCTCAAAACAGCATCGAGGAACATCTTCATGTGTTGGAAAAATATTTGGCAGTAAATCTCTTGGAAGGCCGAATATAGGACAATGAAAAGAACTTCTAGTAATTTTCTTGGTCAACGACATATGCATATCCGTATTCATGTCACTTGTTAATGTATTTAAAATAGCATAATACATCCAATTAACAAACTAAATTCGTTCACGGGCTCACTGATATGAAATGACAGGTTGGGGAGAGATGGGTATGGTCTATGTACACGTATGACGACTTCAGCGCTGTTTTGCAACGTGGCTAACAGGAGTTGCGCAAACTACTAAACCTTTTCGCCCTGCAGCGATCTCGTCGTGGTAAGATCTCTGTTGTTCAAAAAGGGCCAAATGTGCTCAATAGTATTAATTCACATTTAAAATTTAACATGAGGCCTCAAACTGAATTTATTTAATTTTTTTCTTAATACATCAAAATCACTGAAAATTGAATTTTTCCTCGATTTTTAATGAGCTTGCGCTATCAGAAGTTATTCTCTAAACTCAATTTATTTTGTTTATTATTAAACAGTACAATATGCAAATGTTTTTCACTATAGTGATAAAATATATGTATATGTAATATTTAAAAAAAAATTTCTGAAAAAATCGGAAATTTTCAATTTTTTTGAATTTTTAGGTGGTTTGCGCGATCGGAAGATAGAGTCCGATTTGAAAAATTCTTTTTTTGTTTTTCTTGTATTTACCAATCGCAACTTTTCCGCACTATAGCGATTCGGAAATAAAAACTTTTGTTTTTTCGCACCACCCTATTCGAGATGGAGCTTTGACTGGTCGCCGATATAGAGATGAGATCCTCAGACCTATTGTAGTCCCTTACGCTGCAGCAATCGGAGATAACTTCATTTTAATGGACGATAACTGCAGGCCACATCGTGCAAACCTGGTGGAGGATTTCCTTTTCGAGAAAGGAATCGTTCGAATGGAATGGCCAGCGTATTCTCCAGACATGAATCCAATCGAGCACGTTTGGGACGCTCTAGGAAGACTAGTTTCGGGCCGCCAACAACCCCCACAAACTCTCCAAGAACTGGAAAGAGCTATTCTGGAAGAGTGGGGCAGAATACCCCAACTCGTCATTAATAGCCTCATTGAGTCCATGCCTCAAAGGTGTTCAACGTTGCTGGCCGCCCGTGGAAACCATACCCCCTACTGAAAATGATTTTCTTTGAAGAAAGCACCTTTTTTTATTCTTTTTTTCTCATATGCACAAATTGTGTTTTTTTCCTTTTGTACACAAATGCGTAATAAAATGCATTTTTTTCTGCCAAACATGTGTAATTTATTCTCATATAACCTACTATGTCTGTCGACCATGTATCACTCAGCTAAAAAGTTTCCCAGATACAAAATCCGCCTAAAACTGCAATATCCCTTAATTGTTTTGAGCAGTGTACTTTGGAAATGACGCAAGATTAAAGAGGCGGACAGATTGAATAACAACTATAGGTGCTACATATTTATATAATTACGAACGCACTTAAAAACCTTTCCAGGAACAAAAAGTAATTTTTTTCTATTATTTAGTGAAATGTGTATTTAACAGTAGACTGAGCTTTATTTCTGCCATTTCATCAGGTTAATATCTCAAATATCATATTTTTCACAATTAAGATTTTCAAAAGGGAAATTTAGACGAGATTATGATTGATTTTATGCCTCTCAGAAACTTTGTGCACGGGGCATGGACCCCAAGGTGCCCGCGTGACTGCCAGGGATGCACATAAACATACGTAATTAAATACTACATTCTATGGATATTAATGTATATTTATAAAAAACAAGAGCAAGGGCTTTTAAAGCTTCTTTTGATATTCGCAAAGAATAAATCAAAGACAAAAGAATGCTGTGTGTTTCATTAGTGCAAGTGAGAATTTCAACACCTTTCTAAGCAGTTAATTTCACCTACAAATATATCGTACCAATCAAAACAAAAAAAATGCATCGAAGTCAATGTTTACTTTTTCTTATTTTATCATTTTCTGTTTTTTCACAAGTACTTTACATTTAAATGCGTAAATTTATAAAGACTTTTCGAATGTAAAGAATTGGGAGCATGGTTGGCGAATCATTTTTTGCGTATATTCATCTAAAAATTATCAAGCTTAGTATTTTCCGATTATTATTTTGTGAATGTTTTTCTTACTCATTCGTTTAAAGTTCTTTATGTCTTTATTTTATTTTATTTTCGTATGTATAAATTTCATTGGTAATTCATTAATTTGATTGGTAAAGGAACTTTGAATAAATTTACATGTTTTATTCTAGAACACCATGTTATTTGTTTGAAAACAATATCCGGTATGACACACAAAGCTGCTACGCAGCCGCCGACAGACTGTCAACAGTGGCTGATCGGAAATCAATGGCCACTAGAGACGCAGAAGGTTCCTTGACAAGTCTGTCGATTGCAGTTCTATTGGTATTGTTTTGTTATCTATGCAGCTAATAATTCAATAATCTATATTTTTTATCAACAAAATTAAACTACAATCAAATGTGATTGATACAGTTTCGTTTGAAATAATACGATAATAGGACATTAAAATAATATGATATATTATTCTAAAAGCCCCAAATTAGCCTACTTTCCATATGTTAAAATGTGTAGTTAATCTTCAACCATTTTATTTTATTTAATAAATCTTATGTGTAGAAGTATTTTTAATGCTCTTGTAATGTGATTTTGAATTTCTATGGTCACCAATTTCTGATTTGTTTTGTTACATATATTTCAAAACCGTTCATTTACTTTTTTGTAAGAAGGTTATGATCATAAAATCTGAACATGATATAACTATTACCCGCTATTTGGGAATGTCCTTTATAGAGGTTTATACTGCAATATCGCAAAAATTGTGTTTTAGAAGAAAATTCGTATGTATCAACTTCGGTGATGCTCAATTCTGCTATCTGATACCTAGAAAAAAGACGCCCCCGAATAGTACGCACCTACATTTGGAGGTCACGTTATTTAATAAACAATAGATGTATATTTCTATAGTTATGTTCTATAGATGTAGTTAAACCTCTTAAAAGTAGATACCGCTGAAAAACACGACAAATTCTGCTCTTTTGAGGTGCCTGTATGTATTTTACTGTACTTTGGCTGTTTTCCCACAATACCCCATAGCTGTTAATAAAAACCAAGAAAACTAGTCATTAGGGGCCACCGTAATACTTACCCATTATGTTTACACTAAGTAAAACATCGAAATAAAAATCACTTAATGATGTAATGTAATGTGTTTAATTCAAGTGAATGCAACATTTACGATAAGCCATTATTGGCTTTTAATCTTACAGTTTGGCAATCGATAGTTTTTTAATCGACGGGATATCAAGTAATACCGAAATGCGTAAAAGAAACATCCTTATAACTCCAAAAATGGTAATTATATTAACTAACAATTTACAGCATTGGATTAAACGTCTCATATCCAATTAAAATATACCTTTGAATTGATATTTGAATGAAATACAGGGTCATGAAAAATCAAAGAGTGCGGAAAATATGATTACAAATATCTCGATAGCTAATTATCCGATAGACTTCGTTTTTTTATGAAAAAATTGTGTTATTTTATTGCCTTTCATTTCCATTCCTTAAAATAAAGAATTTCGAAAAAATTTTATATACCTTTCATCAGAACGAATTTTTCGAGAGTCCGAAAAAAATAGTTCGGGTAATCGAGGTTACTGATTTTTAATAGGCTTCTTCCCATTCTTACATACTAATTACATACAAAATTTGAAGTCTCTATCTCAATTTGTTCAGGAAATAGAGCGTTTACAGACAGACAGACGGACGACAAATTCTTTTTTCTAAAAATATGTTCTTCGAAATCTCCAGTGTCTGAAACGTATAAATCCGTCAAAAATAATTTCGATTTTCAAAACAATTGGAAGACTTAACGTATACTACGTATAATGGGTAAGTAAAAAATAACGTGTCAAGCATAGATTATGAAACATTTTCCAACACTTCCAGAATACTTTAACAAATCTTCACTGCTTGCAAGGAAAGTCTCCATTGGGGGCATACTCAGAATTTTTTGAAAAAAATACGAATTAAACTACTCGTGTAGGTAATAAAGGATCAATGAAAATTAGCGGCGGAATTACATTGTTAGATATGTAAAAAAATAAAATAGTTTGGAATAATTGGCGCGAAAAGCTGAAAGCGACGCGGGATTTGGCGAGCAGTGCATTTCCTCGCCAAAAGCAGACGATTTTAACGAATCTGAAAATTGATTTTAATTGACTTCACTGTTAAAAATCTGCAGCATTTACTGCAACGTCACTCCACTACTTTTATAGAATATCTCTCTTCTGACCAATGAGAATGCTCCATAGCACGGTGAATTGACCGTGTCATACACTGTTAAAAATCTGCTGCATTTTGTTGCAACGCACTCCACCGCTTGTATATAATATCTCTATTCCAACCAATGAAAAGCTCCATTTCACGGTCAAGTAACCGTTTCCTATACAAGCAAGGGAGTGCGTTGCAACAAAATGCAGCAGATTTTAACAGTGTACTTTTCAATATGGAACAATTTTAATCAATTTAAATTGTGTTTTAAATGATAAAATATATTAATTTCATTTTGTTATAAGTACATATAAATGTATATGACAAAATTACACTTAAAGTAAAGTAAAAATGCAAAACTAAAATTACTTAAACTAAACTTATTTAAATAAATTGAACATAGAAAGTTTTTTCTTTAAAAGTATTCGAAGCGTAAAAGCGTATTTTTCAAAATTTCGTTTTTTCGCCAACCGGAGATAAATCGCCAAATCGACGAAATTTTTATTATTTTTTTACGGACGTTATAAGGAGGTTCCGCCAAAATTTTTTTATAAACATATATAACTATATGAGAAGAACATTCTGTAATTTTTTCAGAATTTTCTGAGTATGCCCGTATGGAGACCTTCCTTGTTAGTAAATTAATAAATAAAAAGTATATTGCCCAGTAAAACTGATGGCTATGATCTCATAGGCTGATCACACTAATTGTATATTACATTCCCCCCCCCCCCCCCCAAGAAAAATGCCTTTTTGAAAAACAAATTAAGGTGGGGGGATAAAATTAGCACCCTTGTTGCTAAAAAATTCAGATAATTACTTATCCATCATACGTAGGGTAAGTCTTGCAATCGTTTTGAAAATCGAAAAAAAATATTTTGACGGATTTACAAGTTTTAGACACTGGAGATTTTTAAAAACATATTTTTAGAAAAAAAAATTGCCTTCCGTCTGTCTGTCTGTCTGCCTGTGTGTCTGTAAACGGTCTATCTCCCGAACAAATTGAGACAGAGACTTGAAATTTTGTATGTACTTAGTATGGAAGAATGAGACGAAGCCTATTTAATATCAATAACCTCGATTATACGTAACTATTTTTTTCGGATTCTCGAAAAATTCGTTCTGATGAAAGGTACATAAAAATTTTCGAATTTTTTTTTAAAGGAGTGATCGTAAAATGCAATAAAAAAACACAAATTTTGCGTAAAGAACGAAGTCGATCGAATTATCAGTTGCCAAGATATCTATAATCCTGTTTTCCACATTCTTCGATTTTTCATGACTGTATTTCATTCAAATTTCAATCCAAAGATATATTCTAATTGGAAATGAGGAACTTAATCCGACGCAATAAACTGTTATTTAATAAGATTATTATTTTTGGAGTTATAAGGATTTTTCTTTTCGCAATTCGGTACTGCTTGAGTAGTTTGGCGTGTTACATAATTTCTCGAAATAGATTCATCAGCAACTCATTAATACAACATTATTATGCACAATAAAAATATTTTAAAACACGTTTAAATTTTGTTTTGGAATTGAAATGCATTTTATAAATAGTTTACAGATGTTTTATTTTCATACATTATATATGCATATATATGATGGGTAAGTATTACGGTGGCCCCCAACGACTAGTTTTCCTATTGTAGACGAGTACAGCTGAAATTCGGTTTTGAAATACATTGAACTATTCCATATTTTGAAATGTGATGTATTTTTTAAACGGTGTAATTTTGTTACATTACTTTGAATGTGTTGGAAAGTGCTTCATAATCTATGCTCGGCGCATGATTTTTTCTTTCTTGTTATTGTTATGTTTACAAATGCCATTAGAACACATAGTTAAGGTTTAAAAATAAAGTTTTAAATATGGTCTATAAAATGGTGCTTTGTTTCTGAACTGCTATTATATGCTTATGTAATATAGCATATGTGACAAGAGGGGTGAGGCATGGGGTAAATGAAGTGTGACACTTTGAGGCAAAGAGGGGGGGGGGGTAAAAAATTGAAAAAATGTGTAAGATTATTTATCGACGGCTCCATTATTTGGCAATCAAGTATTATAACTGGAGATGGTTGTCCTGTTGGAAGCACATAGTAGAGGTCTGCACGGGCCGGGCCTGGCCCGCGGGCCGGGCTCGGGCCTTACTTCTAAAGACTCGGGCCGGGCCTAACTTTCTTTCCGTACGAAGCCGAGACTGATTTCATTCTTCCTAGTTTTACGGACCAAAATAATCAGTTCTTCCTATATGAAAATCCTTTTCTCGACTCTTCATAAATAAGTAAAATTTGGCTTTGTCCAAAAATTTTTGCAAAACACGTATACACTTTTAAGCCGTCATTATTCTACAACTAAACATTAGAATTTATTCCTTTTAAAGTGTCGTAGATTACTAGGCGTTTTAAAATAGAATTAAACACATAAGAAAAACATGATTATGACAGAATTTTCTTTTAAACTGAAAACTGCAAGTTTCTTTTAAACTGTTCATCCATGCAAAATGAATACAACAATACGCGAGATAAAAATGTATTAGATATTTACATCTGTTAAGAAGGGAACGTATTTTTTTATTATTATTATTATTCTAAAGAGATTCCGTATTAGGAAATTTTACTTTTACCATATACCATGTTTTAGATTTTTTTTTTGTCTCTATTACATGGAGTATGATTAATAATATTAATGATAACTGAAACATTTACATACAACAAACAAAGGTTAATTAAAAACGTAAATATCGCAGCCTACGGCACTTCTACATAAATGGAGATTACAAACATGGAAAAAAAAAAAGAGACTAATATAAGTTTTTTTTTTTTGGTCAGAACTCTTCCGTAAGAGTAAAGATCAATGTTCTGTAAAAATTCACTCGAGTCGGGCCGGGTTCGGGCCAAATTTTAAACTTTTTTCTGGACCGGACCGAGTTCGGGCCTAAATTTTAACTTTCGGGCCGGGCCGGGTCGGGCCAATATTTTTTTCGTTCGGGCCGGGCCGGGCTCGGGCCTGGAAATTTCGGCCCGTGCAGACCTCTAGTACATTGCATACATCGGCAGATACATCCCGTCGCAAATAATGTATTATTTTTTATTTCATGCTTATTATTTTACGCGAAAATTTACGTACATACGAGGTTGCCTAGTATACTGATCCATGCCGGAGGTCCGGGTTTCAATCCTCATGTCAGACATGAATGTATTTGTGAATGTATATTGTAGTTATATAAATATACAAGTAATGGAAAATAAAATAAAATTTTGTTGTGATTTGCTGTCTTTTCTGTGTATAATAAGGATCATGCTAGGCAAAATTCGTAGTTGCTAAAGGCCTCAAAGCAAGCTATGTCAAAATGTTCTAGTATATTCCAAAAAATACACAAATGTCTTGCAAAAAATCCGATATCTTATTTCTTTGTATTTGAAAATATAAAAGAGCGCGTCAATTTTAGGTCAAAGATTTAAAACATTTTCTTAAATAATGAAAAGTATCAAACAACTTATATTTAAGTCAGTGCATTACTAGAGTATCTAGCGGTGACTTACCTGATATTTTCTAGCTTCTTCGATATTTCCTTTTTTATAAGCTTCCATTATTTTCAGAGACAGTGGAGCCATAAAGTTATAAGCAGCGCCGATTGCAGCCGTCACGCCACAACTCATACAGGGAAGTAGAACCTAAGTTTTAATGAAAGAAAATATAGGTTTTTTTAAACAATTTTTTATAAGCAGTTAATAGTCATCTTGAAAATATCATTCATTTTATTTTATTCTTATTATTGTTTATTATTATTATTTTGAAATTCATATTTCACCTCCCCCCCCCCAAAAAAAAAAAAAAAAACTCTCGTTACAATAAGTAAATTTTTCGTGGACGATAAACTCGATTACGAAAAGTTCACTGCTTTTTTTATATGACTGATATGGAGAGCTTAGCACATGTGTTTATTAAAAAATATTTAATTATTGCTGAGTAAATTTTTTAAATAAAGAGCAGAAAATATAAAATAAAACGTTACTTAAGCTATTTTTTTCTAAACTTCTAAATTGATTTCTCGAAATATAGTTATAAATTAATTAACATTTAATGATATTTAACGATAAATTGATCAAGGCATTTGGATCGACGTACGTTTATCGGAACGTTTGGGGTAAAGAACGTTTTGGTTTTTCATTCTCTGGAAAGGTTATGATACTATCGGTAATCTATTCAACTTGGGTGTCAATAAAAGTATAGAAGCTATTGTGTCGGCAAAAGTGTATTTTTTTAAAGGGGAATCAAAGAAAGTGTTTGACAATAAACTGTAAAAAATTCAATTTCAACATCTGCTTTTAATATTATATTTGGATTCTTTGGTAAATTTCATCTTTGTTTTCGTATACTAAACAAAAATTCTTTTAGGCTAAAAAAAGTTATAGGTTGTAATTTATATACAGTCGGCTCTCGTTAATTCGAACTCGTCGGGATCACAAGAAATGTTCGAATTATCCGAAGTTTGAATTATGGAAAGTATGGGAGGAAAACGTGCTTAATATGGTACTATTACAAAAGAATTAATATTATAGTGTTCTTTAGATTTATTTCGTCTGTTGTTAATAGAGTAGGTCTTAGTATTAAATTAGAATGGATAAATACATAAACTAATTAAAAGATTAGAAACAAGCATAATGGAAGAAAGATTTAAAGCGTCACTGGTGGTCAGACGGGACACTAAGAAAGCGGATGCATTGGATTATATGTATGCTCCTTCGGAACAATTTTCACAAAAATCAAAGAAATAAAGTTCCTTACAACTTAACGTTATTTAGAATTCTCCTTTTATTTTTTTATTTTTATTTTATTTTTATTTTTATTTATTTATTTATTCATTTGTAGTTGTTTGAAAATAGCGAATTTTTAAATTATTTTTCCTACAAAAAGAAACTCTTCTGGTGCACGTGGTTTGAATTTATTGGAAGAAAATGTTCCTGTAAATCGTAAAGCCTTAGATTTAAAAGTATCAGAGCAAACTATCTATCTCTTAAAAAGACGAGGCCGATTTATCACTTGGCAGTACACAAAAATGACAAATTGTGGAAGACCGAGAAAGACTTCATGCTAGTCTGATATTTTCTTAAGATGTGACGTACTGTCAATACCAACTATAACAACTGCATGAATAAAAAAGAAACATCACTAATGAATGTACCAGCAAAGACCATCTGTCACCAACTTCCCTTTTTTCCAGGACTTTTCAAGAATTTTTTTTTTTATTTGTTCTGTATATTTATTTGTTTGTTTTGAAAAGTCGAAAAAAAGCAAAAAGTCGAATAAAACTATTTTTACTGTTTCTAAAGTTTTAATAATATGTCTCTTCGCAAGTAAAATTAGTAAATTACAACACTTTCTTGGACGTTTATATGAAAACTCTTTAATTTCATATTGTACATTGTAATTGGTATTCTTATTAATATTGGTATTATTGTTATTATTTAAATGCACTGAGAGGATGACTAAATTTCAAAATGTACGTGTAATATAGGTATTTTGAATAAAAATAAATTATGTATGTTAAATGAAATTGATGCAATGCAAATGATGAAGATGGAAATAATATTTCGCAATTTATCACCTGCTACCGGCTAACAAAAGAATGTCTTACTTATTTGCTCCTTCAATTTGACCCCGGAAATTTGTTGAAAAAGTCAAATTAACCTTTGAGAAATTTATAATTAAATTGTAGGTATAAAATTAATTTATAACACGATTAGCTCAGTTGGAAGAGTATTGGCATTTTCAGTCAATGCATCCCTGGCTCGGACTTTTTTCACCCACTTGGAAATTTTACATCTGTTAAATTGTAGTAGTTACCGGGTGTCCCAAAAATGACTGATGGGTTTTAAAATTCAATAACTTGCAAATGGTAACGGCTATTTAAAAAACTTTTGCAGGAGGGTTATGTATAATGTCATGAGTTTTACCGTAATTTTTCATTTTAGTTCGAATTTCAAACAATAGGTAGCGCTGACGGTGATTGAAGGCCAGGTCGATGCTTCACTCAGCACTGATCATCTGGCCTTCAATCGCCGTCAGCGCCACCTATTGTTTGAAATTCGAACTAAAATAAAAAATTACGGTAAAAAAAACTCCAGACATAATACATAACTCTTCTGCAAATTTTTTTTAAATAGCTGTCACCGTTTGCAAGTTATTAAATTTTAAAATCCATCAGTTTTTTTTTTTTTTTTTTTTTTTTTTTTTTGGACACCCGGTAGCAACATAATGAGCCTTGTTATATCACTATATTTGAAAGCTTTCTTGAGAAAGTTTTTATTATTATTATTTGTTATAAATGAAGAATTTAACAAACATATATATATATATATATATCATTAGACAATTTTTAAAACATAATTTTATAAACAAAAATCAGAAAAAAATGATCATATTAAAGTTTGAAATATTTTATTTTAATTATTATAGGGTAACATCCCCAGTAATTGGCACATTAAGGATTTGTCTTTAAACTTACTTCTATTTTCATTATTAAGAAATAAAATATTTACTTGCAAATATTTTTAAATCAAAGAGTGCATATCTGTGCATCTATTTTGCCAGCTAAAAGCGAAAACATTTGAAAAAGTATTTTTATAAAAATATATTTATAAAAAGTTTCTGTAATCACCAGTAATTGGCATTTAGATTTTTACACAATTAAAGTAACCCTTTTCAACTAAACAAATCTGTTGTCAATTAAAATTTAAAATATACTGTAAATCAGATAATAATAAATTGAAATGCATGCCTTTCTTAATCCAGAGAATAAGCATTTGCAACAAAAATGACTAATTTGATACAAGCCATAATTGTTTCTCTTTCCTAGGCACTATTGTCATCTAGTAGCATAAATCAAAGTTATAATCTGTAAAGTAAATGAGCATATAACTGGTATATGGTCTTGCATTTTTAAAAGACAGGATATAAATCTTATTTTAGAATATTTTTGTAGGATGTGCCAATCACTGGTGCCTGCCAATTACTGGGGATGTTATCCTAGTTTTTATAAACATATAATAATAACAATGAAAGTTTTTTTAAAGTTTTAAATATTTTTTTTTCTCTGATATTTTTTTTAATTATTATTAAGAATTTGTACGGGTCCTGGTATTTTAAGACCAAAAAAAATTCTTTATAAATACAAAATCTTTCCAGAAAAAATACTGGTATTTCACCTGGAAAATAACGGTATCTGTGCGAACCATGTATTAGAAGTAACAAATAAAAAGAGTATTTCTAACTCACACTAACATCTTGGGATTAAACATACTTTTAAAGAAATAGTAAAAATACTTTTTAAATCCTTGACTACTAAAAATCAAAGCGATTTGGGATAGAAGAGTTTTGAATTCAGGTAATCCAAGAAACTTTTGTTCCCGTGCATTAAAAAAAAAATTCCGCAGCTAGAAAAGAACCCTTCGAATTTTTTAAGTACAAGAAGTCTTTAGAAAAAGAAAAGAAAATTTGAATTTTTTTCGATTCAGATGTCGAAAAATTCGATGTCGCTGCAATGTGAACAAATGAATGTAGATAAATTAAAATTAAATTAAAAATAAAAATATCACAATAAGCTACGTAATTCTCTTCAGAGATTTCAAGCTGGAGAAATTTATATCAAAAGTTGATGTTTTCTGGTATATGCGAAAGGGAATACTAACTTCTTTTCCATGATGAACAATTATTCTGGGATTACAGGGTTTGTACTGGTGTTGGAATTTTATTACAAAAAAAATTCTTCGGTACCAGCATTTTCAGAGACAAAATCTCTCCTAAAAAGTATTGTTTTTTCACAGGGAAAATAAACCCGTACGAGCCATGCATTACAATTAACAAATAAAAAGACTATTTCAAACTCACGCTAACATCTTTTATATGGTATTTTTAAGATTAAACAACCTTTTAAACAAATAGTAAAAATACCTTTTAAATATTTGACTGCAAAAAATCAAAGAGATTTGTGAGAGAAGAGTTTTGAATTCAAGTAATTCAGGAAAATTTTGTTGCCGTGCATTAAAGAAATTTTCCGCAGCTAGAAAAGAACTTTACGAATTCTTTAAATACAAGAAATCTTTAGAAAAAGAAAAGAAAAATTGAATTTTTTTCGATTCAGAAGTCGAAAAATTCGATGTCGCTGCAAAGTGAACAAATGAATGTAGATAAATTAAAATTAAATTAAAAATAAAAATATCACAATAAAGCTACGTAATTCCCTTCAGAGATTTCAAGCTACTAACTTCTTTTCCATGATGGACAATCATTTTGAGATTATAGGGTTTGTACTGGTACTGGAATTTTAAGATAAAAAAATTCTTCCGTACCAGCATTTTTAGAGGCTCTCTCCTAAAATGTACAGGTTTTTCACAGGGAAAATAAACCCGTACCAACCATGCATTAGAATTAAAAAATAAAAAGATTATTTCAAACTGACACTAACAACTTTTACACAGTATTTTTAAGATTAAACAGCCTTTTAAAGAAATAGCAAAAATATTTTTTAAATCCTTGACTACTAAAAATCAAAGGGATTTTGGGAGAAAAGAGTTTTGAATTCAGATAATCCATGAAACTTTTGTTGCCGTGCAATATAGAAATTTTTCTCAGTTAGAAAGAACTCTTTGAATTCTTTAAGTACAAGAAATCTCCAGTAAAAGAAAAGAAAAATTGAATTCTTTTCGATTCAGAAGTCGGAAAATTCGGTGTCGTTGCAAAGTAAACTAGTCGTTGGGGGCCACCGTAATACTCACCCATCATGGATATGCATACTATAAAGTATGAATATAAAACATATGCAAACAATTAATAAAATACACTGCATCTCCAAAATGAAATTTAAACGCGCATTTAAATATTTTTAATGTATAGTAATGCTCTATTACGTAATTGCAGGTACAACATGGTTATCTCTTCAACCCATTTCAACAAATTATATAAATCTCCAAACTACTCGCAGCTTCTATAAATTGACATAATTTTTATTTTAAAAAACGAAAAAAATATAAATTAATAAAAAATTAGTAAAAATACGAACTAAACATCGAATTAAAATTCGCTTGATGATATAACAAATACGTGTAACGTATTTAATGTCAAATGAATTGTTTAAAAAACATCAACTCAGTATAAGGTTTTTATTTTCCTGGTAGATGGCACCATTAAACTCTACTGTTTTCGGAAAATTGACAAAAATAACAGAACACTTCCGTTATTTAACGGGATTAGTGACTCCAAAATGTCAAATACGGAAATTCTTCTGTTTTTTCTTTTCTTTTCTTTTCTTTTTTCCGGAAAAAATGAAACTATTCCGTAATTTTTAGGGAAAAGTTTGTGTATATTAACGGATATTTTTTACAGTGTGTGGCATTTACGATAAGCTATTATTTACATTTAATCATATAGTTTGACGATAGTTTTAGGTCGACGGAATAATCAAGTAATAAAAGAAATATCCTTATATCTCCAAAAATAACAATCATATTAACTAACAGTCTACTGCATCGGATTAAACGTCTCATATTCAATTAAAATATATCTTTCAACTGAAATTTGAATGAAATACAGGATCAAGAAAAATCGAAGAGTGCGGAAAATATGATTACAAATATCTCGATACTTAACTATCCGATCGATTTTATTCTTTATTAAAAAATTAACTTCTTTAATTGTCTTTTGCATTCACGCTTTAAAATAAAGAATAAAAATCGAAAAATTTTATATACCTTTCATTAGAACAAATATTTTGAGGGTAGGAAAAAAATAGTTTTGGGATAATAGATATTACTGATATTAAATAAGATTCTTTCCATTATTACGTACTAAGTACGCACCAAATTTCAAGTCTCTATCTCAATTTGTTCGGGAGATTGCATTTTTTTTTTTTTTTAATCTAAAAGTATGTTTTTCGGAATCTCCAATGTCTGAAACGTGTAAATCCGCCAAAAAAAATCGATTTTTAAAACGACTGCAAGACATAGGGGAGAGGGGGGTTAGTGTGGACAAGGGGTTAGTGTAGACATTCAAAATAACAATTTAAATAATGTAGAAAAAATTACCAAAAAATTTACACAAACTGACAACATTGTACTCCTTACTAAGAAAAAATTTAGTTGCAAAGGGTTAAAAAGTTAATTTAGAATCCAATAAACAAGTTGCTATAAGACAAGTGTAAATTGTCTTCTTTATTTCTATAACTTTCATTAAGATATTAAATTGGTTAAATGAGTATAACTGAAGAATAACTTCACAATGTTAGCATGGGGTTAGTGTAGACACACTACTAGGGGTTAGTGTAGACAGCTTATTGTACTGCATAATTTGTATTTTAAGTACTAAATTTATTATAATGTAAAGATTTACAGAAAGTATGTTTACTTACAAATGTAATTACTATATTAAACATCAAATAAGACTATTTTCCATATAAATAAGGATATGTATTGAAATTTTCATCAAATCATTTCAAACAGAAATTTGAAATTTTTTCTTTTGCTATTTTTTTGTTTAAATTCACCAATTTTGCATTTTTAGAGGATTAATTTATCCTTAATTTTAAAATAATTCAATAAAATAGAATATACATTATTTTATGTTGGTTAGAAGCATGATAAATATCAACTGTTCCATTATTATAAACGAATCCCATCGTCACCAACTCTTAGATGTTGCAATATTGTATATTTTGTAGGCAGAGTGGAAAGTGTAAATGGTTTTAGTGTCTATGATGTTGTATTTCTGCAGAAAAAAAGATCCAGCACATCATTTTACTTTTTTTTGGTATGAAAAATAATTCCCTGATTAATAATGGGGAATAATAGAAAAAAATCACACAACTTGTGATTGTTGGTGTTGCTTCTTTCTTCATAAACCCTTTAGACTGTAATTTAAACTTAGAAGTTTAGATAATAAGGAATATTTGTGAAAAAATTACCTGTCCACACTAGCCCCCAACATATTTTGGTTTTGTCCACACTAACCCCTACAAGGGGTTAGTGTAGACACATGGATCAATGTTAAAAACTGCCAATTTTCTTATTGTTTAACTGTATTTATCATCATCTTTCCTGTATAAACAGAAAATATCATTATTCAATTTGAAAAGGTTGCGAAATTTTAAAAATGCTCATAGAATTTTATAAAATTAAATTAAATTTTTCTGTCCACACTAACTCCCCTCTCCCCTACCTTATTACTACGTATGATGGATAAGTAATAAATGCATATAGATAAATTAAAATTAAAACATCACAATAAATTACAGAATTCATTTCAGATTTTTCAAGTTGAAGAAATTTACATCAAAAGTTGATGTTTTCCGGTATATAAGAAAGGCAATACTAACTTCTTTTTCATGAACACACTTTTATTGTGGGATCATCAATCACTATTCATCTTTCACGACTCAAAACATCCCAACATCTTAGGCGTTTATGAGAAAACTCTTGAATTTCATAATGATCATTATATTTTAAAGAAAAATATAATTGCATAATATGAAGAATATAAAAATATATCTGAAATCTAAAACTATTCTTTTAAAGAATTTAGAGACAAATTCCTGGGAAGGACTTGGATAAAATTTGTTACAACCCGTATAATGTAATGTTTACTTTTATTTGATTTACTGTGACTTCAGAAATTTAATGAAAAAGTCATATTACCTTTACAAACCTTTACCTTAAATTTAGTTATAACCAAATTGTAGGCAGTTAGTAGCCATTATGAGTATGTTATATCATGATACATGTACAACTTTTAACAAATAATAATTACCATTACATAATTTGTAAAATTAAATGTTTCCTTTAAAAAAAGGGGGGATAGGGGGGTAACAGAACGAGAAAAGGCCAATCGATTAAGTTAAACTTTGAAGTATTTTCTTTAATTTGCATTTAGAGAAAAATTACAACAATCAAATAACTTTTTTTTATTTATAAAGCAGTCGTTAGTGACTTTTTTCTTTTATTTGACTTTAAAATACGTTATAACTTATATTTGTTTTTATAAGAATTAACAAATAGAAAAAATAATTCAAATCCCATAAACATTTATAACTTACGATTAAAATTCTTTCAAAGAAATCGAAAAAAATACATTTTTAATCCCGACTTCTAAAAAGTACATAGATTTGAGAGAGAAGAGTTCTGAATTCAGAGAATCCAGGAAACTTTTCCTGTATTTAAAAAAAAAAAAAAAAAAAAAATCTTAACCAGAAAAAAAAAATTTCTATTTTTGTAATTACAAGAAACCCTTCGAAGAGAAAAACAGAATTATTTTCGATTTAGAAGGGAAAAAAATTGATGTGGTTGTAAAACAAATAAATGAATATAAATAAATTAAAATTAAAAGATCACAATAAGATACGGAATTAATTTCAGAGTTTTCAAATTGAAGAAATTTATATCAAAAGTTAATGTTTTCTGGTACATAAGCAACTACCTTCTGCATACTAACTTCTTTTTCACGATCGCACTTTTATTTTGTGATCATCACTATTTATCTTTTTTCACTCAAGACATTCCAACACCATCTTAGGCATTTATGAGAAAACTCTTGAATTTCACAATGTTCATTATATTTTTAAAAAAAAGTATGATAGCATAATGTGAAGAATATAAAAATCGAATTGAAATCTAAAACTATTCATTTTCAAAATTTAGCGGCAGATTCCTGAGAAGGTCTTGGATAGAAATTGTTGCAACCCGTAGAATGTAATGTTTAGTTTTATTTGATTTATTCAAACTTCATGAATTTATTGAAAAAGTCCCAAATAAACTTTACATAATTTAGTTATAACCAAATTGTTGGCAGTTAGTAGCCATTATGAGTATGTTATATCATGATATACGAACAGCTTTTAATAAAAAGTGAATACATTAGACAGTTTTAAATTTTAAATTTTCTTTAAAAAAAAGAAAGAAAAAAAAGAAAAAAATCCCAAATTTTAATTCCGAGATCTAAAAGTTTTAATTATTATTATTATTATTATTATTATTATTATTATTATTATTATTATTATTATTATTATTATTATTATTATTATTATTAGGCTTTAAAATATTATGTTTTGTCTTATATTTATTTTTATAAGAATTAACTAACAGAAAGATTATTTCAAATTCCCACAGACATTTATAACTGACGATTAAACACGCTTTCAAAAAAATCATAAAAATTCGTTTTTAAATCCCGGCTTCTAAAAAGTACACAGATTCTGGAAAGAAGAGTTCTAAATTCAGAGAATCCAGAAAACTTTTGCTGCATTTAAAAAAAAAAAATTCTCAACTAGAAAAACTCTTTTATTTCTGTAAATACAAGAAATCCTTAGAAGGAAAAAACTGAATTATTTTCGATTTAGAAGACAGAAAATTTTATGTTGTTGCAAAATAAATAAACATAAAAATAATAATAGTAACATAATAATAGCTATGGAATTAATCTCGGAGCTTTCAAGCTGAAGAAATTTATCTCAAAAGTTGATATTTTCTGTTATGTGATAAAGGAAATACTAACTTTCTTATGATCTCTCATGAAATCTCTTAAAACATTTTTTAAACAAAAATATTATTAAAAGCTTTGAAAAAAAAAACAATTGAACTTTAGAATTATTTATATATATAAATAAATGTGAAAATAATTTAAAAATAACAGTTCCAGGAAAATGTTATTTTAAAACAAAATAAATGTATCTGCACTTGTAAAATGCAGTGAAATTCAGTAATAAAATCTTCAAAATTGTATAAACAAAACAACTAAGAGAAAAACAGCTTTGTCAATATTACAGTAGAAGGAATGCCTTCAGGGAGGCCTTTTGAAAGATGGCTTTAACCTTTCTGCGGCAAGTATCTGCTTTTCTGTAATGTTGAATTCACACCCGAATATTTAAGAAAAAAAAATTGTTTCAGAATAAAGAAAAGCAATTTTTCAATTTTTTTTCACCAAAGTTACAAAGGTAAATTTTACTTAAAAGTTTTTGGTGCAAATGTTGATTAAAATTAAGTGAGATATAATATATGCCACAGCTTCTCAAGGGGTTAAATGATCGTTACCCGCAAGAAAAGCCTGAATACTTTGCACTTTGCGCACAGGCTTCGTTGATTTTAAACACGCGAGCCCAAGTTCCTCATTTTATGGTCACCATGGTTGTGACGCGAAACACCTGTTCGCTAATGTTAATCCTATAGAAGAAAATTTTAAATATATTTCGTTTGCATTTCGATATTCTAAATGATTTTTTCCCCATCACAGAACAGAAGTCAAACTCTACAAAAGCCATTTTTAAACACGCTCTAACAAAGTTTAAACGATTTCTGTTTATCAATCTTTTAACTGACGTAAATATAATCATATTACCATGAAATTTATGTATGTTCTGGAGACTTACTATAGCCTTTCCGATGTTTAAAATGAAGTGGGTAGCATGGGACATTCAAAAGAATTCCATAACATTACTTCCTACAGGAAAAATTATTTCATGTGATTTTTCATGGTTTTAACAATTTCGAACTCATTTAAATGTATATATGTATCTCTGAAATGTATTCAAGATGCTTATTATAGAACATGCTATGCATAGCATTCATTGTTTTTTAGCAGGGATACTAAAAATTCCGCTACATTGCGATCTTTTGAGAAAAATCGTTTGTTGTGTTTTTTATTCATTTCATACTATTTCGAAGATATTGAAATTGATATACATTAGGTTGGGCAAAAAGTAATTTCGCTTTTTTTTCGTATTTTTCAAACTGAATTTATATACATGAATTTAAAAAACTAATCAATAATATATGTGCTATTTTGTTCGATGACCTTTTGCCATTTTTCTGGTAAAACCATAATTCCGTCACTGTAGAACTTCTGAGAGTTCTGGGCAAAAAACTGAACAAGGTGATTTTCACAAGCTTCTTTTGAAGTCCGCTTAACACCATTAAGAGAGTTCCGCAGAGGGCGAAACAAGTGGTAATTGGTTGGATCCAGGTCTGGACTATACAGTGAATACATCAAAACTTTCCAGCCGTGCTATCTCAGTTTTTGCCGAGTGACTAAATAAGTGTATGGTTTAGCGTTGGCATGACGGAAGACAACGCCTTTCCTATTGATCAATTTTGGCCAGGTTTTTTTAATCGCCTGCTTCGATCGCATTAGTTGTTCACAGTAGATCGTTGAACTAATGGTTTGGCCAGGTTCGAGCAGCTCATAATGGACAATTCCTTTCCAGTCCCACCAAACACTCAGCATCACCTTCCTTGGCGTCGATCCGGGCTTTGTCATTGTTTGTGAAGCTTCGACCACGATCTTTTTCGTACATCATTGTCGTACGGGATCCACTTTTCATCACCCGTAATCATTTGTTTCAAAAATGGCTCAATTTCGTTCCGTTTCAGTAGCAATTCACAAATGGAAACTGTCCATTAAAGTTTTCACTGTAAGTTCACGGGGAACGCAAGTATCGAGTTTCTTTTGGTATCCAATCTTATGTAAATGGTTCAAAAGTGTTTTATGGTCGATGTTTAGTTTCGTAGCGATGTCACGGAAAGAAATATGTCAGTGCAGTCTACCTCAATTTTATTTTAAATTTCATCGACTTGTTCAATGACTGGCCGGTCAGGGAAAGGTTCATCTTTAACATCGAAATTTCCGGAACGAAAACGAGCAAACCAATTCTGACTTTGGCGTTTACTTAAGCACTGATCACCATAAACGCTACACAATTTTCGATGAGCTTGCGCCGCATTTTTCCTTTTTTGGAAGCAAAAAACTAAAATGTGACGAAAATGATCTTCTGAAATCTCTTTTTTAAAAACAAAATAAATTTTGACTGATTGAACAAATGACGCTACCTTTATATCTAGAATTTTCTAGAGAGTGTTACCTTTCAAATGCTGTATAGTATGGCTTGATCGCGTAAATATTAATTGAGATATGAGACTTTAAATCTTTCTATGGGGAAAAAAAGAAATTACTTTTCCCCCAATCCAATAAATATATCTTAGGTGTAGTGGAAGATGCTTACAAAAGAATATGGCGCTCATAGCATTCAACATTCATGTGCAGCGATACACAAAATAACTCGATTGCAATACTATTTATGAATCATAGCATACTTTGTTGCCACACGTATTTTTAAAAAAACGTTTCTTTTTGTATTAATTTATACAAATTATGGAAATTTTAGAAACACATTGTTCATTTAGACAATATTTTTCACCGTATCAAACTACGAAGTTTTATTATAGCATTCAGAATATGTTGTAAAGTGTTTCATATATTCTATGCTTGGCACATGATTTAAAATTCTAGTTACTTTTTCAATTTTGTTAGCTTTTTTTTTTTTTTTTTTTTTTTTTTTTTTTTTAATGAGGATGATTTTATTTTCAAAGCCGGTTCCGAAAGTTAAAGTACCCTATAAGGAGAAAAAAACTGTAAACAAAACTGCATTTGTAGAGATTGATTTCAGCTATTCGATGTGAAAAAATCATTTATAAATATTAAAATGCAGACGAGATATATTAAGAAAATCACCCATTTCACATGGATGATTTTCTTAATATATCTTGTCAAAATTTTCTTAATATGATTTTTTGCCTGTGCATTTGAAATTAATGTAATTTTTCTATCTTTTTATATGTGTATATATATTTTAATCTTTTGTTATACTTATTGTATTTTACTACATTCATAAATTTAGATTTAACTTTTTATGCTCGTCCTTAGTTTTCAAATAGTCATCTTTCTCTCTGTGACTATACTAACTGCGTTTAAACTTTCTTCTTTAAAGGCTCCCTAATGTCCTTGCTATACAAACCACCTATACACTCGATGTAAAATTTGACACGCAATTAGGTAGTTCATTAACCTGCTTAGGTTGTTCCATTGTACCAAGTTAAATATAGTTGTAAATAAAAAATAAAAACTCTGTTGCAAAATATTTTTATAAAACTAGTCTAAAATTTCCGGTATTTTTAATGTTAAACACCCTTTTTAAAAGATCATAAAAATAATTTTTAAAACTTTGACTACTGAGAAATACAGAAATTTGGAAAAGGGGTGTTCTCGACTAAAGAAACTTTTATTCCCATGTGCCAAGGAAGTGATTTTCTACTAGACAAAAACTCTTCGGATTCTTTAAAAAAAGAAGAAGACCGACTACTTTTCAATTCAAAGTCAGAAAATCCGATGTCGTTGCCAAAAACGCAGGTGAAAAAAATTGACTACAAACCGCTTTCATTCACATTGACCATGGAATTCACCTCAAGAGATTTCAAGCTAAAGAAAATTATCACAAAGGTTGATGTTTTCTGTCATATGATAAAGGAAAGACCAACTTTTATTTTATGTTTACACTTTTATTTTGGATTAGTATTTAGATGACTCAAGATTTTCCTAAATTTATGAAAAGTCTTTTCAATTTCACAATTAGCGTTATAGTTTATTTAAAAATTCGATTAAAAGATGCTTTATTAAATATAAAACAATAATAGAATATTAAACTTATAAGTTTATATAAAAATAATTAAAATATAATTAACCAAAGTTCTTACCAGGAAATTACACCATAGTGTAAAAATGAAAAATAATCTGAGTAAACAGCAACGGAAAGAATATATTGAAAAACATTTGCTCACGCATAAATTATTTGCTCTCGTTATCGAGATGTATAGGGTTAACACAAATGAATGATTGGATTTTGAAAATTTATATTTTCAAACTATTACATATATTATAATAACAGATGTATTAAAACAAAAAGGATCATTCCAATACTTTTTTTTTTTTTTTTTTTTTTTTTAAATTTTGGTCAGTTACGGATGTTTAGTGTGCGAACGATTACTTTAAAACACACAATTAAAACATTAATACGAAGTTTAAAGGATTAATGTCTTTTCAATATAACAAATGCTTCACACAGAGTTTAAAACAAGAATGAGATCTCTTATCGTTTCTGTATTCAAAATCTGGGTTCAAAGCCGTATAGAGTCTCGTAGCACCGATAATTTAGCCAAAGAAAACCTAAGTGATAAAGGAAGCTACTACTGCTTTTTACCTCATGAATTGACTCGCTCGTTGGCTGGTGGCGAGATTTCCTTTCATAAGGCCCCTGTCCTCGCTCGAGGAAACGCTCGCGAGCTAATGCTATTCCTATGGGGAAGCATTTTTCTAATAACTCTTTCGCATTTTGACATTTTTGAATTATTTTTTTTATTTTTTTATTTTTTTTCATCGGATAGCTGAGGTGCATGCCGACAGCGCACCTTTTCTACTTTTCGATTTTGGTTGCAGATATTTTTTTTAAGCACTTTCAGTTTCGAAACCGGTTTTGAAAGTGAAATTAACTTTGTAAAAAAATATCTGCAACCAAAATCGAAAAAGTAAAAATGGTGCGCTGTCGGCATGCACCTCAGCTATCAATGCAAAAGAAAAAAAAATATTCAAAAATGTCAAAATGCGAAAGAGTAATTAGAAAAATGCTTCCCCATAGGAATAGCATTAGCTCGTGAACGTTTCCTCGAGCGAGGAAACGTTCGCGAATAAAACTATATGTTCTATTTTACAAAATTTAAGACATTATTTCTCGATAACGGGAAGACGAGGACAATTAATTTATACATTTAATAAAGAATACTGCCCAGTTAAACTGATGGCATTGAGCTCACAGGCTACAAATACTAAATGTACATCAAAGCCTTATATTTTCAAGGGTTAATTCCTTTCGAGAAAAAAATTAAGAAGGGGAAAGAACTTTCCCCTTTCCTCTTTTTTTATACTCAATCATTGAACCTCCTATACTATCAAAGACATGCTTTATCATATAAAAAATCTATATAAAAAATTCAGAGCAAATGAGATAATTCTTAATAAAAACCCATTTAACATTTATATAATTTAAAAGGAGTTATCCCCCTCTTTTATACTTACCATTAAACTTCCAAAACTATTCAGGGATTTGAACGAAATCTGAAAATTCTGCTTGAAAAACTCATTTATATAAATTAAGGGGGGGGGGGCATTAGAACTCCTGTTCCCCCTATTTATACTTATTCAATGAACGCCTAATAACGGTCACGGAATCACCTCATTAGAAGGATCCTAATCTAAATTTTGAACGAAAACTTAATTTTGCAGGAAAATCCCATTTATATCAACTAAGGGGAGGGGCATGAGCCCCCCGTTCCCTCTCTTATACATATCGAATGACCTCCAAAAACTAATCAGGGAAGCGCCTTGTCAGGATATACCTACATACAAAATTTCAAGTGGATCGGATATTTTTATCACGAGTTATCGCGTTAAGCACGAACGAACATACATACAGAACGGACGGGCACATAAGCTCTCAGGCTATGATAGCCTGTGAGCTAAAAACACGTTTCTTTATACTCTTTCGATTGCTACTTACTTATTTTTATTTTTTTCACTATTACACTATTGGGATAGTTTAAAAGGTTAAATAAATTTTATATATAAATATATATGTATTTCGCATTATAGGGAAAAATTTCCGTAAAGTTTCTAGTTTTACATATGCTGATCAACCTATTTAAAATTTTCTATTTCTTCAATCCATTGTTTTATTCAAAATGTCGTTGTCTTGCGTTAGTTAAATAATACATCAAGAGTCTAGAAATATAAAAATTTCAAATTTCACTGGATAAACATCAATGTCTTAGCTAGGGTCTGTTTGCGGAATAGGCCTATGAAGCCTGTCTTTGTCCAGTGAAATACAACCCCTCCCCCCCCCCCAAAAAAAAAAAATGTTTTTCAAAATTTTTAGAGGTTGGGAGGGGTGTCTCAAGAAGATAAAAAATAGATTTTTTCGCCTAACCAAACTTTTTTGTCCTTACTAATTGGCAATTTTTAAACTACAAAATATATTTTTAATTTCAAATATTCTCAGCTGTAGTACTGTATTTGCCATTTACAAAATTAATTGGTAATTATAATTTTGAGCATAATAAAATACTTTTTCATTTAATTTTAGTTTAATATTAAAAGTGTTATTTACTCGAAACTTTAATGATAAAATTTCAAGTTATTTAAGGGTGCGAAAAATGGATTTAATAAATAAAAAGCAAGTGTTACAGAAATTGCCCCCTCCCCTCTCCCCTCCGAGTGAACCCGGGCATTCCCTAGAAGAAATCTTAAGCGGGCCCTAGTCTTAGCATTTTCAAGTGGGTCAGAAAAAAGAGACGATCTCATTTATAAGTGCTTTTTAGTGTCTTTAAATATTCTGAAGCACAATAGAAAATGCTCAATTAGTACGTTGTGAATATTCTTAACTCTGAAATTTTATTTATGGATTCTGAAATAAGAGCAATATTATTTTTGGAGGCAAAAAAATATTGTGATATATATTTTGTTCAATAATTGTCCGATTTTAGTGGCTGAAAATTGTAAAAATTAACAAAATTCAACATATCATTACTCAATAAGTTTCGATCGTAAATCAATGAGATTTTTTTTATGACCGTCTTATACGCAGCACAATATTTTTCTAAATATAATTACAGGGAATGGGATCACATAAAAAAAAATAAACCCAATCTCGGCCATCGGCGTAAGGGTGTATTCGAAAAAACGCTTTTCCACCTTCAACAGCTCGAAATTTTCTGATACAATTTCAGACATATTTTTAAAAGTAGAAACATGAAACTTGCTGAGGGGATCTTTGAAGAGAAGTATAAGGTGCCGTGTGATGTCATTTTAGGCTCAATTCATTAGGATTTGATTTATAAACAATTATCTTCTCAGTATGATCCTTTTTTTTCATTCCCAAGTCTCCCCAGGGCCGAAACTAGGGGGGGGCAGAGGGGGCACGTGCCCCGGGCGCCACCAGAACAGAAGGTGAAGGGGGCGCCAAATTAAGATTTGTTTGGTATGATGAATGCATATATGTACGATATTTTTTTTATGTTTTGCGCAGTCGGAAAATTTAAAAAGAAACCTGAACAAAAATGCATTAAAATTTGCAAATAGATAAAAAAATTCGAAAAAGAAAATCATCTACAAAACAAAACTGCAAATGAATAAGAAAAACAAAGCTGTTTTTTAGGCTATTTTCTCCTCCTATTCCAAATGTATCATGCCTTTTATCATGTCTCTCTTTTTGTATAGGAAAATCACCACCGTATTTTATTTCAAGGTTAGTCTATTTTTTGAACTTTGAACTGTGTCGTGTACGAATAAATACCAAATGACTACTCCGCCCGACTTTTCTATTAGATAAAAAAAACTCCATAAAGGCTCCACCTCCCCCCCCCCCCCCCCCCCTGTGCAGTGTTGTGTTTCCTTTCTTTATTTTCATCTTCCCATGGACCATACGAAGTCAGGTTTCCAGGACAATAAAAACAAACGGAAGGGGGAATGCGCAGCAAAGGAAAATTCTTTGCTAAACATCCTTTAAGGATGTATTCGAAAAAACGCTTTTCCACCCTCAACAGCTCGAAATTTCCCGATATAATTTCAGACACATTTTTAAAAGTAGAAACATGAAACCTGCTGAGAGCATTTCTGAAGAGACGTATAAGGTGCTGTATAGTGTCATTTTACGCTCGAATCATTAGAATTTGATTTATAAACAATTATTTTCTAAATATGACCCTTTTTTTGTCCACAAATGTCCCGCTTCGGAAAAATCGGTTCAAATTGCCGTTTTTGATTGCTTTTTTTGCAATATTTTCTGCATTTATCAAAGAATTGCCAATCACGGCACCTTCTGTACTTTCTAAGTAAGACAATTTGTCAACAAAATACACCCTTAATATATATATATATATAAGCATTTCTAGTGGTATAGTAAAAAATATTGCACGGAGCGTCATGGCCAGTAAAGCACCCCCCCCCCCCCTTTATTGCCCGAAATGATTTTTTCATCCGACCAGGAGGCGAACTTGGATGACTTCTCATAATACTAAAAACAAAAGAATTGAAAATACGCAGAATAAGATATTTAGTAATTTAAAAAAAAAAAAAAAAAAAAAAAATGAATGTATCATCATTTGTTGGGGTAAAGAGAAAATCCTCGCCCAGAAATACACTGGTGTAAGAAATTAAGAGAATTTTCCTGTTTGATCAACGATCTCCTGAACTACTGGACTACTGGACAGATTTTAATAAAATTTTGTGTGAGCCTTAGGTTGATATAATACAAATAAAATAAACATTCAACAGTTATAATAGTCACACATGTTCGTGCATTACACACATGGGGGATCTGAAAGTCTGAAACAGCGGTTGCAGAATACACAAAAGAAATGGGTTAATAGGGAGTATGTCCTCTTTTACAGGTATACACAGGCAGGGGCGTAAATCCCGGGGGGGTTTGGGGGGGTGCAACACCCCCCCAAGAAGAAATCAGTCGGAAAATTCCCAGATCGATCGGAAAAAGTATGTTTAGTCGGAAAAATTTTATTAACCTATAAAAACTTATAAACTGGAAAAAACGGAAAAATCATTCGGAAAATTTCCCATTTTATCGGAAAGGCATGTTTAGTCGGAAAAAATAGTATTACGTATTAACCTATAAAAACTTTAAATTGGAAAAACGGAAAAATCAGTCGGTAAAATTCTTGTTCGATCGGAAAAAAATGGTATTAACCTATAAAAACTTATAAATTGGAAAAACGAAAGTATCATTCGGAAAATTTCCCATTCCATGGGAAAATGCATGTTAGTCGGAAAAAATAGTATTACGCATTAACCTATAAAAATTTATAAATTGGAAAAACGGAAAAGTCAGTCGGAAAAATTCTTGTTCGATCGGAAAAAATGGTATTAATTTATAAAAACTTATAAATTGGAAAAACGAAAATATCATTTCGAAAATTTCCGTTTCATCAGAAAAGGCATGTTTAGTCGGAAAAAATAGTATTACGTATTAACCTATAAAAAATTTTAAATTGGAAAAACGGAAAAGTCAGTCGGAAAAATTCTTGTTCGATCGGAAGAAAGTAAGTTTAAACGAAAAAAAAAATAAAAGATATTAACTTATAAATATTTATGAATTAGAGAAATATTTTTGTAGTTTTTAATTAAATAAGAAAAATAAGTTAGATCAAAGAAAACCAATAAAATTTTATTGTTAGTCGGATTTATTTCCCCTTGCAGTTTCTAATTAGGAAAAACGAGAAAAAACAATTTAGAACGAAGAAAATATAAATTTAATTCTTAGCCGGAGCAATTATTGATTAATTTAACTAATTGGTAATTTACTAATTAATTAATATAACTTTAATATATAGGATTTTATTTTTCTGATAAAACTATTTAGAAAAATTTTCATTTGTCAAATATTGTGTATTCAAAAACCTCTTGACGAAATGTATATGTATTATCTAATGGTTCTATATACATATATACAAGGTGTCCGAAAAGTCTGGAAACGGCCGAATAACTCGAGAAATACATATGAGATTGAAAAACGTAAATATACGTGTTAAATATTTTTAGATAAGCTAATCTGTGATACCAAATTTGACCTTCGAAACCGAGCCCCTAGGGGTCGGAGGGGGTCCAACTTTGAAATCTTAAATTATAACCCCCATTTTTTATTGCAGATTCGGATTCTACGGACAAAAATACGTAACTTTTGTATTTGATGTTTATTTCAAATCTTCGTTTATCACGGTGTAATGGAGCATATTAAATCGATACATATTCCCGCTTTTCCAACGGGATTTTCCCTGATCGAAACTGATTGGGTAGAATTTTTGACGTCAAATTCCTCGTCTTTTGTAGGAATAGCGTTTCCTGAAAATCACCCGTGGCGATTATTTCAATAGTGTACACTGTTAAAAATTTGACCCATTTGCTGCAGCGTCACTCCACAGCTATTATAGAATATCTCTTTTGTGACCAATGAGAATGCTCCATAACACAGTAAAGTAATCGTTTTCTATAAAAGCGGTGGAGTGACGATGCAGCAAAAGGGTCAGTTTTTTACAGTGTACTTTACTGTGTTATGGAACATTCTCATTGGTCATGAAAGAGATATTCTATAAAAGCTGTGGAGTGACGCTACAGCAAATGGATCAAATTTTTAACTGTGTAGCACTGTCCGAGGCACTACCGAAATAATCGGCACGGGTGATTTTCAGGAAACGCTGTTATTGCAAAAGACGAGGAATTTGATGTCATAAATTCTCCCCAATTATTTTCGATTAGGGAAAATCCCGTTGGAAAAGCCGAAATATGTATCGATTTAATATGCTCAATTACATCGTGATAAACGAGGATTCGAAATAAACATCAAATACAAAAGTTGCGTATTTTTGTCCGTAGAATCCGAATCTGCAATAAAAAATGGGGATTATAATAAGATTTCAAAGTTGGACCCCCTCTGACCCCCAGGGGGTCGGTTACGAAAGTCAAATTTGGTATCACTGAGTAGCTTATTTAAAAATATTTAACACGTATATTTACGTTTTTCAATCTCATATGTATTTTTCGAGTTATTCGACTGTTTCCAGACTTTTCGGACACCCTGTATATATATGTATATATATATATATATATATGTACTTATTCTTCTAGCAAATGTTAATGTTATTTGTAACCTTGATATTTTGAGTGAAACCTTGATAATCCGAATTATTTTTTTTCTGTGCCTTTGAACTTTGAGATATCGAAATCCACCTGTATTTATTTATTGTCGGAAAGTTTTTAGTTTAGTTTAGAAATTTTAAAATATACTGATCGAAATGAAGAAACTTTTATTTATTTTTTATCTAAACTTTAAATTTAATTAGAAGTATATATCACGGAATTTAGGTGGTATCCGATGAAAATTCGAAATACAAATATATATATATATATTTTCTTTTTCTTTTTCTTTTTTTTTTCCATATCAAAATTTGGATATTTCCCACTCTACACAAATTTTACCTTTAATTGAAAATAATTATGGTTTTATTTTTTTCCTACTGACTAACTTTGTGTTTTCTTTCGAATTTATTATAAAAATAAAATTAAAATGCGAAATTGTTTTTATTTACTTTTTTACGTAATTTTTGATTGATTTAAAAAAGTGCTTAAGAAATTTATCTGATACAGGATGAGAATTGAAAATACCCAAATACTTTAAATTTTTATCTCGAAATAATCTGAATATTTTACAACCTATACGATTTTACTTCTATCAGAAATAACAATTTGTTTTCCTTTTCCTAAATCAATTATATTCAATTTTTTTAATATTTGTATTATTACTACTACATTTTGCTTTATCGGAAAAATGAGAGGTAAAACCAAATTGTTACGATGCTTTAAAGTATGTCGTTAAAAAGAATTAATTAAAACTTATATTAAGAAATCCTGTATTTTTGAAAAAGTTTTCTCTCTAAAACAGGACTTTTCAAACTTCCAGATTGGCGTAACACTAAAACGAAACTGATACTTCCGCGTGCTAGCAGGTGAAAAATACAAAGCTTATAAAGAAAAATCTGTGTAAATGGAATAAGTCAAAAACGAAACACTTTTCCAGTCTTTTGTGCATCCATCTGAGCAGATTCTACTGAATTTAATTGCATGATTACAATGAGCATGGTACTTAGATCGTCTGTTTTGTATGAACATTGAAATAATAAAAAGGATACATTATAATAACATGCATATTACCAAGATATAGATTTTGGTAAAAGAAAGATACAATGTTTAATGACATATTGGCGTAAATTGATACATATACACGACTCTATTAAAAGCACTTGGAATGCGCTATCTCCGCCATGTTAGATTCATCATCAGGGATGTAGTGGAGGGTACACGGGCCGTATACCCTCTGGATTTTTTAACCCCCTGACTGCCCGGCAAAAGGGTAAAATTGTAATATTGTTTTCTCTGTAATTTATTAAAAATATTAAAAAAAAAAGATTTTTTTCCAACCTGATACACCTATACCTCCGCCTACAGGTGTATAATCTTTGAGAGCATTAATCCTAACTTATTTTTTCAAAACTGGGTTTTATTTATAGAATTATATTAATTTAAATATTGTTTTACTGCAGTGAAACCTGCAGGTTAGTATGCGAAAAAAATCAGTCAGCGGCAGTCAGGAGGTTAAAGAACACCGTATAACCTCTGTTCCTAAAGAAAGCTGTAGTACGCACATTCTATAGTATACTCTCTGCCTTTTGTGTATACTGTCTGCTTAGAGCGTATATCCTCTGTTATTTTTACGACTACACCTCTGTTCATCCACTTTATGTACCTTTTTTTCTAAATGATGAAAGATATGGATCTATATTTTTATGGTAGGTAGAACAGCATGTTTTATATACTGCAATAGTCCATTTTCTTTTTAAGTGAAATTTAAAAATTATTTTAATTATTTATTGAAAATTATTTTTAAATTACGTTGTTATAAGCGAAAGCAAAGTGCTATCAAAACAGTAATATCGAACAGACACTTTGGTGCTGGTGAACTGACAAATCAAAAAAGATGAGGGGGGGGGGGGGAATGAAACTTTTTTTTTTCATTTCATAAGCTGGATTTTTTATTTTATTTCATGTTCCAGTAAAGAGAGCTTCACGTACCAACACTGGTACGTGTACCATAGTTTGAGAAATCCTGCTCTAAAATGTTCCCTAAGCAAACAGATTTCAATTTTACTTAAAAAAGGAAAAAAAAAAGGCTAAAATTCTTTTAACTGATTGCTAAATAATAGAGAGATAGAACATTGTTTTCTTTTCAACACGTGTAAAACTTGGGCACCTAGACGATAAGGCGCTAGTTCTCCCGCCCTATGTGGCAGTTACAAAACATACTGCGCCTGCGTTAACTCTTTGTTTAAACCATTAGTAATCTGGCTCCGGCTCATAGTACGAAATCATTCAATTAAAAAGTGCATATCCGGGAATATTTTGGTATACAGTTAAAAATTCAATATTTTTGTATCAATTATGCCCCCACCTAAATGTAAGAGACAAAAAGTGCAGTGTGGTTTATGTAATTCCATTTTCGACAGTGATTACAGGAACACTCATAATAAACAACAGCATGCTGATAAAATTTCAGCTCATATACATATACCGTTTTGCATTGCTGGAGCTCCAAAAAATCCTTTTGAAGTCAGTAAGCTACTTTATTACAGAATATTTTAGGTATATAAAATGTGTAACATACAAAATTTTATTAAAGTACTGAGAAATAAATATGAGTTTTCAAAAGAAATCAACATCAATTCTTTAAAACTTATTTGACTATATCGATACACTTAGTCAAAATTATGATTTATATACATACAGTAGCGTAGCTATGTTTTTTGGCGCCCGGGGCCAGCAAGAAATTTTGCGCCCCCACCCCAATGTAGATATATAACAATTTCTCTCAATTTGGCGCCCCTAGGCCTCGGCGCCCGGGGCGGACGCCCCCCTTGCCCCCCCCCCCCCCTTAGCTACGCCACTGTATATATATATATATATATATATATGAGTTGTACCGCATATTCGGTATCCATCCGGTATTCGGCCATGTTACCGAATATTCGGTTTGGCCGAATATCAAAGTATTTGGCTGAATCCAATACTTGATAAAACTTTTTAAAACAAATTTTAAAATTTTTTTCACAATTTCTACTTTTAACTGTCAATTTATAAATATATTTAAAATAATTAGAAAGAAAATCATATTTATAAATAAAATAGAATGTTTTTACATTATTTGCTATTTGAAAGTGTAACTAAAGAAAATTAATCATGAGAAGGATTTAAATGATGAAGTATGAGGATTCTGCTTATAAATAAATGATGTGCAGATGCAAGTTCCTAAATTTGTTTAGTAAATAATCTGTTTCTTGCTTTTCCCAAATAAAAGTTCTTAAACAAGAAAGAAAAACTTTTGAGATTAGTAATAGCCATCAAGGCAGACAATTTTTTATCATAAAATTAACTTATTGAGTCATAAGTACATTGTATTTCATCTCACTCTAGGTCAAACTTCGTATCTTGCTTTAACAATAAATAAGATACTATATACAGTCGACTCCCGTTAATTCGAAATCGGATAATTCGAATCTTCGCTTAATTCGAACTAAACATGAAGTCCCGAAATTTTCAATGGCAGAATAATGTTAAAATTTTTCATTAATTCGAACTCGTTTTCTCTTGACTTCGTTTAATTCGAACTAACTAGAATTCCGATTTTTCATTTTCTTTTCTTTCTCACGGATTTCATATCATTTGAATAACTATCTTTCTTTGATTTTTGTGAAAATTGTTCCGAACGAGTATACATTACAATGCAATTGATATCCACTTTCTTAGAACCCCGTTTGTCCATCACTGAGGTTTTAAATTTTTCTTCCATCGTGCTTGTTTCTAATCTTTTAATTAGTTTATGTATTTATTCAATCTAATTTAATATTAAGTCATATTCCAATGATAACAGACGACATAAGTTTAAAAAACACTATAACATTAATTCCTTTGTAATAGTACCATATTAAGCATGTGTTTTCATTTCATATTTTCCATAATTCGAACTTCGGATAATTCGAACATTTCTTGTGGTCCCGACGAGTTCGAATTAACGAGAGTCGACTGTATTTTCAACTTACATGCTTTGATTTCTGTAAAATATGATATGATGGGAAGGGTGAAAAATGCCACGATTCACAAGAAAAGAACTAGGAGTTAATCATTCCTTTATTCAGAATTATGTTGATAGAATTCGTACTTTATATTGTAAAAAAAAAAAAAAAAAAAATCTGCCTTGAGTTATTTTAAAAGGACAATTATGAGACTGCAAAGTTTTTCTTCGACCATTTTTTCATTATTTTTCTTTGATTTTAAAATGTTTCTTTTAATTCGTAGAAGAAACCATAAAATTAAAAATTTTATTAATTAAAAAAAATCTTCTTAAATAACTCAAGCAGATTTTTTGCAATACTAAATGCTCTTATAAAAAGTCCTTACTTATCAAATTGTAAGTTTCTTTTATTAAATATTATGTAAAATTGTTTTAAAAAGCAGCATTTTAATACCTTTAAACTTTGAAATATAAAAAGTATTTGGAAAGCCGAATATTCGGTATTTAGTCCAACAATTACTATTCGGCTAGCCAAATATTCGGTATTCGGTTCACCTATCGGCCGAATATTCGGTATTCGGCCAAAATCACTATTCGGTGCATCCCTAATATCTATATACATATAAGTCCTCATGTTGGCCATAGTACTCGGAAATTTTCCTTCTTGGAGTCGGAAATTTATGAGCCTACACCCCCCTACGCGACTAAGGTGGTTTACGCCCCTGTACACAGGGCCCGACTTTGACAGTCGGGGGCCCTTGGGCAAACATTATTAGGGGGGGGGGCGGCTTCTGTTTTAAAATTTTTCATAAATTTTACTGTAGTGACTAAAATATAAATTCATACCTATTGTATGCGTTCATAAATTTCATACCAAGTACTTTTCACATCTATATATGTAATAGCAGAAGAAAGTAACTTTAAGAAACTACAGAACACAAGTTTTTTTTCAGTTACAGGAATATAAGGATAAATGTGAGTCCTTAAGGGTGTATCCGAAAAAACGATTTTTCACCTTCAACAGCTCGAAATTTTCCGATACAATTTCAGACACATTTTTAAAAGTAGAAGCATGAAACTTGTTTGAGAGCAAAAATAAATTCAAAAATAAATTGGAAAATAAGCAGTTTGGATCGAAATACACCCTTAAGGGGCACGGAAACAGAGGAGATAAGAAAACAGAGCCCCTTTAAAAAAAAAAAAAAAAAAAAAAAAAAATTGGTCACTTTTGGCCATTTTTTATTATTTGATACTCTTTTAATGAAAAACATAAATTTATATCTGTCCTTAGGGGGCCCCCTCAAGCCGGGGGGGCCCGGAGTAATTGCCCCGCATGCCCCTGCATTGATACTGATTTTGAGAGAGGTCGGCTAGGAACTAGCAATTTTGAGAGAAGATAGTGGATTTTGAATATTATTTACAATTTTTAGTATACTAAATCTCGTACCTAATGAAGTTATAAGTGAGTTTGATATTTTATTAGTATACTAAATCTCGTACCTAATGAAGTTATAAGTGAGTTTGATATTTTAAAATATAGTAATAAAAATATATTAACGTATTTCTGTTTTCAAAATTTTTCTTTCCCTTTTTCCTTTTGTTTCTTTTTTTTTTCATATTAATGGTTTTAATTTAAGTTTGCTCATCAGGTTTAGAAGAAAAAAGCTACGGGCTCGGAAAAAAGATGAGATGGGCCCTAAGATATATTCTGTATATAATGTATGCATGTATTTAACACAAAATCGGTCCTCACAATGCTCTTTTCAGCCTAGGTCCTGAATACAACTGTATCGCCTATCACCCAGTGTGTATGTCCCTGTCACTTGCACAGTAATATTTTAGCTAAAGTAATTACTTAAACGAAACCTACAGCCTGGTATCAATTAACGCCTTAGTACCAATACAATGCCCAATGTGACATCGGGGTTGCAATGAATGAGATATGAGGGTCGCATTGAACGACACTTTTTTGTCTAAAGGCAAGCACGGTGGTCCGCGGTCTGAGAAAACAGGAAGTTTCCGAATATTTGTAACACTATCAACTATATCACACCTTTTACCGGACTCTAGGGGAAGTCTAAATGGGAGATTTTCTGTACTTCGTTGGAAAACTTTAATTACTATTCTGGGAAATGTTTTTCAGCTGGTAAAGGGAAAAAAGAGCGACCAAATTAAGATTAGGATCATTATGAAATTTCAGTAATTTTTCCATTCGAAACCGGACCCCTTTGGACCCGGGCCCCTGGGCAGTTGTCTCCTGTGCCCCCCCCCCCCCCCCCCCTCTCACCGGCCCTGCTTGGTTAGCTCTGATCTGGTCATTTTCATTTATGGAATTGTGCTCGTTGGATGAATTTTGTTGTTTTTATTATTTTATTTTTAATTTATGAGGAATGAATATGAATGACTCACGCAAAAGTAAGAATAAAAAATCCGGCAATTTTTATCGAAAACTGCGTAAGAAGAGATGTGTCGATGCAAATCATGCTTCTAAATTCCTGAAAGTCTGGCTTCAGAAGGACGAAAATGAAACAGAAGGTAAGAAAATACAGAATTGTAAATTAATTAATGGCGAGTGGTCAGGGAAAACCGGGAAAAACACAGTCAAGAAAAGAGAAAACTACCAGTAATTTCTTACAGAAAGTACTTGAAATAATGTAAAGAGATAATATAAACTGAATTTATCTTTAACAAAATACTGGTTATTATCATCTATATTGATTGTGTTTTTATCTAACCACTCGCCACCCTGATAGTTAATAAATAACCTTTACTTTAGTAAATTAATAACCTATCGAAAAAAAATTATATCCTAAAAACTTTTATCCTAATTCGAAGTAGCTTGATTTAAAGCGGATTATTAAGAGATCCATCTTGCTATTTTCAGCCTTCGAATTCAGAAATCTAAAGATAAACTTTGATGTTATTTTTAAAAAATGTCAGAAATTGGAGTTTCTTAGAAAACCCAAAAACTATATTCTACTTTATAGGGCTTAATAAATATACTGCAATTTTATTTTTATGTTTGTATTAATAATAATTATTTTGTAAATAAGTCAGAAAGTACGCTTTTAATTTCTGACAAAAACTGCAGATTTGTCTTAAATCCAAACTTGGCAGTGTGTTATCCGTACCCGTACATTACATGGATAAGTTAAAGTACATATGTGATAATATAAAAGTATACATGCATAAATATTAATATTGAAAAAATTGTAAAATATTGATTTTTAAAATAATAAATCAATTAATAGCTTAATATTAAATTTAATATGATTTTACCTTATATGTTGTGAAAACAAATTTTTAAGTCTTCGATAGATACTAGATAGTTAAATAATGATTATTTCTGCAGGCATATCTTTTAAAAATAACAAAAATCATAATTGTTGTAATAAATTTTCACTAGTTTGTGCTTTTTATATTAAGCATAAATCACTGATGTGAGTTTTCTATAATCGGGACCCTCACCAAATTAACCTATTACAATGGATTTTTTTGGAACAACATAAATTGCAGTCAGGAAATTAAGCATGATTTTTAAAATAAACCTTAAATACTAATAATTTTCTGTATTATTTATGCTTTATACCAGTTTTTTAATTTTTTTTTTTTCAAGAAAAGCACGTAGAAACAATCCCATTTTTTAAAACTGTTATAATACCTGGTATGATTGGTGGTAAACGGAAAAAAAATGACCGGAAAAAAAGTGACACAAACTACAAAAGCGGAAAAAAGTGACACGGAAAAAAAAATTACCGGGAAAAAAGGGACACGGAAAAAAAGTTACCGGAAAAAAAGTGACAAGAAATAGATTTTGGAGATTCATTGATCGGGGGGGGGGGGGAGGGTGAAGGCTGATCAATTAGGTAAATCGGTTTTTCATGCTGAATTAACCATTTTGGTTAAATTTTTGAATGCACGTTCATAATAAAAAGATGTTTGCCTGAATAGTTATGGGAATGAACGATCACCCCTCCCCCCAATCCTCTCTAAATTAGATAAATGGGTTAAATATTATAAATAATAAAATAGATAAAAAAGGGTGATGATTATCCCCCCCCCCCTAAATTAGATAAATTGTATTTTATGCAAAATTACAAAATGTATTTCAAAATTTGGATATAGGTTCTTTCTGATAAAGTAAATCGCTGAATAATTTTAAGGGTTCAATCGGTAAATATAGAGAGGGGACGGGGATAATCTCTCTAAAATTAAATAAATAGCTTTTTACGCAGAATTGTCCGATTTGCTTCGAATTTTTGATATACGTTCATTACTATAAGGCTTATCTGTGATTAGTTAAGATTTTTTTCTTTTTTTGCTATGTATAAATGGAGTAGACGGGCGATTATCCCCCCGCTCAAATTAAAAAAATTATTTTTTATGCAGAATTTTCCAATGGTATTAAAATTTAAAACATAGGTTCTTTCTTATAAGGTGATTCCCTGAATAGTTTTAAGGGTTTAATGGCTGAGTATAAAGAGGGACGAGGGATAACCCCTCTTATATTAAATAAATGGCTTTTTACACAGAATTGCACGATTTGCTGCAAATTTTGGATATAGGTTCATTGTGATTAGGCGTATCGCTAATTATTTATAGAGTTTTTTTTGCAAATTAAAAGGGGAGAGGGTCGATTATCTTCCCCTTAAATTTGATAAATGGGTTTTTTATGCAAAATTATTGATTTTGCTTTAAATTTTGTATTTTGGATGTAGGTTCTTTCTGATATAATCTGTGAATCGTTTATGAAGTTTAATGGCTAAATATAAAGGAGAGGGATAACTCCTCTTAAATTATATAAATAGATTTTATGAATATTTATTTTTTGTTCCTCTACAATTTGTGTGTGTGTGGTGGGGGGGGGGCGGCCCGTCTACAAACTCCGAATCTATATTTTATGTACACATTTTTTAAAATTATTTTTTATAATAGGATTTTTAATAATTTCAATTATGTAAAATAAATATTATATAATAATAATAATTATTACATTACCTATCAATGTTTCTTTTTATAATTTTACATTTATATAATATATACAATATAATAAATAATAATAATTATTATTATTATTAATAAATAATGCAAATTAAATATAAAAAAATTAAAAATAAATGTATAAATATAATTAAATATTAAAAGTTATACTGATTAGCAATATCTATTTAAAAAATGATAATAATTCTATTAACTCTAGTAAATCAATTAAAATGAATGTATAAATAAATATAAAAAATATTAATAATTAATTTCCTCAGCAAGAATTGTTTAAAAATTGATAATATTTTATTAATTCATAATGAATCAATTATTATAAATATACAAATAAATAAAATTAAATATTCAAAATTAGTTTCATTAACAAGTATTGATTTTTAAAATGGTAATATAAGTGATAGAAAATTAATAAAAATAATTGTATAAATAAACTAAATTAAGTATTAAAAATTAGACTCATTAACAAGAATTTGTTTAAAAAGTTAATATTTTATTATCCGCTATTACTGACACTATTGTCATGTACTAGCACTATTATAATGATACGTAGCGAGTTTGATGGAGGTACATGACAATAGTGTAAGTAATGGCGGATAATAAAATATTATCACTTTTTAAATGAATTTTTGATAATCAGCATAATTTTTCATATTTAATTATATTTGTTTATACATTTATTTATAATTTTATTTATATTTAATTACATATTTTATTTACATTTATGTATTATTAATTCATTTTTAACTTATTATAAATTATTTATTATTTAATAATAACTATTGGTTTCATAATTTACTTATCATAATATTTATTTATAATTATTAACTTAATATTTTAATTATTATATATAAAAATATATATTGTATATATTGTAATATATAATGTTATTATTATCCATTAAACACTTAAAACTATTCAGGGATTTACCTTATCAGAAAGAACCTATATTTAAAATTAGAAATACATCGGAAAATTCTGCATAAAAACCGATTTATCTAATTTAGGGCAGATTAGGGGGGGGGGTATTCATGCATTACCAAAACTAATCAGGCAAGCGTCTTTTCAGTCTGAACATATATCCAAATATTGAACCAAAACAGTTCATTCAGCATAAAAAACCCATTTACCTAAATTAAGAGCCTCCCCCCCATCACCCCAATCATACTCAATGACTCAATCAATGAATCCTCAAAATCAATTCCTTCTCACCTTTTATCCGGTAACTTTTTTTCCTTGTCACTTTTTTTCCTCGTCACTTTTTTCCGCGTCCCTTTTTTTCCACTTTTGTAGTTATGTCACTTTTTTTCCGATAACTTTTTTTCCTGTCATTTTTTTCCCTAGATTCATGATTGGTAGATATATAAATACATATATAGTTATAATTACAGGTATTAACGAAATTAAAGATTAAAAACTTTGGTTATTTCTTTTTCTTATTTCTTTTGAATTTTATACCTAATTTTAATAATATTTTTTTATATTTCATTCTACGCGTCCATGTATATTTATCTTGTGATAATTTGTTATCAGTCGAAAGATTTCTCAGGTGAGCTTCAGCTTTGATCATAATCACAAATTTATTTTACACATTTGTAAAATTATTTTAAATCCTATGCGTGAAAATTTCAGTCATTCATGTTACAAATAACCGAGGAACTGATTTCTGCACCTATGAAATGCGGTATACCTTTGATCACAGTGAGATGATAAGTGAAGATCATTTTTAAAAAGTACTCTACTTTTTCTATGAAAGTGGACAAAATTGTTTCCCTTTTCTTTTCAGAGCGTGACTTAGACTGTCTGAAAATTTACATAATATTATTAAAGCATGTTGATATGAAAATAAATTTGTATTTGTATAAAAAATTAAAGAGTAAAATTTGAAAACAAATTTAAAACAAAACCGAAATTCATTTGTAAATATGATAAATTAGAACAGTCAAATATGTACTGTTTACTGCTATTACATACTAAAGAATTAACTTAAATTACACAGAGAGAAAAAAAAAAGGGGGCTATTCTACGGATATAGTATCAATCAGAACGCCAGTACAATTCACTGTTTTTCAACGAAAAATTTTCCGTTTTTTTTAGAAAATTTTCTGGAATTCATAGGAATTTTTCCATTAAACAGTGAATTGTACTATGGCGTCTCAATTGCCAGTACAAGCTCCGTAAAATCGCTTTTTCTTTCCTTTTAAACAGTGTAACAGTATACAGCTTGAAAGTTTGAAAATGCTTAATTAAATATTATCAATTAAGATAAATTAATTTATAAAAATAATTAACATTTGTAAAAATGTTAAATTATCCATTACTTGAAATTGAGACGCTGTCTGTCTGAACTTCTTAGTGATTTTTGCTAAAAGTCTCCAGAGAGGAAATATTACTTATTACTTACCTAATATAAGTGTTATAGAGATATTATGATGGGATCGTAGATTATTTGTAAGACGTCGAGAAATGTTGATTTTTTGCTCCCTATTTATACCGACGGAAGGAATCGGACGCAATCTTTTCTCAAAATGTGTTGCACACTTATTTTTAATTTTTTTTTCTTTTTCGGCTTCAGAACTTAAAAATTTTAATATTTCAACAAAACAAGTTTTATTGGGGAGATTATGCTGTATTAATCATTTATAATTTCTATTTGAATGTAGATACTTCTTAGAAATATATATATATATATATATATATATGCAGAGCCCGATCAAGCTGAAGTTGGGTCCAGGGCCTGTTAAAAGTTGCCCCCCCCCCTACCTACCCATTTTGGGCGAAACTTTCACAAAAAAGAAGGTTTATTTGACGAGTTGACAAAGTAGTTTGGGTGAAAAGTGCCTAGGTTTAAAGTTCTAAAATTTTTATTGAATCATTCAGAATATTTAAATTTTATGTTTCATATTTTATAATGCAATGTTATTCGAAAAGTATTTGATTAAGGGAAAAAAATCAGCCACATAATTTGTGGGGCAACAATCCTGAAATTGTTGGGCCCTGGGCCAAGGCCCTGGAGGCCCATGCATTAATCAGGCCCTGTATATATGTAAGTATGACTTATTTTTATCCCTTCTTTTTTTTAACACTTCCCTCTCCTTCCTGCCTTTTTAGATGGAATTACTGACACTACTCAAGCATCGAATTTTGAAACAGAATCAATTAACTTATCTCGCATTCAAGAGAATCTCCAAATTCAGGAGGAAAACATTTTAGATGGATTGGAGACAGATGAAAATGAAATAAATGTAAATATTTTTGAAAATGATTTGAACGGATCGAAGAGAAGTGAAAATCAAATAAACAACAGAATTTTGGAAAATGTTTGTACTGCATCAGAGAAAGGCAGAAAAGAAATATGTACCAGAATTTTAGAAAATATTTCGAATGCATCAGATGAAGTTGAAAATGAAATAAACAACAGAAATATGGAAAATGTTTGTAATGCATCAGAGGAAGGCAAAAAAGAAACATGCACCAGAATTTTAGAAAATGTTTCGAATGCATCACAGGAAGGTGAAAATGAAACAAATGCCAGCATTTTAGGATGTGCTGATGAATCCGAGAATAAACTCATTTTGACAGAAGTTGAGGAGGTAAATTACAATGAAAAAACAGAAGATTCGAGAAATGTAACATTTTCTGCGTCACAAGAAAATAATGATTTTGATTTTTTAGACCCCGGTACCTGGCCAACACAAATATCCGATTCACAAAGATGTTTCATAATCAGGATGAGAACAGGAAGAGAAGAAGAACCTGATTTAAGTCAAAGCATGAGAGATTCTCGAAGTTTGACGAAAGAATGGTTCTTCAAAAAATTACCCAATGGGAATAAAATAAAAAGGTCATGGTTAGTTTATAGCTCATCGAAAAATGCATTATTTTGCTTACCTTGTAGGCTTTTTTTACAGACGGTAAGTAACTGTGAAGCTAATCTGTCATCTTTAGTCAAAGAAGATGGCTTTCGAAACTGGAAAAAGTTAAATGAAAAAATTCCAAGTCATGAAAATTCTCAAAATCATAAACTTTGTTTTTGCAGCTGGAAGACTCTCGAAACCAGTCTAGGAATCGGTGGAATCGATAAAGAAATGCAAGAACAAATAATTAAAGAGGAAAACAACTGGAGAGATGTATTAAGATGCATCATTGATGCAATATTGTATTTAGCGAAGGAAGCAAGTCCCTTACGAGGATCAGAGGGAAAAGAAAAGCATATTGGGGATCCCAGAAGTGGTAAATTTCTGAATACCATCGAATTGATTTCCCATTACAAAAGTTCTCTGCGTGAACATATTGAACGCCATAAAAAGGGACAGATATCATATTTTTCCCCAAAAATTCAGGATGAAATTCTTGAAGTAATTGCTGGAAAAGTGAGAGGAGAAATTCTAAAAGAAGTAATTGAAGCAAAGTACTTCTCACTTATATTCGATTGCACACCTGACATAAGTCGAAATGAGCAGATGACACAAATAATTAGATATGTCACAGTAGACGAAAAAGGTCCCAAAATTAATGAGTGTTTTATAGACTTTTTCATCGTTAAAGATAAAACAGGACTTGGCCTAATGGATGAAATACTTCAAAAATTAGAATCTGATGGTTTAAACATTAATAATTGCAGAGGACAGTCTTACGACAATGGAGCGAATATGGCAGGGATTTATAAAGGAGTCCAATCTCGAATTTTGAACAAAAATGAATTGGCATATTTTGTACCATGTGCTGCACATTCACTAAATTTAGTTGGGACTCATGCAGCAGAGGTATCTATCGAAGCACAAAATTTTTTTGGAGCTATACATTCTGTATACTCATTTTTCAGCGCTTCCTCTGCAAGATGGGACATTTTAAAACAATTTTTACCGATTACTTTAAAATCTCAAAGCAAAACGAGATGGTCAGCGAAAGCTAAAGCTGTTGAAGTTGTCTTCAAACATTTTGACAAAATTAACATGGCATTGGATGAATTTGCTAACAATTCTTTGTCGATTCCAGAGGTAAAAATTGAAGCAATGAGTGTGAAGAAACATATCAATAATTATGAATTCATCGCTTTTCTATGTTTTTGGAATAGAGTTCTGAAGAAAATAGATAACATAAACAAAATTCTTCAAAAACAGGATCTAACAGTTGATATATCTGTAAAACACATTTATGGATTGTTGAATTTCTTCAAATCCACGAGGGAAAATATAGTTTTGGAAGCAATTTCCCAGGCCCAAACAATGGCTGAAGATAACAATTTACCTGCAAATTTTAAAGATGTTAGAAAAAGGAAAAAAAAGAAAATGTTTGATGAAGATTGTGAAGATGAAATTACAAAATTTTCCAGAGAAGATTTATTTAGAAAATCATTATTGGAAATTGTCGATAGAATCGTAAAAGAATTAAATACGCGATTCCAAGCTCTCGAAAATATTAATACTAAATTTAGCTTTATCAATGGCGAAGAAATTGAGAAATCGAATATTAATGATATTAAGGAAAAAGCTAAAGAGCTGGCGATCATTTATAGAGAAGATTTGAACGTAGAAGAATTTGCAGAAGAGATAGAAAGTTTCAAGTTCCACGCAATGGCAGTAGATAAAAATTTTAAAACTGCCAAGACAGGAGAAATTTTAAAATTAATTTACCAAAACAAACTTGAAGAAATATATCCGAATCTAACTATCTTATTGAAAATATTTCTAACACTTCCTGTCTCCGTTGCCTCCGGCGAAAGAAGTTTTAGCAAATTAAAACAAATTAAAACTTATTTAAGAAGTACGATGGGGCAACAGAGGCTTTCTAATTTAAGCATAATAGCAATCGAACATGAGCGAGCGTCAACCATTGATTATAATGAAATAATCAATGTATTTGCAGCAAAAAAAGCTCGAAAAGTAAAGTTTTAACATCATATTTCAAAGGTATATGTATTTTAAATGTTATTATCTATTTTATGTAAAATAAATACAAAAAATGTATAAATTTAATTTGAATATAAATTCATGCTCAGAAAATTGCATTTGTTTTTAAAATTATGTTTGTGACATTCATTTTTTTTTTCTTTTTTTAGTCAATTCTTCAATTACAGCAGAAATTTCGTTATTCAATATCTTATAAGGATCTTAATCTTATAATCTACATTAAATTTCAAATTTGTTTTTGAAATGTTTCATTAGCAAATACATGCTTTCTCTCTCTCTCTAGGCCCGTACTTTAAACACCAGTTTTTTTTCCTTCAAAGAAAAATCTTTTTCATAACTTTCGTAGAAACTTACTAGGAAAGGCATTTTTCTTATCATGAATTTTTTATTAAACTTTACTAGTTTTCGAAAAAGCGGAATAGTGAGAGCCCTAAGCAAATACATTTATTAAAAAAAATCTTAATTTCTATAATAAAAATCTGATCTAGAATATTTCTAATTGTGGTCGTTGTCTCAGTAATGATTCAAGCATTTTATGTAGTAGTAATGTAAGTCACTGTTACAAGTTTGACAGTTAGCGTTAGGTTTAAGAAAGCTTTAAAACACATCAGTTAATAGGAAGAATAGTATAATCGATAGTTTGATGAAACGGGCTACAGCTATAGACAGCACATGGAGATATTTCACGGTTTCAGAATTTAAAATTTATTCCTGGAGAAAATCCGAAGTTTTTGAGTTATTTAGAACCTACGCTAATCAAGCGGAGATACTCACAAACTAATGTTAGATCTATGTGAGCGTTTTTTTTCAAATCTCTTGCGGACACTTAATTTTTTTTTCTTTAGGATAACTGAGATTGATTTTTAACGTGTTAGTTTATGTGTTTTCAATTTTGGCTGCAGATTTTTTTTTTTTTTTTTTTTTTTTTTTTTTTTTTTTTTTTTAATGAGGTTATTTTTATTTGTGGAATCGAAAGTGAAAATAATTTTAGAATTAAAAAAAAAGTCTGGAACCACAATAGAAAAAGCAAACACAATACCGGTTAGAGATTAACTTCAAATATCCTAATCCCCCTCTCCTCAGCAAATATATATACATTAAAATGCAACCAAGCAATTCTATAAGAACGCAGACACAGGTTTAGCATTAATGTTCCAGTTTCTTCTGAAAACACCCGTGAACTAATAATAAACCTATAAGAGCATACTTTTAAAATTTCTTGCTTAAATTTTATTACTTTTAAAAGGTTTTTTTTTTTTCAATTATACAACACTGTAAAAAAAGAATTACTGCATAAGTTAAATTGCTTCATAAAATTGCCGGGGGGGGGGGCGCCAAAATCCATGTTTGCCCCGGGCGCAAAGCAGGCTAGTTTCGGCGCTGAGTCTCCCGCTTCGGAAAATCGGTTCAAAATGCCGTTCTTGATTGCTTTTTTTGCAATATTTTCTGAATTTATCAAAGAATCGACAATCGCGGAGCCTTGTGTACTATCTAAATAAGACAATTTGACAGTTTGATGCAAATGGGAGCAAAAATGAATTTAAAAATAAATCGGAAAATAAGCAGTTTGAATAGAAATACACCCGTAATAACCTTCCGGAGTTTTACGTGGTTTTCTTCGAACCTTGGATTTCCTTGTGTAAATACGGGATAGGTTACCTTAGAAAGACCCCCCCGGAGGTCATCCCACCCAGTGTTGAATTCAGACACTTTTCTCCGGGAAGGACTTCTGTAGCTCCGGAGGGGGGGGGGACACTATAGAGTTCCGGGGGGGGAAGGGGAATTGTAATTTTTGACCATGGAAAACACAAAATCTTAAATTTTCCGAGGGGGACATTTTATTGCTCCGGGGAGAGGAAATGCCATCCCCTGAATTCAACACTGATCCCACCCATTAGGGCGTATATCCCAATAGTAGATAATTAGTTATCATAGACACAAACAAACATTTTAAAACAAACGCCATGTTTTTTATCATCGGATATATGTTTCTATTATCAACAGTTTACGAGGTAAATGTCAATTTGAATCATTAGGTAAATTAAGAAATTTTGTAAATAAGTACTGTGGTTTGTTGGTACTTTTCGCCTTTCCCTTACGTTAATAACGTTTTAATTTCTCGATTTTAAAAGAAAAAAAAATGTAATAACGATTTTTTTTTTTTTTTTTGCTTTACAGTAAAATAAATTTCCAAAGCTCCAAAATAAAATCTATATTCGGAATAAAATACATTAAATATTGATATCGAAAGATCAAGATCGATTTTTTGACAAATTTAAAGGTATACGATAAAAATAAAAATAATATAAAAAATCTGTGCTTTAAGAAATTTAATTATGTATCATGAAAAAAATTATCAAAGTATTTATTTAATGTTTTTATAATTTTTTAATGCTGTAATTTTTTATCAATTTTCCATCTATACATGCATTTAAATTTAATTTTGAAATTAAAATTTTGAGTTTTAAGAGGAATACCCTTTAATAATACGGAAGGAATGTTATATAGTGCTGCCATCTAGTAAGATTATTAAGAGATGTATTTCTTATGAACGTAAAAAAAAAAAAGAAAAGATTGATCGAGAATCTCTTGGAAATTTTACATGGGTGAGCGTAAAGACTGAAAAATATGCCTTTTACTTTATGCTTTATAGTTTGTTACATTAATTACATTAGTTTGTTACCATGTTTAATCCATTGCTTTCAAATCTTTAATCAATAAAATAAAAATGAAATCGGGAATTAAAAATTATTCATTATTTTAAATATTAAACATTACTTATATTTACAAAATTAAATATTATTTGTATATTAAATTTTTAGAATTAATTTATGAAGCATTAGAGATTTAAATTTATAAAAATTTTAATTTAAAAATTCCAAATTTCAATTCGAAGTTAGTGAATTTTCTTAAATTTATTTTACATTACGTTATTTAGCTTTTCGTTTGTTTGTATAAGATGGTGCTTTGTGATTGATTTTTCATTAACTTTGTGATAAGCTAGAATTACGTATTAAAGTTAAAGTATGTACAGATGTGTTTTTCATGAGAGTACTTCATCTTAATATTTTTAGAATGATGAGAACAAGGAAATTAGTTTAAAAGCATTTTTATGCTAGGTGGCTGCAGAGATGATAAATCGCTAAATAATCTTTATGGTTAAACTGTTCGCGAATTAGAAAAACGATATAGTGCATTATGAACCAAACTACTTTCGCCAAAATAGGCCAATTAGACGTGAAATTGCAACAATGGATTATTTTAAATGCTAAAGTAAACTAGTCGTTGGGGGGCCACCGTAATACTTGCCCATCATGGATATGCATAATATAAAATATGAAAATAAGACATGTGTAAATTACTTATAAAATGCAACGCAAGTCCAAAGTAAAATTTAAACGTAGTTATATTTAAATATTTTTTACACGTAGTATTGTTCTATTAGTGAATTTCTGATGAACCAATTTTGAGAATTATATAAAACGCTAAACTACTGAATAGTACCGATTGTGTAAAAGAAACATCCTTATAACTTCAAAAATAATACTCATATTAACTTACAGTTTACTGCGTCGGATTAAGAGTCTCATATCTAATTAAAATATATCTTTGAAATGAAATAGAGGTTCATGAAAAATCCAACAGTATGGAAAATAGGATTACGTAGATCTCGGCAACTAATTATCCAATCAACTCCGTTCTTTATGCATTTTTTTTCTTTTTTATGTATTTTACTGTATATAACTTTCATCAGAACGAATATCTCTAGAGTCCGAAAAAAATAGTTCTGGATAATCGAGGTTACTTATATTCAATAGGCTTCTTCCCATTATTATATACGAAGTACACACCAAGTTATAAGACTCTATCTCAGTTTATTAGGCAGATAGAGCGTTTACAGACAGACAGAGGGCACTTTTTTTCCAAAAAAAAAAAAAAATTATTATTGTTATTTTAATGTCTTTTGTCTAAAATGTGTAAAATCGTAAAAAAAAAAAAAAAAAAAAAAAAAAAAAAAAAAAAAAAAAACGATTTTTAAAATGAAAGATTTATTCTGTACTATGTCTGACGGGTAAATAAAAATCAATCAATAAATAAAATAAATAATGCAATAAATTTCTCTTTTAAATACTTTTTTATTATTTGATTGTGTAATAGTGTCTGTTCTCAAATCGGCTGGGGCTATTTTATGGTATATTTTTTAAATTGCTTTTTTAAACGAAAACTCGGGAAATTAGCAGATGGTTCTTAGTCAGAAACTATCTAATCGAAAAAAAATTTCCTTTTCTTTTTCTTTTCTTTTCTTTTCTTTTTTCTTTTTTCTTTTTTTTTTTTTTTTTTTTTTTTTGTAAAAGAAGGAGATTTTTAGAAAACGCTATCGAAGTTGTTTTGAGTAAAATTTCCCGCTGGCACATCACTACGTAGGAGAAAATCCAACTGCTGGTAATCAGAATCGCTTATGGGTCATTCTCAGACAAAGGAAAATTTTGGCTTCGATAAAATGATTGGATTCTAATATTTTAACTCTTGATTTCTGACTCAAATTAGACCAGACAGTTATGAAATGGAAATTTTTGATAAGGATTAACAATAACAATGACTTTTTAAAAATGTCTAAAATTGTCATTAATATGATCTTGAAATCATAAATATAATACGATATGATAATGACCATGGTAATGACATATTTAACGTTAACTCTATTTTAGAACTAAACTATAACAATTTAAATCTTATGGAGTATTTATTCTGAAAGCAGCCCCAAACTGTCTTTATAATTGATTCTGTAAAGTTAAATTACTGAATAAGCATTTTATCAATAAGGAGCTTGATAATGACACATGTTAAGTACACAAACTGTAATTTTGGAACAAAATCCATAAATTGAAGTAGATCGTGCATAATTAATTAAAAATAGATGTTACAGCTCGTAAGAAGATGTGGTACTATACAATCTAAGAGAATTTTCATATAAAAATAACATATAGGGCGGAAATTTAAATGAATAATTACTGTGGAGCATGGTAATGACAGTTAATGCTAGACACAAACTTTAAATAAGTACAATCAATAAAAATGTTTTCTGTTTTGTATAAGATGTTAAATGTATAAAAAGCAGAAACATCAAATATACCCATATAATCATTACATTTGTTCTAAAGCTTTCCAAATCTTAACAATAAGGGTTTGAATTCAAAAATTTGAATTTTGGGATAAGCTATTAATGACAGTTGCAACTTTACAGCTTTTTTAAATATTGAAATTATTTTTATTTTCATATTTAAACAAGTGCACAATGTAGTATTGAAACAGAAATGTTCATAAAAAATGAAAACATTTATAGCTGACTTGATTAATTCACATTTTTTAGCCAAGGACATAAAATTTCCCTTTATCAGAGAATGACCCTTATAAGTAATTTATTTATCGAAAAAATAGAAAACCATTTCGATTCCATATCGCTTCAATAGTGAGGCCTGCCAATTTTATACCTTTAAATATAAAAATCAGTCAGGAAATGTGTTAAACAGTTTCCCATTGTTGAGTAGGGGATTTTAGAAAAGCTGTAAATTGTTATTATACGTTAAGAAAACAATTTAAAAATCATAAAGAGATAGCCTAAATATTGTTTTCCTTTCCTGTTGTTATATCTTAAAAAAGAAATGGAACAAAAAAGGTTTTAATGTTCGGGGCTTTCTACCGAGCATAAATCAAATCGGCGAGCTTAGTAATCGGGGCTCCCACCAAATCAACGTACTGTTAATAGAATTGTTTTGGTTCAGCATGAATTTCTATATCATCAAAATAGGCATGATTATTAAATATAAACAAGGTTTGTATGCCTCTTGTGATTTTTCGAGAACAAAATTCTTCGGCACCAGTATATGTTTAGTCGCATTAATTTTATACAACGTGACGTCACTTTAAAATTCGCCGGAACGAAAATCATTTTAAGTGTATCGTTTCAATATATGATGTAATTTTCACTATTGAATGTATTTCTCATGTAAGAACTTATTTATTTTAAACTTTTTCTCTTTTAAGGTTAGCGGATACACACATTATTTTATTTATATCTGTTTGGAAATACAGTAGAACCCAGTAAATTCGGACTCCGTTAATCCGGATCTCCTGATAATCCGGATCGGTTTGGTCATTTTTTTTTTCAAGTTTGAGAAGCGATTGGCTAATGTCCATAACATTAATTTGTTTCATCGTCGTATTCTGAATTTAAAAAAAAAAAAACTTTTTCTGAAATCTTTTCGGAAGAATTAAGCAAAGTAAACATTTGTACTGTCTGTAATTATTCAATAAGTTTAATATAAAGGTGATTTCTGTAAGTATGTTTTATTTTATTCCATTTTTTTTCTTATTCTCCGGATAATCCGGATTTTCGATAATCCGGATTGGGTCTGGTCCCAGTTAATCCGAATTATCGGGGTTCTACTGTAATATTATTTGAGCTCCTAAAGTATGACTTAATATTCATTATTAAAAGTTTTTCGCGCGTAATAGACAGGGAAGAGAAGCACAGATAATCCCCTCATCGAGTTCATGGATGAATATCTGGCATTAGTTAAATCTTGATTCGCATATTAAAATACAATCGATCTGATAAATCATAATCTTTGTAGAAAAAAAACCGCGTAAAAACTCGATTTTAGCGATTGAATCATAAGTTTACTATTGTACTTTCCTGTATCCAAAACTATGAAAAAAAAATGGAGAATTATATTATGGAGAATTATTATGGAGAAGGGAAAACATAATGCTAATCGTATGAACCAATCGCTAGAATCCGGTATTTAGGTGTTTTCCACCAAGATATGACTTGGCAGAACGATTGCCTTTTAATATGCGAATCGAGATTTAACTAATCCTAGATTTTCATCCTTGAACTCGATGAGCTGATTGTCTGGCCCCCTGGTTTATAATAATTTAATTATTTTACGCACTTGAAATATGACGACGCTTATATTTAAGAATTGTACATATTACGTACTTATCACTTTTGAAAACGTTTCGCGTAATTTTCGTACTTATTAAATATTTGCATTTAAATATTTAGAAGTAACTGTTCTCAATTTCTTCTTTTAAGACGTGCTCATTCAAATCTTATTTTATTTAAACTTTTCTTTCTGTTTTTAAAATTTAAGTTTTTCAACTTCAATTTAAAAATGTCGAAAAAAAAAAGAAAGAAAAACAAACCTAATTTCTATTTTTTTTTTTTTTTAAGTTTTACTGAAAAACATAATTTAATCAAAATATTTTTTCACTATCGATTGAAATAAAAGATAATTTCAGTTTGAAACTGAGGAAAAAGAAGAAATCTAATACTTCCTGTAGTTTTTTTTTTCTTTTTTATTTATTCTCCCCATATTTTTGGACAAATATGGAGTAATTTAGTTGCTATCATTAGAGAAATGTAAGTAAAGTTAGAAAAAAAAAATAACATCTCGAGAACTATTTTAAATTTTAAAATTCTAATATTAGTTTTGACTCCTGTGGATCAATACGCATAACGGTGTTAATTTCATCGCTATACCTTCCCTATTTTAGGGCGGGGGAGGACATGAAACATAATCAGTCGTTTCATGTAATCGCTTCATAAATTCGTTTCATAAGAATTTTGTTTAAATATGGTCGATTAGAAAGTACGCTTGTTAGAAAACATATAAATTGTTTTAATTGTGTAAAATTCTCATATTTTAAAATGCATTTAAAAAAAAATAGCGATACCGATCACAAGTATATATGAATAAAAAAAAGGGTTGATTGCTATGTTATTAATAATAAAATACGTTGACTTTCTCCTTATGGTTCTCCCTTAATGTCGTCATAAGTCACTCAAAAAGTGAAAGATATAAATCAATCTTTTTCATTATTGACCCATATTAGTGCTAGGCTCGAGAAGTATGTAAATTACATTACTTCTGAAGTACATACGTAAACTGCACTTCTATCATTAATAACGATAAATAAACTTATATTCTGAGAATCGTGAAAAAAAAATCTTCTACTGAAAGTAAGATTTATGGACACTGTAACTTAAATTTTCTTAGACATACAAAATAGTCTACTAATGTTTGTATGCACTAAGAAATTAAATGTTATTGTACCGATGATTGTTGTAAAATTCCTTTCCGCAGCCATGATTGTGGTCCCCATTATAGAGTAGAATATTATTAGGGGAAAAAAGTATAAAAAGTTTTCCATGCTATGGGAAGAAGAATGGAAAATTTCTACTTAAAGCTGACTGTAGTACCGAGACTAAATTGTACAACAAAACAAAACTGATTTTTTTTCTTTTTTTATTACCGACCCTCCTTTAATATCAGTGTTCTTGGAGAGCATTAAATTCTTTTCCATACTTAAGGTTGTACCCTTACACTCGGGCTGTAAATGCAGTTTAGAATAGTCTGCGGAGAAAATGTATATAAGTCCACAAACAAACCTTGCACATATCTGGTACGCTACGCTATTCGATTTCGCTATAAGAATCTTAAATCATACTAAATATACCTAGCAAAGATGATTTTTTTAATTTTAATATTTAATCAAATATTTATAATGGTTGACTTGTTCTTGTAATCTTACGTTATACAGTTAAAAGTCGGTGCTGGCCACATAATAGACAAAATTAATCTAAAATCACAGAAATATTGTATTTTACTATATTTAATTATTTTTTAGCAGGTTTGTTATCTTGAATTTTCTGATTCTACCTAAAATTGTTACTGGGATATGAAAAATTGACCTAAAGCTTGCGACTACCGCTGTAATCCTCTTAAGGAGAGTTGAGAATTTATAAAATCGTTGATATACATGTTTAATTATTTTCTTAATATGTTTGTTGACCCGAATTTCTGGCTGTTATCTAAAACGACTTATGAAATATGACGAAATGTCCTAATATTTTCGACTCCAATTAAACTCCCTTAGAAGGATAAAAATATTAAATTTTATTTTTTTCGTAGATTTTTTATCTGAAATTTCACGCTCATAATTAAAACTGCAGATGGAATATGGCCAAATATCCTAAAAATTTTCGACCCTCCTTTAAACACCCTTAGATGAAAAAGATTTCTAAAATTGCTGACTTGTTTAATTTTTTATTTAAGTATTTTCTAGATGCATTTTCTGGATTTTCACGCTCTTATTTGAAACGGCTGCTGAGATATGAGCCAATGCTCAAGAATTTTCGACCCTCCTCTCTCCGTAACTACTTAGAAGAGGTGGGATTTCTAAAATCACTGAAATATGTGCTTAATTTTTTTTTAGTATTTTCTAGATTTACCAAAAGAGTTACTGATTTTATTTCAAATGCAAATAAAAAGATTTAATGAGAAATAAATATTGTGAAACGAAAACATTTAATTTAAATATAAAAACGATGTTTGTACACTTAAAAAAAGTTTTCGTTTTCAAAGGTTTAAATTTCATTTTGATGATTTGGCGTTTGCCCTTGGATAAAAAGAAGAAAAAAAATGGATACTTTTATGTAGCGGTGCGCAAATATCGCCATTAACTTTTTTGAAATCACAAATAATAGCACTATTTACACATCAGCATTTGCTATATATTTAAAACGCAAATTCCTATTTCATTCCGATTGACTATATAATTCAGATTCAACTGATTAGAATTTTGTAGAACTTACACTGTTACCCTCTCAAGCATACTGACCTCATATGAGGACAGATAAGTCTTGCATTAAGCAAAAAAAATTGGAGTATTCGTTTAAAAAAATTTAGAAACAAAAATAGATTTTTGTGAAGAATGAAAAATAATTTATGCATGAGAGGGTTAAATTAGTAAATGTGATTTATAAATGGTTTAATGTAAAAACCATAGTTCTACGTTGCTTAATAATAGTCACAGGAATTCTGAAATCAAATGAATTCGATTATGAAAGATTTAAAATTTCACTGAATGGATTTTAATGACAGTTAAATACACAGTTGCAAATGACAGTTTTTATTGTTAGTTAAATAATATTTCAGGGATTTTTTTTTATTTTCATCATATCATTCAGAATTGTTTAGTTGTGGAGCTTGCGGAAAAAGCTCTCAATCGTATAGTAAAGAAAATTAGAGGAGTACGCTACAGACAGAGGGCATGTACTAGAGAGTATACTTGCTATAGCTATGGAAATCGTGCAGAGATTCTTAGAGTCCAAAAGTGATACAGCGTACAGCTACTCACATCCATGAGCATTCTATAATCGGGTTAACGCGTTTATGGAAGCTGTATTTAACTATCACAGATATATAAAATGCAAAGAAAAATTTCTTCCGGGTGCTTATAACTTGAATTCTGCTGAATAGATTTTGATGGAACTTACATTTTTAGTTAGATTTTATTTGAAAGGATGTTAGTATAAAACATAGCATTCTATTTTGCTTAGTTAAATAATTATGGAAGAAGTTCTAAATCAGATGAACCTAATTTCGCATGATTGGTCTTTTTTTAAAGTTCCACTGAATGAATTATTATGGGCTTAAACTGTTAGAGAATTTTTAGAGAAGGTTTCGGTGCATTTTCCAGTTTAACTCTTTCCAGCACGGTCAAATTCTATTAGTAAAATAAGAAATTGTCGACTGACACCGGATTTTACAAACGATTTTTTTAATTAAGAATTCCTTAATGTAAACTTTTCAAATGCAAAATTTTATTATAATTTGCAAATTTAGAATTAAAATTAGATTTGCCCGGACTAGGCACATGTGCCGGAAAGGGTCAAAATATTCTGCTAAGAGGATTTCAGTTGAACTTGATCGGTTAACTAATTTTTTAGTGAATGTTTTAGTACAAAATATTCGCTTGATTGGTGTTTCTTGGTCATCAGGTTGCTTAATTATAGAATTATGGGTGAAAATTCTAGAATCAAACGATTCCAATTCTTATTAACAATTAGCCTTTTCAATAAGTCCAATTAACGAATTCTGATGAGATTTGCATTGATAATTTTTCATGGACGCTTTTAAAAGATTACATATTGTTCTATCGTTCTTTACCGAATCCTATACTAAATGATAAACCGAAGAAATTAATCCTTAATAGCCTAAATTTTGTATGATTCAATAAAAAAAAAATAATAATAATACCATAATACGTTCATGTTGTTTTTAGCAATTCGGTTGGACAATCCAAGTAAATATCCATATTGCTTTAAAAGGCATAGTCCAATTCACATATATATTTCGTTAAATTCAAGTTTTCTTTAGAAAAACGATCACCGTAGCGGGTGAAGGCTGCTAGTATTAAGTATATAATTTAACATGTCTTATTTTTTTTCGTTACTGAGTGAAATTAGAAATTTTATTCCTTGTTAAATCAATCATTTATTAGGTTTCGTTCGTAATTATATAAATACGTAGAACCTATATTGTTCGTTCAGACCGTCCGTCCATCTGTTCACATATAATAAAGCAAAAACTGTCAAACCTAATCGTTTCAAATTTAAAATATATAAATTTTGCGTAATTTTCGCGTGTAATTTCAAATTTTCTAAAAATCGGACTATAGTTTAACTACAGGGAAAGTCAAGAGTGTTTCGTACATTACAGCCAATGGAAAAAATAGTTTCATGTATATTTTAATGATGTTTCACCCTTTTGAACATAATAAAATTGATATTCATCTATGAAGTACATGCTAAAATATACATTCTGTACAATCTGTGGTGCAAAGAATATTTGTTATTCTCACAGGGCCACACAAAAGTATTTCTTTACATAATGATATAGATGGAAATGTTTTTGGGGCGTGTTTTCATTAGATTAAACTACTTCACATTTTATGAAATTGATATACTTTACTGAGGTTTATTACAAATCACTTCCTGTAGCAGATAGTATTTACAAGGACACACAAAAGATTTCGTCTACTATACTGTTTCCGAAGTACTTTTTACTATTCCATCAAGATCTGAATACTTATTAAACTTCATTATAGTACGAACGGACCTCATTTGCTACATATGACACGCAATTTCCGATATGTTTTTATTATAGTTCAGTAGTGTTGCTTACCTCTTCGAATCCAGAGATGAGTTTAAATTTCTCTGCCAATCTGTGACATTTCAACAAGTCTCGGACATCGATTGAGGTAAACTTGGCTCCGAGGAAATTGGGAACAACTTCACGACATTTAGGAAAGAAATCTCCCAGCGAAACTAAGAAAGAAATACAAAAGTAAATATGTGTTTTTATAAGCAATGAATGTTTATTTTGAAAATTACGCGTAATTTTGTGACAACATTTTATTTGTTCATTTATTTTCAAAAAATTTCCGCTGCAACACAGCAATTTGGCGTGGGCATGGGCACTGAACTCTATTGTGGAGAATTCAAAGATTTTTTTTTTTTTTTTTTTTGGAGCATTCTTAATTATATAAATACGTAGCACCTTTCTCAGTGTTGAATTCAGGGCATGGTCCGGGGGGGGGGACATTTTCCCCCAGAATCTATGAAATATCCTCCCCCCCCCGGAAATTTGAGATTTTGTGTTTTTTTTAGGTAAAAAATTTCGATTTCCCCCTCCCCCAGAGCTACAAAAGTCCCTCCCAGAGAAAAATGCCTGAATTCAACACTGACCTGACGTCGCACGGTCCGTCTGTCTGTCCGCACAAAATAATGCAAAAACTACCCAACCGAATGTTTTAAAATTTATTAAATGTAATCGTTGCAGAGTTTTGTTGAGTTATTTCAAATTTTATGAAAATCGAATCAAAAAAAGAAAAGTTTTTTCCTTTTATTAAATCCTATCACGTGTAATTAATTTAATGTTATTCCATGACAGATTATGATTCTAGGCTGCCATGGTGATTACTGATTATGCTATCAAATTCTACTATACGTAATTAATTCAGCGATATGTCATGTTAGGTAATGATATTAGGTTATCATGGTGATTATGTTCTGCTTAAGATAGAGTCATATTATTTTCGTATTTTTGAATCTATCACTCGTACTTAATCGTATTACTGAATTTTGTATTCACGTATCTTTGCAGTAGAGTGCAGCAGCTATTGCACCAAAATCTGAATATTTCTAAAACTAGTTGCTGTATGGACGCACTACATTTGCCACATTCGATGTACAATTAACAATTTATTCTATAACTCAATAGAGATAGATAGCTGAAACGTTGATCGCAACGTTTCCGGATAGTTTATTTGCGCCAACGAAAGAGCGCCAAATAGTAACAACTGGAAACAGTAGTATGGGTTTTTCTTTCAACTTTGGCAACGACAATTGCAATCCCTTTTTCAATTTGTACGCAGAGATTTTTTGTTGATGTTGACTGAAAAGTTGGTCGCTCGAAAAATTAAAGAATCTTAAAGCAGCTTTACATTAAATATATTTGCATGGAAAGTCAGTAGAACAAAATATTTACACCACATTAGAATTTTTTTCAGCAAGGCATTAATATTGCAGAAATATATATTTTGCATTTGAAAAAATTAATGAACGGGCAGAGGAGTGAGTAAAATTTTTACAGAAAGAGAAAAACTCTAATGTAAGTATTAATGCTCTCTAATTTATCTAGTATATAATCAATTCAAACACGATTGGCCAAGCATTGCTTCCAAATTAAATAAAAAATTGATTAGATAATCTAAAATAATAATTATTTATCTAGTATATAGTCCGTTCAAACACGATTGGTCAAGCATTGTTTCCAAATTAAATAAAAAAATTGATTAGATATTCTAAAATAATAATTATTTATCTAGTATATAATCAGTTCAAACATGATTGGCCAAGCATTGTTTCCAAATAAATTCATAGCAAACGCGGTAGCGTTTAGTATATCATAAAATGTTTAAGAAATGGAAAATGCAAACGTCTTTTTGAAATTTCTAACGAACTAGCGTATAGTTCTAACGAACTAACGTATGGGAATGACTTTTTTTTTTTTTTTTTTTTTTTTTTTTTTCAAAAGATGGAACTCGACGAGACGAATAAAATGATAACATTAAAAAATTTATCGTAGTTTACTGTAGTTTTTTATTTAACTTTTAACGAAAATATGAAGACGTAAAATTCAACAAGCGATAGCTAACGACCTTGTGGATGGATTAACTCCATTTTTGGTTTATTTTAATCCTTTTGATAAAACTTAAAATAGATTTTTTTTATCTTTGTATGTTTGATGATTGCTGAAAAAATCGATCTTTTGTCTTAAAGTTCTAGTTAAACATTGTTTCTTGTTATTGCTGTTGTAGTTTTTTTAATTCATTGCCACCAAGTTTAAATAAATGTAATTTTTTTATGTATGTAACATGATTTATTCAAATTAAATAAATCGCGTGATAAACATGGTTATTTGTTTTTACTGCGAAACATTTACACTCGTATTCACCAACGCGGATTAACTCTTGAGTCTCTGTTAAATGCTGAGCATGAACATAGATACAGAAAAGAACTTTTCACGCTATGTACTAATAATGAATCATGATATTGGAACTAAATGACAAAATGGCAACAGGCGTAGGTCAACCGTTCTAAAGTAGCGCCATCTATAAACATACTGAAAACGGCTACTATCGTAATGTGGAGAATATTTCAGAAAAAACAAAAAATTACAACACGCGAACTAAGGAACCGTTATGCATAAGCGCCACCTATTTCAAATTTATTTCACCGAACGGTTCTCTTCTTCGAAAGGGAGACGTCCTTCATGCCCAGCATTTAACACGGACTCAAGAGTTAACCTGTGTTGGTGAATACGGGTGTCAGTTTCAGTTCTTTGAATAAAATTGTGAGCGCACTGTAATTTTTTTTCGTTCAACTACTTGGTTTATTTTTCAAACATTATGCATTTCATGTGGTAATGCAATATTTTTCTTAATTATCTAATACAAGAATAAAATTTTGACAGCAGTAAATATTTTGTTTTCAAGGAATAAAAAAATCTTCAGTTTTTATCAAAAAATTTAAATGACTAGTATTAAAAATGCCCTGGTGAGCAACAAAAAAGGTTAATGTGTTTTTAAGTATGAAAAAGTGTTTGACAAGTGCTTCTAATTGAGCATGAGAAAGGACAAGGGGTTCCTTTTTGGCTGCAGCTCACTGTCAATGCCAAATTTAAAAAATAATAATTGCTCTTTTTCCATACAAAAGAAATTTTCGTAAAACTTCTCGTCTTGCTTTTTAGTAAAATTCTCAATCCTACTTTACATGTGCACTGCACTACAAATAAGTTTTTTGTGCAGTTCTACGCCGTGGGCATGCTTGGTGGCACTGCAATGAGTATGATACGCTGCAGGAACTAAGGTTTCTGGCACTATTTTTTACATACTTGGTCTTACATTCATGTTTAATTACACTGCGTTTTTTCTGGCTATTTCTTTGCACTACACATTTTTATCGTAATGCAAAGCGCAAATATGTTTTTTTTTTTTTCAAATTTGGCATTGACAGTGAGCTGCAGCCAAGAAGGGACCCCTTGTCCTTTCTCATGCTTAATTACTCAATTAGAAGCACTTGTCAAACACTTTCTTATACTTAAAAACATATTATTATTATTATTATTATTATTATTATTATTATTATTATTATTATTTGCTCACCAAAGCATTTTTGATACTAGTATAAAAATGATTAGATAATCTAAAGTAATAACAAGGAAAAAAAAACGTGAATGTGTCTCTGTGTGTCGACTGTCGACGCTGTTCTGAAGAGATAGCTGCACGTAGAGCTACAAAATTTGAGGGTAAGGTACCTCTGTATATGAAGTTTTGCATCTCTAAGCTCTATTTTCGAATTTTTGATTAGATTTCTTAAATGTAATTTTTTATCTAATTTTTTAGCGTTTTTTTTTTATTTTTTTATTTTTTTTTTTTTTTATTGTGTGTAATGTTTTGAGGCAGTTTTTCCACATTAGTGAAAGGAATATGATTTCATTCTTTTAACCCAATATAGTAAGCTTTGTTGTAATCTCAATAAAGGTTATTCGGAATTCATACAGCGATTTTTTGATTTTTAGAGAATTTTTTCTATGGATTTTTAGAGCTTTTTCACATTTTGTGGTATTTATTTTATATTGATAAAAGGAATTTTGTTTCAAACTTAGCCTCATCTACTACATTTTGTCTGCTACGATTTTTCAATTTCAGCAATTTTTAATGCGATTTTTAGAGATTTGTTTTGCCTTAAGTGCATTTTTTTTTCATTCATGAAACATTTTCGATTACAATGTTTTACCCTATTCGAATAAATTTTCACCCTTGAAATTTTTGAATATTGAGTCATTTTTAATGCAATTTTGAGTGATTTTTAGCTTTTTTCCGAGTTGTGCGACAATGGAAAATGAAATTTTGTTTCAAATTTTTGACTAATCCTTCTATACATAAACGAATTGGCCAATAAAAATCTGCTTAGAAACGGGGGGGGGGACCATCGGGGAACTCGGCTCTGTCGTCAATCGCCAAACATGGCGATCAAAATTGCTCGCAAAAAGTAACTCTCTCGGCGATATTTCCAGTATTTCGTGTAATTTCAACAGACTCCCATTGAAATCCAATTGTGCCCCTTTTTGTTTGCATTCTTATTTTTTTTCTTTTTAAGTAAGAGTTGCCCTTTAAAAAACTTGAACCGTTGAAAATGTAATAAATAATATTTTTTACTATATCTATCAAAATTTTGGTTACAATTAATTTTTGTATCGTAATTTCATCAAATATCTTAAATTCTTTCATATGACCATCCCTTTTCAAATAATGTATAAGTTGCTTAACGGAGTTTCGTTCAGATGCACTTTTGTTAAGAATAAAGTGTGCTCTCAGGTGATGAATGTGGAATTAATAGAACGTAATTTTGTTAAAATTTGGAAATCTAACAGGGCGATCTGTTTTAAACTTTAAGATAGTTTATACACATAATAATAATAATAATAATAAAATAAAGCAGAATGTGCGGCCCATTTTGGGGGGGGGGGGCGGAGGGAGGAACAAAATTAAGAAACATAACACTGTGGACTGTTTGAAACTTTATAATAGTTTATAATACATAGTGCAAATTTTAAAAATGAGAGATTATTATATTGCTAACATCTACTTTTGATTTGATAATGTAAGGTTATACGAATTTGACAACAATTATAAATATTTAAGGGGGCTCAGCGCTTGAAAAGTTTTCAAAAAATCGATTTTTTTTTATTATCTAGTTTGATTATTCAATTAATTCTGCAAAAAACCGCATAAAAATATATGCATTTTTAACGGAGTTATAAACATATATGTATCAACACTTTCATAGCAGCACCCATATAATTTCAACAGTAAGTCGCGTTTTATCAAAACTTGATTTTTGACGACTAACACCAAGATTTAAAAAAAAAACTATTTGATAGAATGGCTCAATTTTTTTTCTTTCTTTTTTTTTTCCATGCATATAACATAATTATCTATAGAGTGAATTAATAATTTATTTTAGATAGTTTAATATTTTGAGTATTTTTAATGAAAAAGAAAGTTGTATTTTTAGGGTTTTTTAAATTTTCAAAATTGAGAGTTTTTTTTAAAATGTTTTTTTAAGTGATAGTTATATCCTTAATTCATTCTATAGATAATGATATTATATGCATGCATAAAAAAAGTGAAGCCATTCCATCAAACAGTTTTTTTTTTAATCTTTGTGTTAGTCTCAAAAATCAAGTTTTGAGAAAACGCGACTTAAAGTTGAAATTATATGGGTGCGGCTTTGAAAGTCTTGATACATAAATGCTTATAACTTCGTTAAAAATGCAAATATTTTTATGCGGTTTTTTTCATTGAGTTCAGAGTTAATGGAATAATCAAACTAGATAATAATAAAAAATCGATTTTTTTTCAAAAGTTTTCAAGTCCTGAGCCCCCTTAAATAGTTATTAAGAAAATATTCTTTCTTTTCTAATTTCATCTTTGTTAGCTATATTTTGTTTCATTCACGATTCTTTTAGAGAAACCGAATAGCGAAGCGGCTGAAGGCTGTTAGTAAAAGTTAATAAACTTTACTTACTTTCGACTCCAGAAAAGGACGGAATGTGATATAACAACAAAGGCAAAGTCGGGGCTGCTGAAGATATTTCTTTGAAGTACTGTACCAGTTGCTCTGAAATCATAAAAATAATAATGTAGGATTTATGCTTTTTCAAATAATAGTTATTGCAATAACAATATATTTTAAATATTATAATATCTGAGTAAGGTACAGCCGAAGTTTTTGGATCAAATTCAAAATTTTTGGAACAAATTCAAAGTTTTTGAAACAACTCGAAAAGCAACGCCAAAAAGATCATTTTGTCTTGAAAAGCAACGCCAAAAAGATCATTTTGTCTTGAAAAGCAACGCTTTACAAGACAAAATGATCTTTTAAAATTGCTTGACTGAAATCAAATTATATAAGAACATATTTATAAATGTATTTAGTAATGAATATGTATTCAATAATGTCGCTTATTGTCAAACAATGATCACTAAGTACATCTTCTGATATTATCGATATGTTGTTCATATTATTCGAAGTGGATGGCTACCAGGTTCTGATCATCCACGAAGGATTCTCTATACCATCTTTAAACTTTTTATGCCAATCAAATACTACTTTTTAGAGTTCCGTACTTAAAAAGCAAAAACGGAACCATTATAAGATCACTCTCGTGTCTGTCTGTCCGTCTGTCACAGTCCTTTTACTCGTAAACTAAGAAATGTGGAAAATTCAAATTGGGGGAAGTAGTAAAGACTATTTAAGCGAGTTGTTTTTAAGCAATGTAAATCAAGAAAAGAAGTTTAAATACGCAATTTAAGTCAAGATGAGAGAAATCTTTAAAATACAACTCATTTTATGATCCAATTATTTACAACTATTTCCTGAGAAGCCAAATCCATTCTTTTGTTTTAAGAGTGTACGATTTTTCTTTTAATAATACAGTGAACTCCTTAGCGACGAGAGCATTTTGCTTAATTTTTTATTTTTAACCATCTGTTTTTTAATACAGAAAATTTTCTGTAGTTGAATTTCGAAAATGCTTCAAGTAAACAAGGTAAACTTTAGAATAAAAATAATTATTGCGAGTAACAAAGAATTCTGAGAATTTTAAGTGACAAGGGGTTAATTATTCAATGTTTATTATTGGACGGGACCCTCTGAACCCTCATTCGCAATTTCGAAAAACAACAGAGTAAAAATTCTTATCTCATTAAAACAAAATTATTTTTCAGACGATAAAATAAAATATAACATTGTTCTATTTTGAAAAGCATTATTTTAAATTAAAATCAGAGATGCGGCAAAATATATTAGATTCGACTAGCTGTACTTGGATGCAAAACTTCCATTTTACGTTATTTCCTTGAAAGAGTAAAAACAATTGAAAAAAAAAATAGATAGATATATATATTAACGAAAAATATGTATTAATAAGAGAAAATATATATATTAACAAAATCTGCGATGAAACAAAATATCACACATATACGGTTTAGTTACACTTAGATAAAAATTTCCATTCCCCGTGAATAAACGTACTTTTCTGTATTCATGAAACTTATAGGAAATAAACTATGCTACTTTCTTTTTTAATATAAAAAAGAACTTTTCAAAACGTGCCTGTAATAGCTTTTAAATTAAAATTATTATTATCATTATTATAACCGAAAAAAGATATCTTCTGAGGTTCATACAATGAAAAGAGGTGAAAAAAAAAACAGATTTCATAAGTTCAATATATTGTAGCTTTTCTTCATTTGCATTTACATAAATTTCTCACTGACTCCTGCCGCAGGAGCTTATTTCTCGCAAAAATTTAATAAAACCTGAACATAATTTTGAGAAAGGGGAACAGTGAATAAGAAATGAGACGCTATTTTGTAGTCACGTTTTGATTTTGATAAGAAAGGAAAACAAATTAGCGGATTTCAAAAATGGGAGCCTGTTATCACGTTCGTTGGAGAAAGTATTGAAAAGTAATTTAATTTTTTTTGCTCATTCGTTTTTTCTTTGTAATTGATTGTAATTTAAATATTAAGTTAATCTTTTTTTTTACACTTTTTTATTGAACTGAAGCTGGTTTTTATGCGTAAAGAAATAATTATATGGAAATATGTAATCGATTTTAACAGACGCCTTGATCTGCCAGAAATGACAAAAATTGTGTATAAATGTCTGTTTCCGTTGATAGTAAGTACAGTGCGTTCCAAAAATATATGAATATATCCTCAAAATATATGAACAGGAGGCATTTTGAACTAAAAGTCCAAAAAATTAAAGAATAAAGAAAACTAATAATCATGAAAATAAAAAGAACATTGCCCAGTTAAACTGATGGCGTTGAGCTCACAGGCTACGCATACTAATTGTACATTACAGCCTTATATTTTCAAGGGTTAATTCCGTTCGAAAAAAATATTAAGAAGGGGAAACAGCTCTTCCCTTTCCCCTTTTTTATACTTAATCAATGAACCTCCTAAACTATCAAGGACATGCTTTATTATATAAAAAATCTATATCCAAAATTCAGAGCAAATCGGATAATTCTTAATAAAAATCCATTTAACATTTATATAATTTAAGAGGAGTTATCCCCCTCTTTTATACTTAACCATTAAACTTCCAAAACTATTCAGAGATTTCTGACAATTCTGCTTGAAAAACCCATTTATATAAATTAAGGGGAGGGGCATTAGAAGCCCCGTTTCCCCTGTTTATACTTATTCAATGAACACCTAATAACAGTCACGGAATCGCCTTATCAGAATGATCCTATATTTAATTTTTGAACGAAAACTGTTAATTCTGCATGAAAATCTCGTTTATATCAATTAAGGGAAGGGGCATGAGCCCCCGTTCCCCCTCATATACATATCGAATGAACTCCAAAAACTAATCAGGGAAGCGCCTTATCGGGATATAACTATGTACAAAATTTCAAGTGGATCGGATATTTTTATCATGAGTTATCGCATTACACACGTACGAACGTACGAACGTACATACAGAACGGGCGGGCACATAAGCTCTCTGGCTATGATAGCCTGTGAGCTAAAAATAATAAGCATATGGAATCATAACATATATTTGTTACAACAAAGAAATGTTAGTATAAGTTTTACAGAATTTTCAAGGTCTCATTTCTGTACAATGAAGTGTAATAATGAAGTTTAGTCAAAATGTGGCTTAATTAGCAATTTTTGAATTATTCCTAAAGTATAATTTCGTTCTAATAAAAAAAGAGACATATAAATATTACTTGGTATATTTCATCTATTACGCGAGCAACAGTGTAGCAGAATCTGTTATTTAAATTTTTGCTGTTTCCGTTACATATTCTAGGAATCGCAGTTTCCTAGAAAAATTTTAGGAACACTTCCAGGAGATATTGTTCGTATATAGTGTTGTAACTGATCTTTTTGCAACCGTGCAATTAACCGTGTCCCTGTACATGAACAATGAAAGTTATGCACACTTTAATTTTATGTAACCATTTGTCAAAAAATATATCAATTTCAATATGTTCGAAATAATGTAACATGATTAAAACACACTGGAAATTATTGCTTCCCTAGTGACTGCAATGCAACAGAATTCTTTTGAGTGCCCTTGTAAAGTAACGCTTAATGCTATGCATACCCTATTCCATAACAACAGGCATCTTGTAGCGCATTTTAGACATGTATACAAATTTGGAATTGTGAAAGCTACACAAAACTACCGGACAACAGCTATGTCAATGTTTTATGCACACAAAAAAGAGTAATAAGAAGTTCTAATATGGGGGAATTCGGGCACATTGATACATGGGGCACATTGATACACCCCCTGTACTGCTCAATGGGTCATTACAGGAAGTTTCACAACAATTCCAAAAGGTGCTGTTAGTACTCTCAACTAACTATATACAGAAAGTCTTGGAATGATTCAGTAGTTTGATGAAATGGGACGGGTGATTTATAGTTTTTGTAAGTCAAAAGTAAATTTGAGTTGTACAACTGAAATTGTATTATACAACTGTTCCAGCATTTTCAACCGAAAAGAATACTCTCCCTGGAAAGTAAAGCTACTCTTTATCAGTTCCTCATTCTTTATTGTTAGATAAATTATGAAGTGTTCAATTTGTAACTCATTTTATTTAAAATGGCTATATGGGGCACATTGATAAGTCTATGTCGGGGCACATTGATGCAACCTAAATCTTTTTCTAGTTCATTTTTTTCAATACCTTTTATTATTTGTTTTACTATACACTTGTTAATCCAACCATTTTTCGCCAAAAATTTCTAATATTAGTTTTTATCGAAGTGAAATAGGTCTAATTTCTTTATATTAGAACAATTTATAGTATTTTTGCAAACAGAAGACGTACGAATTTACCCAACATCTAGTGCTAGTAGAACTAACAAAAGAAAAGTACGGCAGCCTGGAAAATCTCAAATTTATATCGATTCTAAAGAGAAAAAAGTATTTTTGATATGAGAAATGTTAAGTAAAGAAACAAACTGCAGAACAGCACAGGATAACTATATTATAAACAGAATTTTAAATATAATTATCCTTTATTTACTGTTTATAAACCGATTTATAAACAGAAAACCTGGTAATTTTTTTTATCTTTCCTAAGAAATAAGATAATGCTGCGGTTGAAGTGCTAGATATGACAAAGTTACCACAGCCAACAATCAGACAAGGAACAGCCAGAACATCAGGTCATTATACATTTAATTTTGATTACTTTAATCTTGCTTACAAATAATTTCTGGGTGATTTGATTTTCCACAAATAAATGTAAAATGTTTGCTAACTATTTTTCTATGAAAAATATGCATTGGTGTTATTTTGTCTCTATTTTTTTTCAGACGTATCAAAGTGTATCAATCTGCCCCGGGGATGGAGCACATTGATACAAATGACTTTTTTTGAATTTTTAAAAATTACATGCAAAAATAATGTATAAAACAACGATTGTACATTTTTATAACACACTACAGAAGTTTTGCTAACACCACATGGAAAAATAACTTGAAATTTCTGCTTTTTGGACACCAAAAAAATTCTTAGAAAAAATATGTATCAATGTGCCCCAGTTCCCCATATATATATATATTTAATCTTTAAATTTTCTAAAAAGTTTTTATTGTATTGCATTTTTTTTCTGCTAAAAATGACGTTTAAAGGATGTTTCTATCTTAATTGAAACAAGAAATGTTAATTTTTTTCGTTTTGGTTTGTTTTCATAATCTATCTTTCAAGCAATGGCTGTCATGGTAACGATTTATTTTAAAATGCGTTTTTTCTTCATGGTGGGTTTTTTCATCATTTCTCATATTAAAATTGTTATAAGTCAGAAAACGTTAAAAATAAATGGTTCAGAACTGGAACATGTCTTTTTCAATCGTTTAATTTTGATTCAGCAAATGTGAAAAAAAAATACTTTTAAAAGTAATTTTTAAGGTATATAATTAAAAAAAAATTAATTTAAATGTTTTTAATTTTTATTTAAATTAATATTTTCAAAAATGCTGAATCAAAATTAAAGCTTATATATTTTTATTTATTTAAATGAAAATAAATTGAAATTCTGCAAATAATATTTCGAGTTACATCGATTTTAGATCACCGAACTTTTTAAATAAACTATTAATTAATTAATTTTTTTTTAATTATAAGAAGTTTTATCACATGATTTTGTTTTCAGATGATCTGGTTAATTGGCACAAAAAAATTCAGAATTTTAACTGAGTAAATAAAATTATTTTAAAATGTATTCTGAATACCCAAGCGTACTTAGATTTTTCTTTTGAAAAAATGGTGCAAAATAGAATTTAAGAATAATCTTCTGTGGCAAGCTTTTATTGTATACAGAAGGGCAGTATTACATGACTGATGCACGTTTACTAATAAAAATAACGAATGTAAACAATATATAGTTTATTTTACTAAGAACATTAAGATAAATACAATAAAACCTCCCTAAAGCGACCATGTTCCATTTCAATAAAAATTGGTCACTCTAATAAGTGGTCTCTTAATGAAGGTCATGTTTAAATCTAGATTTTAATTGTTGTAAAAAGATAATAATTAAGATTACTAAAATTTATTTTTCACATTAGGAAATTATTTAAAAATGTAAGTATCCAAACAAAAGTTATTTGCGTAAATTAATTAGTACAAAGCGTTTAATTAGTGGATTTAAAAAATGAATGTATTGACATTTAAATTTTATTGTAAGGTTTTATCTTTTACAACTTTTTTTTTCCAAATCCATTCGAAATTCGAGAAATAAATACATTTTTTTTTTTTCGGACGGGAGCAAATAATGACGATTTCATTACTTTATGTAGGGGAAAGTTGGATAAAACCGGGTAGATGGATAAAACAGGAAAGCAGGCTTTATGTTTTTTTGTGCGGCGGTTTCTAGCCGAAACTTTTAGAATTACTTTTTGGCGAGTTTCATGCCAACTCCCATTAACCAGAAGTCGTGTAAACAAACTCATTTCGCAGTGGTGAACTTTTAAACATTTCGCGTGAAAATGTTAAAAATTTGAAGTCTGCAATTTGACGTTACCAATTTTAAATACCAAAGGATTTAGATTAAGTAAGTATAACGTATGATAGTCTATTATTTACTCGTTATTTTAACGTATTGTATTGGTGTCTACGAGTTATCTGAACAACGCTAGAGTAACATTTAATCAAAATGGTTTGGTCGGACAAAACCGGTATGCAGATGGTCGGACATAACCGGGAAGTTTCCGGTTTTGGCCAACTCATTTGTTTGCGCTATTGAAATAGAATTAACTTGGTTATGCATTGTTTGTCGATTTATAAATATTTAAAAACTATACAAAAAATACTGTTTAAATTAAGTTGTTACATAAAAGATTGTTTTTAGTCATTTTTATTGCAACGTCTATCCTTAATTCAATCCGTTAAGAATTAGAACTCGATTAGAAGAAAAAGAAAAGATGGAACAACAAGGCAAGAAGAATTTAACTCTAAAGCTAAGCTTTCCATGATTACAGAAAAGAAAATGTGATGTGAAAAAAATGTCCTTAAAAAAACCCTTGACATCAAACGAGGAGGAAGATGAAAGTGAAGCATATATCTTTTGCAACGGCTTACATGAACAATCTAAACCTAAGGAGAATTGGATGCAGTGCCTTCATTGCAAAGGGTGGGCACATGAAGCATGCAGCAATGCAAATGAACAAGATCGAACCTTCATTTGAGATTTTTGCGCCTAACAATTTTAATTTAGAAAGCATAACTTAACTCATTTTTATTTTATGTAAATTTGATACAGATTCACATTCTATAAGTATAATATGTCAATTTTCCTTAAATAAATAGTATAATTGCAAAATTACAATGTGCTTTTAATTATTTTTTCCAGTTCCCGGTTTTATCCGACCTTGTCGGACAAAACCGAGACATTGCACACTTCTAAAAAAAGTGTTGTTATGACCGCAATTTCTATTGTTTGGGACTGAATGAATGCTCTTTTTCTTCCTAAGGAATCAATTTATTGTTTTAACACAAATTTTGGCTGTTTTGTTCTCATAGTGCACAATAATGAAAAGAAAAACATTAGGGTCTCGGTTTTATCCGACTTTCCCCTATTTCTTTGAGAATTTTCTGGCAGAATAAGGCAGATGAGTTTATTGACTGTCATTCTTAATTGGCCATCAGAGTTAGAGGTCTGCACGGGCCGAAATTTCCAGACCCGAGTCCGACCCGAAAGTTAAAATTTTGACCCGGGACTGGCCCGAACCAAAGACATATTGGCCCGACCCGGCCCGGCCCGAAAGTTAAAATTTCGGCCCGAGCCCGGCCCGGCCCGAACGAAAAAAATATTGGCCCGACCCAATCCGTCCCGAGAGTTAAAATTTCGGCCCGAACCCGGCCCGGCTCGGGTTAATTTCAACAGAACATTGATCTTTACTCTAACGGAAGAGTTCAGACCAAAAAAAAACTTTTCTTAGTCTTTTATTTTCTTCCATGTTTATAATCTCTATGCAGAAATGCCATAGGCTGCGATATTTACGCTTTTAATGAACCTTTGTTTGGTGTATGTAAATGTTTCAGTTATCATTAGTATTATTAATACATAAAAAAATCTAAAAAATGGTATATGGTAAAAGTAAAATCTTCTAAGACACTGAAAAAAAAAAAAAAAAAATACGTTTCCTTCTTAGCAGATGAAAATGTTTAATATATATTTTTTTTCGCGTATTGTTGTATTCATTTTGCATGAATGAGCAGTTTAAAAGAAATTTGCAGTTTTCAGTTTAAACAAAAATTCTGTCATAATCATGTTTTTTTATTTATTTATTTATTTATTTATTTATTTTATGTGTTAAATTCTATTTTAAGACGCCTAGTGATCTACGATTCTTTAAAAAGAATAAATTCTAATGTTTAATTATAGACTAATGATGACTTAAAAGTATATGTCTATTTTGCAAAAAAATTTGGAGCAAGCCAAACTTTACTGATTTATGAACAGACTTTTCCACGTCGAGAAAAGGATTTTCATACGGGAAGATTCAACAGGAACTGATTATTTAGGTCCGTGAAGACTAGGAAGAACAAAATTAGTCTCGGCTTCGTACGGAAAAAATAAGTTAGACTCGGCCCGGCCCGATACTCCAGGGAAAAAAAATAAGCCCCGAGCCCGACCCGGCCCGAAAAGATTAGTGACTAGACCCGTCCGGCCCGGCCCGAATGCAGTTAATGAAAATCGTCCCGAACTCGGAATGAGACCGAGGCCCGGCCGGTGCAGACCTCTAATCAGAGTTAAACTAATTGTCTAAAAAGGTACAAAAGGATTTAAATGCTTAAAAAATACCGGAATAAAAAAAATCTAAACTTAGTTTAGAAGTTTGATGAAATGTGCTCTCTGGAATTGTTTTTCTACTAAAACGTTCTTCAAACGACCAGATAAAAGCGGAATTTCTTTCTTTTTTTTTTTTTTTTTTTTTTTTTTTTTTTCAAAGAAATTGATCGTTTATGGTGGGTGTTCAACTGAGATGGTTTCTGAATGGAGGTAAAATCAATATTGTACGTATGGAAATAAATTTCGTTCCATGAAAAAAAAAAAAAAAAAAAAGATCTTTCAAGGAGGTGTTTGCTTAATGAAGGTGGTCACGCAGAGAGATTTCACTGTATGCTCAATTTGTCCGCCATCAGCAGCAATGTATCCCAAGCTAAAACAAGTCCGAAATTTGCACATCAAATGGAACAAATGAGTTGCGTTCGTACTATAACGAAGTTTTAAGAATATTCAGATCTCAGCATAATAGATATAGTACATAGGATACCGTATAAGAATCAGAAATATTTTGTGGGTCCCTGAAAATACTACCTTTGACAATAAAGTTCGGTGAATAGTCCCGTAACATTAATATAGAGGAAATATTAACAAAAGTTACCGTACCATCCTTCAAAATAATCATTTCCTATAACAATGCACCGCTGAGATCTTCTATACATGTCCTATGAAATTTGCAAGAAGTCTCCTTTTGGGAGGGAATTCGAAAGCTTCGTCACGTTTCGTTGGATGTCAGCAATAGGGTTAAATCTCTTTCAAAGAGAGTTTGAGTCGTGAAAATAGGAAGAAGTCTTGAGGATTGCAGATCTGGCTAGCATGGTGGATGTTCAATTTGCACAACCCTTCATGAATTTCTTTCGGTGTCTTGAAAAGTTAAAAACTAAGCTTTAAACTGATCTTTTATTCGTTCATTTTCCTGTTCTCAGTTAGAAACCAATTCACTGAAGAAGCACTTAGTAAAGCACGTCTTACACAGAACATAAACGATGCTCAACTGAACAATGGTAGGAAAATATTGTTAATACTTGCCTCTATGCATGTTTTGTTTCCCCAGTGTTGCCAGATCGGACGTTCTGAATTCATTCACCGAACTTTATTGTCAGAGGTAGTAGTATCTGCTTTCAATTATACAGATAGCAACTAGTAATAAACCCCAAAAACGTATATGAATTTCATAAAACATGAAATAGTTAAATGAAATTAAAACGCGCCGCAAACAGTGCTTCTGCCTGTGCCATTATATAATAGAATATTTTTGTGTAACACTTTAAATTAATAACAAATATTCTTTGCACCACTGATTGTATAGAATGTATATTTTAGTATATATTTCATAGATGTATATCAATTTTATTATGGTCGAAAAACTGTAACATCGTTAAAATGGATTTGAAAATATTTTTATCATTGGCTATAATGTAACGGAATGCTTTCGATTGTTCCTGTACTACACATCCGATTTTCATACAATTTGAAATAATTTGACAGAATTATGCAAAAATTATGTATTTTAAATTTCAAACATTTCGGTTGGGTAGTTTACGCGGTGTTATACGTGGACAGACAGACAGACGGACGAAGGGACGGAACAACTACTACAGGTGCTACGTATTTACATAATTACTAACACACCAAAAAACCTACAAGTCAATAACTATGTCTTTTTTTTTTTAGAAACACGAAAAATTTTCATGCGTGCCCATAATAACTTTTAAATTAGAGTTATTATTTTTGTTATTAGAGAATTTCGAGGTTCGTTCGACTAAAGGAAATGTAAATCTTTCGAGGTTTCAATATATTTCGTTTTCTTTATTTGCATTTACATAGGCTTGCCACAACAGAAATTACTTTTCCCAACTAAAATTTAATAAAACCTGAATATAATTTTGAAAAAGGGAAGCGGAGAATAAGAAATGAAGCACTGATTATAGTCACGTTTTAATTCTGATAAGAAAAGAAAAATAAATTAAGGGCGTTTCAAGACTGGGAGATATCACGTCTACATGGGGAAGTAATTTCGAATCTTTTACTCTTTTTTTCTTTTTTATTGGAAATATCTGAATTTGGAACTTTTGAACAAATTGAAATTAAGTTAATAAAATTACATATGCGTAAGTCTCATTAAGTTATTTTCGCTTGATTGTTCCTGTAAAGGAAATTGAAAGTAGAGTTTGGTTAAAGTATTCCGGTGATAGAGTGCTGAATTTATAGAAATGTATTTTTCTCTTTGCTGCATTTTTAACTTAGCTATAGTCGCATAACTAAACCGGCAAAGTTATTTTTTTAATAACTTTTAGTTTTATCAGATGCTTTTTAATTAAAAAAAATAAAAAAAAATAAAAAATGAAATAAATTTGTATGTAGTATAATATACAATCCCGAATTCATTTTGATGTTTAAAAACTCATAAAATAACAAAGATAGATTAAAATTAATAACATAAATGGTTAGATAGACTCAAAACGTTTCATGACCCTTGTCAATGAACTTCCACGTGTGCCACCTTCGTCGCATGGAGAATATCAAGTCGATAGTCAATTTCACGCCAGGTAGCGGCAAGCATGTCGGCGTCCACAGAAGCTATTGCGGTTGTAATTCTGGCTTTTAAGTCATCAATGTTCGACACTCTCCTCCTGTAAACATCGTCCTTTACAAACCCCCGAAGGAAAAAGTCCAGCGGCGTATATCAGGTGATCTGAGTGACCAAAGAATTGGACCTCCTCGCCCAATCTATCTTCCTGGAAAATGGTCATTCAAAGAAGTACGAATGATGGTACCCTAATGAGGTGGTGCACCATCTTGTTGCAAAAAGACATGAGGCTCAAGCTCTTCTAGTTGTGGAAATATGAAGTTTTCCAACATGTCTAAGTATACGACTGAAGTTGCCAACATGCTTGCCGCTACCTGGCGTGAAATTGACTATCGACTTGATATTCTCCGTGCGACGAAGGTGGCACATGTGAAAGTTCATTGACAAGGGTCATGAAACTTTTTGAGTCTATCTAACCATTTATGTTATTAATTTTAATCTATCTTTATTATTTTATGAGTTATTAAACATCAAAATTGGTCCGGGACTTTATAAACACCCTGTATTTTTTGAAAACAAACAGGATTTTTCTTTAATTCCGTTTCATCTGAAATAAATGAGGAACCGAATTAGCCACGAATCTGATGTCAAACTATAGAAAAATGAGTTTGCGCTTCACAATATGGTAAAGTACAGTGCCTAATTATAGTAGCAAAGGGATGTGTTTCGTTCCTGCCTCGAAAACGTGGGCCAGATAAAGAACAGATGTCAGTTGCAAATTTGTGAAATGGTCTCGAATTAGTATGAAACAATATTTTAAGTGTGAAAAATATTTACAAGCCTCGAAATGTATTTTTTTTTATCCAATCCCTAGTTTAAATATGTCACTAATTGTTTACAGAAGGACAGTATTATCTGGCGATGAACTTTTTTTAATAAAATGAATGAATGTAAACAACATACAATTTCTTATTTGTTATTTTAAAAAGAAAATCAAAATAAGTATACCCAATTTGTCCACCATCGGCAGCAATGTGTTCCAAACTTTAAAAAAAAAAAAAAAAAAAAAAAAACCTACAAAACAATAATTATGCGATTTTTTTAGAAACAAGAAAACTTCGAAGCATGTGTCCATAATACCTTTCAAATTAGTGTTATTATTTTTGTTATTACAGAATTCCGAAGTTGGTTCGAGAAAAAATCTTTCGTGGTTCCAATATATTTCGCCTCGTTTATTTGCATTTATATAGATTTCCCACAACAAAAATTACTTTTTCCAACAAAAATTTAATAAAGCCTGAATATAATTTTGAAAAAAGGAAGCGTAGAATAAGAAATGAAGAACTGATTTTAGTCACGTTTTAATTTTTACAAGAAAAGAAAACAAATTAAGTGCGTTTCAAAATCTGGAGATCACGTGTATGAGGAAGACATTTCAAATCTCTTGCTCGCCCCCCCTCCCCCCACACACACAACCTTCTCTGTCAGAAGTTTCTGAATTTGGTAGTTTTTAGCAAATTGGAATTAAGTTAATCAAATTACATAAGCTTAAAAGTCATTAAGTTATTTTCGCTTGATTGTTCCAGTAAAGGATATAGAAAGTAGAATTTGGTTAAAGTATTCTTGTGATAGAGTGCCGAATTTAAAAAAAAAAAAAAAATATTTTCCTCTTTGCTGGATTGTTAAATTAGCTATAATCTCATACCTAAATCGGAAGTGTTATTTTTCTCATAACTTTTTGTTTCATCAAATGCTTTTTAATTTATAAAATATGAAAAACAATAAAATTGAAATTTTTTATGTATTATCTTTTTCTTATAACTTTTTGTTTTATGAAATGCTTTTAATTTTGTAAAATATTAAAAATCAATAAAAACGAAATTTTGTATGTATTTTTTAAAACAAACAGTATTTTCCTTCAATTCCGTTTCATCTGAAATAAATTAGAAAACGAGTTAGCCACGAATCTCATGTCAAACTATAGAAAAACGATTTTGCGTTTCACAATATGGTAAATTATAGTGCCTAATAGTGGCAAACTGATGAGTTGCATTCTTTTCTCGAAAACGTGGTTAGATAAAGAACAATTTCAATCATAAACTTGTGAAATGGTCTCGAACTAGTATGAAATAATATTTTACGTGTAAAAAAATATTTGCAAGCTTCGAAATGTATTTTTTAAATCCAATCACTAGATTAAATAAGTCACTAATTGTATACAGAAGGGCAGTATTATATGGCGATGCACGTTTTTTAATAAAACGAATAAATGTAAAGAACATACAATATGTTATTTTATAAAGAAAATCAAAATAAGTATACTCAATTTGTCCACCACCGGAAGCAACCGGAAGAAAAAAAAAACTACAAGATAATATGTTATTTTTTAAAAAACAAGATAAACTCCGATGCGTGCCCATTATAACTTTCAAATTAGGGTTCTTATTTTGTGATAACAGAATTCCGAGGTTTGTTCGAGAAAAGGAAATGTAAATCTTTCGTGGTTCCAATACATTTCGCCTTCTTTATTTGCACTTACATAGGCTTGCCACAACAGAAATTACTTTTCCCAACTAAAATTTAATAAAAGCTGAATATAATTTTGAAAAAGGGAAGCGGAGAATAAGAAATGAAGAACTGATTTTAGTCACGTTTTAATTTATATAAGAAAAGAAAACAAATTAAGGGCGTTTCAAAACTGGGAGATGTCACGTGCAGGGGGGAGTAATTTCGAATTTTTTACTCTTTTTTATTTTCTTCTTTATCAGAAGTTTCCGAATTTGGCAGTTTTGGACAAATTGAAATTAAGTTAACAAAATTACAAATGCTTAAAACTCATTAAGTAATTTTCGCTTGATTGTTCCTGTAGAGGAAATGGAAAGTAGAGTTTAAGCAATCCAGTCATTGAGTGCCGAATTTATAGAAATTTATTTTTTATTTTGCTGGATTATTAAATTAATTTTAGTCTCATAATGAAATCGGCAATTTTTTTTTATAATAGCTTTTTTTTATTTAGTGCTTTTAAATTTATAAAATATAAAAAACAATAAAAATGAAATAAATTTGCATATATTATAATATACTTTTCAAATTCCTTAATTCCGTTTCATGTGAAATGAATTAGGAGCAGGGCCGTAACTAAGGGGGCGCTATGGGTGGCTTAGCCCCCCCCCCCCCCTAAAATATTTTCAGCCCCGCCTGGAAAAGATTCCAAGGTCACTGAATGAATTTCTGTTCCGAAAATTCAAATGAAATACTGTTCAAAAATCTAACATGATGTTTAATTTTGCACCAGCTATATACTCAAAACTTTCATCTTCATAAACTTTTCTTAGCATAAAATGAAGTTATTATAATAGTTTAATAAGAAACAGAGTATCCACAATGTGAATATACACTAATTTATCTTTCTGCGTCAGAGAGAGAGAAGAAAAAGTTATCACCCCCCCCCCCCCCCCTATTATTCACTCTTAGCTAAGGCCCTGATTAGAAGTCGACATAGCCATGAATGTAATGTCAAACTGTCGAAAAGCGAGTTTGCGCATTTCATTGAGGTAACTTACAGTGCATCCATAGTAGCAAACTGAGAAATTGCGTTCCTATCTCGAAAATGAGGCTCGATAATGAACAAATATCAATTACAAACTGGCCTCAAATTAGTATGAAACATTATTTTACGTGTAATAAATATTTATAAGCTATGAAATCTATTTTATAAATCCAGTGACTTGTTCAAATAGGTCACTAATTGTATACAGAAGGGCAGTATTTTAAAGTGGACTCGCGTTTTTTAGTAAAAATTAACGAATGTAAACAACATACAATTTATTATTTAATAATAAAATCGAAATAATTATACTCAAACATAGTCTTGAATTAAATGCCATTTCTTTCAGGTCTTTCCAAAATATGTTAATTAAAAAAAGGAAAAAAAACAAAAGATCGAAATCTGAACGAACAAGCCGAATGACGTGGGTAAAATGATAAGAGTTTGAAAGCATTGAGTAAAGTGAAGTTATTTGCTTCATATGCTTTTACTTTTGATTCTAGTACTTCGAATTCTACAGTAGCGTAAGTTTTAGGGGTTTATTGGGTGGGGACTCAAAACAAATGTTAGGGTAAAATAACACATACTTTTTTTCCCCATTGCATGTGCATATGGAGAGAGGGGCGAGGGAGGAGCGAATGACTAAAGCTGATAACTCGAAGTCAAATTATGGTTTTACTAAGTAAATTAAGGAAATATTATTATTTAATCATTTGGTCCCAAGCAGCGCGATCGTGCTGCTTAGTTTTTATGTCCCAGTACATTTTTTACGCCCAGCACATTTCGAGCGTTTGGAGCAATAATGGTGCGCCAATTGGGACTTATCGACTTGGGCCGTGTTTTTAGCTATTATATAAGGCCGGGCTTATAATGGAGATTCCATTATATATAGTTTTTGGTCAAAATTTATTCCTTTTATAAAATTGCATTTCAGTTAATCTTTATAATTTAGAAATTAGGTATTCGTTGCGCCCTTTTCCCACAGTTTAATATTCTATTAAGTATGGAAAAGCTTTCATTAATTCTTTTCTCTTACATGATTTTTTCTGATGTAATGACTAACTGAAATAAAATAAAAATAAAAACAATTCTTTACAATCTGCGCTTCTCCTAGTTCCGTTGAAAGCTATCTTTGCGATTTCAATAACTAAAATAAAATCTAATCTTTGTTCAGTTGCTAACGAGTTCCTTTCTGTTCATAAACATTTTGTCCTGCAAATTATTTCGTGAGTGCGTCTCATTGATTTAGGGTATAATATGTGAATGTAAGCAGATGTTTTGCATCGTCCATTGAGAGCTGATGCAGTTCTCACGAATTTACTCTATTAACCCTTTTGTGCCTGCTCCCATAATTCACAGATTATCAATTGGCTGAGTACTTAACAACGCGTTCTGTCTCTCTCTGCATAATTATCGCCAAGGTCGGCAATTATACAAAGTGTTTTGGCGAAAACCGCAAGCCAAATCGCTAGTCAACATCTGTACTAATTGTAATTTCAGTTGGATTTTGTCTGTCGTCAAAAAAGGACGTATTTCTATTATGTAGCACAGTAAACTGTGTTTCCAAAGGGTGACTCCTGAGGACTGTAGCTTTGCTCATTACTGCATCTCTTAATAAAAAAAAAACCAAGAAGAGTTCGTGCTGGTGTCCCTCATTGATTCGGTAAACCTGTGTTACTTCCTCGTGTTTATCCGAATCCTGTCGTCTAAAAAGAAGCTCTTACTAGCGGCCACTATACGCCAGCCAAATTCGTCTTTTACAAGGCTCAGACCGAAATTTTAGCTTATGCCAATATTTTTTTCTTTCGGGCCGGGCAGGGCCGATTTTTTTTATGGATTGGCCAGGCAGACCTCTAGCAGTTGTCACTATCACTTTGCGTCAGACTTGCAAATGATTACAATCGCTTACTGCTGAACGCTGAAATTCGTTGTTTCTGAAAAGGTATTTGCCTGAATCTTTTCACGATACATTTGATTCAGTATTACACTAACAGAGGTGTAAAAATATGCTAAAATTTGATTACATTAAAAAATGACATCGATTAATTGGCAGATCTGTTTATAATCTTTAATTAAATAAATTTAAATATTCTAAATGGTTATAATAAGCCATAAAATGAATGCAAGATGATGAGTTGAATTTAATTAACACAAAAAGCCTCATAGCTGATTCTGTGGACAAACTTCTTTTGTTCAAACGAAATCTATGAAGAAGAAAATACAGCGACTTTGCCACATTATTCGCAGTTTGTGGAAACAAGAATATTTATTTACTGTCAACAGTTGTACTTCTGCATGAAGTTTTCTTAGAGCGATTCCAAGATATTTATACATGAATGTACCGAGTTTGTTTTTAGATCCTTTCGCAAATGCAAATACAACGGTATCATCATATTTGGAGGAGGAAATCGTGGAACTCACAACAAACGAGAACTAAAAGTAAAATTCAGAAATGGATACCAAGAGTTCTAATTTCTAAAACCAATACAGCTCTCTAACCTGTGTTGTGAACGAGAGTACATAAAATTATAATAGCTTTTCTTTCATTAGATTTAGAATAGAACTGCTTTCGTGCTAATATACTGCCTAAAAAGGAACATACAACTTTGAACCTGACTGTTTGTGACTGATTTTAAAGAAATTGGAATCCGACATGAACAAACTGTCTTCAAAAACTCCATCAACCTCAACCATTTCGTTATTATTTTTTAAATTCTTATTGGTTTTGTGTTTATTTTTCCATTTTTAATAATCAGTTTTTTAATACATCTGATGGTTCGTTTTCATTAACTTCTACTCTGTGATTCTTAACAGATAGAAAAATAAAGTATAGATGATATGCAACAATAGTTTAACTTTTCGTATAACTAACAATTATAGAAGAGGGGCGGTAACATTTTTTTCTCTTGTAAAGGGGGCGGTGGACCATAAAAGGTTGGGAACCTATGATATAAAATAAAAGAAGGCTATCGGCTGCTTTAGTCTTTTTGGCATAAAATAAAAGAAGACTGTCGCGCTGCTTCGGTCGTTTCGGCATACAATAAAAGAAGATATTTCGAAGATTTTGGGATATTTCGAAGGTGTTTTTATAAAACCTTCTGGGACTCGTGATCAATGGGTCAATAGCAAAATATTCTTAAATTATATTCCAACGGGTTATCTACATAAACACTTTATTATATTTTTTTTATTGATATTTACTAGAAACAATATTATTGTTTATTAAAATTTTCTAATAATTGAAAATGCAAAAAATTAAATATCAATCATTTTGGTCACCTTCATCAATTTAATAAGACACTAAAACTGGTGGCGAAATATGAAGAAAATTTATTTTTGAATGAGTTTGATTTTTACACACGCTGAAAAGGTTTTCTGTGTTACTGTAAGTCTAATACATTTTATACATTTTCTGTCCATATTCAGAAATGTGTTCGGATTGTTTCAAGCAGCACTGTGTATGATCTATAGAATTTATGCCCACCACTTAATATGCTAAAAATTTCTTAAGAGCCCACACGACTGACTTAAAAATACCCGGATGATAATGTTAAGTCTATGGAGCCGTTCGTTTCAAATATTTCGCTCAGATTTTAATATTTTTACATGATTTTTTTTGGATAGGATAGCTGAGCACGGTGTACAGCAGGGTTAATTTTTACTTTTCAATTTTGATTTCATATTAAAAAAATACATATATACTTTAACTTTCGAAACTAGTTTGAACCGGTTTTGAAATTGAAACCCTCATAATATAAAAAATATATAACCAAAATCGGAAAAAGTAAAAACTAGTTCGTTTGTAGATCGTCCTCAACTATCCTATGCTAAAAAAATCATGTAAAAATATTAAAATTTGAGCGAGATATTTGAAAAAGAACGTCTCCATAGATTTAAGATTATCATCCGGGTCGTTTTCAGTTAGTAGTGTGGGATCTTATGATTACAAATGAAACAATTGAAATTCATTTCCAGAAATTATCAATCAATAGCTATGTGGCGATCTGATGGGTGGCTCTTAAATTGCATGAAATCATTCGATTCTTTTGAGGAAAACGAAATCTAGCTTATTTACTGTAATTTTAGAAGGCAATTATACTATTAATTTTATTAAATATAATGTTTCAAATGATAAATAATATTTACAATTTAAATAAAAAAATTTCCCAATTAAAAGAAAAATGTATACATTCAATTTTTATTTGGAAAAAGCTTTTCGTTCTTCCAAGATCTGCCTTATTATTTCGGAACTGGTAGAAAAGACGACATTTAGACGAACTTACAAAAAATTAACTTAGAAAAAATTATTTTGTTTTGGCGAATTTATTCAAAAACATTTTATGTTTAGGAACTAAAATGCTTAGGGAAATATAATTCTTCTAAACATTTTGTTTTTACATACTTTTGAAAAGTTATAATGCTATCTAAGGGAATATTTAAAAATCTGTTTTTCTACATAAAATTAAGTTTTAAAAGTTATGATGGATTTTTTTTTCTTTTTATGTTAATGAAATTGACATCAATGTTCCAATCATCTTTCGGCTTTCTAAAATAAAGAGATTAAAGAAGCTTGAATATATATATATATATATATATATATATATAATTTTTTTTTTTTAAGGTAGTTATTTTTTGAAAATTTCTTGAAATATACAATTCAGTCACAAAATTATTTTCACTATCAATTCAAACAAAAGTTTATGTCAATTCGAAAATGATGTCAAACAATGAAATCTAATAATTTTTATGCTTTTTCCCTTTCTCTATTGATCCACAAAAATGGAAAAATTGGTTGCTATCATAACAGAAATTTCATTAAAATTAAGAAAACATCTTGAAAACTAATTCAAACAAACTTTAAATTCTAACACCGCTTTTGACATCATCGAATCTATGCAGATAACTGGCACTAATTTCATCACTAAGTGTTTTATATACTAGGAGGAGTACCTGAGAAATACAAACGGACAAGTTACTATTAATATAATATATTGATAAAACTTTAGTATCGTTATGAAAAATTAGCCAGAGACAAATTTATTGTTTTAAATGACAATGGGTTTTTTGGTAATGGAGCCTGCATGGTGATGGAGATAAATTAAAAAAAAAAAAATGCTTGAAAATTATTTTAAAAGATATAATAAAATCGACCCAGATACAGTTTTCAAACAAATTGTATTTAACAGTACAGTTTTTTTTCTATATGACGGGGTAAAAATCTGAAAATGTGTGATGTTTAGAAATTTAGAAAATTATTGTAACCAAATTTCAAAACCAAATTTTATTGGGCAAGTTTTGCCATTCGTAAAATGGCGTCAGCGTTATGCAGGGATAGAATATACAGTGTCTCACAAAAGTGATGGGACACTTGTGCTTTAAAAAAAGAAACTGCAATAAAATAAATAAACAAACATGTGCAAAACTTTTTTGGGTGTGTTTCATATTTAAAATTAGTAACAATTATTACATAACATACATTTTGTCAAAATATTAAAATATTAATTTAGTAAAAATACAATTGTTCAGAACGGAGCAAAAAATGGCTCACATAAGTGATGGGACACTTACTTTTCCATGAAATATTTATACAAAAATTTTACTTTTTAAAAGGTTTTAATATTTTGTTGGATTTCCTTTTACTTTTAAAACATGATTTAATCTTTTTGGGATGGATTCGACTAATTTTTTTGTGATTTCTGGAGTGATTTTACCCCATTCTTCTTGAAGCACCGATTTTAGTTGTTGTTTTGAAGAAATGGTGTGTTTGCGAATTCTTAATTCCAATTCTTGCCAAATATTCTCTATGGAATTTAAGTCTGGAGATTGTGGTGGTGTTTTTATTATTTCAGGACAGTTATATAGCAGCCAGAGTCTAACGTTCAGAGCAGTGTGCTTGGGGTCATTGTCCTGGTAGAATTTAAAATCGTTATGAAGGTTCAATTTTCGTGCTGAAGATTTCAAATTTTGCTTTAAAATATCAATATACTTGTACTGATCCATTATACTGTCAATAAAAACAAGATTACCAACTCCAGCGGACGACATACACCCCCATACCATAACTCCTCCTCCACCATTTTTACTGTTGGTACCAAGTTCTGTTTGCGAAATTCTTCCCTGGGTTTTCTCCACACCAAGATTCTACCGTCAGAACCAAATATATTAAATTTACTCTCATCAGCAAATATAACTTTATTCCAGTAATCAAAATTCTTATTTATGTTGGATTTTGCGAAAGCTAGTCTGAGTTTTCTATTCTTTTCACTTACGAAAATTTTTTTCCTGGTTACTCTGCCGTGATATCCAGCAGATCAAATTACCCTTCTAATAGTCTCAGGATTAACAATTATTCCATATAATCCTTGTAAATCAGCAGCAACTTTTGAAGCACTATTTCTTGGATTTTTTTTAATATTTCGAACGATGATTCGTTTTATTCCATTGGATAGCTTTGATAGTCGGCCAGGTCTTCTTTTATCCTGAATCATATGATTCTTTTTATTTCGTTTAATGATATTGAAAACTGTTGAACGACTCAAGTTAACTGTTTCAGCAGTTTTTCTAATAGATTTTCCAAGTTCAATATGCAAGTTAATAGCTAATTTCCGAATTTCAGGCGAAGTTTCTTTTTGTTTAGCATTCATGGCTACACAGAGCTAAAAAACACAAAAATCCCAAAACAAACTGGAGAGAAATACTGCAGACGATTTTATAAATTATTGCCAATTGCTTTTAAGTAAAAATAAAACCCCAAAAAATATTTTTATTGCTTATTTCAGACGATTTTTGTTGCATATATAATGGTGTCCCATCACTTATGTGAGCTATTTTTTGCTCCGTTCTAAACATTTGTATTTTTATTAAATTAATATTTTAATATTTTGACAAAATGTATGTTATGTAATAATCTTTACTAAATTTAAGTATGAAACACACCCACAAAAAAATGTGTACATGTTTTTTTAATTTATTTGATTAGTTTCCTTTTGTAAAGCACAAGTGTCCCATCACTTATGTGAGACACTGTAGATAGAAACGTAATAGAAACACTCAGAAGGAACCACTTTTGCTGTTTCTCGCATCTAGCACCAAGACCTGATACATTTAGTAGTTCTATACATAAAAGTTAGGAAACCGATAAAAATTCTCTGTTAAAATCATATTTTATGTATTTTTTATGCATTAATTTTTTTATTAAATAATTTGTATTTGCTTATTTTACATCAAAAGGGAGTTAAACTGACAAATATAGCGTTACCAGGTTTTCATATAATCCTTTTTTTGGGACTATGATAATCGGCTAGGGTTGCCGGAAAACTCTACTTTTGAAAATACGTCAATTTTTTCCCCGTCAAAAATGTGACTATAATGTCGTAATGTTTCAAAACTAAGTTCGTAGTTTTTTGAAGGAATTTTTAAACTTTTTTCATATTTTATTTTTATTATTAACTAATTTATATTTTTAAATATTTTCTTAAAAAAAAAAAAAAAAAAAAAAAAAAAATCTTTTATAATATTCCGATAAGTGGTCTCGAGAATAGCATTTTCAGAAAGTTATGCTACTGCAAAATCTAAAAAATAGAAAATTCATCTTTATCGTAATGGTTCTCATTTTATAATTTAAAATGACACTAGATTAATTTTCGATAACAATTATTTGTGAGATCTATTCATAAAACTATTAAATTTAATTGCAATATGATGAATCAATATAATTAAATTGCTTTCCTTTTCAAATTATTTTCTCAAATGAAAAGAAAAAAAATCTGCTACATCTAAAAAATTCGACAACATAAAAAAGAAGCTAAATTAAATACTTAAATTACATAGTTTAAGTTTTCAAAATATTCCAAAAAATATTCTACATGAAAGGTGATAAATCGTATTTTTTCATTAATTGAAGCTAAGGAAATCGCTTTGATATTACTTAAAAAACATTTTCATAAAATGATGTTTTTTCTTTTTTACCTATTAAACTGTATTTCTTTTGTCCTATTAAATTGTCCTTTATAAATAACTTAGAAATGAAATTAATCAAATTCTTCTTCCGCTATCTTTTTAAGTGTGATATATGAGTCATTAGCTCGGATTTAAAGAATTCTTGAAATGGATAGTGATTATCTACGATTTATGAGCTAAGCTAATTCTTCATTAAATATCAAAAATACATACATATCAAATTACTTAATGTTTTTTTTATGTAAAATAGAATAATTTATAACTGTTTGTACCTATTTTAGAAGAGTAATGTTCTTGAATATTCGTTAGTTATCGTATAATAATGAAATATACGTTAAGGTAATGATGAGGCAAAATATTAAGTTACCGGGTGTCCCAAAAATGACTGATGGATTTTAAAATTCAATAACTTGCGAACGGTGACAGCTATTTAAAAAAATTTTGCAGAAGGGTTATGTATAATATCATGAGTTTTTTTTTTTACCGTAATTTTTTATTTTAGTTAGCATCTCAAACAATAGTTGGCGCTGACGGCGATTGAAGGCCAGGCCGACGCGACGCTTCACTCAGCACTGATCGCCTGGCCTTCAATCGCCGTCAGCGCCACCTATTATTTGAGATGCGAACTAAAATATAAAATTACGGTAAAAAAACTCCTGAAATTATACATAACCCTCCTGCAAAAAAAAATTAAATAGCTGTCACCGTTTGCAAGTTATTGAATTTTAAAATCCATCAGACATTTTTGGGACACCCGGTACAAGCTATAATTTATTTTGTATTTGTTTGCGTTTTTCTTTCTAAAAAAGTAAAGTAGTTTTATTTCTGCAATAATTTATTAATCTTTTTAAAAGGAAGTTATGTTTCTTGTCCATGAAAGATAACTCAGAACTCGAGAGTAAACATTTCAGGATATACCAATAAGCATAATTTTTGTATAGAACACGAATGTCACACTCTATTTTTCATTTAGCCAAAATTACATAATGTCTCAAACCAAGCCGAAACTGTACATTTATTCATAACTGTAGAAACAAACAAATAAATAAATTATTTAGCGAAATTTCCAATGCAACAACTTTGCTTTCCATTAATTGCTTTTGCTTTCGACTAATTTTTGTAAGGGTAACCAAAATAATATTCTTCTTATTTAGTCAAAATTACGGTTTATCTCACACCAAGTTAAATCTGAATTTTTATTACTAACTGGGGAAAAAATTGTTTAGTGAAATTTTCAATGTAACAACTTTGTTATCCTTTTGTATTCAATTAATTTTTTGCATAGGATGTAAACGTCACATTCTACTTATTTAGTCAAAATAAGCAAGATTTAGGGTATCTCCACAAAGCCTAATCTAAATTTGCATTCATAACTGTAAAAAAAAAAAAAAAAAAAAAAAAAAAAGGAAACTTTTTAGTGTAATTTTTAATGTAACATCTCTGCTTTCAAGTAGTTGCTTCTGCATTCAATTAATTTTTGCATAGTAAACTAATGTCCTACTCTTCGTATTTACTTTTAATTTAAGAGTGCCTCATATTAAGCCGAGCCTGTATTTCATTTTCTGTAACAAAATTAAATTTCCTTCTTTCTGTATTCAACAAATTAAATAAAATAAAAGTTGGAAAAAAAAAAAAAAAAAAAAAAAAAAAAAAAAAAAAAACTTTTCGATAACAGTTCATTATAGCAAGCCCAAATTGGCTTTCATAAATTTCATATTAACATGCAGCCGTATTTCCCCTTTTTAACACTTTCCAACGAAGTTTAAAAGTGTTTATGGATTTGGTTTGTCTGTCCGTCTGTCTTCGCTCTAACTCCCGTAAATATATTCCAATTTTTCACAATTTATAAAGGTTATTTAGTGGCCCAAAGGATGTTTGGTATTGTATATTAAGTATGTAGGATTAATAGTTATTTTAAAGGGCACTCAAAAGAATTTCATTACATATGATACAGGAGAAAAAATTCTTTGAAGAATATTTTAATGAGATTATGCTATTTCAAAGATATTGAAATTGATATGAATCATTGAATTTCACTGCTATTATGTTTTAACAGGGCATTCATAGTACTTTTTATTCATTTACAGGAACATTTAAAAGAATTCCATTACATTATAGTATATGGGGGAAAAATCGTTTGAAGAGAATTTTAATGAGATTAGGCTATTTCAAATATATTTTAACTGACATATATCACTGATATTTACTTCGATTACGTTCTAACAAGACATTCATCGCATTTTTTATTCATTTACATGGACACACAAAAGAAATCGATTGCAGTACTGTCTTTGAGTAATAAGGTACCCTGGGGTAATAACGCCACGTTAAGGTTCTACCAATTTTCCCGGCTCAGTTTTAGTTTGTATTTTTCAAACAAATATAGGATTTGATACAGCAACTCATTGACTATCTATATAAAAAAAATAATTTAATAGATATGTATTCATAAAATGTAATGGCGTGATTTCTTGACCAATGCTATTTGGCGTTATTACCTACCTGTATGGGTAATAACGCCATGCAAACAAAACTCAGAAATAAGATGGAATAATTGCATGTAGATTGCCCAATTCTAAAAATACAAACTCTACAAACTTAGAAATTCACAAATTGCATTCTAAGTTATTGAAAATGTTCAATTTTTTGTGAAAGTGTATGAAAATTAAAGGTGTGGAGTGGGGGGGAGGATGAGGCAAAAGAATATCAGACCGTGAGCTTCTTTTTACTTAAAAAGTACCGCTTAAATAGAATTATTAGAAACATTGCACAGTTTAACTGTGTTTATTTGAATCAGTATTTAGGATGTATCACGGCCACTGTAGGGAATCAACCGGGGTATTAATGCCAAAGATTGGCGTTATTACCCCGTTATAGTTATTGCGCTGTACATTTTAAATTACAAATTATCTCGAGCAGATATCCAAAATCTTCAACAACATTTTGAAAGTCCATGAAATGTACTAAAAATTTATGTAATTAACAAAGTATATCCGGATAAAAAAAAATAGTCTTCACATCACAAAACGTATCTCGCAAATTTTAGATCAAGCGTTAATTTTAGTTGCTTGTAAAAACAATAAGACCTAAAAATGAAACAAATTAACTTGAAGCTGTTTTTTGCGATTTATATGACTCAAAACCCTTTTGCGCAGAGCACATGGGTGTCATTTACCAGATTATTTCATAATTATGCATAATATTAGCACTTGGCGTTATTACCCCGCCTGGCGTTATTACCCCAGACCACCTTAATTGATGGAATTTTCGTTTTAAAATTCAGTACGCTCTTTGAAATTTAACAATTTCTTGCATGTTATTCGTTACATGTAAATTATGTACCTCATATTCAGGGCTGCTCAAAAGTATTCACGTATAATTTATTCTCCTTATTAAAAAAAATACTGAAGGGGAATTGTCAGCTGATGTATACGTATATCTTAAGTGAACAAAATTTTGGCAAGCATTTAGTTAATAGATATAAATTTATATATCATACACAGGATGCTGAAAAAAATCAGATAATTTTCCAATTGTAGATGAGAACAGCTGAAATTAGGTTTTCAAATATGTTATGCGTTTTCCATATGGTTGGGTCAGACAGAATATTTTAATTTTTTAAACGGTGCAGATTAGTTATATATTTCTGAATGTGTCGGAAAGTGTTTTTTAATCTATGCTTGAAGCATGATTTTTCTTTCTTGTTATTATACTGAACTCGATTTTCAGTCATTCACTTTTATAAGACAGCCCTTTGAATAACTGCTACTTCAGTGTACTAATTTGTTTCCGAATATGCTTAAAGGGTTGAGGTATTTAATCAAGTGAAATTGTGTTGAAGCGATAATATTTGACAGACGATTTCCAAGTTATTCTAGTGTTAGAAAAAGATTTATTGTCCACGAAAAAAGATTCAGAAAACCAGAAGAAAAAAAAATGAATATCTACACCTGTGTTAACACAAATTCATATCCTGCAATAAACATAGTAATTAAATATAAAAAGCGTACTGAAAAAACATGTCCAGAACACATAAATCAACAAAAGAAAATTGCTGTTGAATTTCACCTGTAATTACGGTTATAACAGATCACGCACAAAGGTAGAAAATGCACATCTTACCATCATTTTTAGGCTTGTAGAACAATGGGGGCAAAGAGGCAATTCCGGTAGCTCCAACTTTTTCGGCGTGGCTTGCCTAAAACACGAAAAGAACAAAAAGTTAATTTGTTTCTTTTTCTGACAGGTGCTAAAGAAAAAAGAAACGTATGTTAGAAGTATAATTACTTTTTTAGAGAACGGCAAAAGTTATTCACTTGGAGAAAAGAACAATTAATGTAATGTATTCCATGATAACTAAATTATCTTCTTTCGTATAAGTAAAAATACTGGATGGTTTAGAGTGAGAAAAAAATTATTTCACATATTATCACTTAGATAAATGAATAATTCACAACAATCAATGTTTAACTATGAAAAAAAGGTATACAAATATTTAAAATATAAATATGGAACGAATTATTAAATCTTTAGCATTTTTCTAGTGCATTGCTAATAAAACTCCAAGCAATTTGCAAAGCATTTTATAATTTAATTCATTTGAAAATTACAATAATGTTAAAGTATTTTTTTTATTACTGACAGGGCTTCCGGTCAAATAAAATAAAATAAATAAATAAATTTTAAGTTAACTGACATTATTTTTTACTGAAAAGTCTCGCAAATTGACAGATATACGCAGAATGAAAATGGTAAATTTTATTCATAACTTTTCATAACTAGGATTCACATTAAAACTCTTATCCCTGCAGATGAAAACATTCGCGAGTTAATGGTAATCCTGTGACGAGCTTATAATCTAATATCTCGTTTGCATTTCGACAATTTTTTTTTCATTGGATAGTTGAAGTCTATCTCTTCATCACTCCTTTTTTACTTTTTCGTTTTTGGCTTCAAATATTTTTAAGAATGAAACTTTCCTTTTTAGAAACCGGTTTCGAAAGTGAAAATAATTTTATAAAAAATATCTGCAACCAAAATTAAAAAAGGCGTGATGTAGAGATAAACCTCAGCTATCCATTGAAAAAAATAAAAAATAAATAAAATAAAATAAACAGTGTCGAAATGAAAACAAGATACTAAAATTGGACAGATAAGAGCTAACAATTAGTGAAAAATATAATTAATGTCAAGATGATTCGTTTAGAATGAATGACCAAGCAATGTTGGCTATAGGAATTAGTTGGCTCATTTGCGATATTTTCCAAAATGTCAGATACATTTTATTAACTCAGCTATATGTGCATTATCACGTCTTCTTTCACCAATAACACCAATAAAACAATAGAACAAAAGACACTTCAAATTTTAAAATTTTCACTTACGTAATTTTTTTATTTACACTTTTAAATAACTGTTTCTGATTTGCTTTAAAATTAAAGTTTCAATTTGGAGAACGACAATCTAAAAGATCGCGGTTCGGAGCTTATTTCTACGCACTAAATTTTAAAAATATTATCGGAATATTAGGTTGTTAATGAGTTTGTCTCCAAAAGAAAGTCCTTAATAAAGTTAAAAGAAAAAAACTCGAAAGCTGTAGGGAGAGTGTTGTACCTTGGGATAATTTTCACATTTTGATTTTTTACTTCAAAGATTATAATCCAATTTAAAATTTGAAGGCAGCATTTAAATAACTAACATTTTCCTTTATAATATATTTTTAGAAATTCAGGCAATTTGAAAATAAAAAATTACCACTCATTTAAAGCAGGGAAGGCAAACTGTCCCTGGGACATATTACATATTTCAGCCAATAGACATATAATTAATTTTATACAGTAACTAATACAATATTTTATAGAATAACAATAACTAATTTTGTGCCAACGAAATTTTACAATAGAACAGAGAAAAAACTCAAGATTTATAGACAAAGACATTAACTAACTTCAGATACGTGGAAGGGAAAAATATTTTTCCAGATATTTTTGTAAGAGAGTAGTCTACTTTCTTGATTTCTTACTTCTAACACATCTGTGATATGATCATAATTAATATTGTCACGATCTTTAGTACTAGGTAAAGCAATTTTATCATTAACAGATTCAAAACTCTTATTCATTCTGAAAATGGTCTTTCAGTGGTTTGGAAAAATGGTTTCTTTCTACAGCAGTTTTCTGCTTGGCAATTGGTTTATCAGGTACATATTATTAAAAAAATCATCTTCATTGAATGCATTCTCAATGATTGAATAAATGCCTGTTACTGCAAAACTTTTAATGATATTCAATGGTGTGAAATTTTTTAAATTACATTTTTAACAATTTCTACTACAACATATATTGTGATTGGTTATCCAGGATGTCATATCATCTATTCGTTAGCATAAGACTTTTAGTATGTTTTATACACTCAAAACACAGTATAGTCCATGGCCCACTAGATCTATAGGCCCGTCTATTTGAGATTAATGTATGAAGTCTCCCGCCAGAGGACTCTGATACCTTGCCGAAGTTATTCTAACCAATCGTGCTAACCCTGAACCAAAACAATGAGCATGTGCTGAGCCATGTGCACCGGACAGAAAGAAGCTTACCCAATGCTAATTTGGGCAGAGTTTGCGTCACGTGGACTCACACGTGGTCCAATGAAATGATTCAGGGTTTGAAGCTGAATCCAGCTTCACTTTTTCGGCGGTTTTTCCCCGAAATGGCTCGGCCGGTAGTATATAGTTGGCTATGGTACAGTCAAATGACAATAGTTTAAAGGAAGAATAGGTGGGAATTTTGTAAACAAAATAATTCCAACTTCCCGACATTTCTCAATTGTAAGAATCGAACTATGGCTGTTATGTTATCCCTGATTAACAACATAGTGAAATATTTAAATATACCTTTAAAATTGATTCAAAACCCAGAAAAATACATCAAAACATGTGCTCTTTAGACCATTGCATCACGTGGAAAGAAAAAAGTTTACCGGGATTTACCAGATTCATATTTGCAAAGTTCAGTCATTATAAAAATATATCATAAATAAAGTTGTGTTGTTTTCTTTACTGTATTTCACATGTTTTGTGGAATTTTCTATAGAATAAGCAATAAAAATATTTTTATTTATGCAAAATATTGCAAACCATGCATTTGTTACAATGTCCCAAGGTACAATCACCACATTGTTTAAATGAAATCAAAATAATGGTAAATCTAGAAGCACTGTCATTATTTTCTTATAGCCAAAGCATTTTAAAATCTTCTCTTTTATAAAAAAAAAAATAATAATAAGTTGCAGTTGACTTCTTGTAAAAGTACATAGTTAAAAAATTAAATTTGAATGGAGGAAAATATTTTCTTTTGACTTGTGAAATTTTCTTTTCTTCACCATGCTTAATGCTCCTGATGTTATCTGTTACTATGATGATATCAGTTGGTTACAAGTCACTATTAGACATTAACAAAAGATAATTGCTGCCAATAGTTTATTAGTAATTGTCAATGTCCCGAGATACAAGTGTACCCTCTCCCCCTATATTTAGTGCGTGAAGTAATAACCACTCAAATCAATGATTTTCTTCCAATTTCCTGATAGTTTATCAAAGATATTTATCTAGGAGTCCGAAGAACTGATGTCGGGGCTATATGGCAGATGTGTAAAAAGTTGTCATGTTGTTGAAATAAATCTACTTTTCGTCACAAGTGACGATCCGGCGTAAGATTTTGTCCTTGCATTGATATTCGAGCAGAGTATTATCGGCCTGAACACGACTGCCTTTATCTGCTTGAATCACCTCATGCGGTGACTCTAACTAACTCTCAGTATGTATATCTCTGTGTTTGTGTATAGGTGTATAAACACACCAACACGCAAGTATTACTATACACAAGGAAAAAAAACAAAGGTATGGAAGCTTTCCAAATATTTTCTTCCATAAATTAAAATTTAACTGTGGAGTAAAATTATGTCTTCTCACCAGGAGAATCGTTCCGTTTCGCTTCTACATTCCTATTATTAAAATAAATTAGTCATACATATCACAGTTGATCAGTATTATTCACGCGATTAAGCATTAGTATGCGAAAGAAAATAACTAAAGAAATTAAAACATTTATGTAATAGATATCTGTGAGAAAACAATATTAGGTTACTTGTTTAGCATATTCTATTAAGATAAGAGACTTTGTAAATAGGGAGGAGGGTGGCTTTCTTTCATTTTTTTCACTTTATATAAGTGAAGCAACACACATGATGGGTATGGGTGTCGTTGATTGGTACAGTCATAAAAATAGTTTAAAAAAATTTTTAATTTATACTAAAAAAAGCAATAGCAATGGCCGTAATAGAATGTAACACCATTGAAATTTTAAAAAAGATTTTTAAAAAATGTAAAAAAGGCAATGCTAATTGTTTTTAGACTCATTGTTTAGAAATCATACTGTTCCATATTAGTTTCGATATGACATATCTATTATTTTCCCATTAATTTCATTATTATCATTTTAATCAAGATATGTAAAGTTTAATAAAAATAAAAATACACAGTTATTAAAACTTAAAAATACATTAATAACTCTTTAATATTTTTTATAGGTCTTATTTTCTAAATAATGTTGATTGTCTTTTGCAATTTGGAAATGTAATAAAATTTATTCATGCTACATGTTTGTTCGTTTGATTATCTGATTGTATATTATTTATCACTAGCTCACGCGATTGCCGTTACCAGGGCCTGTGATAATAATCTTAATATATGTGCATTAACTGACAGCCGAGTTTTGTAAATGAACTTCAAATGATTGAAAAAAAAACCTTACTCATATTAAGATTTTATGAAAAAAAAATCTCTCCAAACGAACCTCTGACATGGCTAAAAGTCCTATGTTTTTATAATGCATTCACAGAAAGCAAGGAGAATCAGTTGAAAACTTTGTTAAAAAATGTTTATTATTGTTAAAGTTACCTTAAAAAAATAAATATGAACTGAAATATAACCAATATCATAAATTGGGGTGATTTGAAACCTAAAGAAAAAAAGAGGTTTTTAAAATATCTCGTGGATTTATTGTATTGACGGTATAATCACGTGATTTATTAATACTCTACAAGTAACAGCACTGACTAGTAAACACAGTTCTCTTCAGACCAATTTAAAGCAATTTTTATTTGAAACCAAGGAACTCTCTTATGGGTTCAAATAACTTCAATTTTTGGTTCTGATTTTTTACTATGCGTAAGGCACATGCATTAGAATTTCGTGATTGCAATTTATATTGTTCCTAAAATAATACGTCAAAATATCTGATGAGGGCCTGGAATACGGGAAATCGCGAATTAACTTTTATTATTTGTACTATCGATTATTGTACTACTATTCGTATCAGGATTTCTAAATTACTTCCTCAGTGTATAATCGTAGTTCTATTAATATTAAAATGTTAAAGGTAATGGCAATATTAACAATATTACCATTATGTTAATGGTAATATTAACCGTTTAAACGCCAATGTTCCCAAATGGGAACATTGCATTATTTGTAATACAAAACATATATTTTCCAACATAATAACGATTTCCTTATTTTTCCTATAAAATATAAGGTTGATTTAAATTTTTGAATAAAAAAAATCTATGTTTAAGCATTTATCACAAGTATAAGGAGTATGTAAATTCATTAATTTGTTTAAAAAACCTATTATTTGCTTTTATCGTTTTCTCTATATTACTTACATTTGGCCGCTAGGAATCTAAATGTTTTTGGAATTTGAGAAAATACTCAAGAACTATACACAATAGCATATAGCGGAAAATAATTTGTTATATTTGCATAGGTTGCCAATCAATAATCATGCACTAAAATGTGAACACTGAAATGAAAACAACCAAAAAAATTGCAGAATTTTTTTTTTGTTATTTTTTAAATTTGTAAGCATAAATTAAAATATTTGAAGCTGTAATATAAGAAAAACAAAATTATAATTACATTGCGATACTAATTCGGCGTGTAAATGATTAACAATAAATCTTTGTTGTAGTTTCACAGTCAGACGTTTACTTTGAAGCATAATGGACTATATATTGTTTTTTAACACTCAAACAGATCTAACAATAAACATTATCTATCGTGATTTATGATTTGAGGCTGGCTAACATAAAAGGACCTAAAAATTCATTTAATAATTTCATAATTAACTTTAAAAAATATTCAAAATGTTATATTGCCATCAGAGATGCATCTGCATACAGAATTTTCATAATTTTAGCAGATAGGTAAGTAAGTGAAAAATTCCATTTCTAAATACAAATCTAAGTGAAATGAGTGGAAAAAAGAAATAAAAACACAATTTATTTAATAAAATGCTTAGATAAAAATATTTTAGTTAAAGCGGGAGTGGGAGTGGGGGGGGGGGGGACATGCACGGGATAACTCCAATTCCAACAGATGCAAATAAATAAATAAATAAATAAGTTTTTTGTTCAATTAGTTTCTTTTTAATTGTCTATATTTTAATTTGTAATTAAAGGTCATCTACAGGTTATAATTGAACCCTGTTTGTAAATGTTGTTCAGTGGTAATATCATTAAAGACATGGAGACGGCTGTACCGACCATCCCCTCATCGATTTGGTGCCTGAAATTTGAGGATTAGTTAAAACTCGATTAGCTTATTAAAATATAATTGGTCTGCTAACAAGGAAGGTCTCCATTGGGCGCATATTCAGAATTTTTTGAAAAAAATACGAATTAAACTACTCATGTAGATAATAAAGGAACAGTGAAAATTAGCGGCGGAATTACATTATTAGATATGTAAAAAAATAAAATAGTTTGGAATAATTGGCGTGAAAAGCTGAAAGCGACGCGGGATTTGGCGAGCAGTGTATTTTCTCGCCAAAAGCAGACGATTTTAACGAATCTGAAAATTGATTTTAATTGACTTCACTGTTAAAAATCTGCAGCATTTACTGCAACGTCACTCCACTACTTTTATAGAATATCTGTCTTCTGACCAATGAGAATGCTCCATAGCACGGTGAATTGACTGTTTTCAATAAAAGCGGTGGAGTGACGCTGCAGAAAATGGTACAGATTTTTAGCGGTGTTGTAGCTTGTGCAACACTGTTAAAAATCTGCTGCATTTTGCTGCAACGCACTCCACCGCTTGTATATAATATCTCTATTCCAACCAATGAGTAAGCTCCATTTCACGGCCAAGTAACCGTTTTCTATATAAGCAAGGGAGTGCGTTGCAACAAAATGCAACAGATTTTTAACAGTGTATTTTTCAATTTGGAACAATTTTAATCAATTTAAATTGCGTTTTAAATGATAAAATATATTAATTTCATTTTGTTATAAGTACATATAAACGTATATGACAAAATTACACTTAAAGTAAAATAAAAATGCAAAAATAAAATTACTTAAACTAAACTTATTTAAAATAATTGAACATAGAAAGTTTTTTCTTTAAAAAGTATTCGAAGCGTAAAAGCGTATTTTTCAAAATTTCGTTTTTTCGCCAACCGGAAATAAATCGCCAAATAAACGAAATTTTTATTATTTTTTACGGACGTTATAAGGAGGTTCCGCCGAAATTTTTTTTATAAACATATATAACTATATGAGAAGAACATTCTGTATTTTTTTCAGATTTTTCTGAGTATGCCCGTATGGAGACCTTCCTTGTAAGTCATATCAAGGTGAAAAGCAGCTTCTAACACGCCTTTAGTGAGTTATAGACAGGTTTATTATTGTGTTTTCTTGCACCCAAACGTATAAAAACATGGAGAACTGAAAACGGAAAACATAACGGTAAACCTACCAATCAACAACTAAAATCTTCTCTACAGATATTTTCCACCAAGACGTTACTTCCCAGAGCAGTTGCATTTTAATGTACGAATCGAGTTTTAAGTAAACCTGGAATTAAAGTTTGCAACTCGATGTTGAATGTGTTTGTGCTGCTGCGTCACAGTCTATTATTTTATTCGAAAAAAAATATGTTTTTAAAACCTTGAAATTATGAGTTTCTTTGAGTTTTGAAAGAATACTTAGTATAACGTAAATTAATGAAAAATGAAACAGTTAGTGTTTAACAAAAACATGTTGGTCGTTTATCAATGGACCGTTGATTAATTTATATATTTCACCATTTTTTGTTTTCTATTGTTTAAACGTAGGAAAAATTAAATTGTTTTGAATATGACTGTTAATTATTCCTAAATTGAAATAACCATTCACCTACCGGAATCCGTTTCGAATTTGGACTAATGTTAGTGACATAATTTCAGTGACTTGTTTCTCATAATATTACAAAATAATATCACTATTAAACATGAAAATAACAATCCAATAATATTACACTCTAAAACATTTTTCCTCAAAGTAACCAATCTATCGACCTTTTTTATAGGAAACTGTTATATAACCATAATTTAACTACATTCTGGCCCATATTAGAGTCCATATTATAATCAGAATACAATTAAATTGCGATTATATAAGCACCTCTTATAAAAACGGTTATTGGGTCCTTTTTTTGACTACTACAGATCATAAATTAATTAATAAAAAAATTCATTCAATAAAATTGTTTTTTCATATAAACATTACTATATAAACAATCATTTCTACACTCAATTTCTTAATTAGTTCAAATATTTCATCTACTTTACTAATGAGTTAGCTGAGATCCGGACTAGACTACCTTCTATATGAATTTTGTTGTAATTTAAGATAATCAAAACAAAAGGAGATTTCATAAGGATAAATACTATTAGATAACACAAGTTAAATTAAGAAATTACAGAAATAAGAAAGATTACCAAGATAAAATTTAAAACTAATAAAAAAAAATACATATTCATTAAGTTTCTATACATATTAATGATTTCCAGTAGGTAATAATGATAACACAACAAAATTCTCAATCTGTCTAGATCTCAGATGTAGCATATAAGGATCTGTAGCAGTGAACCCAATATTTTGCCAATGTTGTTTTATGGGATATCAAACTCGAATAGATAACTTTAAAGCTCAAGACCTTTGTTAAAATTTCAAAAGATAGAAGAAAGACCCTGGAATCTCCCATCTATTTGTGGGGAGCAAAGAAAGAAAAAAAATTTTTTACAAGCAATAAGATTTCTACAATATAAACACAAGCATCCCATAATACAACAATGACATTGTGGCCAAAAAAGTATAGTGTTAGTACATCTATTTTAATTTCTCCATATTTTTATTCATAAGATAAAGTAATTTATTTTAAATCAGGTGAACTTCTCAACAGTTTTGCTTTAAAAATTCTACTATTGTTAAATACCTTTACTCAACATTTAGATAAAAGAATGTTAATTGATCAATGCATATATGACTTCTAGTCTGCTAAATTACTTTAAATTCTGAGTACAAAGGGTAAAGGTTGAAATTATTTTTACTTTTAAATATTCGGAGAAACTATTTTAATTTCATGGCATTACAAAATTTAGTATAGTTATTTTGACACTAATGAAATTAAAATTCAAATAAACTTATATCAAGGTAGGATAAAAAAATAAAAAAAAATTATACTAGAGTATATCTTTGTTTAATATACATTTTTTTTTCCCTTTTTTTTTTTTTTTTTTTTTTTTTTTTTTTTTATAAAGGATATATCAAATTAAAATCATCACTCTTGAATTCTTCTAAATATACTCTCTTTTATTTAATTCAACATAAAAAAAAAACATCAGAATTCACTAACATGAGTTTTGTTGCAAACATAGAGAAATATTAATTCATAACAAGAATATTCACTAGGTTAAAAATAGATTAAGAACAAATACAAAATACATTTCTTACCTACAGCTATTTCTACCATTCACCCATTTAGGGTATTTTCATATGTATATTTAACGTGGATCACAAATTTTCCTTGCACCAGAGCACTTTTTTATACTAATTTATGACGTTTCTGTTGCCCAAATTAGACTTGGAGTAATCTTTGAAAAACAGTCTCTACTCTAACATCCCTTCGTCTGAAACAGTACGCTGAGCTACGGTAACTTCATGAGGGCTTTGCGACATAATCGCCTATCATCCATCAGCGACACGAATCGTTAGGCTGAGATTTTCGGCTCTTGAGTATCCACATTTTACCCTGAGAAATATTTGAGACAACAAAAACAATCTTGGACGTTCACTGCCACATGCTAACAGTCATATGCCGCCAAGGGGCATTTATTACGCTGCTCTCGATAAAGGCTTCCGTTAAGCACGTATCTCAATAAGCCTTAAGAGTGCGGGAGCTCGGGAAATCAATTGTACTTATGGTATACTCAACTGCAACATGTAGGATATTTCAACTTAAAACGAGGGGCTCCGATCCCTTTTTTCTAGACCAATAGTTCGGAAGGGACATATTTCTTCAGCAAACTCTCAGTTATATTTTGCAGGCAACACTTCTGCGACTTCCACTTAGCGTATCTCTGGGAGTAATGTCGAAAAATCGTAGAATTCTTTTTGGCCTCCCCTCTCCCAGATCCAAAACAGGGGAGGGGGGGGGACAGAACTTTTGCATCTCTTCCACCAGATGCTCTCCGTACGACTCCTATCACCAGGACTGACCTTTTTTCAAAAAACCAATTGCACGTAAGCCTCTAACATACGGGGGTACTTTTCTGGGAACACGGACGCATCCCCCACTTTCCCCAACCAAAAGGGTGACTTCCCGTTGGTCAGTGCGCAAATACCAAATCCAATGTCCATATAAGGACATGTTTCTATATCTCAATCACGTGACTTACATGAGGTTTTCACAGGCAGGTGTTTTTCAGCTCCCGTTCCCATGAAATCTACAGCAGGGATTCCAAGTATTGCACACAAAAGGAGTAACAGGCACGGGGATATTTTTATGGTCGAAAATGTATCTCGCTCTCTCTCTGAAATGACACTATACAATTTTTATGGGTCATAAAAAAAAGGAGTGTACTTTTAGCAATATTACCCAGGGCTTAAGAAACTGTGTGTGTGGCCAATTATTATAGGGTACGCTATTTATTGTCTGACAACTCATAGCTTGGGAAACACACACATCTTTAATCTTAAGAAAAGGGCTTTTAGCAATTACTGCACTTCTCTGCCGAGCAGGGATTTTATGCAAGTCTTAAGGGGAGGGGGTGTGCTTTTCTTTCTAACATTCACCAACGCTTGCGAAGGCGTGGGAACGGAAAAAGGAATCACAGGAGTATTAAGGCCTGTGCGTATCTAGAAAAAAAAAGGAAAGAGGTGTTTTGAATTTTGAATAATTAAAATTTTAAAGAGAAGCAGTAATAAAAAAAAAACTGTAACAAGAGCTCCCCCTCGTTGAAAAAAAAAATAAACATTATTCGTTTTGGTCAAAAAACAAGAATTTTATTTTTTTAGCTAGAAGATCCCAGAAGGTAAGTCGAAGAAAAGTACAAAAAAAAATGAATCCAAAGTGAATGGAAAAGTGAAATGACAAGTTAATGTAGTACCCCGGTTGACTAGTTGAATTAAGATTACCGACTAGAGCAGATCACACAACGACTCGAAAAGTTGATAACTTCACCCTAACTAAATCACCACAACAACTATGCACTCCGGAATGCAATGTTGAAGTTTGGGTATAACATTTGAAAGTTAAATGTATACTAGGGCCTAAGTTGCTATTGCAAAACCTACACTATTTACGTGGCATACTCACCTAGATTTTCAAACTGGGCATACAGTTACGAATACCAATACTCTGGGATAATTCTACATGCTACCACATCTGTAAATATTAAGCCTTTAAAAAAAGTTTCCCACAAGTCGAATGCAAGGAAGATTTGTCCAGTATAAAGAAAGGAATTTTTTGAAAAATTTTGAATCCTGTGAGCAGGACTGAGCCAAAGGGCCGAAACAACCAATTCCTGAAAAATCACTATAAATATATCATTGCAGCTGGAGGTATCACAGATATGTACACATATAAGTAGGATAATATGTTGTATACACATATACAATAAAAAGAACAATACCTTGCATTACATACATAGGGTATAAACACACAAAGGAAGGTGAAATTAGCACTTACACTTGATTATATTCAGTGGGGACAATTACATAACGTGCGCACATAAAAAAAAACAATATAATGTATTTTACCTTTCAAACTGAAGTACACCAATATATGGACATTTAGAACATAACACTATATTTGCATAGGTTACCTTGTGTAACCTCGAGTGATAATTGTATACCTTTGTTACCACTGATGAGGAACTAGTTTTTATACAGACAGTAACAAAATATAAAGTCCTTACAATATCACAAATAACACCTAAAGTGAAATAATATTAACTCCACACGAGAGCTTGCCAATTTCTTTGACCAGGAATACGAGCTTTTTCAAAATACCCCATTTACACATATAAGGGGAAGGGTCGATTGTTAGAAAAATCAAACAACATAATAAAATAGATAACACAAACAATATATATATATATATACAAGATGTACAAAAACTAGATAAGTATATCTGTGGGGGTGTACATTGCTTGTATCAGAAATCCTCTATCTCCCAAATAGAGAAACAAATTTCCAAAAATACCCCAAAAAAAGGTAAAGTTAAAAAAAATTGCAAAAGTTTTTACCTTTATTTTATTTTTTTTGTTAAAGAATAAACTATATTTACACTAGTAACTATACTATATACAAAAAGGGGTGCACCTGGGTTTTACAGGCATTATATATATTGCTATCATGCCTACTTTCCCAAAATTTCCTGACCAGAAATTTTTCTAAGTTCCCAAAATTAGCGTTAAAATCCACTAAAAATTAAAAAAAAGAATACAAACAGGAGGCGGAGCACTTAATTGATCCTAATATATCGTAATATTACTAACACTCCCGAGAGAAAATAAGCTGCAGGCTAAAAATCCACATTAAACAATTGCGGATTAAAATCAAAACAAAGCACCATTAGGTTCACACACTATCTAAATTTGTTTATATTGGGCCTACAATTTGTTTAAAATAAATACAATTACCTATATATATACAATCTTAAAAAAAATAAAGCTAAACAGCTCTAAAATCTATAATTAGGACGCGAATTCCTGTTTCTCAAAGAGTAATCAGCTCCCGATACTGACCGCCACTTCTGTTGTTTTGTTTTGATGCCGGATCGTTCTCGTGAACGACTCACACGGCCTGAATCACTAGACGTTCCTATTCGCATCATTTCCGCTTCGCGCCCAACGCTATCCGATAAGTCCGTCTTTCCTTGTGTTTCAACAAGCAACCTATCAACCTTTCCATCGATACGCTCGGATGGAGTTGAGTGTGATGGGGAAACGTCGCTGGCCATCTGTTTACTAGTTTCGTTTTCCCACCCGGGTCTAGTTTCGCTATTGCTTTGCTCGTGACGTCTGCTCGTAGCACGGGGACCTTGCGTATCAGGTTGGATGGATGCTGTACGTGGTAAGGGTGGCGGGAATCGATTTATGAACCGATTTCTTTTCTTACGTGCAGTACAATCGAATTGAATATTCGATTCACTTGTTGTTGTTGACATTTGACTTTGGCTGTGGTTTTGGTCTGAATGAGTGTCTCCATTCTGTTTATTTACACCTGAAATGCATCTATCTTTGAATAAGGTGAGGCGATCTACATGGACAACCTGGGTTTTTGAAGGATTAGCAATTAATGCAATTTTAAAATTGACCTCACTGAGTTTTTCAATGATTGTAAAAGGTCCGTTGTTTAGTTTTGACAATTTTCTCGTATTACCAGCAGTTATAGATGGATTATACAGCCATACTCTATCTCCTATTTTTAAATCTTTAACGACCGCTGTTTTCTCTCTGTATTTTTCTTGTACTTCTGATACTTTAACCAAATTATCGTACACTTCGGCATATATTTTTTGGAGGGCGGGGATTAACAATTCACAGAATGATGGGGCGTCATTATAACTAAATCTAGGTGACTGAGAAAATAGGTTATATGGTAAATTTAAATTCCTGCCATATAAAATTGCTGCGGGTGTTAATTTTGTTGAGGAGTGCACAGCTGAACGCATCGCTAACAGGGCAAATTTAAGTTTAGTATCCCAATCTGATTGGTTTTCATTTACTATGTGACTAAGGGCATTTTTTAACGTAGAATTCTGTCGCTCGATCTGCCCATTCGACGCCGGATGAAAGGCAGATGTTGTGATATGTTTAATGCCGAACATTTCGTAGACATGTTTGATCGCTTCGGATATCAGATTTCTCCCATTGTCTGTTGCTATCACCGCAGGCGCGCCATAACGTGAAATGAAATCAGCAAGCGTATCTGCGATAACATCAGATGTGGTGGAATTAACTGCATAAGCTTCTGGCCACTTAGTAAAAGAGTCGATATACGTGACAATATAGGTGTTACCTGAAAATGTAACCGGTAGTGGGCCTATTAGATCTAAATGTACCTTGTTCATGGGAAACTCGGGTGTAGGCATCCGTTGAAGGGGTGCCTGCTGGTTAGGTTTGTACGCCCTCTTCTGTTGGCAACTAATACACGACTCCACTAGGTGCTTGATATCAGCTGACATTCCGGGCCAGTAAAAGTGCTCTCGGATGCGGTCAATCGTCTTTTTAAAACCTTGATGACAAGCCGCCAAAGAATCGTGTGTTAGAGCGAACACTTGCTCAATCATTTCCCTAGGGACTACCAATTTAATTGGGTTACTTATTATATTCGAATCCCTAGTGTCCTCACACACAAGAATGTCATCTCTAAAAAAAAATTTCATATATTTAGGTGCTATGTTTAAATTTTGGTCTAATTTTCTGGCTATTTCACAGCACTTTTTATCGAATTTCTGCAACTCACTAATTTTATCAGTTAAATTTGAATGCGGTACAAAAGTAGTTTCTTTTTCTACCTGTATACAAAAATTACTGCTGCTAATCTCAGGTGTTTCATCAATTTTTGCAAATCGAGAGAGAAAGTCTGCTACACTATTGCACTTGCCTTTTATATATTTAATGGTAAAGTCAAAATCAGATAGAGTACATACCCATTTGGCTATACGTGAAGTGGGATCATGAATTTTTAACATAAAAGTAAGGGGGGCATGGTCTGTAAAAATGGTAAAATGGGTGTTAGCTAGGTAGCACTTAAAATGGCTAGTTGCCCAAACTAGAGCGAGAAGTTCTCTCTCAGTGGCAGAATATCTCGTTTCTGCACCTTTGAGTCGCCTACTAGCAAACGCCACTGGATGAATTTTATTCTCTTCATCCAACTGTGACAGAACTGCACCCAATGCTTCTCCACTCGCATCAGTATAGACATAAAATTCTTTACTAAAATCAGGTAATAAGAGGCACGGTTTAGAAATTAGAGCCTTTTTTAAATCCTCAAATTCCTCTTGGGCTTCTTTCGTCCAGGCAAAATGCCCACTTTCCTTTGTTAAATCAATTAAATTTAATGCCCTTTTTGTGAAGTCAGGTATAAAACGCCTGTAAAATGAGAGGGTTCCAATAAATGACCTGACACCTTTACGTGTCGTAGGTGGTTGCAATTTTTCAATTACTTCAATATTTTTATTTACAGGGGATACTTGCCCGCTATGAATTTCAAAGCCTAGGTATTGGATTTTATTTGAAAGAAAAGTACATTTGCTGGGTTTAAGCTTTAGTTTATGCTGCCTTAATCTGTCAAAAACCAGTTTTAATTTTTCAAAGTGGGAGTCTACATCAGAAGAAGCAATGACAATGTCATCTATATATACTAAGATTCCGAGATTTCCTAAATCTCCAAAAATGGCATTCATTAGCCTTTGAAAACTGTTCCCTGAATTAGATAACCCAAAACAATTTCTATTCCACTCAAAAAGACCTTTATGCGTGATAATAGCAGTTTTATGCCTGTCTTCAGGTCGTATGACCTGTTGAAAAAAACCACTAGTCAAATCTAGTGTTGAAAAAAATTTAGCTCCACTTAAAGCATCCACAGAATCAGTAATGTTTGGGATAGGATATGCGTCTTTGACAAGATTTTTGTTTAGTTTACGAAAATCAACAGCTAGTCTATAAGAACCGTCTGCTTTTTCTACAAGTATTACCGGTGATGCGAATTCTGACATAGATGGGGAAATAATTTCAGCTTGCAGTAGAATATTAAGTTGATCTTCCATTTCTTGACGTAATTTATATGGAACTCTGTACGCTTTGGATTTTACAGGTTTATTAGAGGTTAAATTGACAACATGGGGTATGGTATTACAGCCTGGTAACTCTAGGACAGATGCTGCAAATACATCTTTATTTTGATCTAAAAATTCTTGCATTTTAGATTTTAGGGGAGGGTCTAAATGGCTTAAGTCAATATTAGAACTCCAAGTGAGATCAGCATGATCAAAGTCAGCTATTGGAGTAGTCAAATTCACATTACAACTTAAACTATTATCCGTTAGTGGTATATTAGACTTATCTATACATTTCTGGATTTTTGCAACATATGTATTTTTGCTTAGCTTTATAGTATGATTTGAAAAATTTGCAAGAGAAACAAAAAGGCCATGTTCCTGAGTACATATGGCTCTAGAAATAAGCAGACCTTGGCTTAAATTCTTCGCTAAAGGTTCTAGCATTAGAACATCATTTTCTTTTATGGAATTATTTTTATTGCACTTAACTTCAGCTATTAATTTTGAATTAGGGGGAATAGAAATCCTTTCGCATAAAAGAGCTAAAGTAGTAATTTCACTACTGTTGTTGTTATTATTGTCAAGATTGCTTTGTTCACCAGTCTGAGGTGTCCTATTTTGTAAATCACTTTTATTAGCATGGACTGTTTGACTCGTTGTTTGCTGTCTAAGGTCTAAAGGCTCATTAATTTCACATTCATTTGTACTCGAGTTACTGCGTGATATATTTTGTAAACAAAAAACATGTGCAGTTTCATTATCTGCTTCATTTGCTTTAATTGTCCTGTTTAAATCTGCATTCACTTTCATACTGGGATATGTAGTACCCTGAACTGTCACATTTTTACTACTAAGATTCCCACATTTTTCTTTTAAACTTTCCTTACCCTTTTTGGTTACAATTTTCATAGGTGTGTCATTATTACTATACTCATCTCCCTGTTTATTAGCAGAAATGGGGACATTTGGCCTACATTTTGACTGATCATTACAGATATCTGCTTGTTGACATTCTAAATCTGCACTATTCACTCTGATATCACTGGTATTATTTACAATATTTATTTCTAGGGAATTTTTTAGTGGTGACAATTTTTTTGCATGACTCTCTACTACTTGTTTACATTGTGTTTCTACTGGAATACTTAAAACAACATTATTATTTTTACAATTTATAACAGCCTGATATTTATTTAAAAAGGGCATCCCCAAAATCACACTAAATTCATCGGCTAATTTACCCTGGACAATAAAGAACTCAGACTGACATAATAAATCATTAAATTTAAAGTTCAAAGAAACTTTTTGGCTTAGAATTACTCTTTCGCCAGTTACCGTTAAAATAGGAGTATTGCACTCGACAACTTCACAAAAATTTAAATTAATAAGTGCTGTACTACTTAAAATATTTATGGCTGACCCAGTATCACACAGTGCAGTAAGAGAAATATTATTTACCTTTATCACAGCAGTAGGTAAATGGTAAGAATGGGGGGAGAACATACTAAAAATGATTGGGGGGTCTGGAGGCCTATATGGAGACGACTCGACCAAATCGAAACCAGCCGTTACACGTTTAAAGCATTATTGGATGTAGTAGGGTTACTGTGTTCATCCTGACGAGTATCACCGCTCGCATTATCATCTCTATTTCTTCGGTTAGTCTCATACCCTTGATCAAAATTGCCCCTCTGTCTCCTATATCCACCTCTATTATTATTTCCTCTATAATTCTCACTCTGATAGTTCCTGCCCCTGGAATTTTGTCCACGTCCCCTGGGATTTTGATGGAAGCCCCTTCCATAATCATTTGTGTACCTGTTTAGGGTACAATTTCTTGCATAGTGGCCTGGCAAACCACATTTGAAACAGTGAAAATTTCCAGTTTGGCTACTTTCACATCCCTGGTTAAAATTATTTTGGACTTCTTTGGATTTTATTTCAACTAGACTATCAATTTTAGCTGCGAGCAGATCAATTTGGGATTTTAAATTTTGAATCTGTCTGTTATGGGACTCATTATCACTTTTCTGAGAAAATACGGCAGCACATGGTACATTCTGGGGGTTCGGTATATTCTCACTACTTTCATAAGAGTTGTAGAATGGATTTACGCTTTTATAAGCTTTTTCCTCAAGTAGGGCTATTTGGAGGACTTCCTCGGGCGTTTTTGGATTTCTAGCAATGACACCTTTTCTTATTTCAGGCGACAAATTGTTGAGTAGCACTGAGTGAAGGAGTGCTTTTCTGCTTTTTTCTACAACATCGTCTTGTATACCCTCTATGACGAGCGAGTTTAGTGACAGGTCGCATGCTCTGTCATAAAAGTCCTGTACTGTCATTGCTGGAGTTTGTTTAAAATTCATTAATTTGTTAAGCTGCACATCTGGGGTTATGTGCTGACTATATCTGTTTTTTAAAATACAAACTAACTCCTCAAAAGACTTAATTTTGTGAATTTTTAGCAGTCTAGCAGCTGCACCAGATAATCTAGATAGCAAAGCAAATTTCTTTTCCTCATCATCCCAGCCAAACATGTTGGCAAAACTGTCCAATTTTTCATAAAAATCCCCAAAAGAAACTGAATTACCCTCGCCACTGAATGGCGGAATATAACTGAGATTATCAATAAGGGCAGTTTTTCGCTGAATTTTCGCCATCTCTTTAGAGGGGTCGAGTGCCATTTTTGCGTTTTAAAATGCACAAGATACGATACAAAATTTGAAAATAATAAAGATAAAAGAGGGGAAAAAAAGGGAATAATAAAATATTCACACACAAACTTTTACTACTTCTAAATATGGCATAAAATACCCATAAAATAGCAATGTATACCCCTATTACTCAAATTTACAACATACAACAAAATAATAAAAATAGAACAACAATACATATATTTATTTACTTTGAAGCACACTTAATATAAACACTGTTTAGTAAAACTCAGGCTCTACAGTACTGTGCCAATTTATTGTGTATATAGCAAAAATCAGGCATTTCAACATGGCATCAACTTATTGTGTATACCGTAATAATTAGGCTCTGCCACACGGCATCAACTTATCGTGTAAATTGCAATAATTAGGCTCAGAAACACGGCACCAATCTTATTGGGTCCTTTTTTTTTACTACTACAGATCATAAATTATTTAATAAAAAAATTCATTCAATAAAATTGTTTTTTCATATAAACATTACTATATAAACAATCATTTCTACACTCAATTTCTTAATTAGTTCAAATATTTCATCTACTTTACTAATGAGTTAGCTGAGATCCGGACTAGACTACCTTCTATATGAATTTTGTTGTAATTTAAGATAATCAAAACAAAAGGAGATTTCATAAGGATAAATACTATTAGATAACACAAGTTAAGTTAAGAAATTACAGAAATAAGAAAGATTACCAAGATAAAATTTAAAACTAATAAAAAAAATACATATTCATTAAGTTTCTATACATATTAATGATTTCCAGTAGGTAATAATGATAACACAACAAAATTCTCAATCTGTCTAGATCTCAGATGTAGCATATAAGGATCTGTAGCAGTGAACCCAATATTTTGCCAATGTTGTTTTATGGGATATCAAACTCGAATAGATAACTTTAAAGCTCAAGACCTTTGTTAAAATTTCAAAAGATAGAAGAAAGACCCTGGAATCTCCCATCTATTTGTGGGGAGCAAAGAAAGAAAAAATTTTTTTTACAAGCAATAAGATTTCTACAATATAAACACAAGCATCCCATAATACAACAATGACATTGTGGCCAAAAAAGTATAGTGTTAGTACATCTATTTTAATTTCTCCATATTTTTATTCATAAGATAAAGTAATTTATTTTAAATCAGGTGAACTTCTCAACAGTTTTGCTTTAAAAATTCTACTATTGTTAAATACCTTTACTCAACATTTAGATAAAAGAATGTTAATTGATCAATGCATATATGACTTCTAGTCTGCTAAATTACTTTAAATTCTGAGTACAAAGGGTAAAGGTTGAAATTATTTTTACTTTTAAATATTCGGAGAAACTATTTTAATTTCATGGCATTACAAAATTTAGTATAGTTATTTTGACACTAATGAAATTAAAATTCAAATAAACTTATATCAAGGTAGGATAAAAAAATAAAAAAAAATTATACTAGAGTATATCTTTGTTTAATATACATTTTTTCCCCCCTTTTTTTTTTTTTTTTTTTTTTTTTTTTTATAAAGGATATATCAAATTAAAATCATCACTCTTGAATTCTTCTAAATATACTCTCTTTTATTTAATTCAACATAAAAAAAAACATCAGAATTCACTAACATGAGTTTTGTTGCAAACATAGAGAAATATTAATTCATAACAAGAATATTCACTAGGTTAAAAATAGATTAAGAACAAATACAAAATACATTTCTTACCTACAGCTATTTCTACCATTCACCCATTTAGGGTATTTTCATATGTATATTTAACGTGGATCACAAATTTTCCTTGCACCAGAGCACTTTTTTATACTAATTTATGACGTTTCTGTTGCCCAAATTAGACTTGGAGTAATCTTTGAAAAACAGTCTCTACTCTAACATCCCTTCGTCTGAAACAGTACGCTGAGCTACGGTAACTTCATGAGGGCTTTGCGACATAATCGCCTATCATCCATCAGCGACACGAATCGTTAGGCTGAGATTTTCGGCTCTTGAGTATCCACATTTTACCCTGAGAAATATTTGAGACAACAAAAACAATCTTGGACGTTCACTGCCACATGCTAACAGTCATTTGCCGCCAAGGGGCATTTATTACGCTGCTCTCGATAAAGGCTTCCGTTAAGCACGTATCTCAATAAGCCTTAAGAGTGCGGGAGCTCGGGAAATCAATTGTACTTATGGTATACTCAACTGCAACATGTAGGATATTTCAACTTAAAACGAGGGGCTCCGATCCCTTTTTTCTAGACCAATAGTTCGGAAGGGACATATTTCTTCAGCAAACTCTCAGTTATATTTTGTAGGCAACACTTCTGCGACTTCCACTTAGCGTATCTCTGGGAGTAATGTCGAAAAATCGTAGAATTCTTTTTGGCCTCCCCTCTCCCAGATCCAAAACAGGGGAGGGGGGGGGGGACAGAACTTTTGCATCTCTTCCACCAGATGCTCTCCGTACGACTCCTATCACCAGGACTGACCTTTTTTTCAAAAAACCAATTGCACGTAAGCCTCTAACATACGGGGGTACTTTTCTGGGAACACGGACGCATCCCCCACTTTCCCCAACCAAAAGGGTGACTTCCCGTTGGTCAGTGCGCAAATACCAAATCCAATGTCCATATAAGGACATGTTTCTATATCTCAATCACGTGACTTACATGAGGTTTTCACAGGCAGGTGTTTTTCAGCTCCCGTTCCCATGAAATCTACAGCAGGGATTCCAAGTATTGCACACAAAAGGAGTAACAGGCACGGGGATATTTTTATGGTCGAAAATGTATCTCGCTCTCTCTCTGAAATGACACTATACAATTTTTTATGGTTCATAAAAAAAAGGAGTGTACTTTTAGCAATATTACCCAGGGCTTAAGAAACTGTGTGTGTGGCCAATTATTATAGGGTACGCTATTTATTGTCTGACAACTCATAGCTTGGGAAACACACACATCTTTAATCTTAACAAAAGGGCTTTTAGCAATTACTGCACTTCTCTGCCGAGCAGGGATTTTATGCAAGTCTTAAGGGGAGGGGGTGTGCTTTTCTTTCTAACATTCACCAACGCTTGCGAAGGCGTGGGAACGGAAAAAGGAATCACAGGAGTATTAAGGCCTGTGCGTATCTAAAAAAAAAAGGAAAGAGGTGTTTTGAATTTTGAATTATTAAAATTTTAAAGAGAAGCAGTAATCAAAAAAAAACTGTAACACGGTCGATAGACCGGTTGCATTTTTAGAAAAAATCACGTTTTGAGCACCACCCTTGGCGAGTTGGCGAAAGCGAAATCGTTCAGCTAGCTGCATCGCCAAACACAAAATAAACTAAGTTCAAATGTGTCATAAAACATATTATTAATAGAATTATATTTATTACAAGAGAATCTTTACCTACTGTTTTTAAATAACTTCTCAATTTCTTCGAAAATAGCGAGTTAAGGAAATAATATTTTTAAATTGAGGAAAAAAAAAACTATGTTTAGATGTTCTGTGAAATTTAAAACATTTTAATCTGAAAAAGCTCTTTTTAAGCTATGTTTTAATCGTAAACAACGGTGAATACCATTTCTTCATATTATAGTCTTTGCTTGATAACATTTACGGAAAAAACAAATGAACAATAAGCGCGATCTCTTTGCAGAAGGAAGGGTTGGTATTCGCTAGGCGTTTGACGTCACAAACAAGAAAGGGTGCGTAGCATTGACTTCATCTCCCCGCCAATCGTTATTCTGGCGATAAGGTGCTCAAAATGTGATTCTTTCTGAAAATGCAGACCGGTTACTTTGCTGCAAAATTTTTACAGTGTACTAGATCTTTTATAATTATATGAATTATTGATATTTTACTCTAATGTATCTCTTTTATTCAGAGATGCTAATAGAAACATGATCACATAGGAAATCTCGCAAATACAATATGATAAACTAATAGAATTCATTTCTTGAATCTAAAATTCTGAAAAAATCGAAATAAGAAAACTCTTAGCCCACATTATTTATCATGATCAAAAGATAAGATGTTTTAAAGCTCTTCTAAAAAATATTTTGATGAATTTACTTTTCATGTTTGAAAATAATTGTGAAAATTCTGATACTTGAATCAAAAGATATAATATTTTTATGACCGTTAGATTCTTCTTCTAATATAAATTACCACTTACATAATAGGTATTATCAAAATAATGATATTTTCTTATATGAAATCCTATTAATCTGATATAAGTACGATGCGAATGTAATAAACATAATTTTGCGCTATTTTGATCTTGGTTCTTCCGTAAGAAATAAATATTTAGTTAATATTATCTCATAAAGGCATAATTTGCTTCTTAGATAAATATAAGGTCCGTTACTTTTGCTGAAAGAAATCTTTTACTTCGGAAAAAAAATACAATACAAAAAATGGCTGAGGCTATCTCAGGACACGGTATGAAGACTTGGACGAAAAATTTGATTTTATTCAAATGTGGATTTCATTTAATTCATATTTGCGATTCGAAATAAAAAAGTTTCATACAATTCTATTGTGGAAAAGAATAAAAGGGTTTTTTTTTTTTTTTTTTTTTTTTAAATCACAGTACACAAAATAAACTAATCGGATGTGGCATTTCCAAAACTTTCTTCTTTCTCCTACACGTTAATACTTCCCGAAAAATGAAACAAGTCAGCGTCACAGGTTAGATAATTTACACCCAAATCTAATTTGCAACAACTTATTTCAAGCTCTGACCGAACCTGAAGTTTGATGAAAATCCGTGTAATAATATTTGAGATAGAATCATCGCAAAAATCTTTTAAAAAAACTGGATAGAAGCGTCACTTGTACAGCGAAAACTCCAAAAAATAAAGAATACTAATTTATATGAGGATCTAACTGAATTTGAAGTGTGATGAAAATTCGAGCATTAGTTCCTGAGATAGAGCTATTGCGATAATCATGAATAATGCCCTATAATAGCGCCACCTGTCGAGGTTTTATTCCAAAAACTAAAGAATAGTAATTTATATATGAGGGTCTGACTGAATCAGAATATCTATCATAATAATGAATAATGCGCATAGCAGAGCCACCTGTTGGACAATTTACAACAAAACGTAATTAAAATTATATTATGTCAAGGACTAACAGAATCTAAAGTTTTATGCAAATCCGTCTATTAGTTTTTGAGATATAGCTATTGTGGAAATCGTGAAAAAGACAGCACAACAGCGAAACCTGTTGAGTGATATATACCTAAAACAAATCATATCCAGTTTATATCAAACTCTAAAAGAATCTAAAGTTTTGTGAAATTCCATGCATTAGTTCTTGAGATAGAGTGTCCACAAAATTTATGTCACATACAGATAAACAGACATTTTGTAAAAATATGTTTTTTGGAATCTCTGGCCCCTAAAACATGTAAATCTGTCGAAAACCGAAATTCGAAAATTTCACGAAGTAAATACTGACTTCTTGTAAAGATAGAAGAAAGTAAAACTATCAGTGGGAAAGAAAAAAAGTGTAAAGTTATTAAAATTGTTATAGAAAATCTGGTATCTCAGAACTGTGTATGTAACGGCAATAAAAATATTCATGTAACAGATACATGGTTGCACTGCATATAAAAAAATCTGTAAAGTTAGGAAAAATTTTTTTTTTTTGGAAACTTGGCTGAATAGAACTTTTTATGTAATTGCAACTTGGTATACCTAAAAATTTTTAGTAAGGTTACTATAATTTTATTAACTTATTTGGAAATCTGCAGATTTCTGTAGCTCTACAAAAATTAGTTTGTTGATTTACATCTTTCTTCTGTACTGTGTACAGTTAAAATTTACTAAGCATACAGGTTTCTGTCTCTTTACATCAGTGGAATTACAGATTTTTTTTACAGTTGACAAATTGATGTATATGAATTAAAATTCACCGGAAGAAATATAAGAATGAACGAAAACAGATTAAATTAGCAGTGGGAGGACAATTTCTATGACTCTTTTCACATAAAGAAAGTGATAAGCCTTAGAAAACCTGTTATGATTAATTTATTATAGAAAAGAAAATGGACTGGTGCAATCTACAAATGAATCGTTTGAGATGAAAAACTTTTCTTGGAGAAAAATATCCTACGGGTGCCGTAACAGCCCAAGAAATGGATGAAAAATGCTGATGGCGGAAGAACTTATCTTGATGCTTCTTCCAAAAGAAAATTAATTAGCTATATCTATCAAATATATAAGAAATGAGGTGAGAGCAAAGGAATGGTAATAAATTAGTTAATGGAGTTTGGACAAGCAATAAGTATATCATATTTATATAATACCATTCATTACTGAATAATATAAAGTGGAGTTTCATATAGTGTATTTTTTGTATGCACGCATTACATTTGTTATACAGTAGTACCCGACATACGTCTCCTCGACTTACTTTACCTCGAATTTACGTCGTCTGTCTTAAAAAAAATATCCTTAATTAGCACGCATTTAAAATTTTTTTAACATTATTATTCCTATGAAGAGAAAATTAACTGCGATAGTCACGTGCTAGTGATAAATAAGTAAACAATCTAAATATAACAAAACGAAGAGTAACAATTCCGGCGCGAATTCATCTATTTAAACATGCGTCTTTGCATTTAAATATTTGGCGATTCCTGCACACGCATAAGCCATCTAGTGCAGGAAAGATGTACGAAAATCCCATGACGAAATCCCTTCACGAAAATCCCATGGTAGTATATTGCGTTACATATATTTTTAACTTTTTCAAAATGTTCTTTTTTTTTTTCTTTTTTGCATACTTTCAGATTTTATGTAATGTTTTGTTCCGAATTATGTGACAAATAAAAATTTGCCTAATTTGAATATCTAGCGCTTTTAATGGCATTTATAATAAAGAATTACGTAAATGGCACTTTAGCAATAGTTAAAAGGACTTTAAAGAGACACTTTTACTGTACTGAATCTATCTAAATGTAATAAAACGAAGTGTAATGATTCCGGCAAGAAGTAATCTGTTCAATCACGACTCTTTCACATTTAAACATTTGGCGATTCAAGCGCTCGACTTCGTCTTCTGGTGGAGGAAAGATGTAACTTCTTCCTTCAGGAAAATCCCATTCTTGTACATTGCATTACATATATTTTTAATTTTTTTCAGAATGATCTTTTTTTCTTTTCTTTTTTGCACAACTTCAGATTTCATGTGATATTTTGTTCCGAATTATATGTCAAATAAAAATTTATCGTAATTTAAATATCTAATGCTTTCAATCCGATTTACAATAAAGAATTATTTGAATCGCACTTTAGCTTAAGTTAAAGAAACATTGAACAGACAATTTTACTGTATCGAAGGCTGAGATCAACACCTCTATAGACCATTTTAAGTCTCATTTGCAGGGGATATGTTAGAGATTTTCTATCCAATAATGCCGCACTAAAACATTGCGTCAACACCAGTGTAACTGAGATATCTATGGCATTTTTATAGCTAATTTTTCCAATTTTAAGTTAAAACCCGTCATCCTAGGACGGGCATTTACACGATCAATAGAAAAAAACTCTGACATTCTTATAATAGGAAACTAGTCGTTAGGGGCTACCGTAGTACTTACCCGTCATAGATATGTATAATATAAAATATGAAAATAAAACGCATGTAAACTATTTATAAAATGCATCGCAATTCCAAAATGGAATTTAAACGCATATTTAAATAGTTTTGATATACATAGTAAAGCTCCATCAATGAATTGCTGATAAACCGATTTCGACAAATCATATAAAACGCCAAAATACTCAAATAGTAACTGATTGCGTAAAAGAAACATCCTTATAACCCCCAAAATAATAATCATACTAGCTAACAATTTACTGCGTCGGATTAAGCGTATCATATCCAATTAAAATATATCTTTGAATTGAAATTTGAATGAAATACAGGGTCATGAAAAATTAAAGAATGTGGAAAACAGTGTTACACATATCTCGGAAACTAACAATTCGAACAACTTCGTTCATTACGCAAAATTTGTGCTACTTTAATGCCTTTTACGTCCCCTCCTTAAAATAAAACATTTCGAAAATTTTTGTATACCTTTCATCAGAACGATTTTTTTGAGAGTCTGAAAAAAAATAGTTCCGGATAATCGAGATCATTGATTTTAAATAGGCTTCGTCCCATTCTTACATACTAAGCACATACTAAGTTTCAAGTCTCTGTCTTCATTTGTTCGGGAGATAGAGCGGTTTACAGACAGACAGTCAGACAGACACACGGACACACGGATGGACGGCAATTTTTTTTTTTTTTTCTAAAAATATGTTTTTTGGAATCTCCAGTATCTGAAACGTGTAAATCCGTCAATTTTTTTTTCGGTTTTCAAAACGATAGCAAGTTTTACCCTATACTACGTATGATGGGTAAGTAAAAGGAAAAAATTATCGATTCAAACTTCATTACAAGATCTTTTAACATCTTCAAAGACTCAAAACGGAGTAACTAGAAAGAAAATAAATTTTACATTAATAATTTGTTATTCATTTCTTAAAAATTCTTTCTTTTACCAATGTTAAATATAGTATTAACATAATACTATAATAGTATGTTAAATATAGTATTAAGGCCCCTGTCCTCGCTCGAGAAAACGCTATCGAGCTAATGCTAATACTATGGGGAAGCATTTTTCTAATAACTCTTTCGCATTTTGACATTTTTGAATAATTTTTTTTGCACTGTATAGCTGAGGTGCATGCCGACAGCGCACCTTTTTTACTTTTTCGATTTTGGTAGCAGATATTTTTTAAAAAAGCACTTTCAGTTTCGAAACCGGTTTAGAAAGTGAAATTAACTTTGTAAAAAATATCTACAACCAAAATCGAAAAAGTAAAAAAGGTGCGCTGTCGGCATGCACCTCAGCTATCCAATGCAAAAAAAATTATTCAAAAATGTCAAAATGCGAAAGAGTTATTAGAAAAATGCTTCCCCATAGGAATAGCATTAGCTCGCGAGCGTTTAATCGAGCGAGGACAGGGGCCTTAACATACAATAGAAAATGAATATTAGATATTAAACATTTTTCATTGCTTATCCATTTTTGCTCACAATACTTGGCAATTTTAGAATTTAAATTATCACTATCAATCTATCTATCTATATTATAAAGACCAAACGTATCTGTGCGTAACGCATAAGTCATTTTGAGAATGGCAACACTTTCCCATACAATTTCGATTTTGCAATTTTCGCTACTGCAAATTTTACACTTCTAAACATCGCACATTTAACTTTTTTACATAGTCGTATAGAGAAAAAAAATGTACTTTCAAATGCAATTTGTTTGAAAGCTGTATCTCAATTTGTTTTTGAGGCATTAATGTTTTTATAGTTTTTAGTAACATTTTTGTAATTGTGGCAACAGATTCAGTCAATTTTCTCTTAAAATTAAAAAAAAAAAAAAGAAGAAGAAGAAGAAGAAGAAGAAAGAAAGAAATTAAAATGCATATATATTGTCAAAAATATCGTATATTATAAAATTCGTTGATTTCGATTTTATTTCGTTTTTATTCATCAATTAAATGGGGGCCTTCAAATTTTGAATTAAAGAGATTTTAAAATTATCAAATTAAAATACCATTTTTTTTAAACATGGTGAATACGGATATGAGAACTGCGTGTATAAACTTTGAGAAAGATGAAAATGATGACGGGTTTTAATTTCGCGTGAAATTATATGGTCATGCCAAGCTGGAATATTTTTAAGCTATTGCATAGCTTTTATCACGGGCTTTGAGGAAAGCGACCGAATCTAGAAATTCCGTAATGAGAAAACCTAACACTTCGGTTAATGTCGTTTCAGTTCGAAAAACTTCGGAGAGGTATCCTTCGGTAGACTTCGGCAGACATTGACGCGGTATTTTTCAGATATTAGGATATCAAGTCTCAAACTTATGTTTCTTATGATCTAATTTTCATAGCGCGGCCAAATTTTGTTTGGTAATTTATTATGAGACAGTGTTAATTTTTGGGGACAGGATACCCCCCCCCCCGTGAGGGTCGAAAAATTTAAAATGCTTATAACTCGCGATCTCACTTTTGTAGCGCGGCCAAATTTTGTTTGGTAATTTATTATGAGACAGTGTTAATTTTTGGTGACAGGAGACACCCCACGGTGAGGGTCGAAAAATTAAAAATGCTCATAACTCGCGATCTAATTTTGGTAGCTTGGCAAAATATTGTTTGGTAATTTATTATGAGACAGTGTTAATTTTTGGTGACAGGAGTCCCCCCAAGATGAGGCTCGAAAAATTTAAAATGCTTATAACTCGCGATCTAATTTTCGTAGCGCGGCCAAATTTTGTTTGGTGATTTATTATGAGATATTGCTAATTTTTGGTGACAGGAGAACCCCCCCCCCCCCCCCCAAGGTGAGGGTCGAGAAATTTAAAATGCTTATAACTCGCGATCTAATTTTTGTAGCGCGGCCAAATTTTGTTTGGGAATTTATAATGAGGCAGTGTTAATTTTTGGGGACAGGAGACCCCCCAAGGTGACGGTCGAAAATTTAAAATGCTTATAACTCGCGATCTAATTTTTGTAGCGCGGCCAAATTTTGTTTCGTAATTTATTATGTGACAGTGTTAATTTTTGGTGACAGGAGACACCCCACGGTGAGGGTCGAAAAATTAAAAATACTTATAACTCGCTATCTAATTTTCGCAGCGCGGCCAGATTTTGTTTGGTAATTTATTATGAGACAGTGTTAATTTTTGGTGACAGGAGACCCCCCCCCCCCCACGGTGAGGATCGAAAAATTTAAAATGCTCATAACTCGCGATCTAATTTTCGTAGCGCGACCAAATTTTGTTTGGTAATTTATTGTGAGACATTGTTAATTTGGTGACATGAGACACCTCACGGTGAGGGTCAAAAAATTAAAAATGCTCATAACTCGCGATCTCATTTTGGTAGCTTGGCAAAATATTGTTTGGTAATTTATTATGAGACAGTGTTAATTTTTGGTGACAGGAGTCCCCCTCGATGAGGCTCGAAAAATTTAAAATGCTTATAACTCGCGATCTAATTTTCGTAGCGCGGCCAAATTTTGTTTGGTGATTTATTATGAAATATTGTTAATTTTTGGTAACAGGAGACCCCCCCAAGGTGAGGGTCGAAAATTTAAAATGCTTATAACTCGCGATCTAATTTTTGTAGCGCGGCCAAATTTTGTTTGGTAATTTATTATGAGACTGTTAATTTTTGTTGACTGGAGACCCCCCACGGTGAGGGTAAATTTCGTAGCGCGACCAGATTTTGTTTGGTAATTTATTCTGAGACAGTGTTAATTTTTGGTGATAGGAGACCCCTCCCCCCAAGGTGAGGGTCGAGAAATTTAAAATGCTTATAACTCGCGATCTAATTTTTGTAGCGCGGCCAAATTTTGTTTGGTAATTTATAATGAGGCAGTGTTAATTTTTGGGAAGAGGAGACCCCCCACGGTGAGGGTCGAAATATTAAAAATGCTTATAACTCGCGATCTAAATTTCGTAGCGCGGCCAGATTTTGTTTGGTAATTTATTATGAGACAGTGTTAATTTTTGGTGATAGGAGACCCCTCCCCCCAAGGTGAGGGTCGAAAAATTTAAAATGCTTATAACTCGTGATCTAATTTTCGTAGCGCGGCCAAATTTTGTTTGGTGATTTATTATGAGATATTGTTAATTTTTGGCGACAGGAGAACCCCCCCCCCGCCCAAGGTGAGAGTCGAGAAATTTAAAATGCTTATAACTCGCGATCTAATTTTTGTAGCGCGGCCAAATTTTGTTTGGTAATTTATAATGAGGCAGTGTTAATTTTTGGGGACAGGAGACCCCCAAGGTGAGGGTCGAAAATTTAAAATGCTTATAACTCGCGATCTAATTTTTGTAGCGCGGCCAAATTTTGTTTGATAATTTATTATGAGACTGTTAATTTTTGTTGACAGGAGACCCCCCACGGTGAGGGTCGAAAAATTAAAAATTCTTATAACTCGCGATCTAAATTTCGTAGCGCGGCCAGATTTTGTTTGGTAATTTATTATGAGACAGTGTTAATTTTTGGTGATAGGAGACCCCTCCCCCCCCCCCCAAGGTGAGGGTCGAAAAATTTAAAATGCTTATAACTCGCGATCTCACTTTCGTAGCGCGGCCAAATTTTGTTTCGTAATTTATTATGAGACAGTGTTAATTTTTGGTGACAGGAGACACCCCACGTTGAGGGTCGAAAAATTAAAAATACTTATAACTCGCTATCTAATTTTCGCAGCGCGGCCAGATTTTGTTTGGTAATTTATTATGAGACAGTGTTAATTTTTGGTGACAGGAGACCCCCCCCACCCCCACGGTGAGGATCGAAAAATTTAAAATGCTCATAACTCGCGATCTAATTTTCGTAGCGCGACCAAATTTTGTTTGGTAATTTATTGTGAGACATTGTTAATTTGGTGACAGGAGACACCCCTCGGTGAGGGTCGAAAAATTAAATATTCTTATAACTCGCGATCTAAATTTCGTAGCGCGGCCAGATTTTGTTTGGTAATTTATTATGAGACAGTGTTAATTTTTGGTGACAGGCGACCCCAGGGTGAGGGTCAAAAAATTTAAAATGCTTATAACTCGCGATCTAATTTTCGTAGCGCGGCCAAATTTTGTTTGGTGATTTATTATGAGATATTGTTAATTTTTGGTGACAGGAGAACCCCCCCCCCCCAAGGTGAGAGTCGAGAAATTTAAAATGCTTATAACTCGCGATCTAATTTTTGTAGCGCGGCCAAATTTTGTTTGGTAATTTATAATGAGGCAGTGTTAATTTTTGGGGACAGGAGACCCCCAAGGTGAGGGTCGAAAATTTAAAATGCTTATAACTCGCGATCTAATTTTTGTAGCGCGGCCAAATTTTGTTTGGTAATTTATTATGAGACTGTTAAGTTGACAGGAGACCCCCCACGGTGAGGGTCGAAAAATTAAAAATTCTTATAACTCGCGATCTAAATTTCGTAGCGCGGCCAGATTTTGTTTGGTAATTTATTATGAGACAGTGTTAATTTTTGGTGATAGGAGACCCCTCCCCCCCCCCCAAGGTGAGGGTCGAAAAATTTAAAATGCTTATAACTCGCGATCTCACTTTCGTAGCGCGGCCAAATTTTGTTTCGTAATTTATTATGAGACAGTGTTAATTTTTGGTGACAGGAGACACCCCCCCCCACCCCCACGGTGAGGATCGAAAAATTTAAAATGCTCATAACTCGCGATCTAATTTTCGTAGCGCGACCAAATTTTGTTTGGTAATTTATTGTGAGACATTGTTAATTTGGTGACAGGAGACACCCCACGGTGAGGGTCGAAAAATTAAATATTCTTATAACTCGCGATCTAAATTTCGTAGCGCGGCCAGATTTTGTTTGGTAATTTATTATGAGACAGTGTTAATTTTTGGTGATAGGAGACCCCTCCCCCCGCCCCAAGGTGAGGGTCGAAAAATTTAAACTGCTTATAACTCGCGATCTCACTTTCGTAGCGCGGCCAAATTTTGTTTCGTAATTTATTATGAGACAGTGTTAATTTTTGGTGACAGGCGACCCCAGGGTGAGGGTCAAAAAATTTAAAATGCTTGTAACTCGCGATCTAATTTTTGTAGCGCGGCCAAATTTTGTTTGTTAATTTATAATCAGGCAGTATTACTTTTTGGTGACGGGAGACCTCCCACAGTGAGGGTCGAAAAATTTTAAATGCTTATAACATGCGATCTAATTTTTGTAGTGCGGCCAAATTTTGTTTGGTAATTTATTATGAGACAGTGTTAATTTTTGGTGACAGGAGACCCCCCCCCCACGGTGAGGGTAGAAAAATTTAAAAGGCTTATAACTCCCGATCTAATTTTCGTAGCGCGGCCAAATTTTGTTTGGTAATTTATTATGAGACTGGTAATTTTTGGTGACAGGAGACCTCCCACGGTGAGGGTCGAAAAATTTAAAAGTCTTATAACTCCCGATCTAATTTTCGTAGCGCGGCCAAATTTTGTTTGGTAATTTATTATGAGACTGTTAATTTTTGGTGACAGGAGACCTCCCACGGTGAGGGTCGAAAAATTTAAAATGGTTATAACTCGCGATCTAATTTTTGTAGCGCGGCCAAATTTTGTTTGGTAATTTATTATGAGACAGTGTTAATTTTTGGTGACAGCAGACCCCCCACCGTGAGGGTCGAAAAATTAAAAATGCTCATAACTCGCGATCTAATTTTGGTAGCGTGACCAAATTTTGTTTGTTAATTTATTAAGCTATTGCATAGCTTTTATCGCGGGCTTTGAGCGCGGCGACCGAATCTAGGTATTCTGTAACGAGAAAAAATCCTAACACTCCGGTTAACGACGTTTCAGTTCGGCAGACTTCGGCACGGTATTCTTCGATAGACTTCGGCAGACATTGACACGGTATTTTTGCATAAGTTGATAAAAAATGCTATGCAATAGCTTTACCGCGGCAGTCCCCGAGTGCCATACACATTTTTTTTTTCATTCTTATTTCTACCAAACAAAAGAGTTTCTATTGATAACTTTATCATAATAACTGATCTTTATTATGTTTTACTGATTACATATGCGATTTAAGTTTAATTTAAAAAATTTGAACAACTGACATTTATAGTATTTTGTTAATTTTAGTTTAGAATAACATTTGTTTGAGAGTTTAACTGACTAATATAAGATGCATTTTTTACTGTAACTAATTTTGTAGATTTATTATTCATCAGTGAATCAGCCCCTCCTCCATTTCTTTCGTCGAATTTCGACGAGTTCCACCTCGTAAATTTAAATTCTAAATTTTTTCAGCAATCTCTTCAAACGAAACGCATCCGCAGTTTGCGAAAGTCAGTATTTTAAAATCGGTTTGTAACAGTTACCAGGATAGATTATACTCCTGGAAGGCTGGTTCACATATTTGCGATCGCCAACCCTGAATGAGGCTGGTGCTATCCCTAGTGAATGTTGTCTATTTCTAAGAAATAACTAACAGGTATTGTTCTTGATTTACTCCGCTGTTTTTCACGCAATGGATATTTGTACTCATGATGCCTTGTGAATAGCTTGGCGAAACGTTTACTTTTTGTATTTTTCTATGCTTTTTAGCTCACAGGCTATCATAGCCTGAGAGCTTATGTGCCCACCCGTTCTGTATGTATGTTCGTTCGTGCGTAACGCGATAGCTCATGATAAAAATATCCGATCCATTTGAAATTTTGTATATAGGTATATCCTGATAAGGCGCTTCCCTGATTAGTTTTTGGAGTTCATTCGATATGTATAAAAGGGGGAACGGGGGGCTCATGTCCCTCCCCTTAATTGATATAAATGATGGGTTTTCATGCAGAATTAACAGTTTTCGTTCAAAATTTAGATATAGGATCATTCTGATGAGGGGGATTCCGTGACTGTTATTAGGTGTTCATTGAGTAAGTATAAACAGGGGGAACGGGGGTTCTAATGCCCCTCCCCTTAAGTTCTTTGTTTTTCAAGCAGAATTGTCAGATTTCGTTCAAATCTCTGAATAGTTCTGGAAGTTTAATGGTTAAGTATAAAAGAGAAGGATAAGTCCTCTTAAATTATATAAATGCTAAATGGGGTTTTATTGAGAATTATCCGATTTGCTCTGAATTTTGGATATAGATTTTTTATATGATAAATCATGTCCTTGATAGTTTAGGGGGATCAATGATTAAGTATAAAAAAGGGGAAAGGAGAGAGCTGTTTCCCCTTCTTAATTTTTTTTTTTCGAACGGAGTTGAAAATATAAGGCTCTAATGTACAATTAGTATGCGTAGCCTGTGAGCTCAATGCCATCAGTTTAACTGGACGACATTCTTTTTATTAGCATTTTTATTTTTTTGTATTGGTTTAGTGAACAACATCTGATTTGTGTACTCGACATGAAGCCTGCTTATAAATTATCGTCAATATTACAGGGACGAGATAGCACAAGGAAATTTTACAACACAAGAGATATACACCCGAGAGCTCCATACAAAGAGTGCGTGCAATGGAGCCAGTGGGATTCGAGCACTCAACCTCCTACGCTCGAAGGCGATTAGCGGCATGGTGCTTTCACCACTCGGCCACGGAGGCCCCAATACCTTTTATACATAAACCTTAATTTTTTTAATGTATTCAAGCTTGCCTTAGTTTATTTTAACTATGCTTTAGTAATCTTTTAATATTCAGACGTTGAATGTATATGTATTATCTTTTATAAACCAATAACTTTGATAAACTTATCATTTGACACATCTACTTTTATTTATTGTTCATGAATTATTGAACTCTAATTTAGGCAGCAGTTTACGAGACATATATTTTAATTTATGCTTAATAATACGAATAAGTATTCATACAAAGAAATAAATTAATTTATGAAAATAAAAGATTAAATCAAATTCAGTAGAATAATTTTCTATGCAATCTATGCGTGAGAAATTCTGTTGATCGCAATTTATTATGAAGAAATTTTCAGTCAAAAAAGAATAAATACATCGCTTAAGGTGAAAGAAGGTTTCTCGGCGAAAGTGAAAAATATCCTACAAATGCCATAATAACCGTAGGAAAGGATGAAAAATGTTGATGGTGACACTGCTTGTTATGATGCTACTTTCTTGGGAAAAAATAACCAGTACTTATAAACATAAAATAAATAATAGAGAGGTGAGGTCAGAAGAAAATTACTTAAAGGGGGCAATACGATTTGGATAAGCAAATGATATATCACATTTATATAAAATCATTCACTGATGAAAAAAATATGTGGATTGTACTGTATGTAGTGAATTTTATGTAGTGTACAATATATTATAACATACATGAAATTATGTTTGTCTTAATAATTAAAATATTTTAGTTTCTATACTACCTTCTTTGATAAACAAGGTAAATGTAAAAGGGAAAAGGAGACTTAACTAACAATTTTATTTACACGGTAAAATTTACTACGATTAACAAAGTTCTGTATTTTTAAAGGCATATTTTGCTCGATGAAACAACCTGTTGATGGCTCTAATTCTTAAGGTTTAAAATTGACAATTTAAAAAAAAGTGAATTCGAACTTTAAACTTATGTTGTGGCTGTTACAGATCACTCTACTATATTAATTAAATAATCTGCAACCAAAAGTAAGTAAAAATCTATTCGCTATCGAGATATAGCAACCACGGAAAATGTGAGAAAAAGAGCATAGCTGCGACACTTATTGGATAGTATACATCTTAATAAAGATTTAATCATTTCAATGTTTAACAGAATATGCAGTTTGCTGAAATTCTGTGCATTAATTCTCGAGCTATAGCTATTGCGGAAATCCTTTAAAATACAGCATAGTATGATATCCTGTTGGGTAATTTACATAAAATCCTAATCAGCACCAACTTATATCTAGTTCTAACTTAATCTGAAGTTCGATTTATTTCAGTCGATTAATTCTTGATGTAGAGGGCCTACAAAGTTTATGCACATATGCTTTTTTAGTCCTTTTCAAAATCATTTGTAATTGTATCAAGAAATATTTATGGCTAGTCCGATGAATTAACATCATCATGTAAATTTTTAAAAAGTTAAATTTAAGCAAAAGTACAGTGGATGGTTTTAATACTTATCATCGAGACATTTTTACCTTCTTCAAAGATACTCCTGGCATATCAGAAGGTGTAAACAGATTGTAGAATTTAACAAAAGTATTTTTACAAAGCAGAAAAGTTATTATAGTTTTTTTTTTTCGACGTAGATACCTTCTTTTGCATTTTAAAATATACAGTTTCATTGTGATATCAATAGTGATATTTTGGTTAAAAACCGACTCGACACAAACGATTGCTATGTTTCAATTTTTATTAAAGATTAATAATATAAAATGTCACCACAGTACATAAAGTATTAAAGATGTGAGACATACAGGGTGTTAAAAAATTAGCCTAAATGGAGAGATTTTGTATAGAAATAATACTGCAGTAAGACAACATTGAGCCAGTAGAGAGCGCATTTAAATTTGACGGATAAAAGAATTAAGCCAGCTTGAATCGTCATTCCTCCCCCATCTCCATGGATTTCGTGCAGATGCATCGTTACACGAATGCGGAGCTTGCCGACATGCATTTCATGTATGCGTCTGCGCAAGGAAATATCTCACACCTAATGCATGTCATCAGCTTTCAAGCTTATTGAAAGACTATCTTCTACTGTGCATGATACTGTTTCTTCCACTGCAGACATTTTGCGACATCTTCCAGAGCTCGCATCATGCCTATAAACATAAAACGATCCACTCGCGCGAAACTTTCAAGGAAGACGCTCTAAGATTTGGCAATCCGGTGGATTCCTACCCGGGAAACATTTTACTTGCATACATTGAGCAACCGTTCGACTTCCTTCCGTAGTTCCATACATGAAATGCATGTCGGCAACCTCCGCATTGGTGTAACGATGCATGTTGTTTAAAATCTGGGCGGAAAATGATAATGTTAGTCAGCAAATCTCTTTTATCCACCGAACTCAACAGCGCGCTCCAGTGCTTCATGTGCTGAATTTCGTACCCACATTCCAATACGAAATCTTCTTATTTAGGTCTCCTCTACCTGCCTTTACATTTTTAACATATAATTTTGAATCATCTTGTAGTTATAAGATGTACAGACTGTAGGTGATTATCTAAATAATGAAAGCACCCTAGATTTATCAGGAATACTTTTACTGCATACAAAATACAGTTTGGATTAGCTTGGGAATTGATTCATACAAGTACTAAATAGTGTTTAAAGAAGTATTTCACTATTCTTTTTGGAAATATTGTGAAAAGATTCAGAAGAAATCTCAGCGGAGGATAATGATTCCGCGTTGTACGTTTTAAAATAGGCCATAACAGTATGATAAAGTGTAGTCCGGCGACTGTGTGGACCAAGGTAGATATTGCACTTCAATAAACTATGACTAGACAAATCCCACTGTACGAAAGAAACATTATCATCCTGTAAAATTCTATCTCCTGTAGGAAACAAAGTTTGCATCATAAGGTCTTCCTCGTCATCCAAAATTTCTATTGGAATTGCTGTTCTGCCGTAAATGTTCTGTATATGAACCTGCCTCCTAACTGTAATTAGTGACATTGGAGAATCGAGATGCGGATTGAATTCTTCGGTAACTTTGGTTATAGTCGTTTTCTTTATTGGCATTACAATCTGTTTTAATACCCATCGTGTCGGTCGCTTTCACATTGCTTCTGCTACCACCAATTATTTTGCTTTGATGAGCTTTTGTTGCCACTTTGTCTGAATGGTGTCATGACATTAGATGCCGTACCTCTAGATACGCCTAAAAGCTGGTATATTTCGGTCACAGTTGTTCTAGTTAGTAGAACTCCTACCATTTGACCTTTGTTAAAGTCTGTGAAGTCTGATATTTCATGCGTTTGAAAAAAGCCCACGAAGTTTACAATTTCACGAAAGCTTCCTTATATTCCCATCATATATGCTGTTAAAATACTTGTCGTTAGAATTACATTTTAATACTTACGAAGTGTATTATTAAATGTCACTTTTATTTACATGTGTTTCCATTATTTTTATAACAATCTGTAGCCATGATATACAAACAACATAGAAAACAAACAAAGATACCGTTTATTTCGACTGAGTTTTTAACTTAAACTTCATGATTGACGTGAAGCATTTATCTTCGTATTCGGGATATTTGAGCGAGGTATTCGGCCATGGTAACTGAACAAAAATAATAATCGGGGCACGAATGTGACGTAACAATTATGCAATTTTAGCGTTAAACCATGTTTGGTTTATATAATATCTATAGAAAGAGAGGAAGAAGTCGACAAGATAATAGACTAATGCCAATTATTTCATCAATTATAATGACCTGGAATTTTATTTTGATATCTATTTTTAAATGTACAATAAAATCCTAAAATGGAACATGTCTATAGAGGAAACCTGGATTAAACCACAAATTTTCTAGTCCTGATGTAAATAATGCAGTATAATTAATTTTAGAAGTCAACATACCTGTTAAAACGGGATCGTCTAAAAGGGGAAAAAATTGATTCAGTTCCGTTTCATCTTATAAGATTTTACCTAAAAAATCTTTCAATAAATTAATATTGTATTTATTAAGAGATAAAATTTGTAAGTGTTATGCGAAACGAAGGTTTGCTTTTGAAACATGTAATATGAAGATACTTCACTGATAAAATATTGAGTGACATAATATAATAATTAATATGGCCTATAATCGACAATATATCGTTTCAGACGAAAATACTTTTTCGGAGAAAGGTAAAACTATCTTACAAGTGCCAAAATAACCGAAGAAATGTATGAAAAATATTGATGATGAATGCTTCTTTCCCAAGAAAAATTAATAACGGTTCCATCGAATGAATAAGAGAGAAGAGATGAGAGCAGAGAAATCACCATCAATAATATAACAGAGGCGAAAAAGTTTTGACTAACGAGTAGTATATCACCATTAGAGATGGATAACGCATTAACCCTTTCCGGCGCAGGAAAATTCTGCCCATAAAATGAGAAATTATTGATTAACACCGGAATTTAAAAGCAACTTTTATGGAAATTAAGAATTCCTAAATTCACACTTTCATTGTAAAAGCGAAATTACTTTATAATATTCTTGGTGCCGTTTGTAAGATTGGAATTAAAATTAAATGTACCCGGAGTGGACACACTGCGCCGGAAAGGGTTAATATATTAGTCAAGTATTTATGCGTCTGAACTATAGCAATAACGATATCTAAGCTTTGACTCTAATGATATCTAAGCTCTAACTCACTGCTATATTCCAATGATCTTTCAATTCATGCACCACGATTTCACAGGCGAGAAACTTGTCCACCTCCGAAAACCGCGAATACAAGTAATTTAAACTGCGCTACATGTAAAAATCTTTCAATAGATGAATAATGTATTTGTTAAGAAATAGAATTTGTGAAAGCTGTTCGAAACGAAGGTTTGCTTTTGAAACATACGATATGAAGATATTTCACTGATAAAATTTTGAGTGATATAATATAATAATTAATATTTCCTATTAATGTAAATTGGTTTTCAGCAAGTCTTCTTTGAAAATTTACAATGGCTAAATTCAATGTATCCGCTACATACTTCTCTTGATTTACCTGAACAATTTATCAATGTAATTTCTTCTTTTCCCGAACACCGTAGTGCTTTGTAGACTAGCTTTTTTCAGATATCTTACATTATTTTTCTTTAGTATATCCACAGGAATGTCGCTGGGTTCGTTTCAATGGCTGACAATTTTAGGATCTCCTTATAATACAATGTAAAGTGTTCAGGGTTAATAACGCCAAGTGCTAACATTGTGTTAACGCGTGCTAATGAAGAAATACGGAGGATGGCACCTACGGGTTCCGCGCAAAAGGACTCTGGGCCATTTGAATCACAAACAACCGCTAAAAGTTAATTTTTTTCATTTCTAGACCTTATAGTTGGATGAAGTACGCAAAAGCAACACTTGATCTAAAATTTGCAAGGTGATCTAAAGAATGCATATTTATTAAGAAATATTTTGTTTATCCCATAAATTTGTACTGTGTTTCATGTTCTTTCAAAATGTTGTGGAAAATTTTCGACGTATTCGCGAGGTATTTTGTAGATTAAAAGATATTGTGTAATAAGTATACCGGGGTAAAAACGCTATTCTTTTATTCTTTTTTCAGTGCCGGACTACATCCGAAGAAGGTTTATTTTTTATTGTATGCACAAGAGAGCATTATTGACATTGTTGAAACCAAAAAGAGAAATGAATATGCACTAAGTGCTGCTAATTTTTTCATGTCAGTTATTCTTGCGTGTAAAATATCAAATAATTATAACTTCATCCTGATATTACAGTTAATAATAAGTGGGAAAATGTTGTTAATTTCTAGGGCTATAGAGTTTGTATCTTTAGAATTGGTCAATTTACATCTAATTATTCTATCTTATTTTATAGTTTGTTTTATGTGGCGTTATTACCCACCTATGTGGGTAATAACGCCAATTATCATTGATCAAGATATTACGCCATTACAGTAAATGAATATATCTGCTAAAATATTCTTTCTTATATACATAGTCAATAAACTGTTGTGCCAAATCCCATATTTCTTAAATAAAATTTTAAAAAACTAAGTCGTAAAAATTGGCAGAATCTTAATATGACGTTATTTTGCCAGTACATTTTATAAGAAATAATTTTTAACTTTAATAGCCTAAGCAGACGACCCTTTTCTGAAAGTACGGTGTAGAACAAGTAAAATTAATATATATAGGACTACAATGAAGTGCATCTATTTTTAGCGCAACTAAATTTTAAACCCCTTTATATGTATTTAATAAGAAACTTGCTGATCATATCATTCGAAAATAATTTTAACAAGGCTTTGCAAAACGAAATGCTTTTTTTCAATGTACTAACTGAAAATATTTCAACATTATGAAAAAAATATTACAGCATCAAGAAAAACGTTTCTTGTTCTGCGATTTGAAATAAAAGATTTCTTCCAAATTATATCGCAATAAAAATAAATGGATAAGTTTTGTATCCAAGTCATAGGTGCAACATTCTGGAGAACGATTCCCAATTTAACCGTAAAATTCATCTTTACAAAAACACAAACAGTTTGGGAAAATAACTAAAATAAACGGCAAGAGAATAACATGTATATTAATGTAATACGTATGAGAAATTCACTTGTTCACAATTTATTATAAAGTTGTTCTCAGGCAGTATTCAACAAATGCATCGTTTAAGACTGAAGAACTTTTTCCGAAAAAGAGAAAAATATCCTACAGATGCCGTAATAGCTCTAAGATTGGATGAAAAATGCTGATGGTGGCAGGGCTTATCGTGAAGCTTCTTTGCCAGGAAAAATTAATTACTCATATCTATCTATCAAAGAAATAAGAAAGAGGTGAGGCCGGAGTGATGGCCACAAATTATTTTAATGAAAGCGAAATAGTTTGAAGAAGCAACTGGTATATCACCTTTATGTAATATCATTCATTGCTAATCGATATAAGCAGATTCTGCGAAAATTCAAGATGTGCATTTGTTGTATAGATATACAGTGTCTCACATAAGTGATGGGACACTTGTGCTTTACAAAAAGAAACTAAATTAAAAAAACATGTACAATTTTTTTTTTTTTTTTTTTTTTTTTTGTGGGTGTGTTTCATACTTAAATTTAGTAAAGATTATTACATAACATACATTTTGTCAAAATATTAATTTAATACAAATACAAATGTTTACAACGGAGCAAAAATAGCTCACAGTGATGGGACACCATTATATATGCAACAAAAATCGTCTGAAATAAGCAATAAAAATATTTTTTGGGGTTTTATTTTTACTTAAAAGCAATTGGCAATAATTTATAAAATCGTCTGCAGTATTTCTCACCAGTTTGTTTTGGAATTTTTGTGTTTTTTAGCTCTGTGTAGCCATGAATGCTAAACGAAAAGAAACTTCGCCTGAAATTCGAAAATTAGTTATTAATTTGCATATTGGACGTGGAAAATCTATTAGAAAAACTGCTGAAACAGTTAACTTGAGACGTACAACAGTTTTCAATATCATTAAACGATATAAAAAGAATCATATGATTCAGGATAAAAGAAGACCTAGCCGACCATCAAAGCTATCCAGTGGAATAAAGCGAATTATCGTTCGAAATATTAAAAAAAAAAACAAGAAATAGTGCTTCAAAAGTTGCTGCTGATTTACAAGCATTATATGGAATAATTGTTAAACCTGAGACTATTAGAAGGGTAATTCGATCTGCTGGATATCACGGTAGAGTAGCCAGGAAAAAACTCTTCGTAAGTGAAAAAAATTGAAAACTCAGATTAGCTTTCGCAAAATCCAACATAAATAAGAATTCTGATTACTGGAATAAAGTTATATTTGCTGAAGAGTGTAAATTTAATATATTTGGTTCTGACGGTAGAATCTTGGTGTGAAGAAAACCCAGGGAAGAATTTCGCAAACAGAACTTGGTACCAACAGTAAAACATGGTGGAGGAGGAGTTATGGTATGGGGGTGTATGTCGTCCGCTGGAGTTGGTAATCTTGTTTTTATTGACAGTATAATGGATCAGTATAAGTATATTGATATTTTAAAGCAAAATTTGAAATATTCAGCACGAAAATTGAACCTTCATAACGATTTTAAATTCTACCAGGACAATGACCCCAAGCACACTGCTCTGAACGTTAGACTCTGGCTGCTATATAACTGTCCTGAAATAATAAAAACATCACCACAATCTCCAGACTTAAATCCCATAGAGAATATTTGGCAAGAATTGGAATCAAGAATTCTCAAACACACCATTTCTTCAAAACAACAACTAAAATCGGTGCTTCAAGAAGAATGGGGTAAAATCACTCCAGAAATCACAAAATAATTAATCGAATCCATCCCAAAAATATTAAATCATGTTTTAAAAGTAAAAGGAAATCTTAAACATTTATTAAAACAAAATATTAAAACCTTTTAAAAAGTAAAATTTTTGGATAAATATTTGATGGAAAAGTAAGTGTCCCATCACTTATGTGAGCCATTTTTTGCTCCGCTCTGAACAATTGTATTTTTACTAAATTAATATTTTAATATTTTGACAAAATGTATGTTATGTAATAATTGTTACTAACTTTAAATATGAAACACACCCAAAAAATTTTTGCACATGTTTGTTTATTTATTTTATTGCAGTTTCTTTTTATAAAGCACAAGTGTCCCATCATTTTTGTGAGACACTGTATATATTCACTAGCTGTGATAAATATGATGCATAAAAAATAACCTATAATATTGACTAACATGACAAAAAAATAGATTCTAAAAGCATAAAAACTTGAAAAATCGTTAAAAATTCCTTCGAAACTCGCATTAAAAATCGAAGAAATTCAAAAATAGTAGCAGGTAAAATTTAGTAAATTAGGCTAAAAGTTAGAAGTAATTTTCTTTTTATCAATGTGAAAAAAACCCGTAAAATGCGAAAAAATGCTAAAGATCGCTTAAAAAAATTCATTAAAAATTCAAAAATTACTGCACAAATTCAGAATAAGATTTATTGAAAAGAAAACTAAAAATACTATGTTGGGTTAAAAGAATGAAACTGTATTCCTTTCACTAAATGTGGAAAAATCGCCTCGAAACATAAAAAGAACTCTAAAAATCGACTAAAAAATAAATTAAAAAATTCTAATAAAAAAATCGAAAATTGGGCTTCGAGGTGCAAAACTTCCTTCCAAGTTTTGTATCTCTACGTGCAGCGGTCTCTTCAGAACAGCACTGACACATTCACAAATTTCTCTCCTTATTATCATAGATAAAATAAATAAAGGGAGGTGTATAAATTTTAAGAATTGTAAAATTTAATTTTAGACGAAATTTCATTTTATTACTTTCTTTTATCTTTACAAGAAATAAGTATTGGATTCATGAAAATTTTCGAAATCTATTTTTTGACGGATTTACGCGTTTTAGAGGTCAGAGAATAAAAAAACGTATTTTTATAAAATCTCTATCCATGATTCGGTCTGTCTGACTGTATGTGACAAAATTTTATGTGGTGTTTATCTCAAGAACTAATGCATGGAATTTCATAAAACTGTAGATTCTATTAGACCTTGATATAAACTAGATCTGATTAGTTTTGGGGGCATATAGCTCAACAGGTGGCGCTGCTATACTGCATTATTGACAATTTACACAATAGCTATATCTCAAGAACTAACGCATGGATTTTCATAAAACTTTATATTTAATTAGGACTTGATATAATATGTGCTGATTACGTTTCGGTGCAAATCGCTCAACAGGTGGCGCTTCCTTGGTGCATTATCTGTGACTATGTCAATAGCTCTATCTCATTAATTAAAGCATGGAATTTCAGAAAATTTTAAATTCTGCGAGAGCTTGATAAAAAATAGATCGGATTATTTTTAGTGTATATAGCTCAACAGATGGCGTTGCTATGCTACATTATTTACAATTATTTCATATTTCAAGAACTAGTGCATGGATTTTTATAAAACTTCATATTTAGTTACTTCTTGATATAAGATGGCACTGATTGTGTTTTGGTGATCCTGATATTGATCCTGATTATTTTTTTGTGTAGATCACCCAACATGTGGCACTGTTATGCGGATTTTTTTTTTTTTTTTTTTTTTTTTTTTTTTTTGAGGTTTTGCAATAGCTCTATCTCAAAAACTAATGCACGGATTTTCATAGAAATTTCAGACTGAGTTATAATTTGACATAAGTTAGTAATAACTTATTAGAGCATTAACTTACTAAAACTAGATTTTGGTTTAAACCACCTAATCGGTGGCGTTGTTATGCTGCATTTTTCAGGAAGTATTAACATGCATAAGACAGAAGAAAGTTTTGGAATAGAATAAAAAATAAGAGAAATAAGAAAGTGTTGACAGAATTTAACTTTTTCGGATCGGAATTTTTTTTTTTTTTCCTAATGAGAACAAAATTAGATTTTTTTAAATAACGTTAATTGTAGTTATCCAAAAAGACTTACTGAAGGTTCAAGATTATCTCATTGTCTGAAATGCAAATGAAGGACTTATTTTGTGTTTTAATCCATTCATCGGGATGATTTAAAACAATAGAGATCTCACGGTTACAATTACAGTGAAATATTTCGAAACTTTCGAATGACAACACCCATTTTTTTCATGCGTAAATTCATCAGCGCATCGAAAAACTTAAAATGGCGTTGGAATGATACCACGCACAATGAAAATTGCCGGCGTAAAACACTTGCAAAAAAGACCATTGCGAGTGAGGAACGAAGCAGTTAACAACAAGACATGTTTTTTAAAAACCATTTTTCTTTTCACTTACGAGCCGAGTAATATTGAAATATTTGTTTTGAAATGTGTTTTTGGAGCTGTGTTTATTCACATATGGTGAAAATAAAAATGTAATAATTTGTTTTAGAAAGCTGAATATTACGTTACATAGGAACAAATTCCTATTGAATGGCACGACATTACACAAGCTATTTTAGTCATGTGTATGATATACACACATGACTAAAATTGCTTGTGTAATATAACCTGCTTATAACATAACAATGGCTCCAACGCCATTTATGCTTTTTCAATACGCAGATGAATTTGTGCAGGGAAAAAAAGGATATTGCTATTCAAAAAATTCGAATTTTTCTCACTGTATCCATAACTATGTGAGTCCTACTGTTTTAAATCATCACCATCTCGAGCGGTACCTTCAAATAACTATACATGAAATTTCCTTTCTATTGATTGAGTGATTAGATCCTTAGAGGTACATGTATAAGGGAAATTTTTTTTATGATTCCCCCTCCCTTGTACATGTTTCAAACTTGACTAATTTTGATTCGAAGCCATTTTGACTATGGAACATTACTCATATTTCAGTATTTTTTCTCAATTTTTAAAATGTCGTTTATAGAGTATAAAGTTCTTAACTAAGTACTGCGGTAAAAATATTTACATTTCATTTCTCAGAAAAATACTAATCCGAAATACATGGAGCAATAAAAGTGGAAATATATATCAATTTAAGATTCCGGATTAAACCTTCTTAAAGTAATAAATGGTGATCTATAAAATCAGCTACACTCAGTTAAGAGGACGAAGTAGGTACGGTTCTCGGGCTAAGAGTTTCTTCCATAAACTTTGAAAAGTAAAAATAAATGTCATTTAAAATGTGTTATTCCGGCTTATAACATGCCGCATTCCTGTGAATGCGGCATGTTATAAGAAGTTGCAACAGAATTTATTGCAGAGGCAGAAATAGAAACTAAAGGATAAAGTATTTGCCATTTCAGTTTGCATAATTATAATTTATCGCGTTCGTTAAATATTTAGTAACAACAAGCTATCGACTTGTAGCTATAAAGAGTTTGAATAATGTAATTTCAAATAATATTTCAGTAATATTCCGTTCACTAAATGCCAGATTTCACTGCAGTATAAGTAACATTTAAGATAATATAATTCTATAGATTTAATGAATTTTCAATGCATTGAAAAATGGTTAATACCCTCAAGGATTACATTATATTTATAACTAAGCCTTTTTTTTATATGTTAAAAGAATCATATTTTTTAAGAATTTAAAACAAAATCTAGAAAAAAAAACATTACAATTTTACTCTTTTGCAAGACCGTCAGAAGGTCATAAAATAACATCTGATGGCCCTTCACGAAAATTCGGGGAAGACATCGTTTTGACACTAGAAATGAAAACTCAACCAGTCCTCAAAAAATAAAGTTTTTTAGCGTTTTTTTTTTTTTTTTTTTTTTTTTTTTTGGGGGGGGGGGGATGAGGAATCTTTAATCAGGGGGATTTTTATTTTTTCAATTAGACAAGTAAGTATCGTTTGTTAGGTAATTTTGAAGCGAATGACATCATGTACAAGTCGATACTTCGTTTAGTCAGATTTTGCGAATACAAAATTATTAACGGTTTTATGAATACGAAACTATGAATACGCGGATTTTGACAACTTTAATGATCTTGAAAATAAATCAGATTATTCTAATTTTAATCATTGGCATTTTGAGGATATTTAATAAGTTTGTGATTATAATATATAATATAAAGAATATGTTTTGAACGTAAAATAAGCCGTGAAAAAGCTGTGTTCAATAAATAATGTATTATTTTCACCTTGTATTCATAAAATCAGCCATAATTTTATAATGAACGTTCGTATAAACTTGTGGATGATGTCATTTGATTCAAAATTTTAAAAATGTATGACAAACGATAGCCCTCTTGACCTAATTAGAACAAGTTGAATTATCCCCCTCTCTGGGTTAAAAGTGCTTCCCTTTTGTCAATCCCCCAAAACATGGTAATACATAGTAAATTTTGTTTATTTATTTATTCATTTATTTATTTGTGTGTGGGGAGGAGGGGAGGGATCATCGAATCTACATTTCTGTACCAAAACAAACTTTTTTTTTTTTTTCAAATTTTGATGAATGATTATCAATTGTTTTAACCCTTTCAGATCGAACTTTTTTTCCACTTAGAGAACAAAATTAATTTTATTTTAATAACGTTAATCGTAGCTATCGAAGTAGATTTATTGAAGTTTAGAGATTATCTAATTGTCTGAAATGTAATGAATGTACTTATTTTGTGCATTATTCAATTCATATTTGTATGATAATAGGTTAAGGAACAGTTTTTGAACACGTTTGGAAAATGATATATTACAACAGGATTTGAGAATGCATTACAAATTTCTAATATTTTTTGTGTTTTATCACACATGACTGGCTCAGAAAAGTAAGTTACATTTTAAATTTATGTAGTGAAATACGTGTAAAAAATAAAGAAATAAGTGCTAAGAGAATTAAGTAAACTTTTATTATTATTATTACAGTGAAACCTCCGAATAAGGGACACCCATGGGTCCGTAATTTTTGTTCTTTAAATAGAAGTGTCCCTTATTTGGAGTTTATACTTTTTTTAATTTAATCGTCTAGAAAAGACATAAAATACAACTGAACATTAAACGTTGAAGTTTAAATGTACCCAAAGGCTATTAATTACATTTATCAGACACAAAAGAAAAAGGGAATTAATTAATTTAAAATTTCAATCAATAACTACATTAAATGATTTGTAGAGTTATTGATTTATATTTTTTACATAAGTATTTGGGTACATGCAAAAATTACAATGACATTTAAAAGAATCTTTCTTGGAGTACTAATCGATCAAATGGGATTGCTTTTCAGATTTCAATTTTTCACCAAAAAGCTCTCTAGTGTTCATTTACCATACTTACAAATTTTAGTCTTTCATTATATATGAGCAGTATTTACGAAAAAAAATGTTCAACTGTTTTTTTAATCTTAAAGCATCTGTTAAGTTCTTTATCTCATTTCTTCTTCTCCTTTAGAGCTATCCTCACATTTTTTTTTTTTTTTTTTTTTTTTTTTTTGCTATAGGGATAAACACACTGATATCTTTACTTGAATTATGGGTGAATAAAAACTCTACAATTGTGTTTTATGCCTATGTAAAACATGAATGTTTGTTTCAATGATAATTTCATAAAAATCTGTATCTGAATTTTTACCATAGACTACTTCATTATCTAATATGCAAAAACCGGGTTCTTTAATTTCATTTTCAGGTGTCCCTTATTCAGAGGTAAATGCATTACAGGTCCTATATTAAGGGACCAGGACTCGAACTTTCGTCCCTTAAATAGCGGTGTTCCTTATTTGGAAGTTTCATTGTATTTCCAAAAGTCAAAACATAAATAAAGCTATAATAAGAAAGGCACAGTCATACGTAATCATTTTTATGTGTCCAAAGTAACTAAGTAATTATTAAGACAAAATAATATTCAATGAAAAGACATCTACTATTAGTAGTACACCAGACCCAAGAGGGTTATAAAACCTATTTTACCTGTACACCTGTTGTATGGTAACAAACAAAAGAATTATTAAATATCTAATCGATAAGATATTCTTTTCGTACAAGTGTACTTAATCTATTTGTTTTTTATATTTCTTTCTCCTTGACTATTTTTACAAACTTTTTCGTATGATGTATTCAAAGAAAATAATCCTTTAAATTTTATCTAAACAAAAATAAATTGTGTTTGATGCGCCTTTGTAATTCTTTCCAAAAATCTTTTAGTAAATGCCTCGATGCCGTAAATTTTTATAACATCCCCCCCACACACAAATATGATATAGCTTTTAACTAAGTACACTAAGTACTGCGGTAAAATCACTTACTTTTTTATTTGTCAGAAGAAAAGATTAATCCGAAATACATGGAGCAATAAAGGCGAAAATATATATCGATTCAAGGATCAGAATGAAGCTCCCTAAGTAATAAATGAGGACACATAAAATCAGCTACGTTCAATAAAGCGGTCGAATTAAGCTCGCTTCTTGCCATAAAAATATTTTATAAATTTTCCAAAAATAGAAATAACCGTCACTTTTAAACAGTTATTCTTGCTTGCAATCTTTTTCCTTATGTATTTTTATCGGTGGAATATTAGTTTCAAGAAAAAAAAAAAAAAAAGGTTTAACTGGATATTCATATGTATTATTACAGTTTCATTCTCTCGTTATACAGGGTAAATCTAAATTCTTGAGCAAAACTTTAAGGGGTGATAGTACACATCAAGACAAACAATATTAAATAGGAAACAAAAGGTCCCAAACGTCTTCCAAAGGAGATAGGCGCCATTAAAGTTTAAGGTCTAAAATTTCAAATGATTATAAAAATTAAAAAAAAATGGTCGATTCGTTTGCGGTTTTCACTAAAACTATTCTTTATGTCAGTATTTTCTTGAAAATAATTTAAAGATAAAGTTTTAAAAAAATGCCGATAAAGGGCGGTTTAGACTTTGGAGTAACGAACAACTATTTTTTACCTTTATTTTTTGTATGTGATTAAATATTTTCAAAAGCTTAGACTCAACCTTAAATTTTGAGCTTAAAATCTGAATCGTTGGGTTTGTGTGTGGTTAAGTAGTAAAAATTGAAAGGAGTTCAGGAATTGAAATTTGAAACACTTCCCCCTCCCCTCCCATCCTGATTCCATTCTTACATACAAAAAGAGAGAAAAAAGATGCATCCAGCATATATTATGCAACTTTTAGACTAATATAACAAAACTTCACTGTTTAATAAGTTGAAATAGGGTGTCAAATTGAAACATTTAAAAACACATGACACATTTAAACAATTATTATCTACTTTCATCAGCCATGTACATGATGGATTAGTGTCTATAATCTACATGCACACAAAAATTTTGTTCATTTACGAAATATATACCACTGCTGAGAATTCCTCTTCAGAAATTTCAGATAATAAATAGTACGTGCAATAATTTGTGCAGGTATTACGAGGTACACAACATATAACATGCAAAATATTCGTTAAATATTAGTCAAAATATTAGCAAAATTTTAGTTAAAAACGCATATCTAAATTGAAAACGCACTTATTGCTCAAATACCGTACTATAGCCGATTTCTTTTGTGCATCCCTGTAAATTAATGATAAAGGGTACAAATGCGTTGTTCTATAGTAATCATCTTGTACTGAAATTCAGCGACTTATATCAATTTCAATGCATTTCAACGAGCATAATGTAAAAATAGACTGCAAACCCCATTGATTATAATGTAATGGAATTTTTTTGAATATCCTGTAAATGAACTATTAATGCTTACTCACTTCACATTCAACACAGAACATCCACATGAAACATCATTAATATATATCCGTTACATCAAAATCCGAATATATTTATGCAAATCAGAGCTTGAATAGCAGGACAGACGACAGGTAAAGCGAATTCATAAACACTTTTCACTGGATTAACAGAAGGACAGACAAACTGAATACATAAACACTTTTAAACTACATTGGAAAATGTTAAAAAACAAGTTAAGTTAGATAAAAGAGTGTAATAACAAACTGAATTGAAAAAGTTAACTTCCTTTTAAAATTAAAACGAGTCAGTGTTATCTAACAAGTTTTATTTTAGAATTAAAAAGAAAATTTCATTCAAAATCAAGAAATTTCAGGATTTTGGACTCAAAATATTCGACAACTTACAGCTTAAAAATAGTTTATCTGCTTCGAAAAGAAAATCTTTCAAACTTATCTTTTTCTTCCTGTGAAAGTTTGAAAAGATAACGAGAAAGCGTGTAAAAAGAATTTTAGATGCATGCATTATGAATTAAGCATTAAGAACATTTTATGAATAATGAACCTTTTATGATTGATGAACAATACAGAATAATGTTTATGCTGCGTAAGAATTTTATATAAGATAACTTTGAACGTCCTACGCATAACGTTTATGGAAGGTAAAAATTCTAGTAGATTAAAGTGGTATGTTTTAATAAAAGATCATGTAAATTGAGTTCCATCAATATCGATTCCATTAATATATATTTAAAAATCTATAACCTGCTACATGTATTTAATACATTGCATTATTTGAATGGTTAATGGAATTTTTTAAGACTTTTTTAGAAATTCTCATTTAAGATCGTCTAATTCACTAGTCAACAAATTTTAACTCTTTTTTCTGTATCTACCTTTTAAACGGGGTCATTTAACTAATTTTAGGATGCTGTTTTCAGTGGAATAATCAGATTATCTCAATTTTTGTTACATTTATTAGATATAGACAGTTGTAATGACAAAAGTGAAATATTTGACAAAAATTGGCCACTTGAAATACTAATAAAACAGAATATTCATCAGTAAATATGTTTTCATGATTACTTAATACAAACTATGAGCTAGTATATGAGCACGAAACTGTTGCACAAATGCCTATAATGTTAATATTAACAATGTTATTTTTCAAAATAGATTGATGTTATTCCTTGATGACGGTGAAGAATGTTTTCATGTAGTTACTTTAAGAAGCTACTTCATTTAAATGGAAAAATCCGTTCGCTAATACTAATCTTACGGAAGAAATTTATAGAGATATCTCGGTTGCATTTTAATATATATAAATGATTTTTTTTGCATTGGTTGGTTAAGATCGATCTATAAGCAGGCCGTTTTTTACTTTTTCGATTTTGTTTACAGTTTTTTTTTTCTTTTGAGAACGCTTTCATTTTTAGAACCGGCTTGGAAATCGAAAGCACTCTCGTAAAAAACAGCTGCAACTAATCTGGAAAAAGTAAAAAACGCCCAGCATACAGATCAATTTCAACTATCCAATGCATAAAAATCATTTGAAAATATTGAAATGCAATCGAGATATATTTATCAATTTCTTCCATAGGATTAGCATTAACGAACGGGTCTTTTCATTTGACGTAAGTAGCCCTTTAACAGAAGAATGCATCTAAAGGTTTAAGCCTACATCATCCTTTCGTTATTATTTGACTACAAAATGTAAATTATTATTTATATTTCATCACGTATACCATGTATGTAAAAATTAAATTATGAAAATTTATTAAATCCTTAACTGACAGAAAATTTCTGATAACAGATTACGATTCTACATGCAAAAATACATAAAAACTGTTTGTTTCAAATCAGATACAAATTGTCTGTAGAACAGTGATCTAGGAGATGACTCGATTTAGTTTTAACCTTTCTTTTAACATTTTCTTTTTATACAAGGTATTCCAAAATTTTAAATCTATTTAAAACTTCGGAAATGTTCCTTTAGAATGTGAATTTTTCCAACTGAGTGAAAAAAATGCCCGGTTATTTCATTTAGAAAAATCCAGGTCGTCTGATATCTTTACCAGCCCATATGATTCAGCTGGAAAAATGATAACCATTCTCTTAATAAAAATAGATTTAGAATTAATATTTCCCAAGACACCACTCCCATTTTTTGATATTTTATTTTAATTTAAAATTATTTCTTTTAATCATTAAAAATTTTTCTTTATTGAAAGAATGTTGTCCTGTTTATTCGAAGCTTTTATAGCCTGTAAGCGATGTTACTGAATATTTCATGAACGCAATAAACCGTCATTAAGGCATTTGAAGTGCCAATTACTTTTATCTTCTGATACTTTTCTTTTTCTTTTGTACAAACTTATAGTATATATTTTATGATATGCCACAAGACTACAAGCTTTTCAAATGACAGTTACTTTTATTGTCAAAATTTATGAAAGCTTTAAGTGGCAGGAACCGAGCTTAATTCGATCGTTTTACTGTAATAACAACTGATTCTGTGTTTCATTTTTTACGACTTAGACAGCGCTATTCCTGATTCTTTGGTCTTTATATTTTCGCTTCTATGCTTCACTACTAGAACTTCGCCGAGTTGTCTGGTCGATTTTCTGTAACTAAACCTCAAATTACACGACATGAGGTTGGCGATCTCATTGCTTTCGGCATCGTACATTCGTGCAAATTACTTGTTTTTTTCCCTGCTTTCTTTTTGAAAATTTTGGATGCATATACATTTTTTTACTTTTTTTTTTATAATGATTTGGCTCTTCTTCGGAAACCAGCAGAACGAGCATATTCAAAGGGAAAAAAATATTAAAATCGAAGCGTTCCCTAGCTCCAAATCTAATAGTTGACCTTCATTAAATGCAAACTCTTTTCTTGGGAGTCAGTAAGTTATAAATAAAATTTTTTGGATAGTCCCTTATTATCCAGTTATTTTTCAAAGGTTAATTGCACTATATAACTGATGTCTTTATGAATTTTCAGGAAATCTGACTGGGGTAATTTTTTTTTTATATTATTTGCTCTATAGAATAGACTTCCAAACCATAAAAAGAAGTCTTTGTACAACTCACTCTTGAATATTTAAAACTTATTTCATATGGTTGCTCATATTTCACTAAGTATTTCATATTATTTTTAAATCGTACTATATTGATTATAATTTATTCTGTCGATTTTCTGAAACTGGCTTTAAATTTGGTTTAAAACGTTGGTTTATATAAACAAAAAATATGCATTTTTTTAAAGTAATATCTAAAGCTTTTTTTAAAGTATATCTATATAAAAAAACACTGTTTCTCTTACAACTGCAATTTGCTGTTAGTATTCTGAATTCCCTCGCGATCAAATATTCGTGAAAAAATGTGAAGATAAACATGTTCTTTATATTCCCAAGTTTCTAAAAGAATTCAGCAACTATTTCTTTAGATGTCGATAATGCGATAATAAAATTAAAAAATACCCGACGATTTTTGATGATATTGTGTATTTTTGTATCAAATATGTATTGAAATAATCGTACATACGCACAAAACCCATTGTCCCCAGAAAGGTTTAGACAATATTATGCTAATATCTCTAAAGGACACCAATGAAGATCTCGACAAGTAAAACGAAGCAGATTTTTGCAAAATATTTATCATGGTGTATTTTACTTAAAATAAGAGATGGAAATGAATATTTATTACAGTAAGTGTATACATCATAGCCCATGTGTAAATAAAAAAAATAATTTTATGCATAAATTAGCTTTTAAAAATTAACTTTTTATATATTTTTGGACAATAAGTCTGTTTTGTACAATTTTCTAAAAAAAAAAAAAAAAAACTTTTGAATGTTCCACTTTAAAATTTCTTGTAGTGTCAGAAAACATATTACTTGAGAATAATAGGAAGCAGTTTAAATTTTGGCTTAAGAGAAATAAAATTTAAAAATATTTAAGACTTTGAAAATCTTAAACATTTTAACAACGGATTTTTCATTATTTTAAAGATTTTTTTTAATAACTCTTGAAATATTAGATATTGTAAAAGAAACACGTTAGTTACACAATTTTCGAAAGTGTTACTTTTTTTACTTAAAATGGAATTTTAAAGAATTGTACAAAATAAATAAATAAATAAACATTGTATTTTTTTTAACACATGACATACATAACATTTATTAAATAATGTATCTTTATAAACCATTTAAAAATCTTGTTTTATCACCATCTTGAGAAATCTGATAAATTGGTAAAATGGCTTTGTGTTGCCAATTTCGTTTTTTTTTTTTTTTTTTTTTCCGCCAATCGAGCCGACCCATAGAGGAATAAGATAGGTGGAGGTGAAATAAGGCTAAAAAATGGTTTGCAATATTAATCCATTTATCGCTCAAATTTTAATGTTCCAAACTAAAGGACGTGTATTATATATAAGGAATTTTGTATTATAATACGAATGGAATGAAATTAATTACAACTGAAGCATATTTTAAGAAGAAATAGCAAATTTTTAAAATGGTCTTTGTTCTATTATTATATATTAAAATAAATGTTCGCTTTTAAAATAAAAGAAATTGGAAAATTAGCAATTATTAAATGTCAAATTGAAATTAAATTAGATATTGAAAATATTTGATGCGAACTAAAAATTGTATTACTAAAAGTTTCCTAATTTAATGTAATTTTAAATACTTTATAACGTAGATGAAAAATGTTTATGACTTAATAATTGCATGTAAATAAATATTTAAAATATAATGATGAAAACATTCTTTTAAAATCATGTATGAAAACTTAAGTAATAAATGTTAATCTAAAATATAGATTTCTGACTGCAAACGATTTTAAGATATTAACAAAAGAATGTTATATTTTCAAGCAAAACGTTAAAATAATTTTCTAAATTGATATTTAAAACACATATGATAAAATAATTAATAAATTCTTACCGGTGAAGCGATAGATTATTTCTTTTTAAAAAACAATAGCAAAAAAATACGGGTTTAAACCTGTTTCAATTGATAGGCGTTTCAAAACACGTGGTTTTGCTTGTACTTAATGTGACTTAATGTAGGGTTACATTTTTAGCATTACCCCCAGCAGGGGCGTGCCAGCAGTATTCGGCGCCTGTGTGCAGAACTGCATTTAGCGCCCTACACCTCCCCCCCCCCATCCAATCGCCTATAAAAATAAAACTTTATCCCCCCCCCCAAAAAAAAACCAAAAAAACTAAGAATATTTATAAATGTATAGTTGTCATTCTTTTGGAGTTTTTTTTTTTTTTTAACCAGAAAATTTATTTAATAAAATATGTCTTGTTTCTTTACAGTTCGTATTTTATTTCAATAAATAAATAAATTTCTGTTTCCGAACATGCTTAAATTACTTGAAAAATAAAGAAGGATGGCAGCTATGTAAATAAAATTCATAACACAGTAAAACCTGTGTAAATGAAAGCATTCTCTATCAGAATCCTGCGTTACGGTAAAATTTCATTATCCCGGAGAAAATAATTTAATGCAATAACAATAGATTGCATCTAAAAGAAAGAAGTTTGTTTTTATTTTGCATGTATTGGCGATGGCTAAGAAAATCTACCGCACATAGAGATCTGAAAATTTAGATAAGGATCGATGATGGTAGATGCACTTTGCACCTAATTCTCATTTTTTTTTTTTTTTTTTTTTTTTTGTTAATTATGCGAAATATTAATTAAAAACTCTTAATGATCATCGCAAAATGGCGATCTTTTATTCTTCAACGAGATCATGCTTGTGTAATTCCCCAAGTAGTGCGTCCCACTGATCAAAAACGTAACGTTTGATTTTTTCTGCATTTTCAAATTGGGTTATAGTGAGATCCCGGTAGATTTACAAATAAATAAATAAATAATAATAAAGAAAGAAAGAAAAACGATTTCAATGGTATTTTTAATTACTATTTCAAAAACCTTTTTATTTGCCAGCGATTCGCATCAGTTTTCTAGCTTTCCATTTCTCTGAAGTTTCAAACGAAAAAAAAAAAAAAAAAAAAAAAAACCTGTTGATACATTTATGGTATTTTTTAGATTCTAATAATATATCTGGTGTGAAAATATTAATATTTACTGTTCAAAAAATATTTTGAAGTCATTTCAAGGATTCGCCAAGCATATTTTTTCTCTCGGCGCAAATTATCTCAAGATATCGTTTCCCAATTAAGAAATATGTGATTTGAATATCATTTCGCGTTAATAAATAAAAAAATATATTTAAATTAAAAATTGAAGAGGGGGAGGGAAGTCGACTTAAGGGTGTATTCGAAAAAACGCTTTTTCCACCTTCAGCAGCTCGAAATTTTCCGATACAATTTCAGACACATTTTTTAAAGTAGAAGCATGAAATTTGCTGAGGGGATTGTTGAAGAGACGTGTAGGGTGCCGTGTGGTGTCATTTCACGCTCAATTCATTATAATTTGATTTATAACAAGGGCGGCGCCAGAGGGGGAGACCGGAGGGCATATGCCCCCCCGTCGGGCATACCTGGCCCCCCATCGAGGTCGAAATTCAATGTCGTCGGGGAAAATATTTTGACTTTTAAATTTTTTGTTTTTTTCCCGAATTAAATTCAGATTGACTAAACTAATTCTTTTGGGTACGAGGCGGTTTCTGACTGAATTTTGATTCTTGGAGATTGAGTTCAAACAAAGCCGATCTTTCTAAAAAAAAAAAAAAAAAAAAAAGCGAATTTTTTAAAATAAAAATTTTTATAGATGACTACATACGATGATAGGATGATACATGAACGAACCTGTACATGTATATTTTTTAACAAAAAAGATAAAATTTATAGTAAAGTTTTGTCGGGGCTGTCTTGGATGACAAAGAGAATGCTGCATCGGGTCGGGCAAACTGAACCTGACACGACTCGCAATCTGGATCGGATCGGGTTGAGTCTAATCTTTTGTCTTTGTGGGTCAGATTCTAGTTGGGTTAACTTTAGTTGTTTCAGGTTCGGGTTGAATGTTGACACGTATAATCCTTGATTGAAGATCGATCTCTCTCAAAAGAATTTGAAAAATTTATTTTAAGTTTGAAAATTATATATTGAATGTTAATGAATCTATATATGCTGATTTTTTACTTAAAAGTTAAAACTGATACTGGAGATATAGTTGTATATATATATTTACAAAATTGCATTACAGTAAAGGATATATTTTTTCATTAGTTACGGTTCAGGTCTTGTTGAGGTTGAAATATTTCGGGTTCAGATCGAAATATGGAGATGTCGGGCTTGGTGCGCATTTCGGGCAGAGTCCTGCATTACTTTGGGAAATTAAACCCAACTCGACTGCAATTTGAGGCGGATCTGGCTAAAATTAATATTTTTTCGGAGAGGTTTGGATTGACTTCAATTTTTCGAGTCGGGTTAGTTTTAATTATTTTAGCGTATGGATTCGATTCTACCTCATTTCTCAAAAGTATCGCCGAAATATATTTTAAAATGCAAAATTATATTATTTGAATGTCAATGAGTGCATATATAGATACATTAATTTTTCTACATAAAATATATAACCGATATTGGAGGTATTATTGTAGACTATTTTTCCATTATTGCTTTATAAAATGGGATTTTCTTTTTCAATTTTCTCTTGCATTTCGAGTTGGGATTGGGTTCGAATTGAATACTTTTAGGTCGAAGTTTGTCGAGTTCGGGTTATATACTTTTTAAAACTGGTTCAGATTGAATGGATATAGCATTAACTAGTTCAGATCGGGTGCAACCCAATCGCAGAGGACGCTATGCTCGCAAAATAATCCGTGAATTGAACTATTTTTTCCATCATATATATTAAAGCAGTAGCCTACTTCTTTAAGAGCAACTCAAATTGGTCTGTGAGCATGCGCGAAGGTGAACTTATTAGCCCTTCAAGTTAGAGGAAAATCAAGGTAAGTCTGGTTAGCAGCTCTGAGCTTTCGTAGAGGCGTTGGATTCGATCCCAACGCTCGGCAAAACCTTTTTTTTTTCTTTTTCTTTTCTTTTCTTTCTTTCTTTTTTTCTTTTTCTTTTTCTTTTTTTTTTTTTAATAATGATACATTTTACTACGAGGGGAAGTTATATTATTTTTATTCTTTTGTTATTATTATTATTTTGATGCTTTATAATTAAATAAAGTTTAACACTCAACAATGATTTTTTAAGTAACAATTTTATTTTTAAAATATTTCAATTGGAACATAGTAATTATTAGGTATAAACAACCAATTTCCAATTCAGGGCTTTAGAGATACATTTAAAAGAATACAATTATAGAAAAATAATAAATAATAATTTTTCAAAATAGAATCGCCGTTGATTTATAGTTTTTATCATGTTTATATCATATTTAATGATCATGATCATATTATCATGTTTATATCAATTTACAGTTTATATCATGTTTTCTGACGGCGAAACTGGTGATTTTTCTTCGCCCAATTAACAAATGTGATTTTTTTTTCTTTGAAACTATTTGACAAAATTTACGATCACTTTAGTTAGATTACTTAGTTTAGAAATTATTGTCTAAATTTTTTGGAAAATTCAAAACAGAATCGTCCTTGATTTATAGTTTTTATCATGTTTATTTCATGATCATGTTTATATCATGTTTTTCCCGAGATATATGTGCGAAATTAGTGCTTTTTCTTCGCACAATTGACAAAATTGTTTTCTTTTTTTTTTTTTTTTTTTTTTTTTGTTTGTTTCCTTTTTTATATTTGTCAAAATTTATTATTAGTTCGGAATTTTCAGATTTATGACGGTTTTTTCTAAGTTTAGAAATGATTGCCTAAATTTTTCGGAAAATTCAAAACAGAATCGTCCTTGATTTATAACTTAACGTGAATCGAAGCTTCGTCAATCGTATGTTATCCGGATAATATTACAATGGAACATGGTAAATGATTTCTAGCATTTTTTAAAAACTTTGACGGGTGAAAAATAGTCTGCAGACATTCTCAAAAGTCTGTGACGAGCGTCGCACCAGTGCGCCGATTCTGCGCCCGATATTATGTGATATTAGTGTTTTGTCGGTAAATGGAAAAGCGTTAGATGAGAGAAATTCTGTGAGTGCATTTGTGAATGCAATTTGCCTGAATATAAAATGCAGGGATTTTTTCATTTATTGAAATTTTTAATAAAAATAAATCTTTAAAAAATTCTTTTACAGCTGAAAAAATATTTTTTTCTCTTCGTTGCTTTTATATTGTTGCCGTCAAGTTTTGACGGGTCCCATCTAGTTGATTATATTCCGTTAAAACCGAAAAATTTGCTTTAAATTTTGCTATTTCTATACCCCCCCCCCCCGCAAAAATATAGATAAAACACCAATTACCTGAAATATTCACACCTAAAGCAACATATTCGTCAAATTACATAGATGTTCTGGCACCTATGCTTCTTAGTACTTTTTTCGTATTAGAAACGGAATTTATAAATCCGTTTTATCTAAATATACGTAAAAAACAGAAATCTGAGATCAAGATTTTCGAAAAATGTCCAGTCAGAAGGCAGAAATTGCTTAAAATAATCAAATCTTCAAATCACAGGAATATTTTGGCATTGTTGCGACAGATTCAGAGCAAGAAATTTCGGCCCACGCAGACTTTCTACCCGTGGTTAGATCTCCTGTATAACTCGTGGTTCGGATTGGGGATATACAGGGTGTCTATAAAAGAACTCCGGGGTTTTGAGGCAAAATATTTTAATGAAATAAAAAACATACATACATGTTTTATACATGACTGAAAAGCTTACATTTTCAAGTTTTTTTTAACACTTAGTAAAGTTCTATATCAGCCCCGTTAGTGGCACGGCAGACGTCTAAACGGTATTCTACCTCTTCCCATGTCCTGGCGAGCATGTCTAGGAGGACGGTTGCCACACAATTGACTATTCGTTCCCTGTTGATCTTGGTAACCCCAACTCCAGGCTACGTTTTGTCAACGATTTCTTAGGGCTTCGAAGGCATGAAGCTCGGATTCTGTCCACTTTCTCTTGAGACACACTCGGCCTACCCGGCGACTTTTGCTTCAAAACACTTCCTGTTTCCTTAAATGCGCTGAACCATTGATGAATGGTTTTGTCAGAAGGCGGGTTAACACCATAGTTACGTCGAAAGTTTCTTTGTACGGTAACTACATACTTCGTTTCTATGAGCCAAATAACACATTGAGCCTTTTATTGCGGAGTCGCCATCATTTCAAGGTCAACGCCCTGCAGCACCGCCAACAGTTGATGCAAACATTCCCAATTCGTATGAGTAAAACTTTTTGAGCTACTCTTTTCAGAGAAATCGACTAAATTTTGCTATCTTTTATAGTTAGTGAGATATGAATTTTTAAAACCCCGGAGTTCTTTTATAGACACCGTGTATTTTTAATTGGGTGTCGCTTTTCGCTGATATTAAAATAACGCACTTTTAGATTTCTAACTATTTTACAAGTTTTCACTTCATTTACATTTATCTTTTGTTTTTAATTTGGTTATTTTGTGTTTAAGTTTTTGTTTCAGATTTAAATTTTGCATCTTATCAAAATTTTAAACATTGAAATTTCTGCATTCGATCAATATACACTCTAAAACAAAATGGAAATTGAAGATGTTTTTCCCATTGTTTTTATTGTTACTAATTATAGCTAAAAAAAAAACCTAATTTAATTTACACACTTTCTCGAAAATATAAAAAATTCATCAATCTAATGCTAAAACTACCTGAAATCCTCCAATAGCTAAAGTTACATTTTTGTTGAATGAAAAGACTGTTCAGTTTACTGAGCAGCAACACTGTGCACAAAATTTTTCTCTTCGAAACTGATTTATTACGTATCTCTATTTTCTCTCAAAATAAGGAAAAGTTCGTGAACTTAATCTCAAATTTTTTGAAATCCTACAATCAAAAACACCAAAATTTCTCCAAATAATAGAAAAATCCGTTCCAATAACATGTGCGTTCCAGCTACTTATTGTCTGTATATTTTATTTTTGGCGAAAGGTTTTTTGAGAGTGTATGGAATAATAATTACATTTTCTCAAAAATGACAAAAATAGAAAACAATGAAAAAAATAAAACGTGGAATTTATAAAGTAATATAAGGTACATATTTCAAAAATTGTAGTTCGACCAATTAATTTCATTCCGGTAAATACATTCAATTCAAACAAAGAAAACTAATATTTAGCATAGAAACGTGTTCAGATGGAAAGAAAAAGGATATGGAGAAATTTCAATTTTATACAAGTTTTGTTCTCACTTAGATTTCAATCTAAGATGTTTAAACCACAGACTAAACCACAGAGCAGCTGCGATTCACTAAAAGAAAATACATGCCTGTCTGTTTTGTCTAGTTTTCAAATTCGGATGTGCAAGTTAATATTAAACAAACTTTTCTACAATTGGAAAACAAAGTTATGTTGTTTAGCTTTATCAGACGTATTCTTGCTGATTGGTTGTAAAAATAACGTTTATATATCTCAATGTTGCTATGGGAATTCCAAGGAAGGAAAAAAAAACACCTATAGTGTGATAGACCGGAAGGATATTGCAGAGTTACGTAGATGCAGTACTCTATTTTCACCAATTGTTCATTAACCACAGATATAAGGAGTTAATTATTTTTCCTGATCTAGTATTTTCATTTTAGTATATAGAAATAAGATTTTTTAAATTATTATTCATCTGTTTAATGCATTTTTTTTTTTTTTTTTTGCAAAATTCATATAATTAATCAGACAATAAAACAATGCTGGAATGAAATTTTAAAGAAAAAAATTGACTATGAAAAAATGGAATTTATAACTTTACAAATTTTGCATTATAATTATCAGTTCTACTAGTTATAAATATTTTATGAGTTCCTTCTTTTTACGAAGTTATCAACTTTAGTTTGTCTCTAATTTTAAAGAAAAAATTTGACTATGAAAAAATGGAATTTATAACTTTGCAAATTTTGCATTATAAGTATCAGTTCTACTAGTTATAAATATTTTATGAGTTCCTTCTTTTTATGAAGTTATCAACTTTAGTTTGCCTCTGCTTGTATATAAAAAGTTTCAAGACTTTTTTTTAAGAGTAAGTACATATGATTCCTTATTTATTTTCATTTATATGTGATTTGATATTTTTACCCGAGTGTTTTAATTTTAAAACTGCTTTATACGCAGAATTCGTACGTTTGTTGATAATAATAATTTAACTAATGTTTATGGAAGTTTTTCACTTATATTTTTGCATTCAGCAATACATACAGTACAGCTTCGATTATCCGGACCGGTCTAGACCAAAATCGATCCGGTTAATAAAAAATACAAAAGTTGCCAAAAAAATTTACAAAAAAATACAAAAAAAAATTACAAAAAAGTTGTCCAACTTTAGAAAATGCATATGGCAATGTTTTTAGGTAACTTCCCTTCACTTTTTTTTTTTTTTTTTTTTTTTCAGGTTTAAAATTGGCAGCAGTGATAATGCATATTTTAGCACATTAAAAACGGCGTATTTAAAAGTTTTTTTTTTTTTTTTTAATAAAATTTAAAATTTTATTTTCTGCAGAATTGGTACAAAGTTATATATAGAAGCATGTTCAAGATTTCCGATATAACTATGTCTAAAAAATTAACGCACAAAATTTAATCCAATTTCATAGTTTTTTTAGACTTTCAAATACATTAATGCTGATAAAATTTGTTATGCATCACTCAACAGTGGTTTTGTTATGCTTTGTTTTTAATAATTACCGTGACATGCATCCAAAGCTTTTTTTTTTTTTTTTTTTTTTTTTTCAAAAGTCAAAATGATCATATTTACAAACCAAATTGAAAGGAAATAAGTACCACGTAAAAGGTTACCTTTCTAAATAATTGTCTGCTTTATGATGCATTTATTTGATTGTTAAAAATTTAAAGTTTACTGGCGTGCCGATAGACCATTTTATCAAATTTCATCATATTCAGTTAGTATGGATGACATTTTTGGTGTATATCGCCCTACAGATGTTTTTTTTTCTCGAATTTTTTTTTTTTTTTTTATCTCTGCACCTATTCAATAAAGAATTGCTCAAAACATTTTATGCTTAAAAGAAAAAAAAAAAGCAATATTGTGTCTGTTTTGGCTTCGAACACTCAAAAATTTGAATACAGTAAAACCTGTGAAATAAAACCTGCCTATGACGCTAAAAAGTACTTTCAAAACCGTTTCCGAAAGTGAAGGTATCTTTAAAAAAAAATGTTTAAAAATATTCTAATTAAATCAAAAAATTCGAAAATAATCTGTGTTTAACATGACTGAGCGGGTGCTTTCAAATGAGTGAAGCGTCCTCTTAAACGCAAAATATGTTGATTCAAAATGAATATAATACATGAGAAAAGAATATAATAAATACATCAACACCTTCTACGAGGCAAATTAATTATAACTCTCTCTCTCTCTCTTTTTTGTTCCTATGCGATTCCGCTTTAGAAGATTTTACTGTGTGGTGTTTTTCTGATTTTTAAGTTTCTAACACATGAAATAAGGAACGATAACTGAATGGTAATTGAAACATTTACATGCAAATAGATATTAATTCAAAATAAATAAATATTGCAGCCTAGAACATTTCTTAGAAAAAAAAAAAAGAAAGAAAGAAAGATTCTTTTTTTTATCAGAAATCTTCGTGCTAAACACTTTATAACCATATCGAAGTAAAAATTCACGTTTTGTAGAAATAGAGCTGGGCAAACCAATAATTTAATCTTTTCTTTTTTCTTTCTTTCTTTTTCTTTCTTTCTTTTTTTTTTCTTTTTTGTCAGCCTATATTTTATAAGTATATATTTGTATTTCCCAGACCATATATATCATCAGACCATATAATCAGGCTGACTTTTAAAATTTTATGTCAATCGGACTATTAATCTATTTAGTACAAACCGGATAGGGCCTGAGCCTACAATTTTTGCCCACGCATTTTTTTAGGCCCACGGACCAATGCGCGAGGACCTCTAATATATATTATGAACTTGGCTCCCTGTCGGGGATACAGTGCCCCCACGTCGGGCAAATTCTGGTGCCGCCCTTGATTTATAAGCAATTATCTTCTGAGGAAGACCCTTTTTTTCGTTCCCAGATTTCCCATTTCGGAAAAATCGGTTCAAATTGCCGTTTTTGATTGCTTTGTTTGCAATATTTTGTGCACTTATCAAAGAATCGACCTTCACGGCACCTTGTGCACTTTCTAAATAAGAGAATCCGCGAGTTTGATGTGCTTGAGAGCAAAAGTGAATTTAAAAATAAATCGGAAAACAAGCAGTTTGAATCGAAATACAAACACGCATATACGGTAAACATATGTTGTGGGTTCAATAAAATCGTGTTGAATTCAAACACTTTTCCCCGAGAGGAACTTCTGTGCTCTGGGAGGAGGGATATTATAGAGCTCTGGGTAGAAAATTGCACTTTTTCACCCAAAAAGTTTTTGACCTAAAATCCAAACTCTTGAATTTTGAGGAGAGGAGGGGGGATGCCCTCTCCCGGGCCACCCCCCTGAATTCAACACTGCAATAAAAAAAAAAAAAAAAACTAATAATGATTCAGCTGAACAAAACAAGATACATTCGCACTATTCATTTTAAAAACTCACAAATTTATTTGTAGTATGCTTTTTTTTTTTTTTTTTTTTTTACACGATTAAAAAATACTTTCTTTTATGCATTAAAAATATTTACTTGCAACTAACCAACTAAAATTCTATTTATATAAATGCTTTCTTCGAGAAAATTAAAAATACAAAACAAAAGTAAGCTTTTCTGACCTGACATCTGTCTGTGCAGGGTAAAAAACAAGGGGGAAAAATCGCGAAAACTCAATATATACAGTTGACTCCCTGAAATCCTCTACCATCCGCACATAAGTTATGGATGTAAACAATAAAACATTAAGTTCAGATATAATTCGCAATCTTCTTACCAAATATATTTATGTATTAATCAAGTTTTTTTGTTGTTGTTGTTGTTAAGTCTGGCTAAATCTGAAATAAAACTTCCTTATTTTATGATTTTATATGTGAATCAGTAATGTACTTTGTGAGGTAAGTTTCATTAAATAGTTTAAGAAAAATGCATTTCATCAATATAATGAATATGTATTCGTACATCATTGATTATTAACTTGAAGTCTGCTTTTAATATTTTAATCATTTAAAAAAATATCTAAATTTTTATTATTTTAGATTATTACTTATTTCAATATTTTATCATATTGTAAGCATTCATTATAGTTTCGTTTGCATCGTTAATCACATTCAAAGCCGAGCCAGCGGCTTGGTTGGCAGCGTCAGCTCCTCCCACACCGCTGGACCCTGGTTCGAGTCCAGCTAGCGGCATGGGTGTCTTGTGTTGTCCCTGTGATAATAGATGTACCGGATATTCTGTAATAAAGTGTTCTATGTGGTTTCTTGTGATCATTGGAGGTTATGCCGGCGAATAGCTGTAGCGTCTACCTCAAAGCATGTAAAATGTAAAATGTCACATTCAAACTATTGCTTAAAAAAAGTAAACAAAGCAATGACCAGAAATCCTCAAAATCCTTTGGTCCCAAGCTATATAGGTTTGAGGGAGTCTACTGTACATATTATCCAAACTAGTTGTTCGAAAATTAGAAATTTTTACATGGTGTTTTTAAATACAGCTTCCAAAAAGCATAATCGTAAGTTTGAGGTAGAATATTATACGTATTATACTTATAGTATAGTTTTAGTATAAGAATAGTATTATACGTGAGGTAAAGTATAAGTGTTTGAAATTATAAAAGTTCACATTAAGAAAAGACAGAGTTATAATTACAAATATACATGTAAAAAGTGAGTAACTTACCTTATTATATTAATGAAGCATCAAAATTTATCTCTTAATGTATACCTTGGATCCAATTATAATAACAATTTTTTCAAATCTCTTCTTATTGCAGCTCTTATAACAACGAAACGCAGACTGAATTGCAGTCTCCAGAATTTCATGTCTCAGCAAAAAGTGAATGTAACATACTACGGCGCAATGGCGGATCTAAGGGGGGGGGGGGCGATGGGGCGATCGCCCCCCCCCCCTTGAGCCCAGTAAAGGGTCTGAAAACGTTGCCCGCACGGAAAAAGGATTGGACTTAAACTCGAGACCGGCCCGAGCGGTCTCGAGTTTAAGTCCAATGCCGCGTTTAAGTCCAAATGGCGCGGCCCGTGCCGGGCCGCGCCATTTTTAAGTTACTGAACTGGGTCAGGTCTTTACACTTTCAGAACCGGGGCGGATCGAGTCTGATTTTTTCCTGTAGAGTGGGATCGAGCCACACTTTTCTTTTCAGGGTGGGCCTGGCGTGGATTTCGTTCTTCCTTGAGGTAAACGCTCGGTCTAAAATCGAGCCAGACCATAAGGGAGGAGAAGCAATGGCGGATCTAGGGGGGGGGGGGGCGAAAGGGCGATCGCCCCCCTTAGATCCGCCATTGGCGGATTCAAGGAAAATGCGCCTTGGCATTTTTCAAGGCGAAAGGCCGATCTCCCCTCCCCCCCCCCCTTGGGCAAATAAAAGTTTCCTAAAAAGACATGCATCCTCGCAGGAAATGAATTGAAGCCTAACTCGAGTCCGGGCCGGGCCGCGCCTTTTTCATTTCGCGAGGCTCGGGCTGGGTCAGGTCTTCTCGCTTTCAGAACCGGGCAGTATCGTGTTCATTATTTTTCTGCAGATTTGGGTCGGGCCCAATGGCGGGTCTGAGGGGGCGATCGTCTTCACTTCTTGGGCAATAAACGTTTCCGAAAAATACATGCATCCTTGCAAGAAATGAGTTAGATCCTAACTAGAATTCAGCGCCCCCCCCCCCCCCCCGCGGCCGCGCCTTTTTAAGTTCCCGAGGCTCGGACTGTGTCTGGTCTTACCGCATTCAGAACTCGGCCGTCATTTATTTGATACTATCAAGATCATCATTTTTCTGCTGATTTGGATTGGGTCTGACTTATTTTTCTTCCAGATCGAGTCTGGCCTGGAGTCATTCTTCTTAGATGTCTGCATTAGAGATGACATAGGTTCAGACTTAGCCCGTGTCCGATACGAGATCGTGCTATGTTTTTATGCTGGTCTACTGATTTGATTCGGACTCATTTTTTCTGAAATCTGAAAATGTTACTTATTGATGAATAGAAATATGTAAAAAACTTTTTTTCCTCTTAAAAATTAGTACTTATTCCTTTTCAAATCAATGTCTTGCTATTTTGATAAAAATGAAAAAGAGGCACATTTTTTTTATATTTTAGTATTTGAATGCTATTAAAGAAACAAAACAAAACAAAACAAACAATTAGTCATATCTACATCTGTAGATTTATATTCAAGCATTGCTGACGACCGCCGATCTGGCGCCTACGAAAAAAGGCGGGAATAATGAATTTGTGTTTAGTTCGATTTTTGTTTGTGGCAGAGATTGTTTTGCAATTGGATCTTTTAGTATTATTATTTAGGAATGTAACGCGAAAAGAATATTTTCTTTTGATTTTATTTTGTGGTTACCGAATAATTTAAATTTCTAGTGTATGCAACGTATACAAGTCGTAATCGCTTTTCATATGGAAATAACTGTAGTAATTATCATTTCTTTTGGGATCTCTGCTGATGCCGTAGCGGTAAGTAAATGTATTTACCATATTCTTGCGATCGAGTAGTGTTTCCACTGTTCCTAAAAAAGTTTTGAACTTTAAAATTTTTAATTTGAGATTATTTTTTGGGTCATGCTATAACGAAGGCTTGTTATGAAGAATGAAATGGTTATAGTTAAAAATGTGCATTTTTTACAGAAAATTTAAAAATGTTGTTCGATTTGACAGATAATAGACAGTATTTTCTACAGGTTCCATGCATTTATTCATGAAACACACTTCATTACCATGTCCATTGTCCATAATATTTTTTTACTAAAACAGAGACAACATATGAAAATCCTTTTATGCGTAAAGTATATTTTTATTTTACATCAAACTGTTCTTTTGATAATATTAAATTTAATGTTTCGTTTAACAGCCTTTTTTTAATATAAAAAATAGCTTTAAAATTATAATTACTTTTGGAACATTTTTATTAGTATTATGCAATTTTTTCTACTGTATAATTTCATTATCGGGTTTTGCTCTTGATGCCTCAAAATATTTCTGCCTCAGGCGGGACCAGGCTGTGGAATAATATCCCAAATTTAGTCCGGACTGACCAAAATTTCCCTGGTCGGGGTTCGGTCGGAATGAAAGTTAAATTTCGGTCCGTGTCCGACCCAGCCTAGACGTATACATGTGCCCGGGCCTGTCCGAGTAGGCGAAATGGGTCCGAATTTTCTAACGGGCCAACAAAATTTGAATAATTTTTCCAACAGGCCGGGCCAATAAACAAAATAAACGGGGCGATCCGGCAAAAAAATTGAAGGGCCATGTGGGCCGAGCCCATAAAAAAAAAAAAAAAAAAAAAAAAAAAAAAAGTTAAAATATGAGCTATTTTTAATTATATGTGTTTAATGAGAATAAATATAAATGTGCGTCATCAGTCGAAACTAGTTTGGCAACATCAATACAGAAATCTAACTTTTACAGTGTAGAGATCAGCATCGGAGAATTATATTGTGTGTAACCCGGGTTTAGTATTTTTTTTTTTTTTTTTTTTTTTTTTTTTTCTTTTAGCAGGCTCGTACCAGCCCGAGATCAGGCTTGCATTGCTTTTCTACATATAGACGAGCTGGGCTGGAACTAGACTTAATTGTTCTCAAGATGTGTAGGACAGACAATATGCAGTGTCGTGCGAAAGGGGAGGCGAAGGATGCAGTCGGCCCGGGCTTGGAAATTTAGGGGGCGCCAAATTTATGCTACCAGCGTAATTTTTGGCCTGTTACAAGAAAAAGTTGGGTCGGAGGGGGGGGGGGGCACATTTTGCTTTGCCCCGAGCGCAATTTTCTGTTCGCACGTCAAATGATTGCGGATTTTTCTACCTTCTCATGCTGTCGCTTCCAGAAATTCTATTCAAAACGATAATTTTCACAGTATTTCCTTAAACTGCTTAACAAAAAATGTATTACGTCATAGTTTTTGAATAAAAACACCTGCTAATGTGATCCACAACATAAACATTAGTTAACCCGACCAGCAGCAAAAGAAACGAAGTCAACCGGACCCAGACCCGACCCACAGCAAAAAATAGAAGTCAACCGGACCCAGACCCGACCCGCAGCAAAAAATAAAAGCAACATGACCCGCAGTGAAAAAATTAGCCCCGACCCACGCATTAAAGTCGAGTCTCCAAATTTCTAAAATCGCCCCCCCCTTGAGGACGCTCCAGATCCGCCCTTGCTACGGCGCCAATACAGTATTGCTAAATTTTACCTTCTAGAAAGAATAGTTTATCTTAAACAAAAAGAGACAGCTTAATTCAATTTAATGTGGCAAAAAAGATACGTATTCATTTGTTAATTTGAAGTAAAATAAGTAATTTCTTCTTCGAAAAAATTCGACATTTTTCACATACTTTTATTATATTCTGACAAATATGATAATTGTAGGACAAATTATTTTATCTGCTTCAAAGTGTATTTTAAAAGAAAAATCTAATTATAGGATAGGTATTATATCATAGAGGTCTGCAAGGGCCCGGCTCTGTCCCAAAGCCCGAACCTTGCCGGGCCGGCCAAAAAAAAAAAAAAAAAAATTGAACGGGTCATACGGGCCAATAAAAAAATTGTAGCGGGCATATCGACCCGATATAAATGTAAGAGTAAAAAGATAAAATATGAACTATTTTCAATGAATAGGGCTTTAACAAGAAAAGGTATAAATGTGAGTTACGAGCCGATGCTAGTTTGATAACATCAATACCGAGATATAACTTGCTGAGCGTAGAGATATGCATGGGACAGTTACATTGTGTCTGACCCAGGGTTGATTTTTTTTTTGGCAGGCTCTTGCCGGGCCGAAATCAGCCTTGTATTCTTTTTCTATATGAGCAGAACGGGAACCGGACTTAATTGCTCTCAAGATGTGTAGGGTAGACAATATGTTTTGTAAAAGTATTAATTGCGATAATGAACTTCTGTTAACGTAATCTATGGAATTATACCTAAAGGTGATTCTTAAATTCACTACTCAACAACGCGAAATTTTCACACATTTTCTGACTAATTTTGAACTGTAAAAGGTATAAAATTGGCAAGCCTGTCTATTGATGGGATTTGAAATCGAATAGCGTTTTCCATTTTTGGTAAATACATTACTTGTCATGATATAAGAGATTCTTGTCCAGTGGCTGCAGATTTTTCACCCTTCCCAAGCTGCTGCTTCCGGAAATTAGATTCAAACCGCCAACTTTGACAGTATTTTCTCAAAAATGTAATGAAGGGGAGATAAAGTGAAGGGGGCGCCAAATGAAAATTTTGTTTATCGATTTTTCTCAGGTCTAAGTTTAGAACGGCATTGTTATTATTGCCCTATCTAGATTATTCCATAGCATAGAAGAATCTAAGGATGATATAGTATAAGGATAAAGCAGATTTTCTTTTATATTCTTTTCGATTTCTTTTTCATGGTTTTAATGAATCAATATTTTAAAAAATTGATTACGCAGTTCAGTATAAGATATTTTAGGATTATATACTCTAAATAAGTCAGCTCTTTGCAACTTAGTAAAATAATCTTTGTAAATTTCATTTATGTAGAAGAGGTGGGAGCGCCAAAATCCATGTTTGCCCAGGGTGCAAAAAAATAATAATTTTATTTATTAATTGTTTCAGTTATATGTTGCCGATTGATATGATTGATTTGTTTCTTTTTCAGCAATTTACTTTTACATAGGAATCTGCATAACCTACACTGTAAAAAAAATCTGTAAATGTACTATACTTTATCTAGGAAACTGGGATTCCAAGAACTTTTCCTGTAACAGTAACAACAAAAACTCAAGTTTTAGAATCGGTTACATGGATTTTTCCTGTTATCGTTACATAGAAAGTTCTTGGAATCCCAGTTTCCTAGAAAATGTTTAGTACCTTTACAGATTTTTTTACAGTGTATAAAGTTATGTTGTTTTACCATTGTGCAATGCAGTGGCGTAGCAAGCAGGGGGTGGAGGGGGCGGTCCGCCCCGGGTGTCACCCAATCTTTTTTTTTTTCTGCAAATCAATATGTACATATATATATATATATATATAATCTTATTAGATTTTTTAAAAGAATTTTAAAATAAAATGAAAATTCTAGCGCAAGATGCATCAGAGTTAACTTTCTTTTCTTTGAGAATGTGAAATTTTTCTAAATAAGATATGCACCAAAGAACAAAAACCAGCCTACTCAACGAACAGGTAGCAAAAGCTAACTTTGAAATAAACACTTATATTCTAATTATAGACACCACATTGATTTATGCGGATTATCAGCGCCGTGTGAAAGGGGGGGGGGCGAAGGGGCATCGCCCTAGGCCCGGAAATTTTGAGGACGTCAGATTTATACTACAAATGTCATTTTTGGCCTGTACAAGAAAAAGTTGAGAGAGGGGCGCCAAATTCTAACTTTGCTCCGGGCGCAAATTTTCTAGTCTTTCCTGTGGTCTTTTTTTATGCAGAAGAACAAAAGGTAAATTAGTAATGGTATGCTTATTTGTTGTATTAACGTTGGCTTGGAATTGAAAGAATCGGCAGGGGGGGAGGGGGTTGACACAATTTATATCCGCTCCGGGTGTCATCCATTTTAGCTACGCCGCTGGTGCAATGTAAAATTCTACTTGCTTATATACCGTCAGTATGTATATCGCTCTAGTACTACAATAAAAGAGAAATGTTGCATATTTTCAATCTTTTTAATAATGGAACCTTTCCATGTTTGCCAGCAGTTGTAGTGCGCTCCTGCTTTCTTAAATGTTGGACAGGCCTAAGATAGAGCAGCATTTGTCAAATGCAACATTCAAGTCGTTGCTCCAAATTTTTAAATTTTCTGGCTTTTTTAAATGTATTTGAGGTACTTGATGGCGCCTTTAAGAATTCAGTGGCGCCTTTCGACCATGACTTTTCGCCACAGTGGTGCCCTTCAGTTTGAGACCTCCCTCCCTCCTCCCACGGCGAAACCGCTGAAGAGATCTACTAATATTATATACTTTAAAAATAAAAATGAACTCAGAAATGTATCACACTGTAAAAAAAAAATCTGTAAAGGTACTATACTTTATCTAGGAAACTGGGATTCCAAGAACTTTTCCTGTAACGGTAACAACAAAAACTCAAGTTTTAGAATCGGTTACACGGATTTTTCCTGTTATCGTTACATGAAAAGTTCTTGGAATCCCAGTTTCCTAGAAAATGTTTAGTACCTTTACAGATTTTTTTTACAGTGCAGAAATAATCATTTTAGATTTGCAGTACCGCTTTAATAAATTAAAAAAGTTATTCAAATATTTCAGCTTCGCTTAAAATATTTGGTGCCTTTACTATTCTGGCGCCTGTGTGCGGTGCACACTTTGCACACTGGGTCGGTTCGCCCCTGACCCCCAGAGATAATACTTCCCCTCCACCTATCTTATTCCTCCATGGAGCCGACCAAAACAGGATATGGAACTCTTCCTACGGCATCCGTAAAAGCCGAGTTCAAGATAACAAAATTGTAATTTAACAAATTACAACGACATTTGGAAAATGATGTTTTCAAGGACTCAAATTTTAAAACGTATAAATAAATTCTGTATTTAAATTAATAATAATAATAAGCATCATTTTTAGAATGATTATAACGAGTCATATATTACGCACGCCGTGCATTAAATATTAATATCCATAGGCCAATGATAGAAAAACAGTAGATTAAAGATAGATAACTTTAACTGTTTAAAATGTGCATTGTTATTTGATAAAGTTAATCAGACTGACTTCTGAATGCCTCATATTACGTACGACATGAATTAAACATTAATATTCCTGGACCCATCACAAACAAATTTTAAATAAAATTTCAGTTTTACAATTTTCGGAACTGCAAATTTTTCAACTTCTAAATATCGTACATTTTAAAGTTTTACACCGTTGCGTAGAGAAAAAAATGTAATTTTTAATAAAATTTGTTTGAAATCTCTATCACAATTTGTTTTTAAATTATTAATTTTTAAAAGCGTTTTTATTATTCTTTATGTCATCATGGCAACAGAAGTATCCCATTTGTGGACATTAAACTTGGACCAATCAGGAAACAAATAAAATAAAAAAACAGAAGTATTCCATTTTTGGACATTAAACTTGGACTAATCAGGAAACGGATAAAATTAAATAAGTTGCGCAATTCAACCAATAAAAAGATTCAGATATACTTTAGATTTCCTAATTCTCTATCGAGAATAATAACTAAGGTGTTCTGATGTAATAACGTCAAGTGCTAACATTACGAATAATTATGAAGTAATCCGGTAGGTAAATAAGCACCTATGGGCTCTGCGCAGACGGGTTCTGTGTCATATAAAACAAAAACAACAGATTAAAGTTCATTTGTTCCATTTGTAGGCCTTATCACTTTTAGAAGCAACTAATATTAACGCTTGATCTAAAATTTGCGAGGGAAGTTGTGTGATGTGTAGACTATATATTGACCCGGAAATATTTTGTTTGTTATATAAATTTGTAATGCATTTCGTGTACTTTCAAGATGTTGTTATAGATTTTGGACATGTTCGCGCAATAGTTTGTAGTTTAAAATATACTACGCAATAAGTATATCGGGGTAATAACGCCATTTCTTGGCGGTTACCCCGATGATTCCCGGTTTTAGCTTTTTTTTTTTTTCTTTTATTCGAAACGAAGACCGATTGATTCTTCCGGTGCAATGTTTTTAATACTCTATTTAAGCGGTCCTTTTTAAGCAAAACGAAACTTTGAGTCTGTAATTCTTTTGCCCCCCCCCCCTTTATTTCTTTTTCTTAGACTTTCACAAATAATTGAACATTTTTTATCGCTTAGAATGGAATCTGTCAATTTCTAGATTTGCAGAGTTTGTATTTTTAGAATTGGGCAATTTATATGGAATTATTCGATATTATTTACAGTTTTGTTTGGATGGCGTTATTATCCACATAGGTGGGTAATAACGCCAAATAGTATTGGTCAAGAAATCATGCCATTACATTTTATAAAAAATATCTATTAAATTAATTTTTTTTCATGAAGATAGTCAGTGAGTTGCTCTGTCAAATCCTGCATTTGTTTGAAAAATAGAATTCAAAACTAAGCCGTGAAAATTGGTAAAAACTTAACGTGGCGTTATTACCCCCAGGATACCATATTTTTTCCAAATATAATTAAAAAATGCAAAATATGTATATACAAACCCGTAGTGTTTAAATACATTATTTTAAAACTTTTAAGGACCATAATTATTTAACTCTAAATTTTAGGCCAATAATTAAATACTCAAAACTTTGACCCATGTTATGTTTCACGCGTTCTTAAAAAAATTTCGCCAATATATGGAGAAAAATAGATTTTTTTCTCTTCTACTTTTCTTATGATCTTGTAATCAAAGCAAACATTCATATTAAAATTGGAAAGTGTTGTTATACGCATTAGAAAGTTTGATCTAGTCGATCATTGTATTGAATGGTGTAAAAATAATATTTCTGGAATAGGAAAGCGTTTTGAACTTTTCACCTAAGTCGATAAATTGGAGAAGCTTTTTATATTAGGATTGCATAAGTATTTTATTTAATATAATCTACTTTATTTAAAAAAAAGCGATAGAAATGAATATTTTTTACAGTAAATATATACATTATGGCCCACATATAAATAAGAAAAATTATTCATGCATCAATTAATTTTCAAGAATTAATTAATTTTTTACATATTTTTGAACAATATGTCTGTTTGATACACTTTTCTAAAAAATGTTTGAATATACCCCCTTAAAATTTGTTTTGATGTCAGTAAACATACTACTCCTCATTAGCTGTACACCACGCGAACAAAATTATAAAAAACTTACTCAAGACCAAAAGTGAAATTTTTCGCACTAATTTTTCAACGAACTCGTGCCTTTTCTATTTTTGTACGTATATGTAAAAATTTTCAGAACGTACACCTGTGTATGTAATAATTTTTCAGTTTTTTCATTTTGTATTGTATGTATGTGTACACATGTAAAAATAAAAGAGCTTCTATTACTTATGTGAATATTTTTTCTGGTCCTCGATCGAATTTTTCAAAAGTATTCGGCCAAACAAATAAAATTACTTTCCGACCCCTGCCCTGGTGTGTCTGAGATTGCAATGCATGAACCATGATGCTAAATTTATTTTTGTTTTTTACATTTTTCATCGACCTAATTTTTACATTTCACGTATTTATTAAGGGTGTATTCCGATCCAAACTGCCTTTTTTCAGATTTATTTTTAGATTCATTTTTGCTCTCAAATGCACCAAACTTTCAGATTCTCTTATTTGGAAACTACATAACGTTCCATGATGGTCAATTCTTTGATAAATGCAGAAAATTTTGCAAAAAATGCTGTCGAAAAAGGCGTTTTGGACCAAATTTTCCGAAGCGAGAAATCTGCGAAGGAAAAAAAGGATCAAGCTGAGAAAATAATTGCTTATAAATCAAATTCTAATTAATCAGCGAAAAATTACTTCACACGTCATCTTATACATCACTTCAAAAATCACCCCAGCAAGTTTCATGTTTCTACTTTTAAAAATGAGCCTGAAAATGTATGGGAAAATTTCGAGCTGTCGAAGGTGGAAAATCTTTTTTTCGAATACACCCTTAACAGTGTTGAACTCAGGAGTGGCCCGTGGGGACATCCCTATGGAGCTCCATAGGGATTTGCTAGCAATGAAATGCCCCTCCTCCCGAAAAAATTTGTGTTTTTAATGGTCAGAATTACAATCCCCCCCCCGGACTCTATAAATCCCCCGCCGTAGTCCCGCCCGGAGAAAAATAAACTTAACACTGTTTTATTAATCTAGCTTTATAAACATGAAAAATCACCGATTTTGTTCACTTTACGAGAAATAATGTTTCAAAACCCCTACCAGATAAAGATCCTGGCTGTGTCTTTTATCTAAAATAGTACAGAGAAAAATAAGGAGTATTATTTCTCAGAGCTGCATAATTAAGAAAGTGTTATTTCCAGAGCAAACCTGTTTCAGTTACAGTGCAATTTGTCACAGTCTTAAAAATTTACGGTTATTGTCGTCACGACCTTGTCCAGCCGACGATCCTTCACACAACACCTGAATGTTGAACATTCAGGTTTTAGTCATGCCCGTATTTAAACAAAAACTAAATCTTCCAAGGACAAAGAAAGCCCTTTTAACTTTGTTCTTTCCATTAAAACTCTTCTTTTTGCTTGGCCCACACAGAAGCTCCATAAGAAGAAATAAGTCTAGAAGCGGAACTTTTGTTTTCGTTGCACTTCAAATTGATTCATCTTCAAGCACTTTGTATTGTTAGTGGTTTGTATAGTGGCGTAACAACTCAGAAATTGTGGAAGGGGCTCAAGTAATCACTTTCACAAGAGAATAACTGAACTATAAAAGTAATAAAAATAATTAAACTAATGTATCTGATTTTCATAAAATTTGAAATGACACGACAAAAATATGTAATAATTGTGTATTTCAAATTTCAAATGATTCGGTTAGGTAGTTTTTTGCGGACAGACGGACAGAACAACAACTATAGGCACTACGTGTTTATATAATTACGAACGCACCTAAAAAATGACTGATCATAAGTAAGGCTGGGCAGAGAAATTACCAGATCCAAAACAGGACTTTATTGCGACTTCCGATGATGGGATTTACACGTAGTGAAACACAGGGATGTAGGCTTAAGAGACTAGAATCTAAAAATCTATTCCCTTAGAAAATTTTGTCGCAATATTGATTAATAAGACACTATGTTATAAATACACCACTCAAAACAATTATAAGATTTTTGGGATTTGTAAATGTGTCGGGAATCAAGAAGAATCTTTATAGGTAACACTATAAAATTAAAAAACTCACACATGAATAATAATAATTAAAAAAGCATTATGTCCGAGTATTTGGTACGAAATGAAAATTGTCAATTTGTGCTGCTGACAAAAAAAGCGATTTCTATAAGGAAAATCACTTTCAAAGTGTGTAAGTGTTGTTCCCTTTACCGACAAAAACGATGAGATCAAAATATTTAATGTCTGTTTAAAATCACAGCTCATTGAAAGAAGTGTGTAATTGACAATAAAGGAGTGCGAGTTTCTTTTAACATGCTGAGATCTGTCAGAAGTTGCAAATTATTCAGAATCAGTGTTTTTTATTCATACAAAGACGCATTCTACCATATCCTCACAGAGGGCTGTATCCAAATATAGTAGTACATGCTATATTGTGTATGCTATAGTGACTCTAGTCACTGGATATATGGATACAGTCCCTCATCTATTTGCTTTATTTTGGGAATGACGGTTTTTTAGCTTATTCTATCAACGGACACTTTCAGAATTTTCAATCTATATTTTTGAGGCTTTCACAAAAGTTGCTCCATACATTTAGCTAACACATTATTGAAATTATATTTAGATGGCTTTCACGCATGAGCAGTAAAAAATAATTTAGTAAATCTGCTCATATTTCATACAATTTTTAATATCTTTTAATTCCGATTACAAGGCATTGTGTACAATGCTGTTAGTCATATTTTCTGAAAATAAAACTTTTTTTATATTAAGAGCTGTAGCAATTATTAGCGAAAAAGCAAAATTTGAGACTGTTTTTATAAAAATTTTAATTTCTGTTCGTGAATACTCGCTGCCCTCATAGGAATAAACACAGTTCATTACAATAAGCCACTTAACCATAATCTGAAGTTTGAATGATCTTACTACATTAGTTTTGACAGGATTATCCAAAAGATCCCTTTTTTTCAATTTGTTGATGGCCCCCTATGGGATCTTGGGGGAAAAAAATCTCCACGGAAATATATGACCTCTACTGTTGTGTTTACACACTTGGAATTTCAGAATAATTCCTCTTTTATTTGTTGAGAAATTTAGTAAAATTTCTAAAATCAAAAGTGGCCGGTCACTTTTGGCCATATAAATGTTTAAGAAGCATTTTAGAGCGTTCTAAAGATATCTTTCTTTGGTCAAAATATTAGAAACTAGAAAAAAAGGACATTTTAATCTATATGATGGGAAGCAAAAATGTCGAATGTGTTGCAGTCGATTTTTTTTTTTATTAAGTTCATCCCTGATGGATCCTTGTCGTCGTAGTGAATGTAAGCTCACGACTATTTTCTTTTAATGCAAAACAAAAAAGTGAAGAATTTTTTTTATAATTCAAATTTAAATGTATAAATCTTAATTTTTAACAAGAAAAGTAAAAAAAAAAATAAAATCTTTCCTCAAAAATAGGAGAATTAGAGTCCTAGAAGCGCTCCCTTAAAAACAAATTTCATAAATCCATGTAGCTTCTAAATATGAAACGCTACTTAGTAGTTAACCCTTGGTCAAGGTACCGACCTTCGAATTCCACAATCAATGACAATTTGAATTATTCTTAGACATTAAAATTATCAAAAAGAGGCCCTTTTTTCATTCAAATTCATGCTGATAAACTTCCTTTTAGCATGCGTTTTGCAGAAAAATAACATTTCATAAAGTGTGCATGGAAATTTAAGCTGACAATGTTTATATCTGTTATAATTAAATTAAAAAGGGAGTCTCAGAAGGTCAAGTTCGTTGGTTAAAATTACCTTTTCGTAGATTCTTTTTTTTTTTTTTTTTTTTTTTTTTTTTTATTGTTGGGAAATAAAACAATCAAATGCTTCTCGCATTTTAACAAGTCACCCTTTACAAATCATCGTTATTTCTTCGATTGAATTGCTCTTCAAACCAGTCTAGCCATGCTCGCCGTCATTTATCCTTTGTATCTCAATAATTTTTGAATACTTAATACCTGTTGAATGCCTTGGCATATGAAAAGTGGAGCGAGATTGACTGTCAAGGTCATTTCATTTTACGCCATGTCTTTTGTTTAAAATTCAGTGCCTCACCTAAGATTTCTGCAGAGAAAAAAATATCGTGTGTTATTCATGATTACATTGCTCTATTTAATATACTTTGAGTCTTCTATCGAATTGATCTTACTCAAAACAAACAAATCATCTAGTTTAAAGAATATTAAAATGACACAAATAATTTTATTGATGTACAAGATTTGACACCTTTCTAATGAATTCAAGGTTGCACAGAGACTATTCAGAGTTTGAATATGATTATGTGGAATAAATGCTTCACTAAACTTTTAAAAAAATCCATCAAAATAATAAATCACGCTCAATGAAAATTTTTCCAAATACTGACACCAACGTAAGACCCCACGTGTCATAAATCACTGCTCTAAACAAATATATTACAGTTATATTCAAATGATATTTAGGTTTGGGAATATGTTGTGTACGAGGAAGAATTTGCTATTGTTACTTCAATACTGTACTAAATTTGATTCATCCTAGATTTCTGCTTCAGTCATTTAATCGGAGTAAAAAAGTGTTAATCTCGATCACGATATTTATTAAAATCAATAGTTTTCCGTTATTTTGCTGTACATCAGCTATTTGTGAATAGCCGGCTCAGCAGGATCCGAAGTTCACTATTGAGGAAATCGATGCTTGGAATGGAGACTGTTATTTATTGTAATGCTTTTTCTGAAACTTCGGATACAGTAAAACAGTTAAAATGCCTTTTACATTTTCTTAAATAAAAGCGAAGGTTACCGTGGTACAGTATAAATGCGTGTACAGAGGAATAAACACAGATTCAGAAGATGACATAATACTTGCAGCTTAAAAAAATGAATGATAATGATGATGATGATGATAATAATATAATATAATGATAAAATAATGAATAATTAATAAATAATAAATTCAGCTTTAATGAAGAATTGAGAAGACCATATATAGGTATCTCAGGAGTTACCTTGCTGACACAAAATCAAATTATTCTTACATCATGAACAACAGGCCAAGACAGGGCCGTAGCTAGAAGTGAACAATGGGGGGGGGGGGGGGGCTCAAGAAAATGTAGGGGGGGGGCTCATAATTTTTTCTCTCTCTCTCTGACGCAGAAAGATAAATTAGTGGATATTCACATTGTAGGTACTATGTTCCTTATTAAACTGTTATAATAACTTCATTTGATGCTAAGAAAAGTATAGGATGATGAAAATTTTGAGTGTGTAACTGGTGCAAAATTCAACATAATGTTTGCTTCATACGTATAAATTGGATGAGGGAGTGTTGAAACCACTTATTTTAGATACAGTTTAGTACTTCTGCAAAACTGTGAAAGGTTCTCAAAACTAAATTAGATTTTTGAACAGAATTTCATTTCAATTTTCGGAAGAGAAATTCATTTAGTGACCTTGGAATATTTTCTAAGGGGGGCTCAAAATATTTTAGGGGGGGGCTGAGCCGCCCATAGCGCCCCCTTAGCTACGGCCCTAGGCCAAGAATGACACAGCTCACATATTTCATTCATAAAATTTTTAGCGAGAGATAAGTATTGGCTAAGGCACAGATCTTGCCAAGGGAAGACCATTAGATTTGAATACATGGGGCAATTTAAACTTAGATGAAAAGCCTAATAGATGATAATTAGCCAAGAACTGGTACGTGAGAAAAAAAAGGAATTTGAAGGCTACCGATATTAGGATTGGAATAGATGCGTAAATTGGAAGAGACGGAAATTTAAAAGTACATCTGGATATTATTATATAACCGCTTGTTTAACCTAAGTTTTGACTATCTTTTAGGCAAGCTTCGAATTAAAAATCTGATAAAGAGAAATTGCATAGGCAGATGCAACTCGAAAAAAAAAAAACGTTTAAATGAAATGTCTGTAAATAAAATTGTTTTTTTGTTGATTTCTTTTCTCAGAGAAAAGAACAGAGTGGGCTATCTGGAAGCATTCAAAAGATGCGTAAAAGGGAAATAGATTAATTTAACAGTTAGAGATACAGAAAGAAATAGAACGGCGCAAATTTATTCATATAGTTAATATTAAATTTTAACTTTATAGGGATATATTATTTATTTATAAAGAGTAATATAGGTGATATCAAACGATATCACAGTTTACGTCACTCCACGAGCCACAGATGAGCAACAAAACTATGAAAAATCAAGAAAATTATACAAAAATCGCTATTACAGTGCTCCGTTCCAGCGGAAGATTTCAAAATTCAAAGAGGAGTGCTTGCCATAATCTAAAAATATAAATATGAAATTTGATTCAATTCTTTGCATAACTGCAAACATTTTTTCATGGTACAATAATGAAAATGGCACAAAATAACTGTTACAGCGAGTCCTTCTGGTGAATAATTTTCAAATGAAAGGAGGACTTGGTGGCTACAGCCAAAAACATACACAAAAAATTTGATTCAATTCTGTTCAGAAATTCATACTCTTTTCGATGGTACAATGCCGTTACAAGTATAAATACATATACATGGATAACAGGCATTTTGTATACATAAGTTTATTGAGGAGATCTGAGTCATAAAACGTGTAAATCCACCAATAAACGAAGCTTTTCACACGAAAACTTTCTGTATGGACACATGAAGAAAAGAAAAATGATCTAGTGTTATCTTTTACATTCTTTCAAAATTTTATCGTGCATAAAATTTTCGCAATATACAATATTTATTTTCTTTTATCTTCAATGGAAGACAGTATTGTAGTCGAATATTTTTTCATGTGTCCATACAGAAAGTTTTCGTTACTATCAACTTTACCCATTGAAGTACGGTGGGAGAAAATTTATATGACGTAATTTTATTCAACCTTTCTATTAGAATTTTTTTTAACAATTTACCAATTTTCTTGGGGGGAAAAAAAGAAAAATAAAAGCTGTTATAATTGCATTTCCGTATTTTTACATAATTTTTTTCGGAAAATTTGGTTTGGATCCCACATTACAAGACCACAGTTACTTGCTCCCAAAATGGTTAAAGAGTGTATTTTTCTCTTCTTTCACATTGAAAGCTAATTTTCTTTATTGTTATTAATAATTGTTTTTCTAATCTTGCCTCTGTTATTACTATTTTGAAATAGCTTCTAATTGTAACAGCATAACTTTAAAAAAAAATTCATTTTCGCCTTAAAAAGTAAGAAAAGGGCACCCACGTTGCAAAATATTATAGCGCATCCTCTGAAAAAGAATAAATAAAATACTGACACAGAAAACTTTTTCAAAAATTTGAATTTCATTTTCAATTTTCTCTTTGTTAACAGAAATGTAAAATTTAATGTAAAAAATCCTTTCTTAAAAACACTATATAACAATTGTATATGCAAAATATATGAATGCGATAAAAAAAAATGATATGATGAGATGCTGTACTACATTAAATATTATATGCCGAATAATGCCTAAGTCGAATAGGTTATTCTAGCAGGTTAATATGATGCGATGGTGATTAATAATTAAAAATAATCAATTTTCATATATCTAATATACATCCATGTTATATATCCATAATATATATCCATATAATTATCTATGTGGTTTATTTACCATCAGTCAATAATACCTTATAAAAAAATAAATTACAACAATAATTTAAAAATCCATTTACAATTTTTTTCATTAAAAAAATAATTGTTGAGTTCTTTTTGTGTTCTTTTGATTAATAAAAAACACACTTTTATGTTTACTAACTGTCACATTTTTCATGTTCACTAATGGCTAAAAAGTGAAAAACCTTTCCCTGCATGGTGAAGAAGAGAAATAATAATTTCTTTCCATTCACTCTTCTTAGAAGGAATTTTCTCACATTATGACCGCCAAAAAACATAAAACTTCAAACCTACTGGGTGGGGGGAGTGTCTTCCCAAGATCACTCCGAGAATTCAGAACTATTTTCATGCGGATCAAATACTGAAATTCAGTGTTACTCTAAATGTGTGAAAATAACAGTGTTCTTTGGAAATTCGTACTACGCTAGAATTTAATCAATTCGCATCAAACATTATCATAAGTTAGCTAATGAAAAAAAAAACTATTTTAAAGAAAGAAAGAAGAATACAAAAGAAAACTTTCGCTTCTTAAGAGTTCAATGAAATTTGGTTTTCATACTTGAAACTTTGACGGGATAATCACAGCTGCCAACAAACAATAAACTTTTTTTTTTAGAAGTTCAGTGAAAATTCTTTCAATCGACATCTCCAAATTCAGATGCTAGAAAAACATGTCGCAAACGGCCTTGATATTTTGTTTCAAAGGTGATTCAAAAACGTTAATTCCGCGAGATCTTCTATGCCCAGCCAAATTATCATCTCTTATTTAAAAGAATAACAAAAGATTTTCTATTTAAGGAAGTTAGTTCACGTTTTTAAAAAGGAATAAAAAAGCATTTTACTTGAAGGTCAAGATAAATAAAAAAAATAGGTATTGTGATTTTGAAAGAGATCAATGCTCTAATTCTGTCATGCGTCAAATATGAAGTCTCAAAAACAACTTTTTGAATATTTTCTTCCTCTTTCTGCTTCATTTCGATATTTTTGGCACAGCTTATTTAGTTTTGCTTATAAGTTTATGTGCTTTAGCACTAAATTGACGGCGAAGGGCCAATTTGGCTCCTTCTAAGTAAATATATTTGAATTCGAACCATAAATTTCTTCCTTAAATATGTTTTTAAAAAAACTAAGGAAACAACTGTTAATTAAATAACATAAACAGTTTTTAATAAAAACTGCGGTGTTAAATATGTTTTATAAAAGTTGTATAAAACTTCCCGTCTTTCTAGTGTTAGTATAAGATAATTAAAATTTAACACCTGTACTTTTAATATTAGCAAGTTTCGTGTAGATAGTGAATAAAACAACTGCATAACAAATGTATATTTAAAAAAAAACAATCTTCGCTGACGCGAATTTTTATTTTTCAAGTTTTCTAATTTTTAATAAAACAATTTTCAAACCAAATTTTATTCTTTAATATTTCTAATAAAATCGCCAAAGAATTTTAAAAGTGTGTATTTTTAAATACAGGTTATAAAAAGATAAAAGTATCTTTAAATAAAAACATGGAAATACAGAATTTCATGTAAGAAACAGGAAATGTCTGCAAAATTATGAGAGATTGAATATGAACGCTTTAACCGACATTTAGAAAAATTGAAAACGAGTCTTTTTGTTGTTGTTGTTGTTGTTGTTGTTTGTTTGTTTTGTTTTACAAGAAGAAAATATTGGATCCCTAAAATTTTCTAATTTCGGTTTTCGACGGATATACACGTTTTTGGGGTCAGAGATCTCAAAAACAATGATTTTACAAAATGTCTGTCTGTGACTTTGAATGTATGTGACATAAATTTTGTGGGCGCTCTATCTCAAGAACTAATGCTCGGAATTTCACAAAATTTTAAATTCAGTTATACCTTCATATAAACTAGATCTAATTAGTTTTTGGTGTATATTTCGCCCAACACATGGCGCTACTCAGCTTCTTATTTCACGATTTCAACAATAGCTGTATATCAAGAACTAATGAACAGATTTTTATAAAGTTTCAGATTGCGTTGATGATACAATATGATTCTGTATGTAACTGTATGTATGTGTAGTATGTAATTTTGGAGTGATTCGCCCAACAAGTGGCACTGCATGATGCGGCATTATTAATGGTTATCGCAGTAGCTCTATATCAGGAACTAATTCACTAATTTTCATTCAAATTCAGATTCAGTTAGTCACTGATATAAATTAGTGTTCTTTAGTTTTTGGATAAAATCGCACAACAGGTAGGGTTGCTATACGGCATTATTCATGATTATAACAATAGCTCTATCTCAAAAATTAATGAACGAATTTTCATCAAACTATAGATTTAGTTATATCTTTATATAAACTTAATCTAATTAGTTTTTGGCGTATATCGCCCATCAGATGGTGCTGCTATGTTGTCTTTTTCACAATTTCCATAATAGTTACATCTGAAAAACTAATGGACAGATTTTTAACATCGAATGGGTTGACATTTTTTAACTTGTCAATTAGCATTTTTTATTTTTAGCGTGTTGAATTAACACAATACTTAGATTATGAAATTAAATATCATGGCTTATGGTATTATTTATTGCTTTTCTTCATTCTTTTCTTTTTCTTTTTGTTTAAATTAAAATAAGTAAAAGTCATGAATTTTAAATGTTTCATTTTCAAATTAAAGTTATATATTTTCAATAAAATGAGGGAAAAAATTAAAAATTTAATTAAGTTAATAAAATACAAAAAATACAACGAGAACATTGTTTGGCGATTTATTCACTGCGCAGAACTAACGTAAAAATATAATTCTTTCTTTCTTTATTAAAAACGTCCGACTTGGCGACGAATTAAGCAAGTAAATTAAATTATGAATAAAAGAAACACGATACAAGGCTTAACATACATTTAAGGGAGACCAAACTGGTTATGAAGAGTGGCTAGTTTTAAAAAACTATTGTTTCTATTACAACGGAGTTATTAACTGGAGAGTAGAAAGAATTGGACTTCATGTTGGATTTGCACCGTATGACTAAAAGTGCACATATTGTACATTTGTAATAGTCCAAGAGCCGACCGCAAAAAAACCCTATGTCATCCGGCACAAGAAAAAACACTTTATTTTATAGAAGAGTAGTAATAAGGGAATCTAGTGATCCATGTCTGCCGGAAGTGAAATAGAACATAAGCCAAAAATTGATTCCACTTGATGCTCACTAGTATGTTTATCATTGAGTTTTCCTGCACCCAGTTTTCCATGTTTTCACACTTTTGATTGTTGGACAAACGCAATGCTGAACCTACCCCTAGTAGCAAACCAATATTGGTCCAACGTTGCGCCAATATTTCATTAATTGAAAATATTGCCAATAAAACTTCAATATTGCTCCAATATTGGGATGTTTACATTTTGCTCTTATTATGCCAATATTGGTGTTTCATTGGAAATATTGCCAATAAAACGCCAATATTGTACAAATGTTGGCATTAAATTAGAAATATTTTCAATGAAATTCCAATATTTAACCAATATTGGCGTTTTATTGGCAATATTTTCAATGAAACTCCAATATTGGCATAATATTGGCTGCAAATATTGGGTAAATAAGGGCAAAATGTAAACACCCCAATATTAAAGCAATATTTCTTGCCAATATTGCGCCAATGTGCTAATATTGCTCCAAGATATAGCCAATATTGGTCCGATATTGTTTGGCTACAGGGGACGAGTCAATCACTAGTGGTATTAATTTTTGGCTTGTGTACCACTTCACTTCCGGCAGACATGGATCATTAGATTCCAACATTTCTGTTTTCCCAAAAATAAAGGAATTTTTCTTGTGTTCGATGACATAGCGTTTTGTGCGGTGGGCTCTTGGACTATAAGAAAAACTAAGTTAGCTTACTTTCAATTTAATGTATGAGTTGTTGTAAATAGTCTAAAATAAACTATAGTAATATATCACTGTAACTGCTCGTTCTTTTATGGACACCTTGTAAAAGAAAAAAAGTAGATTAAAAAATTTTTGCATGTTATTACAGTGCACGTCCAGTTATTTTTAAATGCATTAAAAAGATAATAATAATAAAATCAAATTTAACAAATTACAACAACCATTTGGAAAGTGATTTTTTCAAAGACTAAAATTTAAGACTTATAAATAAATTCTATATAAAAATTAAAAGATGGTCTTTTACAATAAATTAGTTCAACATTACATTGTTTCCTTTTTCATAAACGTCGCACATTTCGTAATCAGTGTAATTAATAATCAAAACTATTTTTTTTTTTTTTTTTTTTTTTTTTTTTTTGACGATGCTATGTTTTTCTTTAGTTTAGTTTCTTTTATTTTATAACTTATAATTTGCGTCTACACATTTTGTAACTTTTTTACTTTCCTGTTTATTAACAACGGCATTTTTCCCCTATTCAAATAAAAAATCTTCTAAATGTAAAGAATTTCGTAAAATAATAATAATAATAATAATAATAATAATAATAATAATAATAATAATAATAATAATAATAATAATAATAATAATAAACATCATTTTTATGACGATCAAAACATGGCTTAGGTAATAACAGAGTCCTCTTTTAAATACGCCACATTAAACATTAATATTCCTGAACCAATCATAAACAAATTTTTAATGAAATTTCAGTTTTACAATTTTCGGTACAGCCAATTTTTTTAAATTTCTAAACATCGTTAATTTTTGATTTTTACACCGTCGTATAGGGGAAAACATGTACTTTTAAATGCAATTTGTTTAAAGCTAAGCTGTATCTTTTTTTTTTTTTTTTTTTTTTTTTTTTTGTATAATTTTTTTGTCATCGTGACAAGAAAGGTACTTCATTTGTGGACATAAAACATTGTCCAATCAGAAATCGAATAAATTCCGAACATCACGTCAGATAATCCTGAGATATCTCCATTCTCGGCCAACAGAAATAATCATTTTACAAAATGGTTAAAAGATAATTAAAGGAAATTACCATAAGTAATTTTTCTTTTACGAGAAAACGAATCAAGTAATTACACAGGCCTACAAAAAAAAAATTTTTTTTTTGGTGCCTGAGATTTTACAACTGATTTTGGATAGTTTTGGCTCGCTGATTCCAAATATGCAATCAGTTTTTCTCTATCAGCTCTACTTTTTTAGATATGCAAAGCGAACTAAAGATTTTTTAGAACTAAAGTGACCTTGAATATTTAAACTGATCTTATGATACATAGCCCTGTAACGACGCTCAAAACGATTAGAAGGACGTTGAAATACCACAAGATCTTGAAAAAAAGAAATGTGCAAGCAAAACTGAAGATCTGCGCATCCTTATGATTTCGCGCAGCTCATCCATAAAGTCAAATGTAAAAGGCTCCAAGAGATAAGGTTAGTTTCAGAGTTCGCTCCATGGAAACAAAACTGGCTTTCTTTGACTTTCTAAAGTTTTTGAACTTCCATGATATTTGTGTTTAAGGTAGATTTCGTTTCAATTTAACGTAAAACTCGTAGTGTTGTAGATTGTTGTGTTTGCGTTGTAGAATGGAATTTAAATGAGTTCAAGAAGAAAAAGTTGTATAAATCATCCAGATAAGTTTTGCTACATATGAGGAGAATAAAAGTTGAATGAACATAGAAAATATGTTACTGACTTTGTAAAGAGAGCTTATCTTGGATACTTTGGGGTTAGACTTGGTGATCAGGATAAAATATGCGTACCGGAACAGGTCTGTAAAACTTGTACAGAGCATTTATGACAGTGAGCTGACGGAAGAGAATAAGTCTCAAATTCGGTTTACCAATGGTTTGGAGAGAACTCCAAAACCATTTCTATGACTATTATTTCTACCTAGCACTGGAATACTATTTGAATTAATCGAAACAATTGTAATAAAAAAACTTATCCTGATTTAGTGTCTTCAAGACCCCCACTTCCTCACTCAGAGGGACTACCGATCCCAACGTTTCATCAGCTACCAGAGCTTAGTGAGGATGAATATTGTCCTTCAGATCATCTTTTAGATAGCTGTGAAGGTAACAGTGATTATGAGGAGACGTCATCAATGCCTAAATTTTTCAACCAGGTTGATTTAAATGATTTCAAAAGAGATTTCAATGTTTTAAAAGAAGCTTCTGAATTACTGGTTGGTTTCAAGATTAAAAGACAAAAATTTATTAGAACAAAGAGCCAAACTTACATTTTATCATACAAAACAAAATTGTCTACTACCCTGCTTCTCTTAAAAAAACAATCTTGTATTTTGACATGAATTTAGAGTACTGTTAGAAAAATTGGTTCTTCCTAAATATTTTCCAGATGATTGTCCTTGGACAGCAAAGAAGTTACACAAAATACTATTGTTTTTATATTTTTGGGATAGCAGGGATAAAACACACCACTAGATTAGAAAGGAGAGGCCTAAGAAAGAAAACATGGATGTTGGAGAAAGGAATGTCATTAATAACACTTTAGTTGGGCGAAAGAAAATCATACTTTCTGCACTGCATATCAAGTTCTGTCCTATGAAGCAGTTTGTGTAAATTCTCCATAAGAACGGGTCATGATTTGCATATATAAGGTAAAAACACCCGAATTGAGTTATGAAGATATTAAAGCAGGAATATTTAACGGACAACAAATAAGACAACTGATTAAGGATCCTGCTTTCGTAAATTCAACGAATGAGGCTGAATAAAAAGTCTGGACTTCTTTCGTGGCAGTTCACAAAAACATTCCGGGCAAATGCAAAGGAGAAATCTATGTGGAACTGGTAAATGAAAAGCATAATAGTTTTAAATCTCTTGGGTGTACTAGAAGCATTAAAGTGCACTATTTACATTGCCACTTAGAGCATTTTCTTGAAAATAAAGATGGCACAAGTGATAAACAGCCTGAAAGATTTCACCACAATATTAAGACTATGGAGGACTGCTACCAAAAAAGATGAGATATGCAAAGGGTTTCAGATTACAGTTTGAGTTTTAAAAGACACTGTTCTAAAATATATTCTAGAATGTCACGAAAAAGAAGCTTCCGAAGCATTCATTGAGTATCAGTTTCATCAGTGACGTTTTTCTCTATTTTTGTGAGTAAAAATGTTTGTATAATACAGCGGTTCCCAAACTTTTGGGCTCGCGGAGCCCTTTTTGGGAAGAATTTTTAAGGCGGAGCCCCTGAACCCAACCATACTCTGTGCTTTACAAATGAATGTTTTTATGTCTATAGACAGGCCCGTAGCTAAGGGGGCGCTATGGGCAGCTCAACCCCCCTCCCCTAAAATAATTTGAGCTCCCCCTGAAAATGATTCAAAGGTCACTAAATAAATTTCTGTTCCGAAAATTCAAATGAAATTTTTTTCAAAATTTAATTTATTTTTGAGTTGAACCCTTTCACAGTTTTGCAGAAATACTAAATTGTACCTAAAATAATTTTTTAAACACTCCCTTATCTTATTTGTACACATGAAAACAACATTAAGTTTAATTTTGCTCCAAGTTATACACTCAAAATTTTCCCATCCTGTACTTTTCTTAGCATAAAAATGAAATTATACTACAGTTTAATAAGAAACATAGTATCTACAGTGTAAATATGCACAAATTATCTTTCCGCGTCAGAGAGAGTTTAAAAAAGATTATGACCCCCTCCTACATTCTCTTGAGCCCCCCCCCCCCCCTACTATTCACTTTTAGCTACGGCCCTGTCTATAGAGCTAGCCTATGTCGAATAAAAATCCGAGCCTGTAATTTCTAACATTGGACCAAAGTTCTCAGTTTGGTTTTTTACTGATACAGAAATTCTGAATTCAGTATGAATTTCTAGTATGAACTCGGAATTAAAGATCAAAATGGTAACCATGTTTGGATTATACATTGCATTGCGGCTTACGTAAAACTTACGTAAAACTATTATTATTTATGGCGAAAACCCCACAGACACATAAAAAAGGTAAGTTGTACCGTTTCGTTAGCAGAGACTATTTTCTACTCGTAATAATAATAATAATCACCCATGAGTAATTATCTAACAAGTTTTCTCTTGTCCCGCCTACCCGTAATAGAATCAAGCGATTATGGAATATTTTTTCATTCATTCTTAAGTTTCTAATACTTCTACACATGCAACGAAAATGAATCGTCTCTCACCTTCTTTTTCTTGAGCAAATTTTAAAAAGTACATTTAGAAATAAGTCATCGTTTTAATGTTCAAGTGGGCGGGGCAAAATCTATAAGCTGTATTTTTTGCTGCACCATTCTTCACTTTTTTGGACATTTTATTTAATTTTTTTGCTTATTAATGACAGTTTTAAAAGGAACTTTCGTCATTGTTTTTTCCTCAAAACAGACATGCAGTTAAAAACTACACATGTTAACACCTTGAGGGACAAGCAATGATGTCTCTGTAATAATCAATTGTCACCAGAAAAGTAGTAAAGTTTTGTTTCAAAATAAGAAAGGGCAATTTTTCAACAAATTGTCGCCAAAGTTAAAAAAATAAAATTTCGTTAAAAGTTTCTGGTGGGAATTTCGTTTAAATTAGGTGGGATAAAATATATCTCACTGCCCTTCAAGGGGCGGTCAAGAGCCGCCCTACCAGTAGCGGCTCGTTAGGAGGTGCTGCATCAATTTATTTACACCATTAAAATTGTATGGTAATTTCAGGTTTTTTAATCAACAAAACATGTCGAATAAATAATGGAAAAGATTCCGTTAATTTATTATGGTAAGAATAACCTGATGCAGCACTCCCTGACGAGCCGCTACTTTGTTAAACGAACTGCAACTACTAGAGAAACTTTTCTAATAAAATGAGATACATGTGTGGGATTAAATTTATATGCGGGCGGGGTGCACATTGACAAAAAGTCTAAGGAATTGTTTGAGCTGAGCAAATTTTTAAATTTTTAATGTGATGACAAATGTAAAGAACCAATATATATATTTTAAATGGCTACAGTCTTATTTCTGATTGGAGTCTGTGTCAGAGACCAATTAAAAGGAAATTTTAAAAAAGAGTTGTCAAAAGATACAAGATGCTAAAAAGTTCCAGTTTTAGCAATATACATTGCTGATAAAATTTAGTGCAATTATGAAAAACAGCATAGAAAATTTAAATAACTAAGAAATTATAGAAATATAATAAACAGATTAAAGCAATTAAAGTTACGAAATGAAAAGAACTATATTATACACAACATACATAAATATTAAATAAATCTAATGAGGAGTTTCTTAAATAATACTAAATATTACATAAAAGAGGCGACAAACATTGAACAAACACTGTTGTATATTGTTGACAAAGATTGTTGTACAGAGAAAAACATTTTAGAAAATTTAAATATACAAATAACATAAACAGATAAAAGAATTTAAATTTATATATAAAAAAAGAAATACATATACACAATGTACACAAATGTAATATGGATCTAATAAAGGTCTTTAAATGGGAGACGATGCATTAAAAATATGTTTTCGGCGACAAACATTATTTTATTACAAAAACAGTATAAAAAATTAAATAGCTAAAAATTAATGCAAGTAACATAAGCAGATTTTTAAAAAAATCAAACATATAAAAATAAAAAGAAATATATACACACACTACACACAAATGAATCTAGTGAGGGATTTTAAAATATACAAGATCTTTTTTAAAAAGGCGTTTTAAGCGACAGATATTGTTTTTAAAATTAAATACAATTTTGAAACCTAGGATAGAAGATTTAAATAAGTAAAAAAATTAATAAAAATAAACATTTAAAGAAATTGAAATTCTAAAAATAAAAATAATACAATATGCAACAAATACAAATATTAAATGCCTGCAGTTTTTTTTTTTTTTTTTTTTTTTTTATTAATATTATTCTGCATAAGTTTGACGAACAATAATATATAAAAATTTAGTGAAAAATGTGCTTGAATTATTTTCGACAGTTATTTTATTATCTGCTGCAGTTTTCGACAATAGTAAGTGAATGTCTAGTTCTGCGTTTAACCGGTATCTGTATTTTGTTTTGATACTTGTATAAGTGCGGAGAATCCAGCTTCACACAGATATGTCTTTGAAAATGGGAATGAAATTAATTTTGCTCTCTCTGAAAAGATTTTGTATTCATCTGTCAAATAACACCAAAATTTAGTGATACGCTTGTTTTGAAAAGAGATTTCTACATCGCTTTGAGATGTTAAATCAATGAGAAATTCGTATTCCTCAGAGCTTAAGCTGTGTGGTTTTGTTTTTACATCCCGTAAGGCATGGTGACGTCACTACGACGTCGTTGTGAAGTCACATTGTGACTTTGTGACCACCGAGCGTCGATGTGACGTCACGTGACGTCGATGTGAAGTCACAGTGACTGAAATGTGAAGTCGTTATGGCCGTTTTAAAGCTCTTTTGTGATCACTTCACAAAGTGGTCACAATGTGACAAATTTGTGAAAAATGTGTCATTTGTGACTACTTTGACACATTGTAACGAAACTGTGAAAAAAATGACGATATTTAAATTGCCAGAAACATGTTTTTTTAAAGTAAATAACATGTTTTGAAGAATTTTTGTAATTTTCTAAGGATTTTTTTAAAAGTCATATCTTAGTCACAATGTGACGTCACTGAGTGGTGGCATTTTCGTCACAGATGTGATATGACCAAAATGACTCAGTGTGACGTCATTTTGACGTCACTGTGACTATGCATCCTATGAGGGATTGAATGGATTTAGTATCCATTTAAAATCGTCCAGCATCTTATTTTGAACAGCTGGAAAGTAATGCTTAACTGAATTTATTAGAGCTTCGAGATGATCTTGAATACTTTCTGATAATTTTTTTTTCAAGTTTAACGTTATGGTCAATTAAAAAAATTTTAGTAAGAATTAGGTATTTAATAAGAATTAAGAATAAACGTATAAATATGCGGTGCTCCAAAGAACTAAACTGTTCTCCCTTTTGTTCCGCAAGCAGAGTTAGCAGCACTGGCGGGCCTTTTCTGTTTGAATTCACGTTGTGCATTCAATTCAGAATGCTATTTCTTGTTTGTAGCTTATTTTAAATCAAATAAAAAAAATATTTAGAGCAGAAGTATAAAATAAAGCAATTCAAACTAAAAATATTATACAGAAAATAGATACTTTTTTGAATGCCATTGCCTAACTGGCTTTGAAGTGTATCATTGTATTTTACAACTCAGTTATAGATACACTTATTTTTGAAACACACGCATACACAAATTTCTACATATTTTTGAAAATCTTTTAATTACGATATGCTAATTTCTTTCATGTTTTGTTTATTTTCCTGGAACCCCGCGGAGCCCCTGGAAAGTTCAGGCGGAGCCCCAAGGGCTCCGCGGAGCACACTTTGGGAACCTCTGGTATAATATAATTAAAAATTATTATTTGAATATGTGTATATCATAATAATAAAAACTAACATTTGTGTATTATAAAAATAAAAATCCTGTATTTATTTTATTTTTTACATACATTTTTTAATACATGGATTTACCTTAAGCTAATGAAACATATATTTCACAAAAAGTTGTTTATCTTAAAAAACTGAGCTGATAGAGAAAAACTAATGCCATATTTGAATTCAGGACATCAAATTCATATAAAATCAGCTAAAAATACCCCGGCAACAAAACAGCTGTTGACCAGTGTTATCGTTTCTTGGAAACGACAATGGAGAATCGAAATGTGCATTGCTTCGAAGTACTTAATTTTAAAAATTGCAAGTAAAACATTTCTACTAATGAAACATGCTTCGATGAATATCCATTAAAACCTAGTGGCTCGTTATTTGTTCCTGAGAAAAAAATTTTAAATTAAAAAATCAACGAGTCTTTAAATCCATTTGGGATTAATACTTGCTTTTTAGACAATTACAAACACAGGTTACCTGAATTCTAAGATTAACAATGCGGTATTAGTCCAGTCATTTTAGCACCTTTTTTTGCAAATAGCGGAAAAAATTAGAACAAAGCTGGATTTTTGCATAGGTGCTAGTTAGGGTATATAGTTTAACATACTAAAAGTCCCCATCGATCCGATGTGAGCTTTCGCCTCCAGGGGGCGCTAAAGAGCTTGAAAATCGGTTTTCTATGAATATCTCACGAACAGTGGCATCTAGACAAAAAAGTTCAATTACAAAAATGTAGATAATTTAATTTCCTACAAAAAGTGTCATTAACATTTTTTTGTCGCACCAACCGTTCCCTGCCAAAAATTAAGATAAAATAAACATTATTGAAAAAGAATGTGCAAGCACAATCATAACGCGGCGAAGAGGCAGAAGAAATACTAAACAACATTTGATTCCCCCCCTCATCTCTCCCCCATTGTTTGTATGGCGTTTTCGCGCGCTTGCGCAATACGTCACCTGAGAATAATAAGGTTCTATCTGTGTTTTTGAAAAAATCGATCTATGAAGGCATTTCTGGATTAAAATAATGTCGTAATATAATTGTAATATTATATGTAAATTATATATAACATCATTTTGATGCAAAAATGCCTTCGTAGATACAAATAGAGTCTTTCTATATAGATAAGTCAATATTTTCAAAAACACAGATAGAACTTTATTATTCTCAGGTGACGAATAATGATTGCCCAATACCCTATCTCTCTTTGCATTTGTCGAAATGTACCACGTGCAAGTACTTTTCAATATTTTATTTTTATTTGGTGCTCATTTCGCTAGTATGAAATGACCCTAATTTATTGAACGAAGTATTTATTCTTTTTTAAGATTTTAGGAAGGGAATAATTTTATTTTCAACGCATGTTGTAGAAAGTTTTAAATTATTTATGACAGTTTAAAATGACTCTTTCTTAATAACTGATTCTGACCGAAAAATGGAGATTGACAAAAATAGTTTATCTTGCATGAGATGAGAACTGGGTTTCGAAAGATTTTGTAAAAACAGAAAAAAGGGTCTGAAGTCGCTTGTGACAGCAAGTTCGGAAAGAGATGACCATAAGTGGAAAATATTTGAAGAAATGGCTAAAAACAATAATGAATTTACAGTTCATTCAAAGAGTAAGAAAAATTATTCACGAAAGAATTCTATTAAATCATACAATAAATCTATTATCGAAAAACGATCAACATCCGCAAAAATTAATCATCCATTGAAGGAAAAATTGAGAAATGACTCCGTTGTTTGAATTTAAGGGAAAATGTTTGTTATTTCTGATACATTAGACGAAGATTTTTTACAGAAGGAAAAAAAGAAAGCTCTAAAGTATCGCGGAAAAGAATTTTTTTAATATAATCATTAAAATAAGACACGTCTCATATCTATGCTTATGGAGAAATTTATGGAGAATGGTTTCGAAGCGAAACAAGTAGAAGATGATGCAGACACATTAATTGTTAACACAGTTATTGAAGTAGCAAAGTCTGGTGCCCTTACTGCTGTTGTTGGCGATGATGTTGACTTGATCGTATTGTTGACACTTTTAGCACCTCCAGAGATAGAGATATTTTTTATTAAGTCTGGAAGAGGACGAATTGTTACCACCCTGTATTTATCGCACAGTTTTAACAATGCTGAAAGATCATATATTATTCCTTCACGCTTTTTCAGGTTTTGACTCGACATCAGCAATGTTTGGGAAAGGTAAAATGTCGTTAGCAAAATTTTTGAAGAAGGAAGAAGATCATAACATACAAGCTGCCAGCATTTTTAAAAGTGATCAAGTATCTTAATTTGAAGTTTCCGAGGCTGGAAAAACTATTTTTCTTGCTTTATACGGTTGTAAAGCAGAAATTTCTTTGAAAAAGTACCGTTATGTATGTTTCAAGAAAAGAGTTGCTGTTGGTAAAAAAAAAGCCTTTTATCGTTGCCGCCTGCCGAAGATGCAGCTAGATTGTACAGTTTACGTATTTATCATCAAGTACAATACTGATTGAGCAATAAACTACTTCAAGAGAACTGGGGCTGGCAAAATGCACCTAATTTGTTTCCAATTCTTGCTACCTTACCGCCCGCACCAAAAGATATTATTGAATCTATTTTTTATACTTGCTCCAAAGGATGTGGAAAAGCATGTGGATGCCGAAAAATTGGATTGAAATGTTCTGATATTTCATAAATTGCTGCGGAGTTTCATTTCATAATGCAAGTAAAATTGAATTTGAAGACGAGGAAAATATTGACAGTATCCTGCCCACTGCAAGGGAGGAGGGAAGCGCTACTTCTGTATTTAGTGATGATATCGAAAGGCAAACAAAAAATACTGAAAGCAGTACAGCAACGAAAGAAAGAAATACAGATAATTACGAATCTGAATCGAGTGTAGAAATTGAAGCTGTGCAAAGAACTACTAAAGCAGTTAAACGACTTAAATTGGATTAAGCCAGTCACTATAAGTGAAATATGCCTACGGGGGAAACCACAAAAAAAAGCACTAAGTGTTTTATTTCAAAGGTGGTGTGGAAATAAGCATAAATGTATATTATATAATCCCTTTCCCCATTCAAAAGTGAGAATTATAGATCTGTTTACAATTTTTTTTTTAAAGTAGCAGCAGATTTTTTGAATTTTTATAATTTTACTTTCAAATATGGTCACGTTTTTACATTTTTGACAGGGAAGGGTTAATGTGACAAACAAATGTTAATGACACTTTTTATAGAAAATTAAATTATCTACAACTTTGTAATTCACCTTTTTTCTCTAAATGCCATTGTTCGTGAGATATTCACAAAAAACTGATTTCCAAGCTCTTTAGCGCCCCCTGGTGGCGAAAGCTCACATCGGATCGATGGGGACTTTTAGTATGTTTAACTACATAACTTAACTAGCACCTATGCAAAATTCCAGCTTTGTTCTAATTTTTTCCCCTATTTTTGCTAAAATGACTGGGCTATATATGGTGCCTCATGCAGAACTTATTTTGCGTTGTAGCGCAGCTCCGTTCCAGGGGCGTGCCAGCAGTAATCGGCGCCTGTGTGCAGAACCGCATTTGGCGCCTTACACCTCCCCCCCCCCCCCCCATCCAATCGCCTGTAAAAATAAAACTTTATCCCCCCCCCAAAAAAAAACTATAAATATTTATAAATGTATAGTTGCCATTATTTTGGAGTTTTTTAAACCAGAAAATTTATTTAATAAAATATGTTTTGTTTCTTTACAGTTCGTATTCTATTTTTTTAAATAAATAAATTTCTGTTTCCAAAATGCTTAAATTACTTGAAAAGTAAAGAAGGATGGCAGCTATGTAAATAAAATTCGTAACACAGTAAATCCTGTGCAAATGAAAGCACTCTCTATCAGAATCCTGCGTTACGGTAAAATTTCATTATCCCGGAGAAAATAATTTAATGCAATAACAATAGATTGCATCAAAAAGAAAGAAGTTTGTTTTTACTTTGCATGTATTGGCCATGGCTAAGAAAATCTGTCGCACGTAGATCTCAAAATTTGGATAAGGATCGATGATGGTAGATGCACCGTGCACCTGACTCTCAACTTTTTTTTTTTTTGTTGTTAATTACGCGAAATATTAATTAAAAACCCTTAATGATCATCGCAAAATGGCGATCTTTTATTCCTCAATGAGATCATGCTTGTGTGCTTCTCCAAGCAGTCCTTACCACTGACCAAAACCGTAACGTTTGATTTTTTCTGCATTTTCAAATTGGGATATAGTGAGATCCCGGTAGAGTTACAAATAAATAAATAATACTAAAGAAAAAAAGAAAAACGACTGCAATGGTATTTTTAATTACTATTTCAAAAAACCTTTTTATTTGGCAGCGATTCGCATCAGTTTTCAAGTTTTCCATTTCTCTGAAGACGTAAAAAAACAAACAAACAAACAACAACAACAAAAAACTGTTGGTACATTCATGGTATTTTTCAGGTTCTGATCTGGTATGAAAATATTAACATTTACTGTTCAAAAAATTTTTTGAAATCATTTCAAGGATTCGCCAAACATATTTTTTCTCTCGGTGCAAATTATCTCAAGATATCGTTTCCCAATTAAGAAATATGTAATTTGAATAACATTTCGCTTTAATAAATAAAAAAATATATATGAGGGGTTGTGTACATTTCCATTATTTATTTTATCAGAATTTTTTTTTTTTTTTTTTTTTTTTTGTCAAAATTGAAAGTTTTATACCTAAATGTCAGAAAATAAATACAAATTGACGGTTTACTTGAAAAATCAGACCGGAACATGAATAGCACTGCCGGTATACTCTACTGAAGGCAGTGGCAAATCAACTCGAGCTTCAATTGGATGGAATTTCATTTAAGGGTGTTCTTAAATCAAAAAAGTCCACTTTGTGACACATACCATTTTTGTTCGGAAATGAATGAAAATAGCAGGTGTTGTTATTCAGAAACTGCCTAATTGCACTCAATTTTCTGTTTTTTTAAAAACACAATAGATTTTTCATAACAAGCCTTCAAAATTGACGTTTTTGAGTATATTTCCCGACGAAAGCGGAAAAACCGGTCGAAAAGCAGGAGAAAAAACGGGCGATCACGTGATCGAAATAGGTTAGAACTGTATAGATAATTTAACTATCATAAAATGGAAAATTGAGTTCGGTTCGAAATCGCCTCCATAGTCAGGCATGCTAATTTTATATCTTTCCGATAAAAATTGAATTTCTAAATGTGTCAAATTGTTTTGCGCTAGTTGAGCGGAGCAGTTGAGAACACCCTTAAACGCAGATTATATATATGCATACACATAAGACAGAAGAATAGGAATACCAAACATTGAGATATTCAATATTTTAAAAATAAATAATTTTATAGTCATTTAATTATTTTAATTTTCATTAATGAGTATTTTCATAAAAATAGTTAACAAATTAATGTATATGTATATATATATTGCAGACTATTTTGATGTAACGAACAAATCATAAGTAAAAGGGAAAAAAATGGAAACAGAAAGAGAAAATTTTGGTTGGATCATTCAAAAATCTATATATATAAAAGAAAGTCTGGATTTTGTATTAATCACAGCAGAAAAAAATCTACCGAACCGATAATCTTGAAAATTGGGGTAAAAATACTTCTTATAACACCGAGTGCCGCTAAGAAGGGATTTTAGAAAATTCCACCCCTAAAGGAGGTAAAAAAAAGAACGAACTTTAAAAAAATTCCTTAAAAATCTGCTTTTGTAGTTATTTTTCAACTGATAACATATTTTAGTGTATTTTTCCATGCTGAATCGAATGGTACCAAGTTAATTCTTTTAAATCCAGTAGTTCGTGAGGTACTTCACACTTTCCTAATTTGGCGATGTCTTCGGCGCAAAAACCTGAAAATTTCAATCCTTATCTATATATATAAAAGAAAGTCTGGATTTCGTATTGATCACAGCACAAAAAAATCTACCGAACCGATAATCTTGAAAATTGGGGGAAAAATACTTCTTATAACACCGAGTGCCGCTAAGAAGGGATTTTTGAAAATTCCACCCCTAAGGGGGGTAAAAAAAAGGACGAACTTTAAAAAAATTCCTTAAAAATCGGCTTTTGTAGTTATTTTTCAACTGATAACATATTTTAGTGTATTTTTCCATGCTGAATCGAATGGTACCAAGCAAATTCTTTTAAATCCAGTAGTTCGTGAGATACTTCACATTTTTCTAATTTGGCGATGTCTTCGGCGCAAAAAGCTGAAATTTTCAATCCTTATCTATATATATAAAATAAAGTCTGGATTTCGTTTTAATCACAGCACAAAAATTCTACCGAACCGATAATCATGAAAATTGGGATAAAAATACTTCTTATAACACCGAGTACCGCTAAGAAGGAATTTTCGAAAATTCCACCCTTAAGGGGGGGGGAAACAAACTTTTAAAAAATTCCTTAAAAATCGGCTTTTGTAGTTATTTTTCAGCTGATAACATATTTTAGTTTATTTTCCCATGCTGAATCGAATGGTACCAAGCAAATTCTTTTAAAGCAAATAGTTCGTGAGATACTTCACATTTTCCTAATTCGACGATGTCTTCGGCGCAAAAACCTGAAATTTTCAATCCTTATCTATATAGATCAGATTTTGTAATCAATTCAATTGATACCATTTTGTAGACGATTCAATTGGTAGCATATTTTAGTGTATTTTTCCATGCTGAATCGAATGGTACCAAGCAAATTCTTTTAAATCCAGTAGTTCGTGAGATACTTCACATTTTTCTAATTTGGCGATGTCTTCGGCGCAAAAAGCTGAAATTTTCAATCTTTATATATAAAAGAAAGTCTGGGTTTGTATTAATAATCCTACAAAAAAATCTATTGAACCTTTAACGGACGGATGCTCGTACTGGAAGTCATTTGTGACGGTCGTGGGGGTGTGTTGATTGAATGCAGGCATAACTCGAGATATAAGATAAAACCACAGTTTATTTAAACTGTTAGGGCTCAGGGGGAAGTGAAGCTTTCAGTTCGTCAATTTCGATAACTAGTCACAATACTAAAAGATTAAGCTCGTAAATATACTCACAGCTCCGGCACTAGACTCAGTCGAGGCACTTCAAAGCAAACTTCTCACTTAGACTTCAGCTAAACTGCTAGATAAAATCTTTATTAGACAGCCCGTGGCTGTAAAACACTCTTTATTGTTTGAAATACTCAACTTAACGAAACTATCTCATACCAACGGCAAACTCCTTGAATAGCTCCGCTCTGAATGAACTCTGTCGGCAAACGCTGCTGGCTATCTCACTTCGAAACTCCTCGTTAATTTACTGGAGGCTAATATATTTACTGGAGGCTCGCTATACTGCTTCAGTCCACACACTACTTGCGCCGCTACACACCCCTCTCACATACTCAAACTCCAAGCTTTTATATGCTGCAAACTGAGATACTATATATTTGCATATTGCTCCTAACCGCGACATAACTTGTAGAACCGAGGAAGACACACACGCTCTAGGAAGTAAAAGTAAAAGAGAGGACAGATGTCGCTTCCACGCTACACATGTCAAATCATTGACGTCACGATCTCACAAAAATGCTAAAGTGCCTTTATCACAAAGGTCACTCCCCCACAAACGTACAATTTGGAAGTGAGTTCTATAATCAGGTTAACATGATTATGTAAGCTATATTTAATTATCTCAATATATATAAAACGCAAAGTAAAATTTCATTCCGGCCTCTTATAAATTAAGTTCTACTAGATAGATTTTAATAGAACTTACATTGTTAGTTGGATAATTTTTCAGATATTTTGTAACAACTAAAATATAGCATTCTACGTTGTTTAATTGAATACTTATGGAGATATTTTAAATCAGATGAACCCAATTACAAAAGGTTGGCTTTATTTTAAAGGTTCCGCTGAATGAATTTTTATGTGATTAAAACTGTTAACATGTTGAGCGCTACGTCATTCGTTGGTGACTAACTTTGAACTTTCTGTTTTAGATGACTGCCTTTTCTCCGATGACATACAATTTAAAATACAATATAAAACTAAAAATTACTATGATATAAAAATTTCGTTTGATTTAAAGTTTCTTTAAAAAAACTGACCAGCGTAGCGGGCGAAGGCTGCTAGTTATAAATATATCAAGACTCCCCACTCCTCACTAGAGATATCTTCCGATATCATATGTCAGATTCCCCCCTTCCCCCTAAAGTGATAACGTATATATATTTATATATAGGGGAAGATGGGGATACTTGAGCCATTTTTTGAATTTTAATTTTTTAAAATTTTTTATAATTTCTTAGAATAAAATAAAATATTGAAAATGAAAATTTAATATTTTTTCTTCAACTGAAAACCACTTTCAATTAATTTTGAACTATTTTTCTATGTATAATAAGTGTTTATTTTTTGTTTTACATCGTGGCTCAAGTATCCCCATGGGGGGGATACTTGAGCCATAGTGAAGGGATACTTGAGCCACGACGGAAAAATACCTACAAAAGTAATTTTTTTCGCTTTATTTTTGCACAAACATTTTACAGAATGATAAATTATGAAACATAAAGTCCTTCAAAACCAATTGAGAAAACAATGCTAGTAATAAGAGCATTTTTTGTCGTTAGAACTGGCTGTCGAAGGATAATTTCAACTTGACTTATAACGACGGTAGAAGCCTCCTCAGTTCAGAGCCATTTAAATTTGGAATCTGCAATTCATCGGGCAAATTTCATTTTCAAAATATTAAGCACTTATCCAACAAATATTTTTACAGTTTTCTTTCTGGCATATTTTATTAGTAACCAACTATCAATAGAAGATTTTCTTTTCACATCATCACCATCATTGACAGAATTTTCCTTTGATGATACTGTCAAACTCATGCTTTTAATTTAGTAGCTGTCGGAATTTAAGCCAGATGTATCATTCTACTATTTCAAACGCTTTTTTGATTTCACGGGAAAAGATTTTGTCTTCCTCTTTGGCTCCAAGCAAGTAGTTTGAACTGGGATTTTTGTTGCTTTTCTTGTTTTTTGTGCGCCTTTTTTTACTAATTTTTCTTCAATTTTCTTAGTTAAATAAAAAAAAGTTACAGCAACAGAGGTCACGATTTCAATATAAAATATTAATCTTAATATGTTATATTAAAAAATAAATATTTTAATATGTTGGACTTAACTTATTAAAGTATTAGATATTATAGCCTGTAAAACAGTTTTAAAAAGTTATTTTAATTTAATAAAAGTTAAATTGAAAACTATGTTTACATTTATCTAGACAGGCTATTTTGTTAGTCAAAATGAAAAATAAAATGGATATTTTCATTTAAAAAATATACATTTTGAAACATTTTTAGGTCGTTATTTTTTTAAGAAAAAAAAAATAAAATGAAAAATTATTCTCCCTTTTATCCAGAAAAAATCTATTAGTGAATATAAGGATGGAATTTTATTTTTTGTTTGTTTCACCCATGTTTAATTTCTAGTAGGGGTGGTTGAGACATGGCTCAAGCATCCCCACTCTCACTGGCTCAAGTATCCCCACTACCACTATTTTTGTTTCCTAGAGTTTTACTAAATAAAGCATGCAGCTATTAGAACTATTTTAGATACAAAATACAATTGAAACTATGCTTATTAAATTTATGTATATAGTTGCAACTTTAAACAAAACTTTAATTACAAAAAAACAAAAAAACCATGCACCCAAATATTTACTTCAGATAGGGAAAAGACAACTATTAATCACTACACTTTCAAAATGGTACCAATATGTGTGATTTCTTTTTTACATGTTCAGAACTATAAATATGTTACCATATTGGCAGTTTTAGAAAGAAAAATTAACCAACTGTAGAGATAATAGGGGTGGCTCAAGTATCCCCTATGCTCAAGTATCCCCACTCTCCCCTATGCACAGCTAAGGCCGTAGCTAGAAGTGAATAATGGGAAAAAGGGGGGGGGGCTCATATTTTCTCTCTTTCTCTCTGTGACACAGAAAGATAAATTAGTACGTGTTCATACTGTAGTTATTATGTTTCTCATTAAACTGTTGTAATAGTTTCATTTTAAGCTAAGGAAAGAATAGGATGATGAAAAATTCGAGTGTAAAACGAGTGAAATCTTAAACAATTTGTTAGCTTCATACGTGTAAATAGAATGAGTAAGTGTTGAAACACTTATTTTAGTTACAATTTAGTATTTTTGCAAGAGTTGTGAAAGGTCCTCAAAACTAAATTAGATTTTTAACTAGAATTTCATTTGAATTTTTGGAATAGAAATTAATTTAGTGACTTTGGACTTTTTTTCAGGGAGGCTCAAAATGTTTTAGGGGAAGCTGAGCCGCCTATAGACCCTTTTAGCTACGGCCCTGTGCATAGCCCCCAAGTTCTGGTTTTACATTGTTTCTCTATTCAGGATTCTTCGTCCCCCGCGGATGCCACGATTGCGCCCTTAGAAGGTTTTCTTGGCACCCATTCGAATGTATCCTCTTACTAGCTATTTTTAAGATTAAAAATACATTTTAAGGGATACATTTTTAAAAATAAAAAATATTTGAATAGTTTTCTTGTAACAGCTATCGATGACCTTAAATAAATTTTAATTATTTAATGCTATTAAATTATTATTCAGTGATTAAGGTTTCTGTAGCTTCTTCATCTACAAAACTTTTGAAGATATACTGCCCTCTGAAAATCTAATTTTAAATGTATTCTGAATTAAATTATGGCTGCAAATTATTTTAAAACAGTTTCTGAATCATAGAAGACTTATAGCTATCAGCGTGAGGTATACGCGCATCATGTAAGACGTTAACTTTTACCAATATTTCCGAATAGTAATTTTCTTCTTATTTATGATAAATTCTGAAGTAAAGTGAGAATTGTTTCTTATAAATAATAATAATAAAACAAGTGAAATTTAGCTCCTATGGTAATAAAACTGTATATTATGCTTTTCCACCGCAGTGAGATAATAGTGTTGCATATTTTCAGCTATGTGAATTACGGCGCCTTTTATTATTTATAACTATATGAGGTGCGCCTCTGTTTATAAAGGTTGGACAGGTCTTGTCTAAATGATCTATTAGAGGATTCATAATTAGAATAAAATAAAATTTTAAAGAAAGAAATGAATATTTATAAATAATTTGTATAAGGTAAATCTACAAAAGATAATCTAGATGCCAAGAAAATATAATACATTTTAGTATGAATAAATAAAGGATATATATTTTTTAACATTTGCTTCTCAACTGCTTCTCAATTTGCTTTACTGCTTCGGCGCCTGTGTGTGCCGCACACTTTGCACACTGGGTCGGAACGCCCCTGTCCGTTACTCCTTTTATTTTAGTCAATATTTAAATATTCTTCAGAATTCACCGGAGCTTACATATACTGCAATCCGGAGCGGACATTAATAACTGTGTGTTGCATTTTGCTAGTTGATACGAAGAAATTCTTGACGAGTACTTTTTTCTCAAAATTTATACCCCTTATTTTAATATTTTTACTCTGATAATTTATTAGATTTTATTGCATATAAATGCTTATACATGCAGTAAAAATATATAAAAAAATTATTTTGCTGGAGACGATATTTTTCTAAATTTTGTAAAGAATGTAATAAAGTATAAATATGCGGATGCAGGTTATTGTGGAATATACAGTGTCAGTAATGTGCTTGTTAATACTGACATCCGTTAGCCGATTTTTGCCGATCCTACCAAAGGGAAGAAAATACGAACTTCTGATTGGTTGACTAATTCAAAGAGCATTTTGTTTTGGTTCCTTTCTGAGTTTACGTTTATTTAATCTTTAGTTTCTTTTAAAGGATGGATTTAGATTAATTTTCTTCTGATTTCACATATTTATTAACACATAAAAAGATTTTCTGGAATTTAGAATTAAAGAAGTTAATGATGTTTTCAATTGTTCTGTATTACTTTTAAAAAAAAATTGTAATTTCTTCTTAATTATTTCAACATGATAGAACAAGTTATTTACAAACAATAATCGCATTTCTTTTTTACGGCATCAATTACGTGATATTTACAAACCCAATTGATCTATATTACTTAAAAAAATTCTTATTTTCTTATAATTTTAACACGATATAACCATATATGCCTTTAATAGGTACATCCAGATTCAGAATGATTTATTTACAAACTATTGCTATTTAAATTATTCAACCAATCAAAAGTCTATATTTACTTCCCTATGCTAGCTTCGGGTAATCGACTCCGATTATCATATTAGAACTCCGACACTTTTTTTCTTTGAAATTAAGGCTTGATCCTACGACAACAGTACTATGCAATTTATATAGGGGAGACAAATCTAACGTTCGAAATAAAGACCCACGAAGCACAAGTATAACATTCGCAAATTAAAATATTCCAAGATTGTGAATCATGCCTTAAAGCCTGACCATTTCACAAATTTTTCGAAATCTAGTAATTTTTTTAGAAACATAGTACACAAAAATTCCGAATTAATTATTAACGGAGTTACATCGATTCCAGCATAATACTGGGATTTTGATTGTAATTATTATAAGATTACAAAATTTCATTTTTATGTATGTTGCAATGTTTTCTGCGAGATGACTTTTTATAATTTTTTATGACTTTTACGTTGAAATTTACTGATTACTTAAAATCCAAAGCATCCTTAAAAAAATGCGGCGTAAAAAAGTTTTGTCGTTACTATCGTGCCACGAAAGCTTTCCCGACCATAAGTTGCTATGGAAATCTTAATCCTTGTATTTCCCTTATCTCCTCTTAAAGTTTGTGCCAATATTCCTGGGTCACCCTGTATATATATATATATATATAAATCACTAAATCGCTAATGTAGTGTAAGCCGGTCCTTTTCATCAGAGGCTTATCATCGTAGAGTTGAATTTCTACCTGTATCGATAGCTTTGACTTGATATTGCAGTAAGTGAATCAGAATTAATTAGAATAAGGAAAAAAACAGATTGCCATTTATTGCTACTCTAAAAGTGCTATTTTGCTTTTATACAAAAATTTGGAATAGGAGACGATCATGTATACAGTTAAAAAAAATAATAATAATAACTATTATAAAAAGAAAATTTTGCCGCCATTCAAGTATTTTTTACAGCTAAACGATTTTGCTTTAAGAAAATCAGCGAACAGCTTCTGTATACTTATTTTCATTGATATTTAAAATAATAATAATAATAATAATAATATTTTGATTATCGTTATTATTTAGGATATAGCGATTTATTTTTTCAAAAGGCAATCAATTGATCAATCAATTTCAAAAGTTATAAGTGAATGAATAAATAATTACAAAGAACATGTTAGCCTTATGTAACTTAAAAAGTGAATGGAGGCTCTGAATAGAATAAAATGGTGAATTCTTATTAATTTTAACGATTTTTTTTTTTTTTTCATTTAATTGAGCTTTGTGTTATTTTAGTAAGAGTCGGAAAATAATTTAAAAAGCAAAATATGTTTTTTAGTTACTCACCAATTCTTGGGCATCCTTCAAACTATTTGCACCAATATGAATAATGATCACTTCCAGTCTGTTGAAAGAAACAAAACAGATTTCAAAGTTAAAATACCGAAGACATAAGATAACAAGAGTATTTGCTAATAAATAAAATTGCTCACTTTTAGAAAGAAATAAAAAAAGTAATTTAGAAGAAATTCATACAACTAGCCACCTTTGGCGGCCAGTTTGGTCTCCCTTAAACGTATTCTGACCTTTGTATCATACTACTTTTATTCATACTTCAATTTACTTGTCCAATTCTTTTCCAAATCAGAAGATTCTGTTAGAAAAATCAAGAACTGGGTATTTTTATGCTAGCCGGGGGCCAAACATTGTTCCCGTGTTTTCGTATTTCATTAATTTTATTTAATGCATAATCCTTTCACTCATTTGATTTATAATGCATAACCTTAAACTGAAGCATTAAATACATGAATTTTATTTATTTATTTTTAAATAAAAAGATCACAAAAACAAAAATAATGATATTTTGAAGATCATAATTGCAGCGAAAAAATGAAACATAAATAAACCTATTAAATCGGCTTAAATCCTGCCAAAGAACTTTTACACAATAACCAATGAGATGCGTTTTGTTTAGGCGTTGCCATTAAAAAAATCGCAATTTCTGTGCCACATATGTTAGCAAAATATATATAGAGATTACATATTTTATTATAATTAGCCCTTTTATTATTATTAATGATGAAATGTAATATAACAACTATATGCATTTGAACAGACCAAAAAATCGATTTTTTTATCCACTCACATTAAAATGTAATTAATATAAATAGTTTATACAAAATCGAATGTAAAATGTTGCATAAAAACAAAAGTTATGGTGAAAATAACTCTGGTTATCGCTATATACCAGATAAGGGGTTTTCAATTTAAAAATTTCTTTATTTTGAACAGTTATTTTGTAAGCTTTGTAATTATAAATTTCGCTTTTTTTGCTTTTTTTTTTTTTTTTTTTTTTTTAACATCTTAAAGTCGTACTTTTTCATCTTTTACAAAACTGAATATTGAAAAAAATGTACTTTTGAATGCAATTTCTCTGAAAACTGTATCTTAATTTACTGGAGCTTTTTATGGTTTTTATTTTATTTTTTTTTTCCGGCATGATATATATATATATATATATATATATATATATATATATATCGTGTGCAGCCATTTACATTAAAAATAATATCAATGTTTGTTCCTGGGTAATATTCTATAAATTATTCCATCAATTAATAAGAATGAAATAATATAAACAAAACACAAATTTAACAGATAAGTCATGAAACTACTCGCTTAAACTGCTGGAATTATCAGAATCAAAAAGACTGCTGTAAGTAGCAAAATCTTTGGCGATATCTTCGGTTATTCACTTGTGACACGAGACTAATACGAAAATATTTCTTCTGACTCATTTCAAAACTGTGTATGAATGCATAGATTATATTTTTCGTATGAAAAGGTTCTTTGGTGCCATTAGTGGACAATCTAAAATATCTGCATTAAACAGAAAAAAAATCCATTAGCGTTTTCGATTTTTAAAAAAAAATGTTTTTTTCATCTACATTCTGTAACCCGGGAGATTTCGTTTAGATTCCTACTATCCCTCTATCGTTGATATAATTGAAATAGACATTGACCGAAAATTCGGGTTCGGTTTCGTCTTTGGCCTAAAATCTGAGTTTCCCCAAGAATTCGCTTTTGGCGAAAATGCTGTCAAAAATTTATTCGGATCGCAACTCAACCGAAACTATCTGTATTCTCGAAATCTCGCTTCTTCCTTCAGAAATTTTCAAAATTACGTATTGGTTTGAGCTGCATCGGCTCAAATGAGGCACTTTTATTTATTGCTATGAATTTCACTGTTTAGTTCTTAGTCCTGACTGACTCAAGAACTGTGTTCAAATTATGAAGCAAGAAATACATATATGACTAAGCTTTGAAGACTCGTTTTACATACTTATTAAAAGTTGAAGACATAAAATAGAAAATTTTTACTTTGAAACCGGGAAATGTTTCGAATATCCTTTAACAGAGTTAACAGTAAATTCGAGTTATAACAGATGATAATTTACAAAACTCATTAAAAATAATAAATCGAGGTACGTATACCTAAAACTTTTTTTTGATTAGATGAAATTCGAATAGTTAAAAAATTATTTTGTCTGAGGACCTAATTATATTTTATTTTACATGAAAAAAATATGTAAAGTTTTTTGTCACCGGTACTGAGAGCTAACTTGGGCCGAAGGTATACTTACAAGCATAATTAATTAATAATTATGTTTATTTACGTAACTATTAATCATAAAAAATAAGGCATTTTCGTTTTCGGCAAAAATAGGAAGATCACCTAAATTCAGTTTCGGTTTCTCTTTTGGTCGTAAAAATCAGTTTCGGTCCATCCTTAATTGAAATACATTATATTTTTCTGAATTGACTTATGTATGTAATCTTGTTTAATACGCTTAAACTATCTCCAAACAAAAATAACAGTAGAAATATTAAATACAGGTCATTAAATATAATAAAATATTCAAAATATCTGAGAAAAAAAATTGACCCCGTCGGGAGGGGAATGGGAAGGTCAATTCTCAACACAACCTTTTAATCCTCCGGGTAATATTCTTAAAACATTACTTAAACTTCTCCAAAATAGTTTCGAATAACTAATTTTATGAAATATTTGTTTTTATAACTAAAAGAATGAAAATTTTCTTTCGATAGACTCTCATTTAATTTAGACACTATTTTCCTAAGCATTAAAGATTAAACAACACAGATCACACATATAAATGTTATTTTATGGACGAAGTACGAATGCTCGAAAATACGCCACTATTTATGGTTTCCCTTTTTAAAAAAAATTATGTTTTAAAAATATATATACATTATTAATGTATTTATTTAAACATTTTTTATTTAAATATATTTAAATAAATTTAAAAATGTAAATATCAAAAGATTTAACTTCTTTTAATATATATTTACGTTTTTATGCGTGAGTTTAATCAGTTTTAGCATGCCTTTAAAAATGTCTCTGTTACATAATATGTGAAAGACAATTAGCTGCTTAATTAACTAAAATATTTCTAATTATAAATTAATTAGTATTGATTGTATGGCCAATAAATTATCCGTAATCAATAATTGAAATTTTTAAGTAACGCATCAATAAGAATTAATTACACCTATCTATGTTTATTCACAGAGAAGCGCCAATATTTAATAACCTAATAATCCGCGAAGGTAGACTAAAAGGTAGTCTTGTAGCTTGTTATGTCTTTATAATTACCGTCATGATCTTATATAATTACGTTTATCAAATTTAATAACTCTTAATTAAAAACTTAATCTGTGTTCTGGAATTAAATTACAATACCTAGAATAATGCTCCAATACATTTAGCATTTTAAATTATAATATGAGAGAGCTTTTTATTATGATAATATATAATTAAAATCTAATTTAGTCTAACAATACAATAACTTGTTTATAATAAGTAATTGATCAATTCATCTTTCTTTAAACGTTACCATTATGAAACATTTTAGTATAAAATTTGTCTTTTTTTACAGCAAAGTAATTACCGATGATAATAACAAAATGCTATTAAAATTTTTAGATAAATAGCAACATTATTAAACATTAAATAATTTCGTTTTTCAGTTATTAAATTAGAATTAAAATACCAAAGACCCTAATCTTAAAATAATAAATGCGCCATAAATTGTTTCCAAAATTATTAATCGACCTTACAGTAATTAAACAACCCCCATCTATTAACTCAAACAAGGTCGTGTCTGGGTTAATGGCTGTATTTAAATCTGAAGCGTCAATAAAGAAAAGTCATTTCAAGAGTTTGGTGGTTCCAAATAAGTGGTTTCTAGCGGTAAACTGTAAAAAGTTATCAGGTGTAAAAGTTTCTTGAAATTTATTAAGATTTTGCGAATTAACAGAAATACACAAATCTTTGATGCACTTTAAAACTCGATATAAGAAAAATAGTACTCGTCTGTTATTCCGTCGACTACTTTCCGTAAAACTGATCGCCTAATTCTAATGCCATAAAGTAAAGATAAAGAGTAGAGATACAGTATGTCGTAAAAAAGGGTTCGCGCGTTATCGCCCATATTTAAACACCCTTATTCGACCCAAACAAAGCAAGCACGGAAAACAGGGACCGAATTCTTCGACATCATCAGTGCATTTCTTTTTTTCTAAATGAAAATATTCTTCTTATATTTAATCATTCCTAAGTACCATTTCATGTATTATGAATGAAAAGCTGCATTACTAAATCTTTTTTTTTTTTTTTTTGGGGGGGGGGGGGGGGCTAATGAGAGCATTTAAATTTGAACGATAACTCGCATCATATTACAAGCCGATTTTAAAGAATACTGTAGCTCCATCTATTAATTTTCTCAATGCTATTTTACAATGCCATATAAACAGATTGAAGAGTGCAGGCATCCCGATCTTTTATACACAAGAATATTAAGGAAATTAAATCTGAAAATACCACAGAAGAATATGGTGCTTTTATATACAGTGAGCACAAAAAGTATTTGAACACCAGGTAAATTTGTTGTAGCATAATGTATAAATAAATAAAAAGCAACTAAGAATTAAAATGAACTGTCTGTTGCTACCCGTGAGAAGATTACATTTCTTAACAATTCTGGATAAGGTTAACGAGGAATAGGTAAAAAATTAAATCTAAACTTTACTAGTGTTCATTATGTAAGTAAGAAGAAAAAAGAAACTGGTTCGACAATAAATAAGCCGCGAACTGGGCGTCCAAGAAAGCTAAATACCAGGTAAAGGAAAGCCATCATAAAAGAATATTGAAAAAACATTGTCTAAGTGTGCTCCAGAATTGGCTGTTGATGTCGCTTCATCATCGGAAACAATAGTTACACCACAATCAATTAGAAATATTCTTCATGATGCAAATATTCGAGGAAGAGCCCCTCGAAAAAAAAAAACCATTTATTAATGAAACAAATAGGGTGAAAAGACTTGAATTTGCAAAAGATTATGTCAGCAAACCATTAGATTTTTGAAAAACTGTTATTTTTTCCGATGGAAGCAAGTTCAATATTTTTGGCTCAGATCGTTAGAAAATTGTATGGCGAAAGCCAAATACTTCTCTTCAGATTAAAAACTTGAATCTACTGTGGTCATGTGATGATTTGGGGATGCATCTCTTTAAACGGCGAAATGACCTTTATTGAAGGCAATATGAATGCTAAACATTATAGTAATGCGGCTGAGCTCTACTATAAAGCACTATCAGTGCTGTATGATATATTGCGAGATCATTTATCTAATAGTGCTCTGAAATAAGGAATTCCTAATTCATATTATTTCCAACAGGATGACGATCCGAAACACACTGCATATATTACGGATTATGGTTGCTTTATAATGTGAAAAATCAATTGAAAACGCCACCACAATCACCAGACCTCAATCCGATTGAAAATTTATGGTATATTTTGGATGTGAAAATAAGGAAAAAGAAAATTTCTAACAAATCAGAACTTAAGCAAGCTCTTAGGGAAGAAGGACTACAAATCAGCAGTGAAACATGTCACAAATTAATAGAATATATGTCCATATTATAACAAGCTGTAATAGAAGCAAAGGGCATACATACTAAATATTAGCGCTGTTTTTAACTTATAACTAATTCCCCTAATTTATTTTTTATTGCTAGTATGCAAATAATTTTTTGGCAGTACAATTGCTACTTTTTTATGTTTTCATATTTTAAATATCAAGTCAGATATTATATATGTTTATTTGTTTTGTAAAAGTATTGGTATTTTTAATTCTTAGTTGCTTTTTATTTATTTATATATATAAACAAATTTACCTGGTGTGCAAATACTTTTTGCTCACTGTATATCTTTCTTTATCCTAGTTTATTTATTTAACAGTAGTCTAAAAAATAAATTTTATATCAAATCAGAAAGAGAAAATCAGGTTATAATTTGACATTTATATAAATTACATTTTCTAAACCTTTAAAAAAATTACTTGCATAGAAATTTACAAATAATCGAACATTATTTTTTGTGGATTTCAAAATACCAGATATTATGTGAAATAAGATTAAAAATAATAATAACAATAATAAAATTACTAGCAAAAGCCATGCTTTGTTTGGATTCGCGAAGCATTATGAAATAATGCTTCGCAAATCCAAACAATTATCCAAACAAATATTTATCTTATGAAATAAGATAAATATTTGAAATTAATAATACCTTTTATATATTATTTTTTCACCTTTATTAAAGAAAAACGTTATTTTATATTTTGGCACATTTTAATTTTATTAATATAAATTCAGTTGAATTCCATAAATTGTTTTTAAATGGCAAACATATTAAAAATAATACTAATACATAGTAATTATTTCTTAATGATAAAGATTTTTCGGTTAGCTCAATTTTCAACCTTCGAATTTGAATAACACTTTGGCCGTGTTCAGAAGTTACGAGCGTCAAGCGCGCGCGCTGAGAAGATTCTGCATGGAGTAGGCATTATCGAAGAAGAAACTTTTAAAGTTATTCAATTACTGCATCATTTTTATGGTTCAAAATAGGTAAATACACATACTATATACCTTTATCGTTCCAAAACATGATTATCGTAACAGAAATACATACCTGTGGTCACTCAAATAAAACCTAAACTATTCCAGAAAAGAATCACGTGACCTATTTTATCTAATTAAGCCCGATCAGCATTTAAAATATGACCACCAACCTTAGTTAAAAATCGCGCGCGCTACTCAAAAAATTTATGTGGGTGATTTGAGCACGTGATTGTGCATTTCGTGCTTCTCTTTCTCGTTCTCTTTTATTGGTTGTGCTTTGGTTGGTAGGTTGATTGATACAATTTAACAATTCAATTGGGGATCTAAAAATTTTAACTTTTTAACACTTTTTTTTATTTATTTAAAAATGATTTATTAGTTGCTTTATATTTTTCGCGATAAATAAAATTCTGTTATCAACCAAGATTGTGATATTAACGTATTATAAGATCTATTTTTAATCTAGTATATTGAATGTATTTCAATGGAATTTGCACTGTTAGAAAAATTTTCAGAGTAGGTTTTAGTATATATAATTCTTATTTAATAATTGCATATTTTAATACCGCGTGGATAATAGACTAAAATGCTTCATAAGATAGGAGAAACAAATGGCACTCAAAGTCATGTTAATATAACTCGTACTTATGATACTATACTATGTACTTATATAATATTATGTACTTAAATAATATTATCAGGAGAAAATTTATAAACATTCTAATCATACTTTATTCCTTACAAAACTAACATTTTTAGCTTAAAAAATATACATCTATTACATTTTGCTTTTTATAATATTTTTATTGTGTATTTTAACACTATAAAATATGATTTGCATCTTAACCTCTTCAGTCCCTGAGTACCCAAATGGGTACATCAATTTTGTCCCATTTCATTGATGATACTCAAATATAAATGAAATTTCGATGTAAGAATAATATGTTTCGAATTCTAAGATTCGAGCTAATGAAAATAAAACAAAAATCTCGTTCTGAAGTCAAACGAGGGAAGAAATAATTCAGTAATAATTAAAAATACTGTAATAATCGCCAGTAGCGAAGAGGTTAAACTTTCTTCTAAAGTTAGAAGAAGAAAAGAAAAGAAAGAATGAAAAACATATCATATTTTATTTCTTGCAAGACTAATATTTTTAAAAGAGATATCTCTTTTAAAAATATAGGTGCAGATATTTTTAGTTTTTTTAGTTTAAAAAATGTATATCTATTACATTTTTCATTTTATAATATTTTTATTGTGCAATTTAACACTATAAAATATGATTTGCATCTTAAACTTACTTCTAAAGTACTTAAAAAAAAAGAAAAGAAAGAATGAATGAATGAAAAACATCAAGAAATTATTTTACGCGTATTATATTTTCGCACAGTACCTTTATTTATTTATTTATTTATAATTGTTTTTGGTTCATTTGCTTAATATGGATATATAAATCACTTTGGAACGATACTTAGAATATATTAAAATGGGTTCAAATGTAAAACTTTCTTCTTAAAATATCCTATTTTCTGGTATTTAAATAACTGTTTCATTATTATAATAGAAATACATGTGCTCCTGTATTATTAATAAAAAGATTTATCTTTAATAAAATTGTCTTATTTATTAATATAAAGCAACCAATAATAATAATTAAAAAAACCCATAAACACAGCTTATTCCATTTGGTTCCATTCCCATGTTCACCTTTGATGGTAACAGATGATCTTTACATTAGCACCGTCCAATCAAATCCATGACGTGTTCTTAGTCTGTCCCTGAGCGCACAGAACCGGGTACTGTGCGCTTGGTTCGGTACACTGAACAGGCGCAATATAAAACCACTCCATATCCCTGACTTCTGAGCGCGCGCGCTTGACGCGCGTAACTGCTGAACACGCTCTTTATCTAAAGAATTTAAGAATTAATTTTATTTGTTTACAATTCGTTTGTTGCCACTTTGCAAAATATGTATATAGTTCTTTTAAATTGCGTTAGTATCGTTTGCACATATGATTCCACATAGTAAGAATGAATTGTGCATTTGAATTCTTAACACTAAAAAACACTTTTATAACTGAATGTGAATAACTGAATTATCACAAATTTTTATTCATTAAAAATATGCTATAATTTTCATACAGGGTATTTTAATAAAAATTTCGTAAAAGAAATCGTGAAACTATCGTATGATTAAAAAAAGTGACCACCAAAATATGCGCCATTTCCAATCAATCTTAATAAAACATTCAAAATGTATATTTTCCTCTTAAAAAACATAAATTTTTAATGTAAGAAATTTTGTTGTTTTACAGTTTGAAGTATAAATTCTGCCGTTATTTTCAATAGTTTAAAATATAAAAAATCATTATATTCATTTGCCTTTAGTTCATTATATTTCCAATGTGATGTAATATTTGCTTTTAAAAAATCCGTTAAGGGTGTATTTCGATTCAAACTGCTTATTTTCCGATTTATTTTTGAATTTACTTTTGCTCTCAAACTCATCAAACTCGCAGATTTTCTTAGTTAGAAAGTACACAACATGGAGGAAGAATATAGGTGGAGGTGAACTATAATGATTTGGGTGATGCCAAAAATGTAACCCTACATTAAGTCACATTAAGTCCAAACAAAACCACGTGCTTTGATTTGCCTATCAATTCAAACCCGTTAAAACCCGTATTTGATTGCTCTTGTTTTTTATCGTCGAATTTTTTATTAGACAGCGAATTAAAATTTCGTAAACAATGACAGTTTGTGCAATAATTGGCTGTAATACTCGATCAATAAATGCAGTAGGAACAAATTTATCGCTTCACAGATAAAAATTTCTTTGATTATTTAATTATATGTGTTTTAAATATCAAAATAGAAAATCTTTTAACATTTTGCTTGAAAAGATAACATTATTTTGCGGGTACATGACATTTCGGTCCCGAGACATTTCGGACCCTGGCCATTTCGGTCCCGAGACATTTCGGTCCCTGGCCATTTCGGTCCCGAGACAATTCTGTCCTTAGTCATTTCAGTCCCTTGTTATTTCTTTTTTCGGATTCTAATTGTTGTGGGCGTGCCAAATGGTATAGTTTCAACATTATTCGGGCTTATTTATTTATTTTTTTTTATTCTCCCCATACCCCAAGTTTTATAAAAAGTTGAATATAAGAGTCCGACAAATTTAAGCTTTTATAACTCGTGACAATGAAATCACAGCGAGCTGAAAATTTTGTTTGGTTAAACAATGTAATATAATTTTAGGAGATATTGTCCTTTGCTTTTAGTAGTATTAATATTAATTAGAATGAATATTCAAAATTTTACTATTAATTATTAGTATCAGTATTTTATATAAACTTCTATAAACTATATAAACTAAAACGTATTTTATATAAACTGCCATAAATAATTTTCGTACATTTTTTTAGAACCTTTAAATTAGCATTAATTAAATAATAAAAATTACTGTGCTTATTTTTTCCTCTTCCAATTAGTTTGATAATAAATGCCTTTACTAATACAATTAGACTGTATAAGTTATAATATATACATATTTCAACAAATTACCCATCTACACCCTTTCCTTTGATAATTCAAAAATGAGATATATTTATTGAAGAATAATAATTATTATTATTATTATTATTATTATTATTATTATTATTATTATTATACAAAGTTGCATCTTATAAATTTGTTTTCATAAGTTACTTTCCATAATTAACATTGCGAAAGCAATAGTGATTTCGTAACTGGGCATGCTACGAAAAAAAAAATGTTTTTAAAAATGTGCTTTTGCCACTTTTTTTTTTTTTTTTTTTTTTTTTTTTTTTTTTTTTTTTTAATAATAGTATTTATTGATTGCATTTTTAACAGTCTTCTCACACCGTGAAGACAATTTTTGTGAGTTAATTTTATTGAAACTGGGACTATTTCATTCTAATAAGATGATTATTTTTTATTTTTATTTACATAAAATTTATATAATAATATTTTAAAATATAATAATATAAATATTATGTATAAAAATATAATATATAATTTAATAAAATATATTAAAATGTAATTTAATAATATTTTAAATGATTTTATTTTCAAGTGACAAAACTAAGCTTTTATTTGTTTATTTGTATTACCTTTTCACTGTTAATTTCAAAGTAAAAATAATAATAATTCTTATTTTATTTTTATTTTTAACCATACTAATTGTTTTGAATTTCTGTAGTTTAAAATATACAATAAATAAACAAGTAAAAGATAAATGTCAATTTAGAACTACAAGGACATATAATGATGTATTGAATATAAAAGGGATTATGTATTGAGTTTATTTTAAAATAAAATTCATAATATAAATTAATCATGTTATTAATAATAAATATATTTAATAAATATTAATTTGATTTTTATATTAAAATTACGAACTGTTTTGAGAATTAAGATCACCAATTATCATTAGGCTTACCAATTATGATTAGGATTACCATACAAAATTTGTGTAAATTATAATACTTTGTATAAGAGTTATACGTGTGTGCGGTTTTCGTGCACTTATAATAGCATTATACTAAAATTTTATGGCATTCAGTTTAAAAACTCTGCAATGTTCCCTACAAATTTATGTCTTATTTCACAAAATTTCAGTTTGCAAGAGAAGGGACCGATATGTCTTGGGAAGAAATGGCTAGGGACCGAAACGGCCTGGGACCGAAACGGCTAGGGACCGAAATGGCTAGGGACCGAAATGTCTTGGGACCGAAACGGCCTGGGACCGAAACGGCTAGGGACCGAAATGGCTAGGGACCGAAATGTCTTGGGACCGAAACGGCGGGACCGAAATGGCAGGACCGAAATGGCGGGGCTGAAACGTCCTGCTTCCTTATTTTGCTAATATCTGAAAATCATTTGCAGTCAGAAATCTGTATTTTAGATTAATATTTATTACTTATGTTTCCATACATGATTTTAAAAGAATGTTTTCATTATTACATTTTAAATATTATTTAAATGCAATTATTAATATGTAACAAAACAATTTTCTTTTTAAGAAAAACAAATGAAGATGTTTAAGTAAATTAGCAGCGATTGACGTAGGCAAAATGGAGATCTATTTAAAAATTTCATTCCATAAAAGAGAATATTTATTAATTATTTTGAAATATTTGAATTATTTATGCGTATTGTTATTTGCAAATAGAATGAGTTCATCAGATTGGAAAAGTTTACCTGCAAGACTGAAATTATTATCAATAAATGCTTGGTTCACATTTGAATAATTGCTTTTGATCTTACGATACAAAATTTTATTTTCACAAAATTCTTGTATTCATCGCCTATCATGGAGGATGAAGCCGCTGATCAACATTAGCTTTATATTTAAAATTTAAGCACTCTGAATTTTGATTTAAAAAAAAAATCCATATCTGTATTATGCTCTCTATAGTAAAAAAGCAGTTACCTTTAGATATTATATATATCAGCCTTTGACTTCTAGTAAATTGTTTTCAGATTCTTGAATTATATATATATATATATATATATATATATTCATCTTGATTTTTTTTTATCCCTGAATTATTTATTTAGAATAAATCTATTTGTGATATCGAAACCCTGTATTCATGCTTCATTTTTCGCATTTAAATGCGATATCTTAAAATATGTGTAATTTATTTTCTAATAATTTTAAAAACATGATAAGAATCGAAATTTTTATTGCGTGAAAACAAGCTCATTTATTTTATAGCTCTCAAATTTTATTATGCTTTATATCTGTTGTTTTTAGGTGCTTTCGTAATTATGTAAATACGTAGCATCTATAGTTGCCGTTCAGTCCATCCGTCTGTCAGTCCATTCGCATATAACAACGGAAAAACTACCCAACCGAATCGTTTGAAGTTTAAAATACATAATTAATACATAATTCTGTCAAGTTATTTCAAATTTTATGATAGATCAATTACAGGGGCAATCAAAAGTATACCATTACATTACGGTCAGGGGGGGGGGGGGAGTTTCAAATGCATTTTAATCTTTTGAAATTTAAAACAAATGATTATTACATAATTTTGTGTGTCATTTCAAATTTTATAGAAATTGCATGCGCGGGGTGCCCTGGGTGCCCGGGCACCCCACCGCTCGCGCAAACCCAAGCTTGATTATTTAAAAAAATCGAAATGTATAAAAGAAAAAAGAAGAAAATTGAAAGCCAAGTTAGTTGAATTAGTTACTCAAAACTAACAGTCTATGTTTTGAAATGTAATAAAAGAAAAGACCCACATTCTTTTTTTTAATATTTTGTTTATTTTTTTTTAAATTAGAACATTTACTAGAATCTGTATTAGTCACAGTAAGTCAAAAAATTGTTTTTTTAATCCCAATTTAATGTCTTTTGTTTATGGAAGTTTTTTTAAAACCGTTCTTTCTCATGCATGTTTTTGCAATTCTTTAAGAAATTAGCGCAAATTCTCGACAAGGATAGAAACTATTTATATCTTTGCTTTTGTATTGGAACATCTAGATAGGAACACACACACACTCAAAAAAAAAAAAAAAAAAAAAAAAACACATACAAAAGAAAAAAAAAAGAAAAAAAAAAAAAGGTAAATACAGATGTGAAATGATAATTCCACCGTGTGATTAGCCTGGGGAACGGAGGGGTCTCACAAATCTGCTTCCTTTGAAAATCAGAAATAATGATACGCAAAATTCAAATTACAGTAAAGCATCGTTTATACGACGATCACTTATACGACGTTTACATTTATACGACGTTTTAATGTGGTCCCGATTCATTCCTATTCATTTTAATGTAAAAATATATCTTTTATACGACGCCCAAAATCATTTATACGTCGATTTTTCGATTTTGTATAGGTTTATTTTTGTTAATTTTTCTTGTGTATTTTACGAACGAGCGGAAGTTGGCAGCTATGAATGACACCAAAGAGTGTTTTTAAATGCACTGCACATTATAAAAATGTGGGCTGGTGTTCGATTAGTCTGAAAAATCAGCTTACGTGCAACAGATGACACTGGGAGGGGTCATTCTTTTTTTGGGGATGGTCAGCTGTTTTAAGTTGCAAATAGACTATCCTTCTAACTGTTATAAGTATTGGCGACATTTAGTTGGCCAAGTGGGGTTTTTGATCTTTAACCCGCGAGTAGTCGCGACTTTTTTCACAACGTCATTAGTCGCGCTCGGTCTTTTCGCCGCTGCCCCCCCGGATACAAAAAATGTAAAATAAGAAATATTTTTCACTTAGTATATAAATATAACATTTCAATGAAGATATAAATATGCAATTTTCTTAAGTTGTGCATTTTAATCATGAGATTTGGAGTAATGGGAAAAAGTAAAAATGAACTGCCATTGGGAATTGTTCCGTAGAATTTTCCGTCAATTTCAACTTTGTTTCTAAATATGTAATTGAAGGAAAAACAGAGATGTCCTGTTACTTCAATAAGGTGATACAGATATCTTTAAAGTCAGTTACATGGTAGATCTTTTTTGTATTTGTAATTGGGATATGAATTAGGAGAAGATAGGTTATACGGACGGCGAAAAGACCGACACGCGACTACTGACGGGTTAACTTTAAATAGAAAGGAAATGATGTACTGCAAATGAGAAAGCTTTCGGCGAAACATAAATAAAGGTACGCATACTTAAATTGCTTACTAATCCCCTCCCCCGTTTTTGAGATTATTTGTTTATTTTGGTTTGTTTAATATAAAAATTCATGCAAATCATCACGTTAAACATTAAAATTAAGTGAAAACAAAATTAATTCTATTTTTGGAAGTGAAAATCGATTATACGTCGTTATCGTTTATACGACGTTTTTCGGTAGTCCCTTCGACGTCGTATAAACGATGCTCCACTGTAATATGGGAAATAGAGATAAGATGGACTCAGCCTGGGCCTGATACGGTCTCGGGCTCAATTTTTATTCTAATCTTCGGGCTCGGACTCATTTTTTCTGAAACCGAAAAATTATATTTATTCATGCGTAAAAAAGATTGAAAAAAATTTTTCCATTTAAAATTGCGTACTTATTCCTTTTCAAATAAGTCATTTAGATCAAAATAACGGGGAACTGAAGTAGTGTTTATTTATTTTAGCATTTCCTTGCTATTTCAAACGAAAATTTGTGATAATTACAGATTTATGTCTACATAATTTTCGACGACGACCTACTGAATGGCGCCAATCAAAATAAACACAGATATGAATTTGCTTTTTGTTGGCTTTTCGTTAGCATATATTTTTAATTAACAATTATTCCATATAATGCTTGTAAATCAGCAGCAACTTTTGAAGCACTATTTCTTTGATTTTTTTTTAATATTTCGAACGATAATTCGCTTTATTCCATTGGATAGCTTTGATGGTCGGACAGGTCTTCTTTTATCCTGAATCATATGATTCTTTTTATATCGTTTAATGATATTGAAAACTGTTGAACGACTCAAGTTAACTGTTTCAGCAGTTTTTCTAATAGATTTTCCACGTTCAATATGCAACTTAATAACTAATTTTCGAATTTCAGGCGAAGTTTCTTTTCGTTTAGCATTCATGGCTACACAGAGCTAAAAAACACAAAAATTCCAAAACAAACTGGAGAGAAATACTGCAGACGATTTTATAAATTATTGCCAATTGCTTTTAATTAAAAATAAAACCCCAAAAAATATTTTTATTGCTTATTTCAGACAATTTTTGTTGCATATATAATGGTGTCCCATCACTTACGTGAGCTATTTTTTGCTCCGTTCTAAACATTTGTATTTTTATTAAATTAATATTTAAATATTTTGACAAAATGTATGTTATGTAATAATCTTTACTAAATTTAAGTATGAAACACACCCACAAAAAAAATGTGCACATGTTTTTTTTTTATTTATTTGATTAGTTTCCTTTTGTAAAGCACAAGTGTCTCATCACTTATGTGAGACACTGTATTTGCTGCTTAGAAGCAATTTATAGAATTTGGCTGAATTTACATTTCTAAAACAAAACGCGCCAAAGAATAAAAAAACGTTTTTGCAAAAATACATTGTTACTTTCAAATATTTATCTTAAGAAAGAGTGCTTCGCGAATCCAAACAAAGCACGGCTTTTGCTAGTAATAACCTTATATTATAAATTTTTGAATTAAAAAAAAAAAAAAAAAAAAAAAATAGATTTGAAACATATCTCTTTTGGCAGCTAAATTAATGTTATAAACATTTTTACATCGAGGTCGTTTCCTTCGCATTAAGAAGCTATTAAATGAACATCTAGCCATAAACTAATTAACCTCCAGAAATTAATCTTATAATTAATATTCAATCAAAATCTAATTAAAGATCACCCATCCACTACCATGAACGAGCTCGTATGTGTGTTCACGACTGAAACATACCGCCGAAAGATAAAAAAAAAGTACAAAGCAACATTAAAAAAATAAACATTAATTTTAGATGTTGCTGAATTTGGAATCTCACACTGCCTCCCTTTATTATCAACCGGAAACATCAATTTGCACTGAAAAAAAAAAGAGTTATAAAAACATATTTCATCTTTGCAGATTACCGGATTCAATCCAGTAAAACGAACCCCGTAACAACTGTTTGAGTGACAGCCACCACACGCAGGTCTTCAAACAGACCACACCTGATGACGTCAGATCCTGAGCATACCATGCTACATGGATGATATCAGAACGTAATCGGAGAATGGATGCATGCAACATTGCTGTGATGAATTGGGCGGAAATTATTAGACCAGGAAGTCGAGTTCTTCCGCCGAAAGATCAAATTTACTAGCAAATTAGCCTTTCAGCAAAATATCGTATGACTGACACACGAACTTTACCTGAGTTGATAAACACGGAGTATTTATTCTTTTAGCAGAACTTTAATTCAGACAGTTTTCTACTTATTCGAGTTATTTATGTGAAACTTTTTGACAGTTCCGAATTTAGAGAAGGAACTGCAGGAGCTGAATTACCGGCTCTATAAATTTTGACATTGCAATATGCTGTGGATTTAATAAAATTATAATATACATATATATGAGATTTCTAAAGCATTTATCTATTTTTGTTATACATTGAAAAACATATGAGATACCAGTAATAAGAAAATAGTTCAAAATGAAAATGTACCAGAATATAAAATATCAAAGTGAATTTTTATTCATAATTACTTGCGCAAGCAGCATAATAATTTAAATGCTACAAAAAAAACATTAATTGTAAAAGAATATACATCAACAAAACATGAACTGAATTAAAAGGAATATATTTGGAATTTGTAGAATTATAGTGTATTCGTCAGACCCCCAAATGCTATGAACTACAAATAAAGTGTGTTGTTTCAACATTAGCATCAACCATGAAAAAGCAAAATAATATGAATTTGGGATTACCAACACAAATCAATAGAATAGAATAAAAACAATAGAAGCAATAGAATAAAAACATTAAAAAAAATATGGTAACATTGCTCCATTTCTATGTATTTTAATCATATTATTATGACTTTTTAATGTTTTTGTCAGGTTCTGAGAAAACATCTGCGGTAGAACTGGAATTTATGTTATTTGTTATCTTAATATCTTATGTATTGTACGGGCTGTGTACTGAAATTTCAAGGTGACATTCTTTCTTTGTCTAAAGCGGGGGTGAACATGTGAACATGCACAGGTGCAGCAAGATGAAAGAAGATGATGACAGAGGGGAGTTTTTGATAATCTGGGATGTCTATTGAAAAAGAGAGAATAAAGTATTTCCATGAATAGGGGGGGGGTCCATTGGGGAAGTGCAGGAATGGAAAAGAACAGCTTTTGACTGAGATAGTGAGAGTTCAGGGTTGGTACCTGGAGATCAGTGGTGGACAGAGGTCCCTGTGTAGTGCTCTTGGCCGAACAGCGTAGGCTGAGAACCCATGTATCGGGAGATTCGATATCGATCTCCAGTAAACTTAATCTAACGAGTGTAGAATGTGAGGGAGAAGGTGTAATTTGAACAGTACACAGCCAACTTTTTACTGTACTTATTTTAATGTTGAACCGGATCATCTATATCCGAGTTATAATTGTATATAGTGTATTATATTGTGTACATAGACTATAAATAAACTGTTAATTTAGTTAATTGACAGCGTTGGTGTTCATTTACACAATCCTCACAGTGGGTGACCAATATCACCTAATAATATCGGTGGTGGCAGCTATAACTACTACGGACTTTCTTCAAAGTTGTGCGGGCTGAGAGGGAACGTCCGACAGTTTTTATTCACTTTATTTTGGTATAATGTATGTTAGTAACCCCAAATTTGTATTATTTTGCTTTTTCATAGCTGATACGAAGATGAAACCACATACTTTATTTGTAGTTCTATAGTTTTTAGGAGTCTGAAGAATCTACTATAATTCTACAAATTCCTAATGTATTCCCCTTAGTTCATTTTTTTCACATTGTATTGATGTATATTATTTTACAATTAATGTTTTTATATATATGAGGTAGAACCCGTCGAATTTCAACGAAAGAAAATATTTAAGGAGAAACTGTTTCATTGATTTATAATAAGCCTACAAAATATGTTACAACGAAAAATGCACCTTATATTGGTAAGTCTAACTCTTAAACGAATGATATTTAAACTAAAGTTAGCAAAGTACTATTTCCATAAAACTCATTTTCAGAAATTATTAAAATTAAATTTTAATCGTAATGTAAGCAGTTAAATATAATAAAAATCTGTTATTATTTCAAAGTTATCAATTACGGCTCACATGCTTTGTAAAAACCGCAAAATGTATTCCACTTTGACTCAATCATAGAATTTTCCCCCGTGAAATCTGAACACGAAATAATTTTCACCATCTTAAAATTTACATATACACCTCTCATATGCGTATTCAACCTCCCCCCCCCCTTTTTTTTAAAGGTATTCTAATTTGATCATTTTAAAATCATTTAAATTCAAAATTTTAAGTCTCGATTGCTATTAGCTGAAAAACAGATACGAAACTGTTTATATTCTTTAAATGTAAATGACAATTTCTAAAATAATCTGCATGCAATAAATACAATAGAGAATATTTGCATGACAACACATAAACTAAATAACATAATAAACTAAAAATCATTTAATTGATAAATAAAAACAAAATTCACTGGGTTTTATAACAGACGATATTTTTAGTACAACACACATTTTAATTAAGAAAATTTTCACTTTTTTATAAAAAAAAAAATGGCAACCAATAGATTCTGTAATCTCTTTTTTTTTTTCCTTCACTTTTAATAGAAATGAGTGCTTTTAATGACTCAATTACAAAAGCGGTATTAAAAACTACAAAAAAAAAAAAAATATTTCAAAATTAAATTACAATACAATTTTCAAACAAATTGCATTTAAAAGCATATTTTTTTCCCTGTACGATGGCGTAAAAGTTGAAAATGTGGGATGTTTAGGTTTTTAAAAATTGACTGTAGCAAAAATTACAAAACCTAAATTTGATTTCAGATTTCTAAGTGTTGCCATTCCCAAAATGACGTATGCGTTACGCACAGATACGTTTGGCCTTTATAATATAGATATACGTGTATGTGTGTGTGTTGGTGTGAGCATGCGTCTTTGAGTGTGTTATATATACAATATGTGTTAATTTACTAAAAAAACTGGTTAAGCTTAGAATCGAAATAATTGCTTTATATCAAAGTTGGATTTAGGATATAGCGGTAAGTGCATCTAAGGACATCAACAAATTTTCAGATTTCTTCCAGTATGACAAGAATTTTTATATAGGATTTTATATTTCAAATTTTTAAATCTTAGCGGAGCTCCTGAACTGTGATTAAATTGAATACATCATTCAGCAGGTATTTACTCATATAGGTTATGGTTTGATAAAGTTAAGATTCAACATTTCAATTTCAAAACTCGTTTTATTCTTACTTGTCTTTCCCATGTTTCACCCATGCTTCTGCTATTGCCTTCCTCTCTTTCACTGTCAGAGACAAACCCTCTCCCGTGGTTCCATTCACTACAGAAAATAAATAAATTAAAAAACGTATCATATCAAAATCATTTTAAAACAACCAGAACTACTAAAATTAGTTTCGTAAGTATCACTGATTGGAGCCTCAAGACTATTAAAATTGTAAAAAAAAAAAAAAAAAAAAAAAAAAAAGAGAAATAAAGGACCTTTTTTAACATTTAATATCTTAAAATGTATATAATTTTTTAAAACACAATTTTTATTGTAATGAAATACATAAATATGTCCTTTCATTTCATGTATATTAATAAAATGAGCAGATGCAGAATTAATATTTATAGGGTATTCCAAACTGACAGATATTTGTCAAGTGGAAAATTGGCATAATAGCTTAAATGCAGGATTACAAACTAAATTTTTATTTCAGAATGATTTTTTTTAACCAAATTACACATCAGATTGTAATAAATACCTCGAACCTAAATAAATTGCTATTAGCACTTTTGAATTTTAAAAAAAAATTGTATTTATCTAATGCAAAATCTTAAAATATTTTCAGCCGTATAGACGTCTAAAAATATTCTTTTGAACAATAAGTACGAAATTTTAGTTTCAGCTTATACAGACTAATATGAAACATTAAAGGTACTAATGCCACTGATCAGAACATAAAAAATAGACTTTTTTTTTTACCACTTTAATTTTTTTGCACTTATTTATCGGCAAGTTTTTTATTTATCAATTCCTTGTCACTTTTCCCGGTCTTTATTTATTTATTTATTTATTATTATTATTATTATTATTATTATTATTATTATTATTATTATTATTATTATTATTTGGAAAATAGTGTTGTCCTCGTTAGAGAATTGGGAAATTTGAAGTATATCTGAATCTTTTTATTGGGTGAATTCCGCAACTTATTTTATTTTCTTCGTTTTCTGATTGGTCCAAGTTTAATGTACAAAAACGGAATACTTCTGTTGCCATAATGACAAAAAGAGTAATAAAAGCTTTTAAAAAAATTAATAATTTTAAAACAAATTGTTATAGAGATTTCAAATAAATTTCATTAAAAAATGCATTTTTTCTTCTCTACGCAACTGTATAAAAATTTAAAATGTGCAATGTTAAGAAGTTTAAAAATTCGCAGCTCCGAAAATTGTAAAACTGAAATTTTATTTAAAGTTTGTTTGTGATGAGTCCAGGAATATTAATGTTTAATTCATATCGTACATAATATAAGGCGCTCAGAAGTCAGTCTGATTAACTCCATCAAATAAAAACGCACAATTTAAGCAGTTAAAGTTGCCTTAAATAAATTATCTTTTTTTTTTTTTTTTTTTTTAACCATTGGTCTAGGGATGTTAATTAATGTTTATTGCACGGCGTACACTGTAAAAAATGTCAGATGTTTCTAAATATATAAAAATGTACTGTAATCAAAAACGAAAATATACAGTGACCTCTTCTAACTCACCTAAGGTTTCGAAAACCGTTCCTTTACCTTTAAATATCCCAGAAAACTATTTGTTTTCGAAATTTAAAGAAGAATTTATAAAAATTAATTTTTATTAGCTGCCCGTCTTTTTCGGAAACGTTTCTAAGTAGCTTTTACAGTACAATAATCACTTTTCTCAAATCAAAATATCACTTTTTCGGATGCTACCAATTCATACGAAATTATTTTGATAATTCAGAGAACATGTTTAATAGACAAACATACAATATTAACAGTATAAACATTCATATGAAAATTAACATTATTTTGCTACAATTGCATGCAAAAATCAGTTATGCAGCTGAAAATGTTTACTTGAGAATTGGTAGCATCCGAAAAAGTGATATTTTGATGTGAGAAAAGTGATTATTGTACCGTAAAAGCTACATAGAAACGTTTCCGAAAAAGACAGGCATCTAATAAAAATTAACTTTTATAAATACTTCTTTAAATTTTGAAAACAAATAGTTTTCTGGGATTTTTAAAGGTAAAGAAACGGTTTTCGAAACCTTAGGTGAGTTAGAAGAGGTTACTGTATATTTTCGTTTTTGGTTGCAATACATTTTTATATATTCAGAAACATCTGACATTTTTTACAGTTTACGTAATATATGACACGCTATAATCATCCTGAAAATGATGTTTATTATTGTTATTAATTTAAATGTAGAATTTCTTTCGAAATATCATTTTCCAAGTATTCGTTGTAATTTGTGAAATTACTTTTTTTTTCTTGCCGTATTACGGTTTATTATTTTTTTTTTTTTAACTCTTGTTTTTCTGTCACTTTTTTCTTTTTACCACATGAAACATATATTTTGGAAAATTCATGAAAAAAAATATCCAGAAGTTCTTGAGATATCCTGTGCTTTGGGAGTTTGATGGCTTCAAAATTTCGGAAACGCAACTTCAGTTTTTGAAGGTGTACATTACTAAAAGCTACAACTTCTGTTCTAATGGGAATTTCAAAATAACAATTGAATCAATACTCAGAAAAGATATGAATTTAAAATCTAAACAAATTAATATTTCGAAAATTTAGAATCTTAATTTTTATTTCCTTAACTTTAAAGAACAGGAAATATCCAATAGTGCCTTGGCAACCACTTACCGTTGATAACATTAAATAGTGTACAAGGTATTTTTTTATTATTATTATTTTTAATCGTTTATCAAAATCTAATTCATAGAACGCCAGTTATAGAAATATACTTCCAGTTTCAAAAATATTTCAAAATGTTGTTTTTCTCATATGAAAACAGAAAGGGGCCCCCAAAATCAGTATTTTTTTAAAAGTTATAAAAATGAAAATTTCCATACAGTCGTTGTACCGTAATATACTGTAAGTTATATTTAGAAGCCCTTTCTTCGCAATCTGACAACTAAGTTATTCAGAATCTCATTTTCGATACAACCAGAACTTGCTGGTACTATTAGGTTATCCCGTCAACCAAAAATTTATCGCCAAACTATAAGATTAAATGTCAATAATGGATGATCGTGAATGTCACATTCAATGACATTAAATACAATTCACGTGTTTAAAAAGTCATTAAGTGATTTTTATTTGGTTTTTTATTTGTATTTTTATTAATATTCTACTAATTATTTGTTTTTTCGTTATTTAAAATAAAAATTATGTCAACATGCATAATTTGGATATTAGTTTGGCAATCTGTATAATTTGGCGAAATTGGTCGACGGGATAACAGAGTACTACCAACTTGTCCAGTTAATACATTTTGAATGTTATGTATATTATCGACATTATCTTGCACTAAAAAATTATCAGCTATTCCCAAATTTCATTTTTTTTCTTCTTTGTGCTTTTCCTAGAAGTGCATTGTGTAGATATTTGGTATTTTAATTTTTAAATTGTAACCAATTATTATTTTGTGATTTTTGTTACTTTTCGTATGCCTGAAATGTTTTTTCATTTTCATTTGAATTTTTAAGAATCCCCCTGTAGATTATTATTTCTATTGCAGATATGACTAATGCATAATGTTTGAGTGTATCGTGCTGCATGAAAAAATACATCCTCATGGAAAAAGTAAAATATTTTTTGTTTATTATAGACTGGAAGACGGCAGCACAGACAATCATCTCATCGAATTCACGGGTAAAAGTCTAGGATTAGTTAAATCTTGATTCGCATATTAAAACGCAATCAGTCTGCCGAGTCAAAATCAATTTGATGGAAAATACCTAAAAACCCGATTTTAACGGTTGACTCAGCTAAGGTTTATAAATGTGCTTTCCTGCTTCTAAAAGTACAAAAACATGGAGGATTAGGAGCAGCCCATAAAGCATGGTGACGTCACTGCAACGTCGTTGTGAAGTCATATTGTGACTTTGTGACCCTCGATTGTCGATGTGAAGTCACAGTGACTAAAATGTGAAGTCGTTATGGCCGTTTAGAGCTCTTTTGTGACGTGTCACAATGTGACAAATTTGTGAAACTTGTGTCATTTGTGACTAATTTGACATTCACATTGTGACGAAACTGTGGCAAAAGCGACGATATTTAAATTGCCAGAAACATTTTTTTTAAAGTAAATAACATATTTTGAAGGATATTTATAACTTTCTAAAGATTTTTAAGAAAGTCACATCTCAGTCACAATGTGACGTCACTGAGTGGTGGCATTTTGGTCACAGATGTGATGTGACCACAGTGACGTCACTGTGACGTCAATGTGACCATGCATGCTATCAGGGCCCGACTTAGACAGTGGGGGGCCCTGGGGCAAACATTATTAGGGGGCCCCCTTCTATCTTAAAATTGTCCGTGAATTATACCCAAGTGACAAAAATTAAAATTCAAACCTATTGTATGTATGCATAAATTTCGTACCAAGTACTATTCACATCTATACATATACTAGCAGAATATAGGTAACTTTAACTATTAGTTTTCTTATGATGTAACTAGTACTTTAAGGGAGTGAAGGGCACGGAAACAGAGGGGTTAGAGAGAAAAGGCCCCTTAAAACTGAAAAAAAAAAAAGAATTTTTGTCATATTTCGCCATTTTTTATCATTTGGCACTCTTTTAATGAAAAACTTTTCTTTCCTTGGGGGCGGGGGCGCCTCGCATGCCCCTGCGTTAGTCAGGCCCTGCATGCTATTAGGGAGGATAACATAATGGTAAACCTATGAGTCAACCACTAAAATAGGATATTTAGGTGTTTTCCATCAAAATATGACTTGGAAGACCGGTTGCGTTTTAAAATGCGAATCGATGTTTAAGTAATCCTAGATTTTCATCTGTGAATCAATGAGGTGATGGTATGTGCTGCCACCTCCCAATCTATTATTCAAATTGCGACAACCTTGTGTAACCTTCTTTAAATTAAACGACATGTTAAACTATACCTAAAATTGTCAAGTTCAGTTAATCGTATAAACTCAAGATAGCACTTATGGCCATTTTAAATGAACTGAATTTCATGCTGATATTAAAACGAATTAACTTCGCAGCTAAGAAAAATGTATAATTTATTCGCATTATACCATGCGATTAAGAAAAGTATAATTTATTCTCAACTTATCTCACATTTAATTGAGCAAATCTTCCATCATTTTTTTTTTCCTTTTTGTTTTCTTTAAAGTGGAATGTTAAAGTATAAAATTACAAATTAAAGGAAAGCTATGAATAATGCAAAAGTATCGATTATCTTCCACGCTAATGAAATTGATAAAAATGCAACACTAACTATTCATGTGATATTGAATAACTTTTTTTTTTTTCCACTGTCACTTTTCAATATAATGAGATTATACGTGTAACTGATATTCCAACATTTGGCAAAGTAGTTTATTTCTTAAATATGTATAATATATGCATGATATCAAACTCGATTGCTGACTTGAAAACAGGGCCGTAGCTAGAAGTGAACAATAGGGGGGGGGGGGCTCAAGAGAATGTAGGGGGGGCTCAGAAGAATGTAGGAGGGGCTCATAATTTTTCTCTCTCACTCTCTGACGCAGAAAGATAAATTAGTGCACATTCACATTGAAAGTACTATGTACTATGTACTTACGCTATGTACTGTTGTAATAACTTCATTTTATACTAAGAGAAGAATATGACGATGAAATTTTTGAGTGTATATAACTGGTGCAAAATTAAACTTCATGTCGGTTTCATACGTACAAATAGGATGAAGGGAGTGCAGAAACACTTATTTTAGATACAATTTAGTAATTCCGCAAAACTGTGAAAAGTTCTCAAAACTAAGTTAGAGTTTTGAACAAAATTTCATTTGACTTTTCGGAACAGAAATTCATTTGGTGACTTTGGAATCTTTTCCAGGGGGGACTCAAAATATTTTAGGGGGGGGGCTGAGCCGCCCATAGCGCCCCCTTGGCTACGGCCCTGCTTGAAAATGCGCGAAATACTTACCAAACGCTCCTTTCACTCCTTGGCTGACCAAAAAATCTATGTATTTGGGTATTACGTCAATATTTACATTACTGAAAAAGGAAAAAAAAAACATAAGACATGGATAAAATATATGAATAAATTAGAGTGGTCTAAAATAAACTGAAGGTTTTTAAATTTCAGTAACAAATAAAAATTGAGAGACATTAAAATAATACTTGCAGAACAGCAATGAGTGAAGTCAAGAATTTCTTTAGTATAGTACCTACAGTACCGAAAATAAGGCACCTCAAAGTATAATCCCACTCCCTCATATATTTTGTAAGCTGTGTAAATCCTGTGAAATTTTTAAATTCCAAATATATTATCCAAATATATTATTCCAAATATATAAATCACAAAAATTTCAATTATATGCATCCCTTAAAATTATTAGAATTTCTGTCTGCTAAAGGGGTGGCTTACTTTCGGTACTTTATGGTACTTTTTTCTAGCTCAAAATGTTATCAATATGTAGCACTGCATACTCTCTATCTCTAATAATATTCAAAATAATTTTGCAATTTCAAGGGGGGGGGGGGGATGGCGTTTCAACAGGAGACAGGAGATACTTTCTTGAGACCTGAGCGGCTAATCCATTAAATTTAACCTCTTCAGACCTGAGGCACACAGATGTGTACCTCCATTCTTTTCCACATAAAAACTAAACTGTTCGAATTTTTTCCATTTTTACTTTACTTCTATACAGCTGAATGTTTTTTTTTGCTTTAAAACAAATCCAATAAATTTCAGCACTGATGAATATTGGATCATAAAATAAATATTATTTTCCTCCGAGTTTCGAAAATACCTTCAAGACATTTTAGTCAAGAAAGTAAGAATATTCATAATTATTTAACTTAAATACTTTACACTAAAAATTTTTGAGGATTTGCTGATCATTTACTTGTTTAAAGACCTTAATTTTGCTATTTCGTAAGTTTATATTACTGATAGTTCAACTGGTGTTTTAAGGGGATTAGTACTTTAATGTAAACCTAAATTACCAGACCCCGAAGGTACTGATTTCATAAAAATTACTCTTTTTGTCATCTATGGTATCATTTCGATTATGCAAAAGCAATAAATATATACTTGTAGAGTTATTTTATGCTCAGGTCTGAAGAGGTTAAAATAGAGAAGACCCAGGAGGCAATTATCGAAAATAGTGGGCTACAAATAGCGAAACTACAGTATTCACTATTTTTCCGGTTGTTTTTGCCCATTACATAAAAAAATACACAAGTTACGCGATACAAAAAATAAGTCGTTTCTAGCAAACAGCGGCACTACTTTTAACACTACTTCAAGAGAGAAGAAAAAATTGAGCCGGTTTTTGATTAGTTTTTATAGTGTATTAATCAGGCCTTAACCCTTTACTCACTGTAAAAAAACGGACGATTTTACGGAAGTATTACTGGTAATCTAGACGCCAGTATAATATACTGTTTTTTAACGGAGTGATTTCCGTAAATTCTGGAAAAAACTCGAAAAAACGGAATATTTTACGGAAATTTCTCCGTTAAAAAACAGTAAACTATACTGGCGTCTAGATTACCAGTAATACTTTCGTAAAATCGTCCATTATTTTTTACCGTGCTGCACCGTGTGCCGTATATGGCACATACCTAAAAACACTATAATTATCCTTATGAACCATAAATTTGGCCAATGATATTGCGTAGCTGACCAAGAAAAGCCCAAAGAATGAAATTACACTTATCTTGTTCATGGCAGATGGTTGTAAAGGTCTGCACGGGCCGAAATTTCAAGGCCCGGGCCGAACGAAAAAAATATTGGCCCGACCCGGCCCGGCCCGAAAGTTAAAAATTCGGCCCGAGCCCGGCCCGGCCCGAACGAAAAACTAATGGCCCGACGCGGCCCGGCCCGAAAGTTAAAATTTCGGCCCGAGCTCGGCCCGGTCCGGAAAAAAATTTAAATTTCGGCCCGGCTCGAGTGAATTTCTACAGAGCATTGATCTTTAATCTTATGGAAGAGTTCTGACTAAAAAAAATTATATTAGTCTTTTTTTTCCATGTTTATAATCTCCATTTATGCAGAAGTGCCGTAGGCTGCGATATTTATGCTTTTAAATGAATCTTTGTTTGTTGTATGTAAATGTTTCAGTTATCACTAGTATTATTAATCCATATTCCCTGCAATGGAGACAAAAAATCAAAAAAGTGGTATCTAGACACACGGCAGTGTGTCAGCAAAGTTCGCAAAGTAAAAGGCGACACACCGGCCGTGGGTTATATTACCCGAACCATTTCAAGCCACTTTTGACCCCTCAATAACTTAAATTCTATTTGACCTACACACTTGCAATTTTTTGTGTCGTATAAAACCATCTTCTAATTTCCGAATCCTAATTTTTTTTTTTTTTAAATCTTTTACCGTTCACGAGAAATTGACGTCTGAAAACCACTGTTTTTACCACTGACTCACTCACTCACTCATAGAAATGTTTGATTACTTCCAGGTGACTTAGGAAGTTGAAATTTGGTGTGGAGGTAGGTTATTGGATCTATAAATAGGAAAAAATCAGAAATCACCATTAATTAAACATTAATGGTTGGTTAGAGGATAAATTATTGGATTACAATGGAAGTTTATGAGAATTTCACAAAATACTAGAAATAGTGCCAAGTTGGCGTCACTTTTGGCGAGTATCAGGGCTAATCTCTGAAACTACCGAACCGATTTCAAAAGTAATGGTACAAAAATGATGGTATTCGCCTCGGTTCAAGCATAGACTATATCTTATGTCTGTGCCACTAACCAAAAGAGGGTTCAGAAGCGAAAAACATTCTAAAATTGTGATTTTTGTTTTACTGAAGGGCCTAGAAGCACAAAATTTGGCATGTTAATTATTTATAAGATATAAATGATCACTAATGACATTTGCTAAAAAATATCAAATTTAAATGGGTGAAAATCCGTGAAGAGCGTTCTAAAAAAGTTCGAAATACCAATTTTAAAACAATCTCAGCAACCAACAAACCGATCTTAAAAGTAATGATATCAAAATGATAATGACAGTCTTTGCTCCAACATAGGATATATCTTATGTCGATTACACTAATCTAAAGGAGGTAAAAGAGCAAAAAACATTCTAAAAATGCGATGTCTGTATATTAAGGGACTGGACTGGAAACATAAAGTTTGGCATTTTAGAGTTTATGAGAATTTCGCGTAATATCAGAAATAGTGCTAAGTTGGCGACACTTTTGGCGAGTATCGGCACTAATCTCTGAAACCACCGAACCGGTTTCAAAATTAATGATACCAAAATGATGGTATTCGACCCGGTTCAAACATAGGCTATATTTTATGCTTATACCATTAACCAAAAGAGGGTGAAGAAGCAAAAAACATTCTAACAAGTAAGAAAAATCATGCGTTAAGCATAGATTATGAAGCACTTTCCAACACTTAATGAAATCTTTAACAAAACTTTGTTATTTAGGGAAATATACCCAAATATTTATTCCAGTACATTAGAACAGCCCTGTATTTCATATGTCAGTTCATATACTGGGAAAATTTAGCTTAGCAAGAAAATACCCAGTAGCTTGAAATTTCTTTTTCAGCAATTCATACTATTAGATGGAAAGAAACTTGAATACTTTTGTACAGCCCTGTAGTTTACATTCTACCTTTATTACAAATCAGCATTAGGCTAATATTTATTTTAAACTAAAACACTTTTAACACAACAGAATTCACATTTTCATAAATCATCATTCATAGGCGTCCATGTACCGAATTCTTCGCGTGGCCCTGTATATCCCTTTATCTATATTCTGCAAACATTTCTCAGTAAATTGAATGCAGCTCAGCGTAAAAATGCATAGCTTATTTAAGAACCACGTTTAAATAATTTACGCTCATATTCAGTAACGTTGGTGAGCTCTTTTGGGTAGCCCTGTATATCAACTATAACATTTATACACACCATATAATGTGCACATATTTAGCGAAATATAAACGCGAATATCATAATTAAAATGCATTTCATCCCTCCATCAGCCATCATCGGACACATATACGGTACTTCGGAAAGAATATACTATTTGAAATCTTTTATATGGCCCTGTAAATGCTATGTACTTCATATTATGCAAGACAGTAGCGTATAATTTATATTAAGCTTCAGTGACATATATCAATTTTATTATACATGAAAAACTTAATATATTTAAAATATGTCACACACAATCTCCCCTTTTACCATTATCTAATGGAATTCTTTTGTGTGGCCCTGTATATGAGTAATAGATACATTTTCACCTTATATTTTATAGAATGCATATTTTAATATGTTTGACAGGGTGTAACATCTTTAAAATTTCTTTGAAACAATTTTTCCCCATAGGCCGTAATGTAATAGGAAACTTTTGATTCGCCCTGTAGATAAACTAATCATGGTAGAAACTTCATTTTCGATAGGACTTGTGCTAGGGTAAACGTCAATAACGTCCTAAAATTTCATGGCAATCCGAGTATATTAAGGATTTTCCCCATAGGCCGTAATGTAATGGAAAATTTTTGATTCACCCTGTACATAAACTAATCATAATAGAAACTTCATTTTCAATAGGGTTCGTGCTAGGGTAAACGTCAATAACGTCCTAAAATTTCATGGCAATCCGAGTATATTAACGATTTTTCCCCATAGGCCGTAATGTAATGGGAAACTTTTGATTCTCTCTGTAGATAAACTAATCATGGTAGACACTTCATTTTCAATAGGGTTCGTGCTAGGGTAAACCTCAATAACGTATAAAAATTTCATAGCAATCCGAGTATATTTACGGGAGTTAAAGCGCGGACAGACGGACAGACGGACAGACGGCCATCCGGCCAGACGGACAGACGGCCAGACGGCCAGACAAACCGAATACATAAGCACTTTTCAACTTTGTTGGAAAGTGCTAAAAAATGCAACTTTTGTGTTACTGAAGGACCTACAACTATAAGATTTGGCATGTTAATTATTTATAAGATATAAATGATCTCTAAGGGCATTTGATAAAGAATACGGAATTCAAAAGGGGTGAAAATGTGCGAAAAACGTTCTAAAAATGTTCTAAATTGGGATTTTTAAGCAATTTCAGCAAACAACAAACCGATTTTAAAAGTAATGATATCAAAATGATAGTGATAGTCCTTGCTCCAATATAGGCTATATCTTATGTCGATTCCACTAATCCAAAGGGGGTAAAAGAGCAAAAAGCGTTCTAAAAATGCGATGTCTGTATGTTAAGGGCTTAAAAACATAAAATTTGGCATGTTCATTAATTATAAGATATAAATGATCACTAAGAACATTTGTTAACAAATACAAAATTTAAAAGGGGTAAAAATGCGCGAAAAGCGTTCTAAAAACTTTCTAAATAGCAATATATAAGCAATCTTGGGTAGTTAGCGAACCGATTTAAAGAAAAAAAAGATGCCAAAATGATGGCGACAGTCCATTATTGGATAAATTACCAGATTACAATGGGAATCTATGGGAATTTGGCAAAATACCAGAAATAGTGCAATGTTAGCATAACGTTTGCTGCGTAATTTTTGTCGTCAATATAGAGATATTTCGCCAAGTTGGCTACAAACGTTTTTGGTCGACGAAATAATCAAGTAGTGCCCAATCACGTAAAAGAAATATCCTTATTAGTGGAATTTAAAGGAACATAAGCAGTCCTAATGTTAAATTTTTAAATTTGACTGGAAAAAACAGTGAATAAATGAAGGAAAAAGCTGAAAGATTAATAATATTACATAAAACTAATTTAACTAATTTAACCTATTTATTTCAAAACCTACTTATTTGACAAAAAATAATGATATCCTATCAAAAACATGAATGTGAAAAATTGCCAAGTTCGTTAAAGGTTTCGCTCATAAAAGAAGTGATTTGACAAAAAATAATGATATCCTATCAAAAACATGAATGTGAAAGAATGCCAAGTTCGTTAAATGTTTCGCTAATAAAAGAAGTGAGATCTAACTGCAAACCAAGCTCTTTCGGAGCTCCTTAAATCATAACTCCTGTCATGCATAATATTATTCAATTGCTTAAAATGATTTGTTATGTTACTTGTTATTCAATAGAGCGACTTGGCAAGTTTTCAGCTACAAACTTTAATCTTTGAGTCGGAGTACAATTTAATCTAGAATCTGATTGGCAAACATCTAGTCAATCGAGTGTTTGAATAAGTTTATTGAAGTTAAGGTACTGATAAGTTAAGGAAGGGGTCAACTTTAATTTCTGATCAATTAAATAGAAAAAATTGAATAAGAGAAAACTTGCTAAGTCACTCTATTGAATAACAAGTAACATAACAAATCATTTTAAGCAATTGAATAATATTATGCATGACAGGAGTTATGATTTAAGGAGCTCCGAAAGAGCTTGGTTTGCAGTTAGATCTCACTTCTTTTATTAGCGAAACATTTAACGAACTTGGCATTCTTTCACATTCATGTTTTTGATAGGATATGGTAAAATTTCCAAAGACGAAATAGCTTTGGAACGAAAAAAAAATGCATTCCCTTCTTAACAGATGTAAATGTTTAATACATTTTTTTCTCCCGTATTGTTGTATTCATTTTACATGGATGAACATTTTAAAAGAAACTTTCAGTTTTCAGTTAAAAAAAAAATTCCGTCATAATCATGTTTTTTTTTTTTTTTTTTTTTTTTTTGCCTAGTAATCTACGATTCTTTAAAAGGAATAAATTCTAATATTTAATTGTAGAATAATGACGGCTTAAAAGTATATGCTTTTTTTGCAGAAATTTTTGGACAAAGCCAAATATTACTGATTTATAAAAAGCCGAGAAAAGGATTTCATATAGGAAGATTCAATAGGAACTGATTATTTTGGTCCATGAAAACTAGGAAGAATGGAATCAGCCTCGGCTTCGTACGGAAAAAAAAAGTTAGGCCCGGCCCGATACTCCCGCAAAAAAATTAAGGCCCGAGCCCAGCCCGGCCCGGCCCGAAAGGATTAGTGACTAGGCCCGGCCCGGCCCGAGTCTTCAGAAGTAAGGCCCGATCCCGGCCCGGCCCGAATGCCATTATTGGAAATCGGCCCGAGCCCAGCCCGTGCAGACCTCTAGATGATTGCATTTCACAAAAAAACTGCAATTTTTTTCTTCGGAACAAAAAAAAAGTTCGATTAAGCTATTAAGATGAAATTTACTTTTATTATTTTTACCGAATACTTATAAATATCTATATAAAAAATTGCAGAGCATTAAACAGATAAAATTAATTAATTTAAGACCATTTAATTTCAAAATATAGCAATATAACATTTAAAAACACTAATTTGTGTAGGTAGGATACACAGCATAAAATATGAAATTTTAATTGAAAATTTGATATTTTCTCTTTTTACTATTTTTCCCGTTATTAGACCGGTATATAAATTTCAAATATTTGTTGAAAAAATCCAGCGAAATGTGGAATATAACAGATACCATCTGTGAAAAAAAAAAAAAAAAAAAAAAACTAGAGAAAAATCGCAACATGATAACCAAAATTATGAAAACCCCCAAAAGAACCAGTGTAAGATCATAATAGTGTAAAGTAACTATAAAACAACCCATGATTAAGTCAACATAGCAACATTCTAAAGAATAAGAAAATAAAAATTCTCTTAAAAAAAAAAAAAAAAAAAAAAAAAAAACCTCTCACGGCACAGTTTACATAACTAATATGGCATTGATATCATTAAAGACGAAACACAAGAAAGACAGCACCTATGCAAAGGAATCGCCACAGGATGTTTCAAGTGTGTCACGGAAGCTAATATAGCGTGTTGATGGCCGCTGGCCGCATATAAACTAATGGAGCCTGGTGCTTGTAAAATCCATCGTAGATTGTAGGTGCAAAGTCCTCCAAGTTACCGGTGAATTATACCTCTGGAGATGCCTAGTCAGGTGAAGGTCTCGTCACCTGATCAAGGCTCGAAATTTGCCAGACCAACTCCCGTACGTAAGTGTGCATGCAGCGAGAATTTAAATAGATAAATCCACTTTAAGTAACCGTCCAACTGTCCAACATCTAACCGAAACAAAGTTAATAGCGCTACCATTACGACGGCATAAATGCTCTTCAATCAGATTGTCGCCACGCGGCGGTCAGTCAATTTCTTCTCACTTCCAGGCACACAAAACCATAAAACTGGGTAATTGCCCGGTAGGTAGGGCCTGGACAACGGTTAGAAAGAAACAAAGTTTATTAATCAGCTTTCTCAACTGAATATAGATTTTTCAAAAACTATCCCTTTTGAAGCAAATTTTTCATATTAAACTTTATTTGCTTGCAAACATAATAAACTAACAGCATTATATTAACATTAATATTATTTTGTCAGTCTCGGATGCATAAATTCAGTTTACGTAGCTAAAAATATTTATTGGGAATTGTTAGAATCCTGAAATCTGATATTCCAGTTTGCGGTCATAGGTTACCTCAAAAGAGGTTATTGTACTGTACATTTTCGGTCTTGATTATGTTATAATCCTACAGATTAAGAAACACTTGTCTTTTTTTATAATAATAGTATCAATAAAATTGTTGAGTCAGTCAGATGCACGTTTACTCTTCCAAAAATTGTTGTTTTTTCTTTTATTATTACATTAAAAGTGTTTGCTACCCATTATGATAATTTAAAACCTTTTTTAAACTTTGTACAGAAACTTTTAACGTTATTATTCAAAACACCATTCTATGATTGCATATTAAAAAGTAATCTAATACAGGGAACTATAGACAATTCTATTTACTAAAACTAAATGAAGCTGCTTATAGATCACACAGGTATAATTGCTTATTATGAATATAAGCAATTTAAAAACTTGAAACATGCAAGTACAACTTTATATTAAATCTTAGAATAAATTACGTGCGGATGCTTTCAAGTTACTTCATTTTTCATACATCCTAACTAGAACCATGGCATCAAAATTGAATAGGGTAAATTTGATTGGCAGGTCATCAAATGAGAATAGCGAATAGCGTGCGCTGATATATGATTTTTGCTTCCTGGTTATTAATTGTGTAATCAACTTGTCATTAAATAATAATTACTTATTTCAAATTCTCTTTGTTAAATTGTTTCTTTGCTAAGAACAATTTTATGCATACATTCAGGGCCAGAATATTTAATGCGTTTTTCTTTGCATGCAAAATTCATCAACTTGTTATAGAATATTTATTATCCCTTTTTTGAATGAGACTATTTTCGAAAAGGAGTTCCCACAACCCCAAGAAAGGTACGTATATACATATGGCTGAGAAATTAGCCACTGAAAGCTGGTGGGGGAAAATATCAAGGTTGTTTTTAAATTCAAATAGACTACTTTCGAACCCCTTTTTTAAAATAATTTTTGTTCAAAAATGCATGAAATATGTGGATTCTATTATTTAAAAGCTTTGTAATAAAAAGTCTTTTCCATTCTTTAATAAACCCAAAAGATCTTTCACAAAATACTACAAAGTGAGTATTTTGAACCGAGTTTTTGGGCGTGAAAGCGAGGAAAAGGAGAAAAAACTGTCACCACCTGGGCAGAATTACTTATAGCTCAATAAGTAATTTGTTTACCATGAAATAGAAGTCTCGTTTTTAATAACTAGCAAAAGCCATGCTTTGTTTGGATTCGCGAAGCATTAATTTATAAAACAGATATTTGAAAGTAACAATATTTTTTTATTATTTTTTTTGCATCTTTATTAAACAAAAACGTTATTTTATGTTTTGGCGCATTTTAATTTTTTATTTATGATGTAAAACTGGCATAATAAGATATTTTCGAAGCAAACTTTTACAAATTTTTTTTAAATTTTCAACTAAAAGCTCTTTTAAAGATGTTTTTACAATTTCAAGTAGCAACTGGTGTTTTTTAATTGTTTGAAATATGCATGTTTCCAATCTTTGTAATCAACATCCGATAATCTTTGATAGCTATTTTAGAATAATATATTTGAAGAAAGCTTGAAGAAAGTTATTTCTTCAAAATCCTATTTTCTGGAAAAAACATTTGAAATCTGCTTTCGTTGATACTATGAATTTTTAACTGTAAAACATTTTATTTTAATTTCTTCGTTTTTATACATGTTAGCGTATGAGAATTGCTGTAATTTTCTCCGCGTGGGAGAACTTTTTACTTTCTGCGAATGGCAACTCAATTAATGGAATTACCGGGAATTACCTTTTAACGAAGCGCTCTCTCATTCTCGCAGTGACGTTTTCACGAATAGTTATTGTTGTGTTTGCGAACTTATTAAAGTCTTATTTTTCTATAAAATCCTTCTGATTAATGAGTCGATATTATTTAGCCACAATACGACCTTCGCAAAAATATTTATAAAGAGCTTGAACCAACAACTTCACGCAGATCTTTTAATTTTTCATTTATATAACAAATTTAAGAATTAATTTTATTTGTTTACAATTATTTTGTTGCCAGTTTACAAAAAAAAAAAAAAAAAAAAAAAAAAAAAAATCCATAATACAATTCTTTTAAAATGTTTAAGTGTCATCTGTGCAAACGATTTTGCGGGAAAATGAAAACATGTTTTATTTAATAAATTAATCATGATTCTATCTATAATTATTTACTCCATGATTTAAACTTTTTTTTTTCTGAAAATATACGCGTTTCATTTTTTATATTTATTTGCTAAAATGCGTCCGTATTGGAAATGCATGTAAAATAAATTAATTAAAATAATAATTTTTTTAACGTTTTATTGTAAAAAAAAAAATTATATTCTGCAAATCTACAGATCATAATTTATTTTTGTGTTTAATTTGAAGTTAAAATATTGAATAGTTTTTTTGTAAAGCGTACGACAAATTGTAATTTGAGTGGACTAGTAGAGGATTCGCTTCGCTCATCCTAATAAAAGTTAATATTATTATTAGAGATATGGGTTTTATACTTACTATGCTGATCAAGTGTAGCTTGCAAATTACTTTCATATAGCAATTCAAGACAATATTAAAGCAATGACAATTTAATACACTAATAAATTTTCTACGAAAATTATCATTGATATATTCAAATAATTTATTATTTTCATTATTCTACTAATTTATACGAAATCTATTACATTAAATCAATACAAGAATCTTTGTTCTTATTAATACTTAAAGCCTAATAATTCTAGTCACCTTATTCTTGTGAGAAAAAATTCTTATGAATGTTTTATTCTTATTTTGTTAGTTTATCCTAATTCGACATAAAAAGAGTAATAACGTCATTTATTCAAATAAATAAGCTTCAAACAAATTTATTTAAAAAAAAATCCTTAAATGTTACATTAAACATATACGGTTATTTTACTTTGTATATTTAAATAATTATTGAAACATTTAAAATATTTTAATATTAGAAATGCCAAATTTTCAATTTTAGAAAACTTAAAAAAATAAATAAATAAATTTGTAAATATGCCTTTTTTACCAACATTTAAAAAAGGACATGACATTGCGGAAAATTCATCATGCTTTTACCGATAATGCATAATAGCTTTCCATCAAAGTTGATTTGGTTTGATACGATTTTTTTCGGCAAGTCTATGTGGGAGGTATATGCAGATATATGCAGGTAATAGATAGGGCTGCCTTGTGCGATTGTCTTTATAAGCGAGCCTAACCTACAATTGAACAAATTTAAATAAAAATTATAAACTCAAAAACTGTAAAGAATGGGAAAAGCCGGCCAATGACTTAGGCAGATGTATTATTCTTCTTGAAGTGTGTTTTGCTACGCTGAATGAAGGAAATCGCTAATTAATTCCTTCCGAAAGTTTGAATTTGTTTGTGAAAATGAAAGAAAAAAGATTAGGTTGTTGTTTAATGAATTTATCCTCCAGGCTACTATTATTTAATTTAAACAAAAATAACTAATAATATCTTCAGTTATTGGCACAGATGTCATATACGCACCACATTTGCACGTGCTTTTTTCTCCCGCCAATTTGGCATTGCACATTAATGCCAAGGAGAAGATTCGTTTAATAAATTTATAACAACTAAGAATGTACTTCTTGAAAATACAAGTTTATAACAATTGTTACGAAAATAAAATGGGGAAAAATTAAAGATTTCAGTAAAAATGGGCTGAATAAATGATTCAACTGCATACATTCAACATAGCTATTATATAGTATTACTACTTACGATTTATTATGAAAATTATATTTACTGATTTGATGCTTATTAAGTTTATTATTTATAATTGTTTATTTATTATTTCCTTTTTTATTAAATTCATGTTTATTTACTGTTATTTTTTTATTTTAATTATTTAAACTATTTTTATTACATTTTATATTTTGATATCAATAATTATTTATATCAAACTATCATTTTACTTACTTTTAAAATTTCCTTTCTTAAAATACTAGGATCTCTTTCGTTTTTTTCAAATTATTTTATTTTTATATTGGAATAAAAAATCGCGCCCTGTTATTACATACAATTTGTAACTTATATTCAAAAACAAAATGTTCGCCAAATTGGCGAGGGGAAAAAGCACGTGCAAATGTGGTGCGTATATGACATCTGTGCCCAGTTATTTTATTAACCAAAATATGTAAGATATGAATTTAAACACAATTTGTTTTCCTTATGACGTGCATGATCATCAAATTAACTAATCCCGTGGTATATCTTATTGTCCACGATTTGAAATTATTAATGTTATGAAAATTTACGTTCACGAGCTATAAGGTCTGTAAACTTTCAAAACTGGAAAAAAGTCAGACTATTAATTTTTAACATCCATGAAGCATCCCACATTTGAAATGACAATAAATGGATAGTGAGCCCTAATTGGACTATTTGAAAGAAAATTTATTATATGTTTTAAGTAATAAATGTAATGTTTTTGAAGAAGCTACTAATGAAATGTTGTAAAATTATTTTTATGAAATTATATTAAGATATCCGAACACCTTTAAAACGTAATTTTCGATCAAAATATCGATTTTTTTTTATTTTTGCAATAATATTAAGATTGAATCTTTTATCAATCAAAATCTTCTAAGATTTTATCTGTATCTAAAATAGAACCCAAGTTACAGCTCTCTAAAATTACATATTACAGCTTTTGAATTGTGTTTTAAAATAATTTTTAGTTTTTTCTCAAAATGAAGTTTTTCAGATTTTACTATACGCAAAACATCCTAAAACAAAAAAATTATATGCATGAAATGCCACGAAATTTTCCGTACTTCTTTAAACAGATGTCTTTTGAGAGAATAGACTACACTCATGATATCATTTTAAGTAGTTTTATATTTACACTGGTATAAATCACAAAACTAGGACAAATTTTGCGAATTTTTTCATTACATTAGCATTTTAACTACCATAGCATCTGAGATAGTGATGGGAATATAATGTGTGTAATTTAAGTCCTAGAGAAAGTTGTTCTGCTTATTATGCAATTCACAAAATGTTAATACATTGTTTTATTTTTGCGTTATCACATTTTGCGGAAATGTCAATTTTTTTTTACATAATTTTGACTATTTTTCTCTTTAAAAAAGTATTTCTGGTTAATTGCTAAAATATTTATGTTTTTTTCTTTTTTTTTTTTTTTTCAAAGTTTTAAAGTATATGTCATTATAAGCAAATGGGTAAGTGTGATCGCAGATCGCACAGAGGATTTCGTTTAATATCTTCTTCAAAACACTTTATCATTAAATTAACAAAACGAAAATTGTCAATACAGAATTAATCATTCCTTGCATAAATAGCAGCACCATTATATTTAGGCATGTGCTTCCTGAAAATTATCCTATTGGAAATTTTTATATTTAGCTTATAATAATTGTAGCAGGACCCTGTTAAAAAATGTTGACACATGCTCACTCCGAATTCCTGAAAGAGTTTGCTAAATGATTTTTCGGTACTATTTCGGATTTCTTAAACAATCGTACCAACAAGAATACAATAGCGACTTTTTTCCCAGAGCACGTCACGCGGTAAAAGCCGAGCGCTAATGTAAAGTCTAGGGGGGCGTTCTTTTCGAATATCTCGCTGAAATTTTAATATTTTTACATAATTTTTTTGCACAAGATAGCTGAGGACGACCCACAACCGGCCTAGTTTTTACTTTTTCGATTTTGTTTTTATAATTTTTATATTACGATAGTTTCAGTTTCAGAACCGGTTTAAACCGGTTTCGAAAATTAAAGTAATTTTTTAAAAAAAATCTGAAACCAAAACTGAAAAAGTAAAAACTAAGCCGGTTGTAGATCGTCCTCAGCTATCTTGTGCAAAAAAATCATGCAAAAATATTAAAATTTCAGCGAGATATTCGAAAAGAACGCTCCCATAGACTTTACATTATCATCCGGGTCTTTTTGAGTATTTTTTCTGTGACTAATGTGTGCTCTTAAATGCTGCCTTAATTGCATAGATTTATTGATTTCTCTATTAGAATCTGCAGATATAGTGAAGGTACACAAGTAAATAAAATTATGAATAAGAGAGAAATATTGAAAGCTTGGCATAAATTTAAGGAACACTAAACTGGTCACCAGAGGCGACTAATAATTTAAATGAACAGGAATTTAATTAATAAAAAAATATTTCACTTCGCGTGTCAAAATAGATGATAAATATGATGCAATAGGATAAAATAAAAACAAATAATCACGTTTTTCACGTGATTTATTTAAACCATTAATTTATGTTACATACATAATTATTTTATATCTATTTAAACTTGCGTGCAACAATTAGAAGGGAAAAAAACACAAAAATGAACAGATGGTATTAAAAAAAATATTTTAATTAAAATAATATTCTTTTTCGAAATTTTATCATTTGTTGTGTGACAAGAGGTATTCAGCTGTAAGTACACAAAATTCTCTGACTTATATAGTTTTTGTATACGGACTCTGTTACTGGCAGACAGACATAGGACAAAGACGAATAGGGTTTTGTCAGATGATCAAAACCCTAAAAACAGAAAACTTCAAAAATTAAAAAAAAAATCTCTTCCGAAGATGTGCGGATACTTTAAAGTTCATGTGATGTTATTTCAAAATTTAATCATTCAAATAATCCAATAAGTTAACTCTTTACATACCCGTAAAGCATGGTGACGTCATTGCAACGTCGTTGTGAAGTCACATTGTGACTTTGTGACCATCGATTGTCGATGTGACGTCACGTGACGTCGATGTGAAGTCACAGTGACTAAAATGTGAAGTCGTTATGGCCGTTTTAGAGCTCTTTTGTGACGTTTCACAAAGTGGTCACAATATGACAAATTTGTGAAAAATGTGTCATTTGTGACTAATTTGACATTATCACTGTGACGAAATTGTGACAAAAGCGACGATATATAAATTGCCAGAAACATGTTTTTTAAAGTAAATAACATGTTTTGAAGGATATTTAAGAAAGTCACATCTCAGTCACAATGTGACGTCACTGAGTGGTGGCATTTTGGTCACAGATGTGATGTGACCAAAGTGACTCACAGTGACCATGCATGTTATTAGGGTATTATCATCCTACATACATAAATATATCTATTTTCTTATTCTTATTTTCACTTAAGTTCTCCAAATAATTGTTTAATTTTGATCCATCAAAGCTATTACCCACATTCCCTTTCATGACAGTTTCATTTAGGCCTAAAATTCAAAGTACTCAATTTAAAGCTCTTACCAACCCAAAAAACTTTCAACAAGTGCGCCTTTAAATTATTTTCTCTCCCTCAACCAATTAAAAGAGAATACTAGAAGAAGAAAACATGTGCAGTAATTTTCTATCTTCTCTGCTTTATGTACCTTCTCCCATGATACTAATAAAGAAGGTCCATTAAGAATATTTTCCATGGAAAATAAAGGGGGCGTAAAATGTCTGCCACATTTATCCAAACACCTGTGACAGCGTACTTCATCATTGCATTGCTATGTATTACAAAATGAATTCCATAGAAAATTGTAAAAGAAAAAAAAACTGTCACAGTTGTAATTAATGGCCGCTCGTCAGCAAATATCATGTGTGTAATTTCTTTAACAGGAGGGCGAGATATCAGTAGGCGTTACTTAATCATTTCTTCAAATAAGTTCTTGGATGAAGAAAAAACTAAATGATTAGATAACTTACGTAATATGATTGCTTACATTTTTAAATGTAAATTGAAATTTCCGTCATCAATGTTTAATTTTTAGCATAATTATAAGCATTTATTTAATGAAAATTATTCTTTTTTCCAACATTCTTTTATGCAATTAAAGAAAAAAGTAAAGCGCTTTTTTTTAAACGTTAAACGTGTCTGAAATATAAAATATTAAATGCAAAATCGATCACACCACAAAAGTATTAACTTCCTTCTCTTAACTGTTTTAAAGATAGAAGAACAGTTTTCATGGGTACTAGCTAAGTTTTAAGCGATTATGTTACATTTTTTAGAACTTTCTGCCTCGTCAGAAAACGGATCTTCAATATTTTAGCACATAGATAGACGCGACTAATAATAGCTTAGATATTAATATATGGTATTTTATTTATAGAGATGTTGATGTTATGCTTTTGTTTTTAGTTTTTGTTTTTAGAATAATTTCAAAAAGGATAAAAAAAACTCCTACCATACTTCTTTTTTTATATCTGATTCCTTTAACTCCTTTCGCGACTGAAGCTCTTTTGCGAAATTTTTAATGTTTTGTCACCATTTTTTTCATTTTTTTATTTTATTATTATTATTTTTTAATTTGATTTATTAAACCGAGAAAATGCTCTGATTAAGGAAAGCAAATTTTACAGTAAAATTTTACTGGTGGGGATAAACAAGAACTCTGAACACTTTTTTTTTTTTTTTTTTTTTTTTTTTTTTTTTTTTTTTGCGGCACGCATACGTGCTTCTCACCCCCAAGGTGTTAAATACAAAATTAAAACTACTCAATTTAATTTTCACAATTACCCAGTATAAATCCAACGCCTTCAGATTAGCTTTTTATCATTGTAGTAGAAAAAAAATGGGAAGGAGAAGAAAACTTCTGTTGAAACTTTCCACCTTCTGTAATTTATATACCTTCTCCCATGACACTAATAAAGAAGGTCCATTAAGAATATTTTCTATGGAAAAGTAAAGGGGGGGCGTGAGATTTATGTCATATTTATCCAAGCACCTGTGACAGCACAGTTCATCATTACATTACAATGTATTGTGAAACAAATGATTTCCATAGAAAATTGTAAAATTATTCTCTGTCAGAAAGTTAATTACTGGCTGTTTTTCAGCGAATATCTTGTGTGTAAAATTCTTTTATTTTGAGAACAAGATATCAGTAGGTGTTTCTTAATAACTAAGCTAAACATGCTTTCAGATAGAGGAAACAAAAAGATTACATAACCTCACTTCGTGTAATATGTTTACTTATAATTTTAAACGTGAATTGCAATTTCAAAAAGAGCTGTGTTTAATGTTATAGCGTGATTAAACTTAGTCGTTCGGGGCCGACGTAATACTTGCCCATCATAGGTATGCATAATATAAAATATGAAATTAAAACATATGTAAACTATTAATACAAGTTAAATGTATATTTAGAAATTTTTAATATATAGTAATGCTCCATTACGTAATTGCGGGTACTACTTGATAATCCCATTATCCCACAACCCATTTGCCCAATCCATTTCAACAAATTATATAAATCGCTAAATTACACGGAAAATTATACAAATTGGCATAATTAAAAAAAATAATAATAACGAAAAAACAAATAAACTAGTAAAAGATTAATAAAAATACAAATTGAATGCCGAATTAAAAAACGCTTGATTATGTAACAAACACATGTAACATGTTTAATGTCAAGAGATTACGCCATTTACGATAAGCTATTGTTAATATTTAATCGATTGGCAATAGTTTTTTGGTCGACGGAATAATCAAGTAGTAAAAGAAATATCGGTACTACTCTGTTATCCTGTAGACCAATTTTGCCAAATTATACAAATCGCCAAATTATACATATTGACATAATTTTTATTTTAAATAACGAAAAAACTGATAATTAGTAGAATATTAAGAAAAATTCAAATAAAAAAACGAAATAAAAATCACTTAATGACATTTTAAACACGTGAATCGTATTTAATATCATTGAATGTGACATTCACGATCATCCATTATTGACATTTAATCTTATAGTTTGGCGATAATTTTTTGGTCGACGGGATACCTAGTCGTACCGAAATATCCTTGTAACTCCAAAAATACTAATAATATTAATTAACAGTTTACTGCGTCGGAATAATTAAAATATATCTTTAAACTGAAATTACAATGAAATACAAGGTCATGAAAAATCAAAAAATGTAGAAAATAGGATTACAAATATCTTGCCAACTAATTATCCGATAGATTTGTTCTTTATGCAAGATTTATTTTTTTATTGTTTTTAACATTCACACCTTAAAAAAAAAAAAAAAAAAAAAATTACGTATTTTTCACCAGAAAGAATATTTCGAGAGTCAGAAAAAAATAATACCGGATAATCGAGGTTACTGATATTATGGTTTCTTCCCATTATTACATACAAAGTACATACCAAATTTCAAGTCTCTATATCAATTTACTTGGGAGATAGAGCATTTACAGACAGACAGACAGACGCACGGCAAAAATTTTCTAAAAATATGTTTTTCGGATTTTCCCGTGTTTAAAAAGTGTAAACCCGCAATTTTTTTTTTTTTTTTTTTTCAAAACGATTGCAAAATTTACCCTATACTACATATGATAGGTAAGTAAAACGATAATATTTTTATTAATTAGAACTGATTCCTTATTTCAGATTTGAAGAAACATATCAATCAATTGCTTACAAAACAATTTTCTTATCCTCGTGGAATTAAAAGAATTAGTTTCATACCACTGCTTTTTATCCAGGTTACTATTCATCAACAAAAAAAATAAAAAATAAATAAAAAAAATTTAAAAAAATAAAAAGAACATCATCCTTGCAGCGCCTTTGATTATGATACATGTATCAAATTATAAAATCAGTAGCAAACTTCGCGGCTTTGCTCGCCTGATATTCGAAATACAGGGTGGTCATAAAAAAACTTTGCCGATATATGGAGCTCTAGCGGCCAGTCCGCTCAACCGATCGAGATGAAATTTCAGATATAGGTATTCAGAGGTATGAGCTCGAGATTCTGTGAACGGCAACAAAATGGCGCTCACGGTTACGGTTATAGTTACAGACACTCGAAAATTTCCAATGGCAACACCCATTTTTTTTCATCGCAAAATGCTCAGCGCATGCGAAAACCCTAAAGAGCGTTGGAACCGTACGTGTATCGCAAGAAATGGACATGTTATGCAAGCACAAAAAACCGTTCTGGGAATCCTCTCCCCCATAGAAAAAACTCGATTGGGGCGCAAGGAGGAAATTTGCATATGACACAGAGTCAGTACACTAATCTCTGATTCACCATGCAATTGCCTGTGATGGCACCCATGTGGAAAATGTGTAATCAAAATAAAAGTTTTATTTTCTCCGATCTGTATTGTAATCAGAGATTAGTGTACTGACTCTGTGTCATATGCAAATTTCCTCCTTGCGTCCCAATCGAGTTTTTTCTATGGGGGAGAGGATTCCCAGAACGGTTTTTTGTGCATAACATGTCCATTTCTTGCGATACACGTACGGTTCCAACGCTCTTTAGGGTTTTCGCATGCGCTGAGCATTTTGCGATGAAAAAAAATGGGTGTTGCCATTGGAAATTTTCGAGTTTCTGTAACTATAACCGTAACCGTGAGCGCCATTTTGTTGCCGTTCACAGAATCTCGAGCTCATACCTCTGAATAGCTATATCTGAAATTTCATCTCGATCGGTTTAGCGGACTGGCCGCTAGAGCTCCATATATCGGCAAAGTTTTTTTATGACCACCCTGTATGTCAAGTGATATTCGTATGTCTAATTTAATTTTTAATATCAGAAACTTTTTTTTTAGGAATAATTCAAAATTATCATTTAAGCCATAATTTGACTAAACTTCAGTATTACATTGCACCTGCTTATTTGTAAAAAAATATAAGAAAGAAACAAATCCAATTGCATTTTTTAAAATTATTATTTTTGCTAATTCCATTATTAAATCATGTTTTTAAAGCCTTTTCTAACGCATATGTATCTACACATTAAAACAACATTTAATTACCAAATGTTTTGTATCTACATTTTTAGAGAAATCTAACTAATATATATTCTTTAAAAAATTAATACTTACCCATCTGGAGTAAATGCTGTGAAAGGAGCTGACATTAGCCCTTCAAATGTATAGATCTGAAAATAAATGAATCTATTCTATAAAATGTTTGCTTATAAACGGGTACTTTGATACACAATTAGCATTTCAAAATTATTGTGTAATTTATGTTTTTATTTAATTAGAGGAATGAAAAACCATGCGTTAAGTATAGATTATAAAACACTTTCTGAATAGTGTAAAAAAAAAACTTCATCGTTTAATACCGTGAAAAATAATGTCGAAGTAAATAATTAAGAAAATGCAAAACATACTTGAAAATCCAATTTCAGCAAATACCAGCAATAGCTGGAAAAATATCTCTTGTGCATTCCAATATGAGATTTATAGTTTTGTAGTTATGGAATACAGTATATTAAAATTTACTTTAACTAAGAAACGCATAGCACAGTCGAAAATTCCCCTTTAGTGATTTCCTGAAGAAACTCAATAAACGGAAATATTTTCATGATTTTTTTGTTCATTCCAATATAAGAGTCGTATAAAAAGTAATATACAAAAAAATAGTTACATTTAAAAACACGAACCACAACTAAAAATTAGATTCAATCAATTATTATCCATTGACGATACTGTATATGAAATATTTTATGTGTACCTGTAAATGAATAGTGAAAGCTATGCACAGCATTTTTTACAAAAAGAGTCTTGTGTGCTGTGCAATGATGTACATCAGTTTCATTGTATTCAAATAGTATTAACATCAATTAAATACACCGCAAGCAATTTTTAAATTAATGCTAGAAATTTAAAACTTTCAATGTTTCTTTCGAATCTACAGAAACCGATTATCTCCAAAACAGTAAGAGGGAGTTTTAATAATTATTATTCCCTAGTGTATATAAAACATTTGTAATGCGACGATTGTTGTGGAAAAACGAAACCTAATGCTTTAGATGGCTGTATACTCAATTTCAAAATTATAGATCCTATACTCACATAGTTTTGCTAGAAGGAATGAAAGGAGGAGAATGGGGGGGGGGGGGGGTGAATGACTGATTTTTTAGCTTATGGGACTAGATTTGTCACCGAGGATGAGATGTCTAATTATCGTCGTTTGGACTCTGGATCATAGTGATGTAGCCACTGTCATCCACTATCACAAATATAGCCTCATAAGCTGCAAACCAGCATTTCACCCGCACCTCCCTCTTTTAAAATCCCTTCCCTCCTCCTAAAAACTGCCTCAAAAATAGGTCTTTAAAACATTATCCATCCTCCAAAACTCTGTTAACCCTTTGAGCTCTAGGGTGTAAAGGGGGTAGCGGGTTAAGGGGGGTCTGGCGGCCCCCACCGAATCTGGTAAAATCGTTCCAAAAATCTTGAAGAGGGTTCAAAAACAAGCAGTAGAAGCTTTTTACCGACATTACAACCCCAAACGAAAACACAGTAATGGCGAAAAATATGACTTTTTGTGATTTTTATTTTTTTCAACCAGTTTAATTTATTTTTAAATGGTTTAAACGCAATAAAAAATTTGTTTTGGATGTGTGGAAGTCCCCTGAATTTTTTCAGATTTTTTGGTCAAGTAAAAACATGTGAATTTTAGGTTTAAATGCGAAAAAATCGTGAAAAACGCGTCATTTTCAAGATTCAACCCTCTAATTTTTAGGGTTGTTTTCATTTTCCCGAGGGGTGCTGTATAGTATAGATAACGGCAATCGTCTTCTTTCGAATGCAGGCAACTGGACTCAATTTGATCAATTTTGGTGAGCGGGGCGATTTTTTGAAAAAAAAACTCGAATTTTCAACTTTCGGTAAATTACGGCGCGTACTTGGTATAATGCGTCTTTGCTATAAAAAAAACATCTCTATAGGGGTTTTTGAGGTCGCTGATCACGAATTTGATGTCAAAAATTTTTTTTGACAACAAATTCACCCATAAATATTTATTAACACAGGTTTGATAATGTAAAAATATCAATGAAAGATTTTTTTAATTTCTCTCAATTAGCTGTTTTTTAGTTTTTATTCCAGAAAAAGTCAATTAATAATATTAATAGTAATATTGATAGTATTAATAATATTAACATTAATTTAAAAAAATATATATGTGTCTTTGAATTTTCGAAAGGCGACGTCTTTATACTTGATAGAGGATTTCGAGATGTAAAAAATTTCTTACAGTCTGAAGGATTTGTTGTTTTGATGCCTGCGTTAAAAGGAAAAAGGAAACAACTAACGACTCAAGAGGCGAATGACAGTCGATTTGTAACTAAACTAAAATGGGTAGTAGAGGCTGTTCATGGGATCATTGGCAGCAAATTCCAACTCTTGCATCATGAGTTTGACAATAAACGTTTGCTATCAGCTAAAACTTATTTCAAAATAGCGAATTTTCTGGTTAACTTGTTAGGAAAACGACTCAATTGTGATAGCAAATTACAAGATGAGATCACTAACGAAATGCTGCTCAGAAAAAACGTTAATAATGATTTAGCGAAAGTGGTAGAAAAGAAAAACTGGAATAGAAAAAGAAGGATCTTCAAACCTCTGACGTCAAATGATGTTGTAGTATTTCCGGAGTTGACAGAAAGAGATCTGAAGATACTTTTTACAGGGTCTTACCAGTTATCACAGACCGTTTCTTATTTAGCAGAATTATGTACTGAAGATGGAGTTCTTAATATGCATTACTTGTTGGAAGATAAATCAATTTTGAAATGCGAAGTTCAATCGAGGCACATAAGTCGGGAAAAGTACAGGTGTTACGTAAAATACGTTCCTAACGCTATTGGAAGAAGTGGTATAGAAGAATACGTATGCGATTGTGCGAATGGCCTCAAAACTGTCGGTTGTTCTGCACATGTGGCCACTATCATTTACTTCTTAGGGCATGCGAGATATTTGTCGCGAATTATTCGTCCAGCACAGATTCTCACAAATCTTTTCTCTGTTCAAAGCGTTGAACCTGTTATTGAAGAAGATAGTGACGAGGATTAAAACTGTAAAATTGTTAACTTAGCACTGTAAAAAAGTATTATGCTATTTTATATTACTGTGTGACTATTATGTAAGCTTGAATAAAATATGATTTATGCCAGAAAATTTAGTTTCATTGATTATATTAGTTGAACACGATATTAAAATTGTTTAAATGCTGTGATTCAATGATATTTTTTACATTATCAAACCTGTGTTAATAAATACTTATGGGTGAATTTGTTGTCAAAAAAATTTTTTGACATCAAATTCGTGATCAGCGACCTCAAAAACCTCTATAGAGATGCATTTTTTATAGCAAAGACGCATTATACCAAGTACGCGCCGTAATTTACCGAAAGTTGAAAATTCGAGTTTTTTTCAAAAAATTTCCCCGCTCACCAAAATTGACCAAATTGAGTCCAGTTGCCTGCATTCGAAAGAGGACGATTGCCGCTATCTATACTATACAGCACCCCTCGGGAAAATGAAAACAACCCTAAAAATTAGAGGGTTGAATCTTGAAAATGACGCGTTTTTCACGATTTTTTCGCATTTAAACCTAAAATTCACATGTTTTTACCTGACCAAAAAATCTGAAAAAATTCAGGGGACTTCCACACATCCAAAACAAATTTTTAATTGCGTTTAAACCATTTAAAAATAAATTAAACTGGTTGAAAAAAATAAAAATCACAAAAAATCATATTTTTCGCCATTACTGTGTTTTCGTTTGGGGTTGTAATGTCGGTAAAAAGCTTATACTGCTTGTTTTTCGACCCTCTTCAAGATTTTTGGAACAATTTTACCAGATTCGGTGGGGGCCGCCAGACCCCCCTTAACCCGCTACCCCCTTTCTTCAAAATTCCAAGTATCACACTGGCACCAGTATTTTGCAAAGAAAAAAACCTGTTTACGATAAACACGAAAAAATGCATTAAACCTTTTTCAAATAAATTTGGTCGAATTTTCTGATGCTATTGTGACATTTCGGAATTAAAATTATGTGGTAGAAAATTCTACCATCAGAGCTCAAGGGGTTAATATAGCAGCTATGGTTCCGAAACTTGGCATATAGGCATTTAAGACATTAGTTTCGATATTCCACATCAATCCATCGCAGTACAAATATTTTATATTGCTAGAGACAGTAATTATTGAGCTACCCACATAAAATTTTCTTTTAATTTTCTTCCTTCCCATTGAAAATTTTCGGATTTGAATTACGACTTTTCAGTCTGGAGTTCGGTGCTATGACCACTAGGCTATCACGGCCACACCAAGTGAGTTTTAGTAATAGCTATTAAAAGTATAAAACTATTAACTCTGTTCGTTGCTAGCTTTTTTCTAGTAATTCTTACAGATTTTTTGTAACTGAGTAAGATTACAAAAAATATTTCAGTAATTGCAAGAATCACTGAGAAAGACTAAAATTTTTTAGTAGATCGATCTTTTTTTTTACAGTGTACTCATATAAGCTAGAAGGCTAATTCATATAGACTAAAGAAGAATTTTCGGAGATGTTTAAAAAAATATTGTATTACAATAAAATTTAACTTATATTACAAATTTCTAAACTTTTTACGGTTTATTACACATGATTCTTTCAAGAGAGTAACTTTTATTTTAAATTTAAAGAGTGGAATATATGTTTAAAATAAAAGAATCATAAATGACGCAAAGAGAATTAAACAAATAATAATAATTAGTAGTAGTAGTAAACGCCTGGACATAAACGAAGTAAGTATAGTAAAATGCATAAATATATAAGGTGGTCTGGTGTAATAACGCCAGGCGGGGTAATAACACCAAGTGCTAATATTTTGCATAATTATGAAATAATCTGGTAAATGACACCCATGTGCTCTGCGCAGAAGGGTTTTGAGTCATATAAATCGCAAAAAACAGCTTCAAGTTAATTTGTTTCATTTTTAAGTCTTATTGTTTTTACAAGCAACTAAAATTAACGCTTGATCTAAAATTTGCGAGATACGTTTTGTGATGTGAAGACTATTTTTTCATACGGAAATACTTTGTTAACTACATAAATTTGTAGAACATTTCATGGACTTTCAAAATGTTGTTGAATATTTTGGATATCTTCTCGAGATAATTTGTAATTTAAAATGTACAGCGAAATAACTATAACGGAATAATAACGCCAATCCTTGGCATTAATACCCCGGTTGATTCCCTACAGTGGCCGAGCTTCATCCTAAATACTGATTCAAATAAACACAGTTAAAACTGTGCTATGTTTCTAATAATTCTATTTAAGCGGTCCTTTTTAAGCAAAACGAAGCTCACGGTCTAACATTCTTTTGCCTTATCCCCCCCCCTACACACACACACACCACACCTTTATTTTTCTTACACTTTCACAAAAAATTGAACCATTTTCAATAGCTTAGAATGCAATTTGCCAATTTCTAAGTTTGTAGAGTTTGTATTTTTAGAATTGGGCATTCTACATGCAATTATTCCATCTTATTTCATAGTTTTGTTTGCATGGCGTTATTACCCATATAGGTGGGTAATAACGCCAAATAGCATTGGTCCAGAAATCACGCCATTACTTTTTATGAATACATATCTGTTAAATTATTTTTTTTATATAGATAGTCAATGAGTTGCTGTATCAAATCATGTATTTGTTTGAAAAATACAAACTAAAACTGAGCCGTGAAAATTTGTAGAACCTTAACGTGGCGTTATTATCCCAGGGTACCTTACTAACATTACTACGCGTAAATAGTAGCAAAAGTATTACTTAAAAACAAAATACTCCATTGTGTTATTAATAGTAAACCAGACCCGAAATGGTTAGGCACTTAGGTGTAGGATCCCACGAACCTTGACCCAACTCATTTGCATTCAGTTGCAGGAAATTGGTTTAAAGCATGAAATTGAAAGTTTCACAACTCGGTCAATTGTAGTATTAGATGAATGAGCCTTTTATTTTTATCTTATTTGCTAAATAGAATTCTTTTTCACTAAATATCACTTATAGGATAGGAGAACCGTATAAAAATTTAAATTTCTCATAAGTGTTTTTCTTGGCCCAAATCATTATAACTGATTTGCCCGTACTTCATAAAGGCAAGATGCAATTTCTCTTTTCTCCTTCTTGATCCACTAAATGTTTTAAATGCAATTTCATATCATTTAATGACAGTAATGTTAAACTAAATATTACGAATATTTTAGCTTAAAATGATTTTTATTCCAAATTTTCAACTTATTGTACATAGAAAAAAAATCAATTAAGTGGTTCAAAATATTTCCGTTCTTCATTGTAGCATTCTTGTAGTTGTAATTATATGTCTATGACTAACGTACGCTTTAGAAGTTAGCCTCTGGAAATCGTTGAGAGTGGACACTCTGTATAAACGGATAATTCGATCATACTTACGAAAGTTAGAGTACAAACAGACAAATCGAATTCATTAACATTTTAAAACTACTTTGAAAGTCTAGAAATATTTAACATTATATAAAATACTTACTGCAGCACATTTTTGAGTTATTGTACCCATTGTAGTTTTCAGCTATGAGGGTATAAGCTCAAGAAATCTGTTCTAATCAAAGATAATTTCAGCAAAGGCCTTTTGTACTTTTATAAGAATGTTATCAGCCTATTGACATTCACAATGAAGTTTTCAATCTGAAAATATCTGTAATCTTTTGTTTTCATATCAACAGACGTAAGACATCGATAAGACATTTTTTATAAAAGACCGTGAATAATCTTAAATAAAGTATTTCTTATTTAAGATAGATGATTAAATTAGTTTTTGCAGTCTAAAATTTCTATAAATACATTTAATGAAACAATATGTAACGAAGATAAATTGAGGATGAAAATAATTCATAATAAAAGTAAACTTCGTTACAAGTGACGACTTCATTATAACAATAATAACATTGTACTTAGGTGCATCTTTGTAAATGGTGTATTAGTCACAAAGTCACATGCCCAAAGCTTATAGGAATGTATTATAAAACAATTATAATAAAACATGCAAAATAAAAAAAGGGGGGAATCGTGAGAAAAACAAGAAAAATTTTCCTTTTTATGTAGGTTTCCGTTTTGGCAAATGTGATTTTTTGCATTTCTTCCATCGGAACGGATTTGTTGATATTTTTCATTTAAGACAGGACTCTTTTATTGACGTGTTTCGTTTACATAAGTTTCGTAAAATATAATTCCCATGGTAAATTTTCTTTAATTATAGTTTATGTTATGAGAACTAAGATTAATTTTTTTTATTTCATCGTAGCCACCACACTATTTGACAACTTAGAGATAAACTAACAAGAAAGAAAACATTGTGCGTCAAGCACATATTATCAAACACTTTCCAATACATTAAGAATATCGTAACTAAACTTCACTGTAGCAAAACTTTAATCTTTTAAATTTAGTTTAATAAGTTGAAATAGGATGTCTAATTAAGCTATTTCAAAACACGTAACACATTAGAAAATTCAATTTCTGCTATTGCCATTTATAGTTAGAAAATTATCCGAATTCTTTGAGCAGCCAAAAAAAAAATGATATATAGATTTGTGTATCTGTAAACTACATTCGTACAAAAATTTAGTTCAATTAGAAAATACATACCACAGTTGAAAATTCCCCTTCAGCAATTTTCTGTAATAGGGAAAGTGGTACGAGAATTCTTTTGTACATCCCTGTATATGAGGCATAGAATTTACACATATCAAGCAATATGCAAAAAATGAATTAAATTTAATAGGGCATACCGAAACTGAAAACGCACGCCCAGCAATTTTTTCTATAAACAAACACCCTTTTCTGTAGTAATCATCTATAGTAAAATTCAGTGATTTCAATCAATTTGAATGCACTTGAAATAATTTTACGTCATTAAAATACCCTACAAATATTTTTTTTAAATAGGCAAAATTGTAACGGAATTATTTTGAGTACCCCTGTAAATAAACTATAAGGTTGTCTAAAAATGGTGTCACAACTTTTTTCAATATTTTTGACCACACTATTTGTCACAAAATGTCACACTTCTCTATACGCCTCCGCCCCATCAGTGGCTGAGAGATTCTGCTCTCAAACTGGTAGATGGCAGTTGCTGGGTTTGAACCCAATCGCGGCTGTCAGCCTAATCGTTCGGAGTTTTCCGCGGTTTTCTTCGAAACTTGGGTTTTCTTGCGTAAATACGGATTATTTTCCCTTAAAAAGACCCCTTCGGAGGGCACCCTCCCTTTAGGGTCCATATCCCTCGAGTTGATAATTGGCCGTCACAAATACAACCAACCAACCTACACCCTTCCCCTTTCCTTGTCACATGTCATGCTATGTTGCATAAACATCTACTTTCAGTTCAGAAACAAAGCACTAGAGGTCTGCACGGGCCGGGCTCGGGCCGATTTTCAATAATGGCATTCGGGCCGGGCCGGGCCTGGTCGGGCATAGTCACTAATCTTTTCGGGCCGGGCTGGGCTCGGGCCTTAATTTTTTTGCTGGCGTATCGGGCCGGGCCTAATTTTTTTTCCGTACGAAGCCGAGACTGATTCCATTCTTCCTAATTTTCATGGACCAAAATAATCAGTTCCTATTGAATCTTCCTATATGAAAATCCTTTTCTCGACTTTTTATAAATCAGTATTATTTGGCTTTGTCCAAAAATTTCTGCAAAAAAAGCATATACTTTTAAGCCGTCATTATTCCACAATTAAACATTAGAATTTATTCCTTTTAAAGAATCGTAGATTACTAGGCGTTTTAAAATAGAATTAAACACACACACACACACACAAAAAAAAAAAAAAAAAAAAAAAAAAGCATGATTATAACGGAATTTTTTTTTTAAACTGAAAACTGAAAGTTTCTTTAAAAATGTTCATCCATGCAAAATGACTACAACAATACGGGAGAAAAAAATATATTAAACATTTACATCTGCTAAGAAGGGAATGCAATTTTTTTTCGTTCCAAAGCGATTTCGTCTTTGGAAATTTTACCATATACCGCTTTTTCGATTTTTTGTCTCCATTACAGGGAATATGGATTAATAATACTAGTGATAACTGAAACATTTACATACAAGCAAACAAAGATTTATTTAAAAGCATAAATATCGCAGCCTACGGCATTTCTGCATAAATGGAGATTATAGACAGGGAAAAAAAAAAAAAAAAGACTAATATAATTTTTTTTGGTCAGAACTCTTCCATAAGATTAAAGATCGATGTTCTGTAGAAATTCACTCGAGCCGGGCCGGGTTCGGGCCGAATTTTAAACTTTTTTCCGGACCGGGCCGAGTTCGGGCCGAAATTTTAACTTTCGGGCCGGGCCTTGTCGGGCCATCATTTTTTTCGTTCGGGCCGGGCCGGGCCAATATTTCTTTCGTTTGGGCGGGGCCGGGCCCGGGCCGAAATTTTACCTTTCGGGCCGGGTCCGGACCTGGAAATTTCGGCCCGTGCAGACCTCTACAAAGCACTACACTGTAAAAAAAAAAATCTGTAAAGGTACTAAACATTTTCTTGGAAACTGGGATTCCAAGAACTTTTCATGTAACGATAACAAGAAAATTTCATGTAATCGGTTCTGAAACTTGAATTTTTGCTGTTAGCGTTACAGGAAAAGTTCTTGGAATCCCAGTTTCCTAAAACAAGTTTAGTACCTTTACAGATTTTTTTTTACAGTGTGCGATATAGATCATATTTTCAAATTTTATTTTTAAATTTTAACTATGCGTTTTAACCCCTTAATTGCAGATGAAATGTGATACGATCTCTCGTGTCTTATTTAATAACATAATTCTACAATTAAATAAGGTGACGATTAATTTTCTGAAATAACAATACGAAAACGCACATGTTATGCGTATGCAAAACACGGAGACACTCTGTTGGTGAAAACTTCCCCGCTGTAATGAAAATTCCTTTTGCTGTAGTATGTACAGGCATTCTCGGAAGATGTATAAATATGTCCGAGCCAGTTAAGAGGTTAATGACATTTGAGGATATTACAACAAAAATGATTCATCTACTTATTTTGTATAAAATAAGATTAATGTTAAAACAAAAAAACATAATTAATACACAATACAGGGTTCGCACAGACTCCTTGGACTCCTTAGAAACTACTTAGAAATGAAAACATTCCCAAGTAGTACTTAGAACTACTTAGATAAACAAAATACTCCTTAGAAACTCCTTAAATTGTATTGCGGTTTTGTACGCAAGCGATATTGCTCCCGAAAAAGAAAAAAAAAATCGCGATTATAAAATGCACGGTAAACCCTTTATGCACGTCATTCATCAGAAGCACAGCAGTGATTGCAGGGATGCCGCGGACGCGCTACAGCACGTAAAATAAGCAAAAAATAGGCGATGGGGCGCAGAAAAATAGCTCTTACGCGTCCCGTGGGACGCGTAATTTCGTTAAGAAAACGCCTAAAAATTGCGAAATAAGGACTATTTTTCGGCAAATTTCGTCAGATTCACTAAAAAATGGCTAATTTTCTCAAAAAAAAATTCGAAAAAATGCAGAGATTTCCTCAAAAAATCGCGAAAAAACGGGAAATTTCGTCTAAAAATCGCGATAAAACGGCAAATTTTGTCAAAGAATACGCGAAAAACGACGGATTTCGTCAAAAAATCGTGATAAACCGACAAGTTTTGTCAAAAAATTTGGGAAAAGCAGCAAATTTTGTCAAAATTTTTTGATAAAACGACAGATTTCGTCAAGATACGTGAAAAATGGCCAATTTTGTCACAAATTGCGAAAAAAGCAAATTTCTTCAAAAGATTCGCGAAAAAATAGCTAAGTGTGTCACAAATCTCGAAAAAAAACAGCAAATTTCCTCAAAAAAGTGTGAAAAAACAACAAATTTTGTCAAAAATTCGCTATAAAACGACAGATTTCGTCAAAAAATCGCGAAAAAACGACAGATTTATTCTAAAGATTCGCAAAAACTGGCTAATTTCGTCACAAAATCCCGAAAAATGGCTAATTTCCTCAAAAAATCGCGAAAAAACGACAAATTTCGTCTCAAAATCGCGGAAAAACAGCAAATTTCGTCAAAATATTTGTGAAAAATCAGCAAATTTCGTTAAACAATTCTCGAAAAACGTAAATTTCGTGAAAAAAGTCCCGAATAAACGGCAGATTTCGTCAAAAGATCGTGAAAAGACCCAAATTTTGTCAAAAGAGCACGGAAAAAAAAAGTTAATGCCTGAAGTGAATTTTCCTGTTCCAAAAGCTAATTTTCTTGCTTCAAAATTATTTTTTTTTTGCTGCTCTAAAAACGGATTTTTGTGATTCACTATCCATTTTTGACTGCTCCAAGTCTTTCTGAGTAAATGTGACTCAGGAAAACACCCATTCATTAAACAAAAAGTCTCATCACTTTACCCAACAAAAGTACTCTTTTTTTTTTTTTTTTTTTTTTTTTTTTTTTTTTTTTTTTTCAGCCAAAATGTCTTTCTATAAATCAGTCTTGCCCCTTTTTTTAAAAGAAATGCAAACAATAGTGATACTTGTTATCTTCTACTTTCAAATGTTCAATATTTTATTGTTAAATTTGTATCTTGCAAATTTATTTTTAAAGAAGTAAAGAAAATTTCTCATAATTTTAAAAACAATTAATATTGGTTTTATATTTTTATTTATTATTAAAACAATAATTATTGAATTTCATTTTTCTAATGCAAATGAACAAGTTCAATTTTTACATCTAAAAATATGACTCAATGGGGATCCGCTTTTGTTAAAAAGGCACCCAGGACTTTTCAAGTCCTGCGACATCCCTGGATTGGTTGGGATCATACTAATAGCCACCAAAGTGTCAAGAAATGTGGCAGATAAAACGCTAATTTCGTTTGAAGACTGCAGGAAAATATCGATTTCGCCTAAAGATTGCAGATATAATGCCGATTTTGTTTAAAAAAATGACGATTTCATCAAAAGATTGCGGGAATAAATCGGCGTTTTCGAGAAAAAAATCGTATAAAAATGCAAATTTTGACTAAAAATCCTCGAAAAAACATCGATTTCATAAATAAGAAAAACAGGAAAACACCGATTTTATCAAAAGATCGCAAAAAGACAACGATTTCGACAAAAGATCGCAAACAATCGCCAATTGTGCTAAAATATCGCAGATAAATTGCTGATTTTATCTGAAGATCGCAGGAAAGCACAAATTTCGTCTGAAGATTGCGAATACCTCCCCCCCCCCCTTCTTGCAGGGCAATAACTCACAGAATCCCTGTTGAATTGGGGCTGTGCAAGTGCATGCCACATAAATAACAACAAAAGTGGCAAGTCTTTAATTTTTTTTGGACTCCTTGGATTTTTTATGTACTCCTTGGATTTTTTCTTCCCAACTCTGTATGAACCCTGAAATAGTAATAAGATATCAATGCGAAGGAGCAGTTGAAAACTGTAGTATTTTGGGATATAAAATGGAATTCAATATATTTGGCTTTAAATCTTATATTTACTTTATGAGCACAAAATATCTTAATTTCAAAATAATTTCAAAATTTAATTTGCTGCTTTTTAATGCTTTTACTTTAACCAAAATGCGGGATGTCTTACTTTTTTTTACCCACCTGTTACAAACTGTCACAATTCGCAAACCCCCGTCTCCCCCACCCCTCCAATCGTGACATCATTTGTGGGCGGCCCCTAAATGCTACACACTTTATATTCAGTATCGAACATCCCTTGGTAAAATGTCATTATCGTATGTCAATTGCATGAAAATCCTACACTGTAAAAAAAAATCTGTAATATTACTAAACATTTTCTAAGAAATGGGGATTCCAAGAATTTTTTATGGTATGGCAATAGCAAAAATTCATGTAAGACATACAGATTTGCACTGAAGATAAAAGAAAATCTGTAAAATTACTACGAATTTTTTAGGAAACTGGGATTCCTAGAATTTCTTATGTAACTGTAACCCAGGTTACAGATAAAATTTTAGTAAGATAACTGTAATTTTAGTAGACTCGTTTGTAAAATTACAGATTTCTGTGGCTTTACAAAATTTCGTTTTGTAGATTTAAACACAGCGTACATATAAAATGTTACACAGTAAAAAATGAAGACCCAAATTGGGTTGAAAGATTTCTGGGTATAGGTAATTTTCCTGAAATGGTGCATTACGGATTCCAAAATGGTAGAGTATTGTTCCCAAAATGGTTCAAAACAGAGCAGATCTTTATTAACATTAAATTAATCAAAATTTCTGAGGTATAATATATATACTATCTAAGATATTTTAATTGTTTTAATGTCATTAAAAATCAGACTTATTTAAAACGATTTTGTGCTGCAAACTGAACTTTCCAAATTGGAGCAATTCTGTACCCAGAAATCTTTCAACCCAATTTGGGTTTCATTTTTTACTGTGTAGTAAGCATACAGATTTCGACAACTTTACATCTCTAAACTTAGATTTATTTTATTTATTTATTTATTTATTTATTTTTATTTATTATTTATTTATTTATATATTTATTTATTGTTATTTTTTATTTTTATTTTTATTCTTATTTTTATTTTTATTTTTTTGCAGCGTAATGTATCTACGCGAGTTCGGTTAAGGACAGTCAAATCGAATTCATAAACACTTTTCAACTACGTCGGAAAATTTAAAAAATATAATTTCAATTAAAATTATGCATAATACTTACTGCAGCAGCTTTTTGGGCAGCCATTGTAGTATCTAACAAAGAGCGTAAGCACAACAAAACCGTTCTAACCGAAGAGAAACTCAAATCAGCAATGACCTTTTACAAAAATCTTATCAGCCAATTGACCTTCGCAATCAAAGCTTAATTCTGGAAATATCTATAATCGTTTGTTTTATCGACTGACGTAGAATGACATAAGAAATTTTCGATAAAAGCCTCTGAAAAATCTTATATTTCCGTTCTTTATACTGTAATTTTTAAAAAAGTACAATCGACTCTTGTTAATTCGAACTCGTCGGGACCACAAGAAATGTTCGAACTATCCGAAGTTCGAATTATGGAAAGTATGAAATAAAAACATGCTAAATATGGTACTATTACAAAGGAATTAATGTTATAGTGTTTTTTAAATACATTCCGTCTGTTACCATTAGAATATGACTTAATAATAAATTAAAATGTATAAATACATAAACTAATTAAATGATTAGAAACAAATGCAATGGAACAAAAATTTATGGTGTCACTGATGTACAGACGGGGCACTAAGAAATTGGATATAAAATATGCATTGGATTATATGTATACTTGTTCGGAACAATTTTCATAAAAATCAAAGAAAGAAAGTTATTCAAATGATCTAAAATCCGTGAGAAATTTCCCACCGATTTCAGTTTTTTTCTTTAAAGAAGAGAAAAATGAAAAATCGGAACTCTCGTTAATTCGAATTAAACGAAGTCAAGAGAAAATGAGTTCGAATTAGTGAAAGTTTTTAACGTTATTCCGCCATTGAAAATTTCGGGACTTCATGTTTAGTTCGAATTAAGCGAAGATTCGAATTATCCGATTTCGAATTAACGAGAGTCGACTGTAATTTAAAATTACTAATTTTTTTTCTAGGAAACTGGGATTCCTAGAACTTTTTATGTAACGGGTAACAAGAAAAAATGTTGTAACAGAATCTATTACATGAATTTTTATTGTTGCAGTTAAACAAAAAGTTCTAAAAGTCCAAATTTACTAAAAAAACTTTAGTACCTTTACAGCTTTTTTTTTTTTTTTTTTTTTTTTTTTTTAACAGTGTAATTGAAAGTAAAGATTAAACTAAATTTGATATTTAAAGTTTTCAGAATACAATTCAAATTTAAAATTATTTTTATAGAAATATAGGGTGATCCCCCAAAGCGTGTTCAAACTTTGAGGGGTGGCAACAGCATCGAGTCGGGTTTCTCGCTTTTATACCAACCCGACCCACTGTATTTTTTCGTTGCGGTTCGGGTTCGGGTCGTATTGATTTCTACTTTTCTTTGCTTCAGATTGGATTTTGTCTTTTATAATTCTTGTTCGCGTTGAGCCAATTTTTCTATATAAGGTACCCTGGGGTAATAACGCCAATTGCTTATATTTTGCATAATTATGAAATAATCAGGTAAATGACACCCATGTGCTCTGCGCAGAAGGGTTTTGAGTCATATAAATCGCAAAAAACAGCTTCAAGTTAATTTGTTTCATTTTTAGGTCTTATTGTTTTTACAAGCAACTAAAATTAACGCTTGATCTAAAATTTGCGAAATAAGGTTTTTGATCTGAAGACTATATTTTTTATCCAGAAATACTTTCTTTATTACATAAATTTGTAGTGTATTTCATGTACTTTCAAATTGTTGTAGAAGATTTTGGATATCTTCTCGAGATAATTTCTAGTTTAGGATTTACTGCGCAATAAGTATCCCGGGGTAATAACGCCAGGGATTGGCGTTATTACCCCGGTTGATTCCCAACAGTGGCCGAACTATATCCGAAGGGGGTTTATATATTAATATGGGACAGCTTTATCATCATTGTTGAAATGGTGATATTAAGGGGGGATGCCCAATACTTAAAAATAATCTCTCTATTTTATTTTTTATTATATTATTATACATATTTTTTTTTTTACTAATGTAAAAAATAATTTTTAACTCTTGTAAATAAAACTATATCAAAATGTTTTTGAGATTCAAATTCGAACATCTTCAAAATCAGGTTTCTATTAAATTTCCACTGGATTGTTCAATTGAGTTCGAAATTTTAACTGTCCGCTGTCTCAGCGTTCGGTTTTTCAAAACTTTATAAATTTAACCTTTAACTGATGTGACAGAAATTGTAACGTATGAATGTGATGCGGTTTGTGAGACCGCAAAATTGAAAGATGAATAAAAGGCGGGAATAACTCATAGGATTGTGTTTTTATACTAAACTTTTTATACACGAATATTATACTTAATATTCACCTATTTAGTTTCTGGTGATAGTACTAAAATTCAATATGAAACAAAATTTCGGTAGTGTTTGCAGTTAAACTGAAAATTACAAGTTAAACTAAAAAATTAAAAGAAAAATAGTGGTCTACGACACCGGCAACATTATTTAAAGGTTAAAAGGTGATCCATGATTAAAAATCATAGAATACTGTTCCTGCGCTAAACTTTTTGTACAGAATTAATTCTAATTAAATTTAATCTATTCAAATATTTCTAACAATAGTACGAAAACTCCAAACGAAAGGAAATTTCAGTTGTAACCAGGCCCGTAGCCAGGATTTCCTTTCGGGAGGGGCTGAATCTAGAATTTTTTTCTGACCTTACAAAAGTGATTTGTATAATTTACAGGAAAAAATTTAAACAAACCTAAAATGTGTTTATGCATATAATACTTGATAACTATGTCAAATATTGTTATTTCGTATTCAATTTTTCTTTCAACTTCTGTTGCAATTTTTGACATTCAAAAGCACTTCCAGTTTCTAAACAGATTCGAAAACCGAATAGTTTAGGGGGAAAAAGGAAAATTAGGAAAAAGTTCCGAGAACCTAAAAAGCACAAAATAACCCTGTTTGAGATGAGTATCCTATTAAGAAAACAGTTTAAAAATATTGAAATAGGAACAAGTAACATGAATTTATTTAAAACACATTATCAATACTAGCGTGGAAGAATCTGTCATTGAAAAAGAACTTTCAGCACTGACTGTTGTTACTGGGTTTTCAACCAAGACTGTGAACAAGTGTTTGATATTATTGTAATACGTCACATTGCAGTACTAAAAGTTTTAGGACTTCTGTGTTGGTGTTAACAATTTGTTTGCATCCTAATTCATATTCAGCTTTCACTTGCTACATTGACACTTTATCATGAAAAATTTCAATAGGACTTTCTACACGGAGAATAAAGACTGTGATATTTTAATACTCTTCAGTGGATGTATTTTGAGGGTTTGTATGTGTTGTCTCTTGTCTGCCTAAACTAACATAGCTAAAGATCCCAAAACTACATTTAGACAAATGTTAGTTTTGTGATCTTTATTTTAATGTGGAAGATATCTTCTCGAAGTTTTGATGCACAATAAAATATCTCACAAAAGATTTCTGCTGCATTTTTCGCTATATTTATATAAAACAATTGGAACATTTTTAGCATAAGTTACAGCCACTATCATGGCACGAAATTTTTTCTTGACGAACTCACTATGACTTTGAGAGACAGAAAATCTTCCCACAAACACATAGGCTTATGAGAAAATCATTCTTCTCCCGACTGCCAAAAAGTACTCCAGCTACAAAAGAAATCTTCCATGTGTTTTTCAAAATATTTCCTGAGCTAATGCAAATGTATGTAGCTCTACAAAAGTTAACATGCGCTCATGCCTCTCGATAAATTTTGTATCACAAATGCTGAGAAGTCATTTTCTTTTGTTTAATGGGGTTGTTTAATGGTTTTGTTTAATTTATGCAATTGCTTTTTGAAGCGCTAAATTTACCTTTATATGGTTTTTAAAAACTTTTGTCACTGCTTTAACAAGTCCATGATACTTTCGGATTATGGGATTCAGCATGCTGTTGGACAAGATAAGATTTAACAAATGGCTTTCAAAGTGGACGTATCTAATTTTTGGATACTCTGAAAATTTTCAGAATGGACCCCGCTAACATGGCCAGCCTTATTATCTGCTTCATCATACGCCTTATTGACGCATTTATACATGTCAAGGCGAAATTCATCACAATATTGTAACATTATTTTTCTTGAATTTTTGGCAGAGAAGACTGGAAGAATTGGAATAAAACCTTAAAGAATTTTTTGAATTATTGGGTTTTGTGAATTTTTTAATAGTCCATATACCTAACACAAAGGTCAAACTGTTCTGTGATCGAGTTTCATCAGCAATTAAGCTACGCGTTTTGTTTGTACTAACAATGTAGATCACATTATTTATTACGATATTTAATTCTTTGATACCTGCATCTAAGAACATTTGAGTGATTTTATTCTAAATGTCTTGGGTAAAGTAAATAGTATTTCTACGGATATTCATAATATCGCGTTTCAATTATTCTCTTCAGACTTTTCTCAAAATTTAAAAGACTCTTAGTTTACAGTCTTTTTATATCAATTTCTCATGTTGGAGGATCATCATCTAGTAATCTCAAAGTGGCGTAATTTTCTCTGCACAAAATAATTTTTTTTCAAGTATTGGTCCAAGAGCTGCTCTGATTCCCTCTTTTCTGAAGCTCTTTCATAACTCAACAATTAAATATTAATTTGCTGTATTCCTAAAGAAATCTTAATTTTGTTTGCTAAAATAGCATACGGTTTATGATAATCTAATTGCATTGCATATGTTATAAGAATTGCATAAGAAAACACATTTAGCCTTTTTCCAATGTCTGAAACATGCAGAAAGTAGTCTTTCTGGTTCTTTGTGGCCTTTCTGTATTTATGTTTTAGTGAAAAAACAAAAAACATGTTTTGCAATAAATGTGTTTTGGAATATGTAAGAAAAAGAAATACTATTTATGAATCTTTCTTCCTTTTTTTTTTCCTACAGTTATTGGAAAACTATATGGCTGTTTGGAAAGTAAAATGGTGCCAAAAATGTTTCTCTTCGTGACATCATCTAAGTCATCTCTAGTTACATAGCAGTATCAAATCGAGTTGTTTGTCATACTACGGGCTCATATCGAGTTCATGACGAATCCCCACCAAAGTCAAATTGTTTCGAACGCTAACATTCAAACAATTCTAAATTTTAATTTCTAAACAAGACTTGCTGCCAGAAAAAGTTGATATTATTGGAATTGGTTTTACGCAGGGCCCGATTACAGTAGTGGACATAATTATAAGACAACTACCGAATTCTACATAAAATTAAATAAACTATGTACAGCTTAAAAATTCATTGCATCAAATAATATGACAAAAACGTAAATTTACTCTACCATTACATAATTATTTAATAATAATGATATTTTCATACAATTTAATGAAAAAACTTAAAAACATAATGGACAAAATTATAAGACACCTATCTTTTTTTCCAAATACAATGGTCAACATAATTAGCAGACACTAATGGTTTAAAAGAAAATCCTCTACCATGGTTATTTAATATTTGGTGGAGCCGCCATTGTTTTTATAACATGAAATATGCGATTCGGCATCGAATCTATCAATTCTAACAAAATATCGCAAGATAGTTCTTCCCCAGCACATTTTATAGCATTTTTTCGGTCTTCAACGCATGTAAACTGCCCCCCATTTCGGTAAACCTCACGAGCTAAGATCCTCCACAAGTTTTCGATGGGATTTAAGTCTAAGGAGGGAGAAGGCCATGGAAGAACATTGATACTTCTCTCTGAAAGCCATTTTTTTAAATTGCGTATGATGTATGAATCGACGCGTTATCGTGCTGTAAAATGCAGTTTTCGCCACAAAGAAGTTCACCGTATATGGTTAGTTGATTTTTAAGAAGATTCTTATACTTTTCGGAATTCATTCTTGAATGCACAAGAATGATATCGGTTTTTCCTTGAGCCGAAAAATCAGCCCAAACCATTAATGACGCTCTACCCATTTTGCGGCTCATTTGTACATCAGGAGACTTTCGTAAATCATGCTAATAATAGTGAAAACCGTCCAAATTAAACTTTTTCTCATTAGTAAATAACACGGAGTACCATTTGGAGGTGCAGGCCATTGTTGGTTTAACGAAGTTTAAACGATCCATTTTGTGCCGCCTTAGAAGTGGTGGTTTTTTCTTCAATTTTTTAAATTTCACATAAGAAGCGTTATGCAACACCCTTGAACAATTCAGTTTTAAAGCATTTTTAATGCCTGTTGTGATCATCGTATTCTGTGTAACGAGCGATAGCACAAGGGGTCTGTTTCTCGAGGGCAAGCAAGGAGTACGTCCAGAACTTTTAATCACCGATCCATTAATTCTTCTTTTCATAACATTTGAAATCGCACATCTAGAACATTTAATAACTTTTGAAATATTATTAACTGAACCACCAGTTCCATTTAACCTCCAATTTTTGCGAATTTCACTTTCCTTTAATTCTATACCTCGTGGCATGTTTGTAAATGTGTGAAGTCGGTTATTGTCTGCTTCAGTTAACAGCGTGCAGAAAATTCGCATATTGCACATTATTTTCGAAAAAAAGCAGGATTTTTAATTAAAATGTTAAGGTGTCTTATAATTTTGTCTATGGTATTTTTACTTTTTTATTGAACTTTTTAAAAATATCATTTCTGTAAAATAATTACGTGTGATAACAGAATAAATTTTTGTCGTATTTGATGAAGCATTTTTAAGCTCTGAATCTTTCCTTTCACTGTATGTCAAATCAGGTAGGTGTCTTATAATTATGTCCACCACTGTAACAAGTTTTTGTGTCCAGGGCACTTTCAATTTTTCAAAAAGGCCTCACAGTGTAATTGGGGTAAATTTTATTCAAATACGCGTGCTGACGGGATATAAAACTCTCTCCGGTGGTACTATGAAAAACTTAAAAAAAAGCCCTACATAGAGATATCCTTCCCTGAAGTTGATAGTTCTACAAATACAAAGAAAACTAACCAGACAAAGCAGCTACTTTACGCACATTTTCTTACTATTAAAGATTTACATGCAAACAATTAGCAGAAAAGTTGTTCAGTGAAGAGACTGGGGGATGCCGCCGTGGCGTTTTTTCGATACCATATCGATTTTCATCGCAACATTATTTTTCAAAAATACATTCTAATAATTTCTTTTTAATAAAAAGCGTTTTATAGTTTTAACATCACTACCAAAGATACTTTCTTTAAAATTATATATTTTTTCACACGATTTTACATTATAGGCGGCTATTAAAGTTTTTGGTTTAAATTTCGTTTATATGCATGAAGATAAATAAAATTAAGGAAAATCATAACATGCAAGTAAATGTTTTATATTTATCTCCTAAAGTTAATGCGTCATGTGGGTATTACAATATTTTTTGTTAATCAAATGAATCATTCGGAATTACACTTCATCAAATTTTACTGTGCATAAAGGTAGTTAAAATTGCTTTTTAAAAAGAATTTATATTTTTTGTGGTAAAAAAATATATCCAAATGTTCGATAGAATGAAGGATTACTGTAACAGTAATTGAATAAATGGATATTTTTACAGATAAAAATACAATTGATTTTAATGTAATGAAAGAAAATAACAAACAAAATTTATTTTATTAACTTAGAGATAATTTTGTAGTTTTTTCAAACTTTCGGGAGGGGCTTCAGCCCCCTTAGCCCCCTCCCTGGCTACGTGCCTGGTTGTAACTATAGTTAAACTGTAAAATACAAGTTAAACGCTATTTTTTGGGGGGAGGGGGGGGGGAAGGGGTACAGTGTTCAGTCAGATTGCTAACAGCACTTAAAGGTTAATTTTGTTGCTAATATAGAGATAATGATATATAACCATATGAATTATGTATAAAATTGAATAAGAGATCTCTTTGGGATAATATTTTTTAATCAAAAATTTTATTCAATTTATTAAAAATTTATTAAAGCATGTTCTTTAAAACGTCGACAATTTAACTGTAGGTTTGGAGAATCCGTATTAGTGTGGAATTATGGGTTGAAAACTGTTGACTAGATTACTATAATAGTATTAACCCTTAACTGCTGTGACAAAAATTGTCGCATAACTTACTGTGAGCGGCCTGTCAGACCGCTTAATCAAACGATGAGTAAAATGTTAAATTAACTTTTAGAATATTATTTTTGTATTGAACCTTATATACAGGACTATTATAAATAAAATTCAGCTATTCAAACGTCTCTAGATATAGTAATAGGACTCCAAATGAAACAAATTTTCCCGGTATCTATAGTTAAACTAAAAATTGCAAGTTAAACTCTGAAACTTGAAAAACTCAGCGGTATGTGAGACGCTAACAGCAGTTAAGGTTTAACAAAAATATTTATTACATATAACTCTAGTTATTATAAAACTTCACATAATTAAAATATTACATTATGAATGGTTAAAACCATGCAATGTTTCTTATAATCATATTTAAGCGGGACTTTTTAAGCAAAGAGAGACACAGGGTGTTTTATATTCTGTTGAAGCTCTCCCTCAATCCTTTTTCTTTCACTTTCACAAAAAAATCAATATTTTCTATGACATAGAATGCATACATGGGAATATAAATACTGATTCAAATAATCCGTGCAATGTTTCTAATAATTCTATTTAAATGGTCATTTTTAAGCAAAACGTAGATTAGAATTTTATATTCTTTTGCCTCCTCCCCCCGCCACCACCACACCTTTCTTTTTCTTTCAGAGTCACAAAAAAATTGTACATTTTCAATAGCTTAGATTGCAATTTGTCAATTTCTAGAGCTGTAGAGTTTGTATTTTTAGAATTGGGCAATCTACATGCCATTATTCCATCTTATTTTATAGTTTTGTTTGAAAAGCGTTATTACCCATATAGGTGGGTATTAACGCCAAATAGCATTGGTCAAGAAAAAACGCCATTACATTTTATGAATACATATCTGTTAAATTATTTTATTTTATATAGATAGGCAATGAGTTGCTGCATCAGATCCTATATTTGTTTGAAAAATACAATCTAAAACTAAGCCGTGAAAATTGGTAGAACCTTAACGTGGCGTTATTACCCCAGGGTACCTTATTCAAATTATTTTTTGAGATTAAAAATCTATGTATGATAAAGCCTCCATAATGGGCACAACCGAAAAATGAAACCTCTCTTTAGCGAAAACTGTATCAATTTATAACACTAATATATTCGTACACTTGAATTTCTGAATATTTGGCACCTCCCAAACATACACACACGTAACATGAGTATGTGTGCATAAGCTATCACAAATACGATACGTGTATTTTTGTTGGTATTTTTTTTTTTTTTTTAATTTCGATGCACGAAAAAAAGTTACTTAAAGAAAGAATAATGTATGATTAAATTTCTTGTGTATAAAGTGCGTCTCAAAAGTATATGGGCTGGCGATTTTTTGAAATAACAGTTCAAAAAGTAAAGCAATAATCAGCAAAAAGTAATTAGCATATAAGATAACACAATTTTATTACAGTACAGAAATAGATTTAAATCGCAGATTACTCGTAAAAAGAAATAAATAAATAAAATTCAAAATAAGATGTCCCAAAAATATATGGAAAATGAAAAATTATCGCTTTTATTACCATCGTAACAGAAAAAAAAAAAAACATATTTTGCGTTCTGTATATGTGTGACCCAAACACTTAAAAATATAAAATTACGGCTGGTTCTACGACTTTCGAATTGTTTGGAAATTTCAGTTTGTAATTGTTGCAACGTTAAATTTTCTGCAGCTGATATATTTAAAATTTGTCGTTTTAAAAACTCAATTTTTTTTTTTTTTTTTTTTTTTTTTTTTTTTTAAGGCTCAGTTTTTGATACACTGTAAAAAATAGTCTCCAAAGGTACTAAACTTTTTCTAGGAAACTGGGATTCCTAGAACGTTTCCTGTAACGGTAACAGCAAAAATTCAAGTTTCAGAGTCGGTTACATGAAATATTTATGTTACCGTAACATGAAAAGTTCTTGGAATCCCAGTTTCCTAGAAAAAGTTTAGTAACTTTACAGATTTTTTTTTTACAGTGTACTGCTGAACAAATTAAGCATACACTGTAAAAAAAAAAAAAATCTGTAAAATTACTAAATTTTTTCTAGTAGATTTGTATTTCAAGAACTTTTCATGCAACGATAACAGCAAAATTCCATGTAACCGAGGAAGGTTACATGAGTTTTTGTTGTTACCGTTACATGAAAAGTTCTTGGAATACAAATCTACTAGGAAAATCTTAGTAATTTTACAGATTTTTTTTTCTTTACAGTGTAGCACATCTGGGGTTCATAAAATTTTATCGACAAGTGACAATACGATTTCAAAAAAAGTTTAAGATCTACCCATAAAAACATCTCAGCGACATGTTAGAGGGATTTTACGAGCAGTTTTAACCCAAAAGAAATTTGTTAGTGAAATTACGAGGACTTAAGCGTTTTCTATTTCAAGATTTAGTGTTCTCCGTCTCATATAGGCTAGTAATTTTCATAAATATCGCAGAATGCGTCGGACACCTATGCTGAAGTTGCACCATGAAAATGCACGCATTCCTTAGAATGTAAAATACATGCTTCGGACAGTTTCCTCCCACTCCGTAATATTAAACCAATCGACAAGGGAACTTTGGAATTACTCGTTTAAATTTTATTATTTCTAAACGCTTTATTTTATTTTATTTCTTTTCTTTTCTTTTCTTTTTTTTCTTTTGCATAGGATATCTGAGCTCGATCTTTAGTATGACTATTTTTTAATTTTTCAATTTTGGTTGCAGTTTTTTTTTTTTTTTTTTTAAAAAAGGTACTTTCAATTTCCAAACCGGTTCCGAAAGTGAAAGTACCCTTTTAAAAAAATCAAAACCAAAACCAAAATGTAACTAAAATCAAAAAGTAAAAAATAGCCATACTAAAGATCAAACTCAGCTATCCTATGCAAAAAAAAAAAAGAAAAGAAAGAAAGAAAAAAGAAATAATTAAATTTAAACGAGCATTTTGAAATTCACTTTCTTCATTGGTTTAACATTACGGAATGGGAGTTTTCAAGAGAGTGAACACTTTCCTTAAAACTTCAAGCAGACATCTTATCTAAAGCAGATCCTAATATTCAGCTCCCAAGCAAGTTTGTTACTCATTTTGCCAATATCGAAGAGATGTAAAGGTTAAATAACCTTTCACAGCCCTTAATCAAGGTGTTGACCACTTAACTACACAGAACCCTAACCAAGAAATATTGATTCTGTTTTTTAGGTGCGTTCGTAATTATGTAAATACGTAGCACCTATAGTTGTCGTTCAGTCCGTCCGTCCGTCTGTCTGTCCGCATATAAGGTAAGTGTACCAGTAGTGGGCCACGTACCTATAGTGGGCCACTAGTTTTCAAAGTTGAAAAACAAGTTTTCTAGTCACCCCCGTCAGATAACAAACTAACTGCTGTTTGGCTGGAACCCTTATCTGTTATCAGACAAAGGGACAACTTCAGTATTCCGATAGTCTTTGAGTTGGAAGGTTGTTTTTCTTCCAGTCTTAAAATACAAGGATTTTGTGGCTCATTCTTACTGCCTTCCTTAAGAGGTAAGTTTTCATTCAATATTTTTTTCTTTAAAAGTATATGGTATTTGATATTAAAATGTCACATTTTTAATACACTGAATAAATGAATACTTTATTCCTTATACTTAAAAGGCATAAAACTAACATATTATTAAGTTAGGGGGGTGGTCCACTTCTGGGTCATTAAATTTCAATTTGTCCCAGTAGTGGGCTACCTGGCTCACTACTGGTACACATTTCTGGGTCATTAAATTTCAGTTTGTTCCAGTAGTGGGCCAGATGGCCCACTACTGGTGCACACGTGACCCACTACTGGAACAACCAAGATATGATTTTCCTAACATGTTTGTTGTATTTTATGTATATTTTATTATATATGTTTATTATATTGCAGGATAATGGAGAAAAGAAAGGAGCAAAATTATACAGAAGAGCAACTAAAAAGTGCAATTGCGGATGTGGAGAAAAAAAAGAGTGTCTCGTCTGTTCTGTAGCTAAGCAGTATAATATTGCAAAAACAACTTTGCAAAGGAAATTGAAAGGAGGAGTCAAATTAGCTACACAAAAAGGCCCAAGTACATTGTTTACCAACGACTAGGAAGACAACATTGTTTTGTCGATTAAAAGCATGGTCAGTAAAGGATTTCCTATTACAAAAGAAATACTCATGAATAACGTAATAAAATGGGCCAAAGAGCATAAAATCACTTTCCCTCGAGAAAATAGTCTTCCTGGGCGAAAATGGTATGAGAGTTTTTTTAAAACGCCATCCTGACATTAAACTGCGTACCAGCCAAAATTAAACAACGAGCAGGAAAGAAGTGTCACAAAAGAGTATAAATGATTGGTTTCTAGAGGTTGAGACTTATTTAAAAAACAAAAAACTGGACAATGTCTTATGTAACCCCCAGAGGATTTTCAATTTTGATGAGACAGCTTTTTTTTTTAATCCGAAGTCAGGAAAAGTTCTTGTTGAAAGAGGATCAAAAAAGGTGTATATTACTGCTGGAGCTGATGAAAAACTTAATTTCACTGTTCTTTTAACAGCCAATGCAGCTGGTGAACTTGCACCACCAATGATCGTTTATAGGTAAGCATGTCTAAAATCATAAATCTATTAAATTAAACCTTGAAATTGTTAAATATGTTTTATATCCTAATTTTTTGTCTTTCCAATTTTCAGGTATGATAGGATCCCTCAACAAATTACAAAGGTTATGCCTTCTGATTGGGCTATTGGAAAGTCGGAAAGTGGACAAAAATGACTCCAGAAACATTTTATGAGTATGTGAGAAACATGTTTGAGCCATATTTAAATAAGCATAGCATAAAGAAACCTGTACTGTTATTTATGGATGGACACATCTCTCACATATCTATAAACCTAAGCACCTTCTGTATAGCTCGTGGAATTGAAATGGTAGCTTTGCTCCCAAATGCCACACACCTGATGCAACCTATGGACATTGCTGTTTTCCATACTCTTAAAAGCGCTTGGCGTCAGGAAGTAGTGAACTTCAGAATAACCATGAAGGCAAACAACTACAGAAACATGAATTTCCACCAGTTTTAAAGTCATCTTTAGATCGCTTAACTCCTGCAACAATTGTCAGTGGATTCCGTGCATGTGGACTGGTTCCATGGGTTCCAAAGAAAGTAATTGTTGACTCCAAAGTAACATCAAAGAAAGCGGTATAATCACCAATACAGGAAAGAAAAATGGCTTCTTTTTTGGATATTCTCGAAGAAAAAGTTGGAAAAGAAAAAATGAAATCTTTTTTAGAAAATAAAGGTGAATGGAAAGGCCCTGTGGAGTAAACAGATCTTTATTACTTATGGTTGGAGACGAAGGAGACTTTGAACAAGGAACCAGTTTTCCAGGTAAACTATCACAAAATAACTTTGGTATTAAGCACTTAAAATTGGTATATTTTTTTACTATTATTTATAAAAATTTTCTTTTTATTTATTAAACATTTTACTTCTTATTATAGAGTACACCAGTCATATCTATTGAGGTGGCATGCAATGCAGAATCAATTGACACTGTTGAATATGCTGATGCTGAAGTGGATATTCCAGAAGGATCAACTGGGCCAGTTGCTAAAATGTACCATCTCCCTTCAAAATTTTCTGGCCAGAAGGAGAAGATAAAACAAAGAAAAGGAGAAAGTGAGAGAAATTTCCTGCAGTTGTGACTTCTCCTCAAATCCTCCAATATTTTAAGAAGAGAGAAGATATTAAAAATGCTAAAGCTGCAGAAAAAAAGAAAAGAAAAAATGAAAAAGAAAAAAGAAAAAAGAAAAATTCAAAAGGAAGAGTTGAAGAAAATATCCAATGAAAAAAAGAGAGCCAATAAAATAGCTGTAAAAGAAAAATAAATGCAGTAAAATTTAAATCCCTCTCACATTGTTTTTTTTTCTTTTTCATTTTTAATAAATATAACATAAATATAATATAGTTTTGCAATCATTTCAGCATTTAATTACCCTTTTTATTATGAATATCTTATCACTACTGCAAATTAACAAATAGAGCAGATATAGTTTTTTAAGTTATAAAATATTACTGACTGTTCGAAAAAACTAAAGCAGGGTTCGCTTAACAGTTCTACCACTAAATTTTAAGAATATTTTCGAAGTGCTTCTCTGCAGAAAAATATCGTAAAATCTGTGAATGAAGGTGGGGATTACGAATGTTGTGGTTTAAAAATTAAATGTAAATTTTCTTAATTTTAATAGTGGTGCCAGAGTCCTTGGAAATTCCAAGGAGTGTGCGAACTTTGCTAAAGAGAAGCTGAAAATATTTTACGTAATCATCAAAACTTCCAAATGTGATTTCATTATTGTGTATATTTAAGTGTAGATATATAAAAAATGTTATAACTTCTGTACAGTACACATTAAACTCAAGAATGGAGTGGCCCACTTCTGGGGGGCCCACTACTGGGGCATCAGAAATTTACTATGCCCACTACTGGAGCATAGAGGAAGGTAACATTTTTTATTTTTCATTTTTTCTAAAGAATATATTTTAAAAATTTGAATGTTTATTCTGATACATGAAGGTAAGGACTAGGCTAAAAATATATATGTTTTTTGGAATTCACTAACATATCAATAATAATTAGACAAATGTCCTTAAGTGGCCCACTACTGGTGCATTTACCTTAACAACGCAAAAACTACCCAACCGAATCTTTTGAAATTTAAAATACATAATTATTACATAGTTTTGTCGAGCAATTTCAAATTTTATGAGAATCGGATGGATAGATCAATTACAGGGACGATCAAAAGTACTCCGTTACATTACGGTCAATGGGGGAAAATGTTGCAATTGCATTTTAATCGTTTGAAATTTAAATTACATACTTATTACATAATTTTGTCTAGTCATTTCAATTTTTTTGAAACTAGGATGCATAGATCAAATACAGGGACATTCAAAAGTACTTCGTTACATTACAGTCAATGGAAAAAAAAAGTTTCAAATGCATTTTAATAATATTACACTCATTCGAACATAATAATATTGATATGCACCATAAAGTATATATTATAATATAGATTTTGCATAATCGGTTGTGCAAAGAACTTTTGTTATTGATTTACAAGGCCACACAAAATATTCCATTACATAATGAGTATAGAGAGAACACTGTTTGTTGCGCATTTTAATTGTAATTAACTATTTACAATTTTATGAGATTGATATATGAGAGTGATATTTTAAAAACTTCATTATCGTACGAACGCACATCATTTGCTTACGCTTCACGTGCAATTTCCAATTTGTTTTTTCTGAGCAGTCATATATACCGTTTCATACTATCTAGGGAGTATTTAGAATTTCTAAATGATAGTTTTATAAATGACGCATAAATAAGTCATCGACTTACATTGAGATAATAATGATTTTGTGGTTTAAGTAGCAATATAAACATTAAGGATTAAAAAAAAAAAAGACTAAAAAAAGGGGGGGGATGAAAAGCTTTTAGCGAATGGGAAGTAAATAAAATGTTACTTTTAGTAAGAACTATTTTTGATCTATTACGTGTTGTCTGATTAACATTAGAATAAGTTTTAAAGCAAACATCCGCTCTTTGTGAACAAGTCTTGACACTATAAATTTAGAGTCAAGGCAAGAGAAAGCGACATCACATCGCTTCAGAAGTCATCAATTCTCTTGTACCCAGACACACATTAAAATAGTTAGCAATAGTAATGCGATAAATTTAAACTCAGAAGCGGAAAACACCCTTTGTGAAGCGGCCAAATCTCAATGTTAAGTCAAAAACATCAGCTTTTGCTTGTTTTCTTAAAGCTCTAATTTATCAAATTATCTGAATAACTTCCGCATTAATGGAACAGGAAGTCATTTTTTTACGTAATCAAATTCAAGTTTTAATGTATTTATATGTTATATTATGATTATGCACTGTAAAAAAAAATGCAAAGTTACTAAGATTTTTCTTGTAGACTTCTATCTCAAAAAATTTTCATGTATCGGTAACAGCAAAAACTCATGTAAACTTCCTCGGTTACATGAAATTTTGCTGTTATTACATGAAAAGTTCTTGAAATACAAATTTACTAGAAAAAATTTTAAAACTTTACAGATTTTTTTCTTTTTTTTTTTTTTAACAGTGTGTAGAGTATTTATACAGGGTGATTCAAAATAACGTGGACAAACTGATATGACAAATCAGGCATACTACAATCACAATATAAAATCACATAGGAACATAGGGCCGGAAACCACTTATTGAGCCAGAAAAACAGGGTGTTTCAATCTAACTACACCCGGTTTGAAAGTAATAATTTTGGGGAAATTAAAAATATTATAATGAAAATGTAACGATATGTACCTTATTTTGTGTGAAGTGTGAAAAACGTTACGAAAAGATCTGGAAAAACATATTGCTCAAGCAATCGATGATACCGTATAAACTGATCATCACAGTCCATAATGTGAGATGCCAAGTGCATATTGCTGGCGCGCATAATTTTATCACTTTTGTTTGGTGTTATCACATTTAAAACAAAGGTGAGAATGCCTGTTAAATGTTCTATTAAAATGTACTTCACTTTTCTGAAACTTATTACCGTCAACCCAAAATGAGTTAGGATGAAACACCCTGTATTTGTGACTCAAAAAGTGGTTTGCGGCCCTATGTTCCTATGTGATTTTTTATCCTTGTCGTATGCCTGATTTGTCATATCAGTTTGTCCACGTTATTTTGAATCACACTGTATATCCTTCCACGTATCCATTTTCAACAGTGTCCAATGGCTAATTTCTAAACAATTAGGCATATATATATATATATATATATATATAGTTCCAGGTGCAAAAATGTTCTAAATAAGCTAAAGAAATATTAAAAAAGCGATTTAAGTCAACAAATAGATTTCTTAAAAAATTACAGAAGTTAAATATAGTTTCCCAGTTTTATAAGATATTTTTAGTAAAAATATCCTGTTAAATTTTAAAAATAAATAAATAAACTTGTTGGATGTGGCAATCCTAAAACTTTCTTCTATTTCATAAAAGTTATTAGTTCAAAATTTGCTATTTACAGTGGAAAAATTAAATGGAAATCAATTCCTATCACGGGGATTTTAATGATATGAAATTCCGTACATTAGTTCTTCAGATATGACTATCACGTAAATCATGCAAAATGCAGCATTTCAGCGTCACTTGTTATGTGATTTACATCGAAACCTAACCTGCAACATGTAATTGAATCTGAATTTTAATGCAAATCCGTGCATTAGATCTTGCGAAGGAAATCGCGAAAAAATGCAGCATAGCAGCGTCACCTGTTAGGCGATTTACATCAAAATGTGGAAAATTTCAATTCATGTCAAAATCTAACTGAATCTGGAGTTTGATGAAAATCCGCGCATTACTTCTGGAGATTGAGCTATTGTGGAAATCGCAAAAAATGGCGCATAAAAGCTCCACCTGTGGAGCGATTTACGCCGAAAACTACTATGCACCAAATTATATCAGAGAGCTTCCAAAAAATTGTGTCACATGCAGACAGACTCACACACAGACATTTTGTAAAAATATGTTTTTCGAGTTCTCTGACCCCCTAAAAACGTAAAATCCGTCGCAAACCGGAATTCGAAAATTTTCACGAATCTCGATACTTTCTTCTTGTGAAGATAGAAGAAAGTAAAAAAGTAACTTTCTGCACTGTTAAAAAAAATCTGTGAAGGTACTAAACATTTTCTAGGAAACTGGGATTCCAAGAACTTCTCATGTAACGATAACAGGAAATATTCATGTAATCGATTCTGAAATTTGAATTTTTGCTGTTACCGTTACAGGAAAAGTTCTTGGAATCCCAGTTTCCTAAAAAAGGTTGTACCTTTGCAGATTTTTTTTTTTTTTTTTTTTTTTTTTTTTTTTTTTACAGTGTGCAACGATTAAAACTGACCGAATAACAGCTGGTTAAAATTGAAACAACTTTTCCCCTGCGAAATAGGGATCGTTCGCAAACTTACTCGCAATATTAATATAATTGTCAGATTTAAAAAAAAAAAAAAAAAAAAAAATGATGCTCTAGAGCAGCGGTTCCCAATCTGTGGGTCGCGACCCACTGGTGGGGCGCGGCAGTTGTTTTTGTGGGTCGCGGAGCAATTGAGGTTTGTCATCAAAATACATCTTTTATTTCATCTGTTTAAAAAAGAATGACAATTCCAACAGGAAATAAAATATAAAGGGAAATGTTTTAATTTCCTTCTAGATTAATGTATGAATAGAATATCCAAAAATATTTAAATCAGCTTCAAGGCCCTTGATGATATCATATTCAACACTTCGTGCTTATGAGAACATGCTTTTTCTACTTTATTGTTTTCTAAATACAAGTACTGAGACAAACTGCATGTTAATATATGTTCCCACATTGGCAAACACCAGTACCAAAAATCTCATTGATCATAAAATGATGTTTTCATAATAATTAAAGTATTTTTAACTATTTTTGTAGTTTGTGCATTATTTTAATCGCTATTCACTTACACACATTGAGATTACGGATTCTTGTTTTTGTTGATAATGTGCCTTCCGTGCGAAAATTTGCATTTTTCGCAGGATATGATCAGTCGAGTGTAAAGAGATCATACAAAAATAGTTACACTCATACACAACTTTATCTTCGTGTTTACATTACGTTGTACATTGTCGCGATTTTTTTTTTTTTTTTTTTTTTTTTTTTTTAACTGAAATGTGGGTTACGAAATTTTTTTTTCTCTAAAAGGTGGGTCGCGTACCAAGAAAGTTTGGAGTAAAATTAACTCTAAGATTTAACCCTTTTAGATCCATTTTTTTTTTCAAAATTTAGAAAAAATTACTTTTTTGTTAATAACATCAACATTAGATATCCAAATATATTAATTAGTGTTTAACGAATATTTGAATGTCTGAAAGAAAGATAACGAATGTTATTATTTTGCGATTCAATTAATATCTATATGATGATAATAGGTAAAGAAGAATTTTTGGAGATATTTAAAAAATACTGTATTTCAGTAGGATTTCTCTTATATTAAAACTTTCACATTTGCTTATGCTTTATTACATATGATTCTTTCAGGATAGTATCTTCTACTTAAAATTTAAAGAATGAAATAAATGTTTAAAGTATAAGAATCGCTAAAGGCGGAAAGATAATTTAGCAAGTAACAATAATTATTATTATTACTAAATGCCTAAACATAGTCATATAGTAAAAATATAATAGTAAAGTCAATATAATATAATAGTAAAGTCATATAATAAAAGCATAAACATATACTAACATTACTATACCTATATACTATACATTAATTTTCACCTTCGCGTTGAAAAGTGTTAAAAATAATCACATATAAAAAACTGTAACCTAAGTTGGAAACGAGAAAACACAAAGCAAGAGGTATTAAACTCTTAAATGATGAACAAAAAAAAGAAGAAGAAGAAAGAAAGAAAAAGAATTTTTTTTTAAATCTACCACGTGAAAAATTAAAAATGTTAAATGGGGAATTTAAAAGTTGCAACATTTAGAATTCAACAACTGCATCGAAACATTTATATATATAAAAAAACTTTAATAATAATAATAATAATAATAATAACAATAATAATAATAATAATAATAATAATAATAATAATAATTATTATTATTATTATTATTATTATTATTATTATTATTATTATTATTATTATTATTATTATTATTATTATTATTATGTAATTTAACAAATTACAATGACTATTTGGAAAATGATATTTTCCAAATGAATTTAGACATAATTAAATTCTATATTTAAATTAATAATAATAATAAAAATCATTTTTAAGATGATCATAACGAGTCGTTTATTACGTACACCGTGCTTTAAACATTAATATTCCTAGACCAATGATTAAAAACACAGTAGCTTATAGATAGACAATTTTAACTGTTTAAAGTGCATTTTTATTGGATGGAGTTAATCAGACTGACTTCGGAACGCCTCCTATTACGTGCGACATGGATTAAACATTCAATTCCTGGAACTATCTTACATTTTAAATGAAATTTCAGTTTTACAATTTTCGGAACTGAAAATTTTTAAGGGGACTCAGGGCTTGAAAACTTTAAAAAAATCGGATTTTTTGTGATACATTTTGATTAATCAATTAATTCTGAACTCGATACAAAAAACCGCATAAAAATATTTAAATTTTTAACAGAGTTATAAGCATTTATGTATCAACACCTTCACCATATAATTTCAACTTTAAATCGCGTTTTCTCAAAACTTGATTTTTGACTACTAACCGCAAGATTTAAAAAAAAAAAAAAAAAAAAAAAAAAAAAAAAAAAAACTATTTGATGGAATGGCTTAAATTTCTTTTTTGCATGCATATAACACCATTATCTACAGAATGAATTAATATATTTTAGATAGTTTAGTATTTTGAGTATTTTTAATGAAAAGAAAAATTGCATTTTTTAGGGATTTTTTAAATTTTCAAATTTGAGAATTTTTTTAATATTTTTTTTTTTTTTTGAGTGATAGTTATATCTTTAATTCATTCTATAGAGTAAAGTTTCCTGATCATTTTAAAGCAAAAATTAGGTTGTTATGTCAATTCAACGTTAAGATATCTTGCAGGTGGTGATATAACGCAATTTTTTTTTTCAGAAATTCTGTTATATAAATTTTGCTATATTTATTATTATATTACATTGAAGTACTTCATTTATAATTTTATAAGACTACAAACGTACCTTAAAAATATCAGAAAGTTTAAATTAATTACATTGAATATTTCTGTTTTTATATGGATTCGAAGCGAGAACTCTTTTTACATGTTTTTCCGTGTCAATCAAGCCCTGAGCCCCCTTAAATTTGTAAACATCGCACATTTTAAATTTTTACACCGTTGGGTAAAGAAAAAATGCACTTTTTAATGAAATTTGTTTGAAATCTCTATCAAAATTTTTGTTAAAATATTTTTTTTTTTTTTTTAGTTTTTATTACTCTTTTTGTGGCAAAAGAAGGCTACTTCATGGCAAAAGAAGTATTTTTGTTTTTGGACATTAAACTTGGACCAATCAGAAAACGCATAAAATAAAAAACAGAAGTATTCCGTTTTCGGATATTAAACTTGGATAATCAGGAATAAAATAAAATAAGTTGCAGAATTCAACCAATAAAAAGATTCAGATATACTTCAGATTTCTCAATTCTCTACCGATAACAACAACTATTTTCCAAACAGTTAAAAAAAATTAAAATATTAAAATACAAACGATAAATCGGTGAGGATTTTTCTCATAGGTTTAATATTAGCGCTCGAATTTCAGCGCGTGACTAGTGTGAAATCTTCAGGCTCCACAATAGTCATTGAAAAAGACCTGCATGATAACAAAATGTCTGCGCTTTTCAAGCATCTCGCTCAAATTTTAATACTTTTACCTGATTTTTTTTTTTTTTTTTCACATGATGATTTTTACTTTTTCGATTTTGCTTATATATTTTTTATATTATGACAATTTCAATTTCAGAACCATTTTAAACCGGTTTTGAAATTTAAACTATTTTTTTTTAATCTGAAACCAAAATTGAAAAAGTAAGAACTAGGACGGTTGTGGATTGTCCTCAGCTATTCTATGCAAAAAAATCATGTAAAAATATTAAAATTTGAGCGAGATATTTGAAAAGAACTCTCCCGTAGAGTGTATATTATCCTCCGGATCTTTTTCAGTGAATATTGTTGGGCCTTCATATAGTTTTTTACAATAAGATAAAGGATCTTTTTATTTCATTTTTATGATTAGTTTTCAATCAATAAAATGGGATTGTTTTCAAATTTCATGATGCCATAAATCTATAAGTGAGTATATTTCCGTCAGAGAATTCGAAGAACTCGGCTAAAGAAAATAGACCAATTAGTATAAATATAGAAAATCAGAAAAGATGAAGCATTCATACATGTAACAAATCGTGCAAAATATTATACACATTCGTGGTCAGTCACGTTAACGCGTTATTAAAGTCACGTTGCAGTTTTTAAATATATTTATGGAACGATGCGGAGAACAACATTAATTTGGCAAGTATTTCAATCGTGAATGTATAAAATACAAACGTGATATTTTTGCTAGATCTCAGTGACATGATTTACATGATTTCATGCTGTAGTTTTATTTTATTTATTTATTTATTTTTCTTTTCGTAAACATCAAATAGTGTGGGTGATTCTTTTTAAGTTTATTTATTTCAAGTGAAGAATATTGAAATAAATGTTTCAGACACTAGCATGGCATTTAAAATTTTATTTCCATCACGAAGTTTAGTCAGTCATTTAAAGTAGAGACCCCCAAACTGTTTGATAGAAGAAGCAATTAACATTCTGAGACGCTGGGTGTGTAAAAACTCTATATTTCATATGAACACACTAAAATTTTACTAGAATAATAATAAAAAACACGCACACACATCCCTTTGCTAGAGTTGTCGCTACAAACAAAAATATATAAATAATTATAAAATAAATAGGCGTGAATAATATATGTATAATAAACGTAAAAATGTATAATTAATATAAAATAAATAAATAAACATAAAAGTAAATAAATAAACAAAAATTGATCACTTAATAATATAAGATTGTTATCTTAACGTCCGATCTGAAGATATGAGGTTTTGTTCTTGCTAATTAAAAGCATTTTATTAATATCTTGCGTTTCGGCATTATATTCTTTGGACAAATTTGGATCCATATATTTCTTAATAAGCTGCCTGAGACAGCGCTGGTGCTCAGATCCGGCAGATCAGTCTTTTCCCTTTGACCATAGTTATAAACTCCTTCGTTAAAGTAATCCAGATCTAATAAATTCATCTGACAATGTAAATGATGTGTGTAATTTTACTATTTGCATAAATTATTTTTAATTTTTCAAATTTTAGTAGCCACTTAGTCAATTTTTCAGAATTTTTATGCCTTAATTTAAACTACTGTTTAAAAGAGACAATTAGGAAATGAAACAAGAACTGAGATTGAATCATCATCTGTTTCTTTAGGTTTGGCTCGATTCCCAAAATTAAAACAATCTCATTAATTATTCCCAAGCACTTTTATTTTAATTCTTGTGCAGGTAGGTACTTTCTCCAAGAATTGATTAAACCTCTGTTCCCATTATCCCACCCAAGTTTAATTTAAATCTATTCACAAATTGGCATCATGTTTTCAATGATTAAGGCTGCTCCAAAATCCAAACTAGATATCTTCGAGAAACTTTCAGTGGTGTCATCTTATATGGATCGTGGGGCGAGCGCTCATTCAATAAAAATACCTCTTTACCCACCCAATTTATATTTATTTATTTATTTAACCGCTGAAATAAAATTTGGTTTTACTGAAGCTCTCGCAATAATTTTGGTAGAACAAAAAAAAAAAAAAAAAAAAAAAAAGGACCGTAATTAGACTTACTGGGTCATTGAAAGCCCATTCAGTAAATAGATGTTAATCAGATTTATCAGATGTAAAATAGAAAACAGATATCAAAAACAAATTTCCTGCATATTTTGACATCAGTTTTATTGTTTGGATGAATAGATCAAGGTGACATAAAGGGCGATTTGTTCTTTTTTTTTATATTTAGCTATTTGCATCTTCAATAGTTAACAGTTTTAATGTTATATATGTAACAAATATTAATTTATTTATAAAGAAAGATTTATAGCAATACAAGTTAATAAATTATACATTAAATTATAATTAAATAACATTTTCAACTTTTCAATAAACTTTAAAGTAATTTTTTATTAAATGATTTAAAATTTGGTGATTTGATTCGATTTTTTCTGAATAATATAAGCAAAATGCCTTCATGGGCAAGCAATCAATATTATTGCAAGATATGTCCAATTTTTCTAAAAATGTAAACGCTATTGAATTTTTAGACATTTCAATGTGATTAGCTAAGATTTCCATGCAAATAATTACGAAAATATTTTTATGAATGTGTCACAAATATTCGTATTGCTGAACAAAGAAAATAATGAAACTTAAGCTGTCATGTTACCTTTAAAAGTTAAATTACTTTGAATGGTTTTATATGGATGTGAAGCATCTATGGGTCTGAAAAAAAGTTATTATAGTTCTTGTGTTTCTAATAATTTGTATGGATATAAGTGAACCTTTTTGAATGTGCATTACAAACTTTAACATTATACATACCATGAAAAAGAATTTATTGTTACAACTTTGATGACTGTTCATCAGAAACAAGATTTTAAGGCCAAAACCGAACAGCATTAATAGTCTAAGATTTCATGGTATATACCTTACGTCATCATGCACATAAGCGTGAGTTTTTGCAAACTAAAGTCAATACTTAGACGAAGATGTTCTGCGAAACTACATAATAGTGGTCCACTTCTGAACAACGGGCCAACTTTTGGGGGATATTTTTGGATACTTACTTACGTCATAAGACGCATGAACAGAAATGAAACTAAAGAGTTGAGGTTTATTAGATATTATGAAACATACTGGGTTGCTTGATTCAAAATATCAAAATGATCGTTAAAAACGTTTGCCAATCGATAAGTTTAGTTGACAATGTTGAATTCAGACACTTTTCTCCGGGAGGGACTTCTGTTGCTTCGAGGGTGGGGGCATTACAGAGTTCCGGGGGAGAAATTGCACTTTTTGACCATTGAAAACCCAAAATCTCAAATTTTCCGGGAGGGACATTCCATTGCTCTAGGAGGAAATGTCTTCCCCAGCCCACCCCCTGGATTCAATACTGGTGGTTGAAAATCAACTCAAACTTGCCTTATCGAGTAGATATTCACACTTACAATAAAAATAACTTTTGTTACTAGTTTTTACGTTCTTCTCAGCATGTAAAATGTTGATAGCAAACCTAGTTATGGACCATTTGGACAAAAGCAGCCCAACTTATTCTTACGTGTGTCATGATCTTTCATGTAAGAGAAGGTGTAACATATGTTTGATGATGTAAAATCGTAAGGTTGCAATCGTTTTTCAAGTGCATAATCGCACGTAATGTTTTTAATGGTGGTAATCATACTTTGAGAGCACTTGAGCAAAGGCAATCTAAGTTTTACATCTAATGAGTATCATAGTTTTTCATATGAGCTAAGTTATGATCATGTGCTTAATGGTTGCAAATTCTTAAGGTCGTAACCACATTTCAAATTCGTCTCAGCAAATAGAGATTTGTTTGGCGGTTGCTCTAATTTTGGACCTCTTGAAAGTAGGCAATCTAAATTATTTAAAAGCAGGTTTTAAAATCTTTTGTATGTGCTAAGTTACTCATAATAAGTTTAATGATGTTTTGTGCTATTTTAAACCGTACTTATACATTTTCAGCTCTTCTGAAGGACTAGCCTGGAACAAACAACACAGTATATTTCTTATGAGATCTTTTTGTAAGATATGAAGTGCAATGTTGAAAATCATGGATAGTAAAATTAATTTGTTGTTTTGACAAGTAGATTCTCGAGATTTCACTTATATCCATTTCATTTATTCGCTATTTATTACATTGTTTTTTAAACCTGTGAGTACAAACATAGCACCTCACAGTACTTTGTTCCCGGAGCCCTTAAGGTCCACGCACATAGCACTAACTTCTTGCGCTATCTTTGATCTTTCGTGTCGGTGCTTTGATCTAAAACTGCTTTTTCAGTGTACTGAATCCGAACTTCACGAGAGGAATCGAACGGGAAATCAGTTGACAGCTTTACGACTGAAGATTGGGTAGATAAAAGTTCCCCTTCCTTTGTCAATTTGGTAGGGTCAGTCCCTCAAAAATCATTTAAAGAGATTTTACCCTTGTTTCGTTCGGAAACAAAGATTGATTGATTGCTCTTTTAGTGTAATAAAAACTAGTGATGTTCGCTCGCAGCCTTAAACACAAGCGACGGGAGGGCATTATGTACAATTGAAAACTCCTGCTACCGGCCAAATAGGCACGGAACGGAAATTTTCTACCATTCAGCGCTCCCAATCAGGGACAATAATAAGTAGTATTCAAGAACACGGAAGATTGTAGAAAGTCCTCTTTAGCGTCATAAAGCATTGCTTGCTTCAGTCATAACCCCAAGATACAAAATACGTTCCACTTGCATCAATAGGTTGCATTTTTAAATGAAGAAAATGGTAAACTCTTAACCTGTATAATACGATTGTAACTAAAGATCTGTGGTGCAATGGTCATAAACATAGAAGGCGCATCTAATTTCTCTTTGTTTAAACTTGTAGTTTACAACCTTCGATAGATTTTACCTGTAATGGCTTAGGGCGAAATGCAGGAACTTTAAAAATAACAATAAGTTAGCAACTTTGTAATTAAAAATAAGCAGTAGTGGTGATAATCATAGAAAACACAATTTATCTTTTATTTATTTGATATTTGGACTACTAGTTTCAGAAGTTATCCTTTACGTCCATTTTATTTTTTCATCAAGTTCTGTAGATACGTAAAAATACGTTTAACCTGCATCACTTAGTGAGGAATGAAGAAGCTGCGAAAATGACAATCATATAATCACTTAGTAATTGAAGATCTGCAGTAGTTGTAATCATAGAAGACGCAATCACATTATCTTTTATTCATTTGATATTTGGACAAGTAGTTTCATGAGTTTTCCCTTACATCTTATTTATTTTTCTACCCGTCACTACACCATTACTTTTAGTAACTAAAATACGATCTTTACAAGCCTCAATTGCAATGGTAGATACGGCAAACAGCCAAGATCACACCTAACTCTCTCTATCCACAGCAACTGTGCGTATTGCTGATAAGTTGATACATCACCGGTGGTTAAATGGTTTGACTATCATATTTAAAATCTTGCAATTGATCTTGAGCAAAAAGTGCTTGTTTTTATGTTACTTGGACTCCAGATACTTCTATGGTTTATAATGAAAAGAGATAAAGAGATTACATTTTTTAACGAGTTCACACAAAAACTTAAACTATTTGTCATTTTAAATTGCTTAGTAAGAATATTAATATGTTTTATTAATATTGCATGGAATTAAAAAGTACTTATCATTGAAATTTAATTATATTAATCAATTTTGTGTTACTATCAAGCTGTACTTAGAACCCGGTTAAAACACAGGCCAATGAAACCGTGGTATTTGGGTTCCCTTATTTTATATTTTTTATTATTATTGGCGGAAGCCATTTTAAATTTAGCATTTTTTTTATTAAAATAATTTAATTACAAACTCTACAAATAATAACTTACTGGATAAATCCTAAAACAATATAAGAAAATATCAATTAATTTTTGACCTCACATAAAAATAATTGAATGAAATTTGTGAAAGTGCTTCATTTTATTAGTCCTTTTCTATATAATCACCATGCACAGTAACAAATTTCTGCAAATAGTATTTCAAAGGAAGGGAGTGTATTACAGGAAAAGTTTTAAAGGGGGACACTTTTCTAAACTTTGCCGACCTCCTCATGTGACATTTTGTTAAAAAAGGCCTGTGACCACTTTTTCATGTTATACACCTCCTGAGACCCACACCCTCATGTAACATAGTCACATGAGGGGTGTCCGCAAAACTCAGAAAAGTGCCCCACGGTGGGATACATTAGAGAGTGGGGAAGGGAAGTGCATAACATGAATAAGTGGTCATAGATCTTTCCAAGAATATGTCATGAAGGAGGGTCGGCAAAAGATAGAAAAGTGCCAGCCCTTTGGATCTATTATCGCGTCTCTTGGAATACACTTTTTCCTTTTCTTTAAATTTTAAAATACCGTTTTCAATAATATGTTACTGTACGAGATGACCATAGAAGCTGGGAATTATTTTTCAGACCTGATATGCGCTTTTACGTTTAGCTAAATTCTTGCATATGCTGTGTGAATACATTCTATATTCTATATATTATTTACACAAAATAATTTGTAAACATTACTGGACGTATGCGTGAATTGCTTAAAAGCGTTTTTAATTGAGCTATACATTTTCTATCTGAGCTATGTTTAATATAAAAAGAGATTTTTGTAGAATATAAATGTTCATATACAGGGCTGAGCGCTGAGCAAAGAATCGGATACATTGTCGTTTATGGATTATAATTTTTGAAAGTACGTTTTTAGTTGTGTTGGCCTTATTTTTTCCTGCATTAAATTATAGTTTAACATTAGAAGTATATCCAACCCTATAGATAATATACAAGACTGTTCTAATTATTTTGAGTAGATTTCTATCTATTGGTGAAAATTGAAAAAAAAGGGGGGGGGGATTTTTGACAATGTTATCCGTTTTGTAACACGACTAAAATTCAGCATGTTATGTTGTGTTTATACATAGCTACAGATAATATACAGAGATGCACAAAATAATTCACGTACCTTTCAAGTTACTGATGGTAAATATTGAAATCTGGTTCCAGTTTTTTTTTTTTTTTTTTTTTTTTTTTTTTTTTTATTATTATTATTAATGAAGTTTCTTTATGGCATTTTGGAAATATCGGAAAATGTTTAATAATCTATGCTTGACACACGATTTTTCATTTTTGTTGTTTTTGAATTTGAAACAAATATTTATTTTTTATGGTATTATCAAATTATAAAAGGAATAACATAAATAATAACTACGCCGATTCTTATTATTTTGTTCAATTCTGCTTATATTTTCATTTCATTATTCATGTGAAATGTAATATTTAACGACAATTACTCAGCATTAGTGTGAATACGTAAGTTAAACTCAGCTTTATTCCTGATGGCACTTGAAACTGAATCTCGGATTAAAGCCAGGAGCTCGAAGTCACCTGATTTTTCCTCGATCTTTGGAACTGTGTGATGTTGATAAAAAGGTAGCCAAATAGGTCACGGCAAGTTGGCGACTTTCTCTGTCTAACTCAGGTAAGGGGAACGAACGCTTTCCGTCGTTCACATTACCGCGATGATGAATGAAACAGGACTCTCCCCGTTTTGTCAAGTCGCATACGATTAGATAACAAATCTTAATTCATACTTTTGTGTGTCTTATCGCTGAAAATGCATATAATGCTATACTGGAATAGAAAAATGACGCAACCGCTTCTTAAAGCTTTAGGTTTAAATAGCATAAAAGCATATTAAAAATATACAGAGCTGCCAAATACCACACCTATTTAAATCATATAAAATATTTAGAAGCGCTATTTTTTTTTTATTATTATTTTTTTTTTTTTAGTAAAATGTATACCAAATGTATACAGTGTTGTTCATTACAATACATATGATCCCTTATTCACTAAAATTTCTGTTTCTAAAATGTTTATTTTACTTTAAAAAGGCGTAGAATTTGGCAGCCATGACTATACATACAGTGAAACTTCCATTTAACGAAATCTCCTCGTTATGCCTAAACACTTCGTTAAAAAGAAAATTTGTTCAATTGAAATCAACTTAAATTCATGAAACTTTTATGAAAATATATATATAAAATGAAAAATACACGTAAAATGGAAAGGATGGAAAATTTATTTTAATTTAGGATTTTTTTTAAATGCAATGTAGCCGTATGAGAAAATTTTAATTAGAATGATAAAAAATAATAATAAAGAGAGGTAGATAAGAACTGAAACGTAACATTACTTTTCTCTTTTTCTCCCTCAGTATTAAAGAGTTTTAACTTTAGAAAAGTTTGTAATGTTATATTGACATGTTTCTTGTAACAGAAAAAAAATGCAGCGTTAAAATTTTCGCGTATCCAAACAATTCATCTAAAACATTTTTGTTAAACTAGTATCCCCTTCTCTTTGTATCGAAGGTTCCCCTCCCCCTTCATACGCACTGTCAGCTCAGAATATCCGTGGCAGAGAATGGCGATAGGATGTTACCAAGTGTTTATTTTATTGTGAAAAAAATTGTTTAGTAACAAGATGTATACGGAGATAATTAAATGAATAAATAAATGAATAATTTCATTTTCATACAATACGCGGAAATAAATTCATACATCCGTCACAACAGCAAACTCTCCGTTTGAACGCTGTTCATGCACGAAAGTGAAAGGAACTTCGTTATACAAAATATATTTTTCGTAATATGGAGATTAATTTACAAGTTAATCTTTAACCGATAAGACAGAAATTGTAACGTAACTAGTGTGAAATGGTCTGTGATACCGCAAGATTGAAAGATGAATAAATGTCATAAAAAACCTTTAACAGCGGTCTCACAGACCACTGTTTATTTCATTTTTTATAGTTTAACTTGTAATTTTCAGTTTAACTACAAGCACTACCGATTTTTTTTTTTTTTTTTCCATTTGGAACTTTAGTACTGTCACCAGAGACTTTAATTTAATATTTTTTAAAACTTCGATACAGAAGGAACGCACCTCATTTGCTACGCTAGATTTACAATATGTTTAAAAAACAATTTCTATGCTTCCTCCATGAAAAACAAAATAATCGTTATTTAAAATTTTATCTCAAATCAAATTAAACAAAACGCAAAATTGAATAAAGAAAAAGACACCTATTAGTCTGACAACACATACTCGTGATACAATTATTCTTCTGAAAGTTTTACTAATCTGTACATATTGACAGACCAAAAGCGAGTAAATTTCAACCTATCCAATTTGCATAACAAGCTAATTACAATCGTGTGATTTTTCAAAAGTTATCGAAGATGTTTGACAGCGTAAAGATGTCGCCTACGTACGAAAAAAGAAAAAGAAGGAAAAAGAAAACTCTAGAAATTCAATATTCGTATCGCTTTGACATCACACGTGGTACACGAGCCAATATTTTATCATCTTAGATGACAGTTAATTACCTTTCGAATAATTCTTGTAACAAGATATTTTGATTACATTTGCGAGGAATACGAAGTTAATTAATCCTAAAAACGCTTTCTCCATGGTCGCGGGAAATATTTATGTTTGATTAAAGTAATAATCTGATTTTTTACCATTTTCGATTGTTAAACTGTATTTTTTAGAAAATATGGTACTTTCTTTCTGATTATTGTTTTTACTTACCCATCATACGTAGTATAGGCTAAGTCTTGCAATCGTTTTGAAAATCGAAAAAAAAAAATTGACGGATTTACACGTTTCAGATACGGAAGATTCCGAAAAACATATTTTTTTGAAAAAAAATTTTGCCTAATAATACCACTTTGTGCACCACTGAGCAATGTGTTATTATTAGTTACAGTTTATGGTGCAACTGTCCTATATATATTTAAAAAATTTTGCCGTCCGTCTGTCTGTGAGTCTGTCTGTCTGTAAACGCTCTATCTCCCGAACAAATTGAGATAGAGACTTAAAATTTTGTATGTACTTAGTATGTAAGAATGGGACGAAGCCTATTTAATATCAGTAACCTCGATTATCCGGAACTATTTCTTTCGGACTCTCGAAAAATTCATTCTGATGAAAGGTATATAAAATTTTTCGAATTTTTTCATTTTAAAGAGTGGATGTAAAAGGCAATAAAATAACACATATTTTTCATAAAGAACGAAGTCGATCGAATTATTAGTTGCCGAGATATGTGTAATCCTGTTTTCCGCATTCTTTGATTTTTCACGACCCTGTATTTCAATCAAATTTCAATTCAAAGATATATTTTAATTGGAAATGAGACACTTCATCCGACGCAGTAAATTGTTAGTTAATATGATTATTATTTTTAGAGTTATAAGGATGTTTCTTTTACGCAATCCGATATTTACTTGAGTATTTTGGCGTTTTATATAATTTGTCGAATTTGGCTCATCAGCAATTAATTAATAAAGCATGACTATGTATATTAAAACTATTTAAATTTGCGTTTAAATTTTATTTTGGAATTGCAGTGCATTTTTTAAATATTTTACACATGTTTTATTTTCATATTTTATATTATGCATATCCGTGATGGGTAAGTATTACGGTGGCCCTCAACGACTAGTTTGGTTTAATGTCGGAATTCTATCAGGCTGAGAAAATTTGTCGTTCACAAATGTGAAAAAAAAATATTAAGAAGAATGTATGGTTTTCCTTAAATTGCTGTTGCAAACAATTATATTTTTTGATTACTTTACTTTTTTAATTTAGTTCGCTAATAATGTCGTGCGATTATTATTAACATTTTTGTATACATATAAAGAGAAATTGTACTAAAAACGGTCTATAAGTCACTAAGAGGATTAAAGATTTTTAGTTATTTTTCTAGGAAGATCACATTGAAATGTTTGAGATATATGGCTAAATGGTAAAATGGTTAAATTTACCAAATCTTAGGAGTATTTAAAGGAGTTTCCTCCAAGATCAATGTACTTTTGTTGGAGAATTTTTAAATAATTAAATTCCTTAAACTATCCATTTCTTGGATAGAGGAAAAATCGCTCACCAAGTTAAACATCTCGACAAAAGATAATTTTACAGGAGGGGCAAAAATAATATTTACTTGATTTTACTGTAACCTTAAATTATAGCACTTAACTCTGAATGCAGGAATAAAAACAAGCATAAAAATATATAACCAGGGTTCTCGCTATCGCTCGCCTTTGCGCCAAATTACGACTAAATTCTTCATTTGGCGAGTAAACAAGCGATTCGATTCGCCAACTTGCTACTGCTCAATTTTTGCTCTTCATACATATGCATATATATATATATTTTAATATATTTGTAGCAGATAGTTGAAATTAGATTAATAACAATCGTTGTTGCAGTTATAAAAATTTAAATTATTTTAGAACATATTAAAAAAAAAAAAAAAAAAGAGTACATTAAAAAGTTAAAAGATTTGTGTGTGTGTGTGTGTGTGCTACAGGGCGAATTTATTTTGCGAATGCTTTTTTCATTTGGCGAATGTCTTTTATTTTTAATTAGCCAAATTACTAACGTTGGTCAAATGACAGCGAGAACACTGTATATAACGCTTAAAAATAAAGACATACGAAGAGGTTTGAAAGATTGGATAAATTTGCATAATTCATCCCTCGTCTGTGGTCACGAATAGATAAATAGGATAGTAAAGTTATTTTCCTTTACGTACACTTATGAAACTTTTTGTGTAGAAAGACACACCGATGACAGACCTATACGTGGAATAATATGTAAAATGAATTTTCGCGAATTTTTTGTGTCACTTTTCTTGAGGATAAGCGAAATATTCTTCTATCGTCTAATCAACCACACCTTCGTAATAAAAACGATGCTCACGTATTTTTTTTTAATTAAAAACTAGTCGAAAGTCACTCCTAGTAAGTGTTGAAATTGAATTGTAAAGCATACTACTTAAATGTGTAGCAAGGCAGAGTAATAAACGCAGTTTGAATAGGAAATAAACATTTAATAGAAATACGATCTAAACAAAACAACCTACATATCAGATATCAAAATATAAACTACTTAAAAAACAAAATTTAACGAATTTGCCAAATAATAAAATTAAAATAAACATTTAATGGCAGGTTGCACGTGAACACATAGTTCAACAGTAAAAACATAAGGATAGTGTGGATGCTGTATGATTTTCATTTCTTTTTTTTCTCTCTCTCTCTCTCTGTCTTTCTTTTTTCTTTTTTTTAATAGAAATTCGAGTGTAATCGTTACTGAAGGAGAAGATGCATTGTCATGGTGAAATATGTATTCTCATAACATTCACCTCTTGAGGAATATTTGGAAGACAATTAGTGATGTATCAGTTAGTTATAACTGTCGTCCGTCCCTGTACACTGTAAAACATTTGCGTAACATTACTCTATAAAACTGGTAAGCAGCTTAACTACCACCAGTGTTATGGTGTGATTTTTTTTTTCACTTATATAATGATGTAATTTAAACATATGTTATTGGTGTAACATTAAATATTAGTGTAATGTTATACTGATTATCTTGGTTAATCGTTATTCTACCATAAACTTTGTGGAAGCTTGGTTGCCACCAACTTTAAGGAGTAACGTTACACAAATGTTTTACAGTGTAGCTTAATTTTTATGATCAAACCTGTATTTCTGAAATCACTTTTTTCATTGTTCGTTGTCTTTCCACCATTGTTTGTATTTTATCATCTTCAAAGATCCGTACTTTATTTTCTTGACGTATTGGAATATCGAAAAAAACTATGTAACATCACCAGTTATGATTTTGAAAATATTACACTGGCATCCATCATTAAGTAATTTTAAGGTTTCATTACTGATTCAGACACGTTCCGCTATTTGTAGTTCCTGTTAAATTATGGATTATCCAACGACAAACAAATTTTTTCATATGCGGTTCTTTATGAATAATTTTATGTATATAGCCGCAGATCCAATGTCATGTTCTTTCTGTATCATTTGGCAGATCATTATCATGCATTAAAATGTTTCAGAAGGCCGACCAGTGTTCTCGCCATTGCTAAATTCTTCATTTGGCGAGTAAACAAGCGATTAGATTCGCCAAATCGCTAATGCTCAACTTTTGCTTTTTCTTTCTTTTCTTTTTCGTTTTTCAATTTTTTTTTTAAATATATGTATATTTTTAATATATTTGTAGAGATTAATAACAATCATTGTCGCAGTTATAAAAACTTGGGTTATTTTAGATCATTGTGAAAAAAAGGGGGGACATTAAAAGATTAAAGATATTTTTTTTAATTATTTATTTATTTATTTATTTTATTTTTTATTTTATTTTTATTTACTACACGGCGAATCTATTTGGCTAATAGTTTTTTCATTTGGCGAATGTTTTTTATTTTTAATTAGCCAAATTACTAACGTTGGTCAAATGTCAGCGAGAACACTGAGGCCGACATATTTTCTGGAACTATAGTACAACTGTCAATGATTTTGTTGAGTGTTCTTCATCCAAAAGAGAATTTTCGCCCTCTTCTAAATTCTGTATAAACTATCTGAATACAGTGGCAAGAGATGGAGCTTTATTTCTGTATGCCAATTGTAGACGTTGAATACATTCTTCTTGATTTAATCAAACTTTAAAATCTTATAAAATCATAGCTTGATAATGCTCTCGCGTCAACTTAATTTTCTCTTCTTTCAAAATTTATTCTACGATAGATAAATTTCAATTGCTGTGTAGCTCCTTACTTAATTCATGTGCAAAATTCCTTGAACTACCTAATTAAGTTAGACTACACTAATTAAGTTAATGCATAAGACATAATTGCACCTCATTAAATTTCTATAGAGGAAAGCCAGACAGCTATCATGAAAAGTTCTTCTGAAGACCTCAAGAGGTCATAAACTTTCTCTTAATGAATCTTTAGATATTATAGAAGCAGGGCCGTATCTAAAGGGGTGCTACGGGCAGCTCAGCCCCCCCCCCCCCTAAAACATTTTGAGCCTCCCCTGAAAAATATTCCAAGGACACTAACTGAATTTATGTTCCAAAAATTCAAATAAAATTCTGTTCAAAAATCTAATTTAGTTCCGAAGACCTCGAAAGTCACAGTTTTGCAAAAATACTAAATTGTAACTAAAATAAGTGTCTCAATACTTGCTCATTCTATTTTCACATATGAAGCTAACATGATGTTTAATATTGCACTCGCTATACACTCGAATTTTTCAGCATCACATTCTTTTCTTAGAATAAAATGAAGTTATTACAACAGAATAATGAGAAACATTTTAAAACGAAAATTTAAGTTCCAGCATCAGGATTCGAACTAGAATCTTCTCTTTACTATAGCGAGAGCTTTATCCCCAAGCCTTTCAATCTATTTCCATCGCATGTAAGTTTCATAACAAAATAACCCATTTGTACTTAAAACTATATAAATTGCTCAACGTTTGTCTATAGTTTACTCTTCACAGCAAAATTAACACTTCATCAATCTATTATATTAAAAGTGACTGTCCCTTTAAATTTCACATCTACTCCAGCTACTCCTCCTAAAAAAATAAAACACAAGACGATAAAATTGATGCAAGTTATCCGCATGCATGCGATGATGTCAAAAGTTTTCTTAGAGCTTTAAAATTTGAATTAGTTTTAATTAGCTCCTGATATTAATTTTACAGTACTTTTTAAAAACGATTAGGACTGTTAAATTTTATTTTTTTGACATTATTTTAAAACTTAATATAACTTTTATTTGAATGTGTAGTAAAAATAAAAATGTGTCTGATTTGTATTTTCTTAAGAAATACAAACTTAATTTTACATAATTGAGCTTCAGGAATCAGTTTATTTTAGAAAGTATAAAATCGTCTGTCCAATGGAATGTTGAAGTAAATTTCATTGATAATTTAAAAAAAAAGATAAATCCATCGTAGTTTTTTTTAAATTTAAGTTAAAGTAGAAAAACAGATCTTCAAATATTTCATGGTGATTGAAACTTTTCACAAGAATGCAAGAAACAAAATGTTTTAGCCAAAATAAGTAAATAAATAAATAAATATTTCTCAAAGAATTTATTTTAATAAAATATACTTTTTTTCTTTTCTTTTGGGAATAAATTTTCTTAAACAAAGTAATAGTTGTATAAGTGCATCCAAATGATGTCACTTTTATCAACACCAAAATTACAAGCCAAATCTTGAAAGAAAGGAAAACTTTTGGTAAATAAAGTTATAGAATACCGTATTTACGCGTGTATAAGGCGCACTTTTTTTCCAAAAAATTTGGGCAAAACTCCTAGGTGCGCTTTATACACGGAATAATCTTTTACGGTCGGACGCAGTCGAACGATATACATATGAAACAAGAAATTATTCAAAGAAGATATTAAAACTTGGAAAATGTTACTTAATTGAAATATTACAGCATATTTATTTCATTCCTTGCAGTTTTTTATACAACACAGCTAATGACATTATCTAAACGCTAATTAGCAATTCTCTTTACCGTCATTCATTCCTATTTCCCGTCATTCTCTTACAACCCGAAGTCTAAAAATGCATTTTCGTCTTGTTTTCTGGTCTGGTGTAATGTCTGTTTCGACTTTTTTTTTTTTTTTTTTTTTTTTTTTTTTTTTTTTTTCTATACTGAAATTCATTTGGTCATTCTTCATTAGCGCATCAAATTTATGGTGCGCGTTATATACGAGATTTTAAGAAATCGCTATTTTTACTTGTAAAGTAGGGGTGCGCCTTATACACGCGTGCGCCCCATACACGAGTAAATACGGTAAGTATATTTTATTGGTAAAGCTTTTTACTAAAACTGTAAATAAAATTTATTATTTGAAATATTGTGTTTAATAAAATTAATATTTTAATTCCCTTGCCTTATTTATTTACAATAAAGTTACATTCAAAAGAAACACGCCGAGCTGCTAGGTAATTAGTATTTTTAATCCTCCAGTGTCGTGGGTTTGACAAGCCGCGATATAAGTATTGTTGAAAAAAACTAGCCTAGCGTAAATAAAAGTGTTCTGTTTCATAGTCCATGAATAAAAGCTATTAAAAAGAAACTATAAATGAATGCAACAAAAATTTATGGGTTTATTATTAATAATATTTTTATTAATAATTTATTTTAATTTTGTTTTTTGAAATCAAAAACTATTTATTTTGGCTGTGACCTGAGCAATGATTGCATTTTGCTTAAACAAGCAATAATTTTATACATTTTAGTCTACATGAATATTGCATTCTAATTTAGGTAAGTTCAGAGAATTTACAAGGCAGACGTTTGTAGATGATAAATCAGAGAAATCTGGTAACTCCAATAATAAATAATGTGTCGAAATAGCGTTTATTTAAATTTTGATTATTTTAAAATTAAACAACATAGCATCGTCTGTTATTTAAAAATGTCATCAGATTCAAATAAAACATATTCTTCCAATTAATGATTTTGAATTATTGATGATATTAAGAAAATCAACTATCAAACACTTTCAACATTAATCACAGCAATAAAGCGCAAATTGATATAAATATATATATAGCATATCACACTGATGATACTGTAAGTTTTCTGGAATTTATTTGTCACAAGCGGCCTTCGCCCGCTACGCTGGTCGGTTTAGACGGACGGACGGGCAATAAATAGTTTAATAGTTTATTAATTACGGGCATTAATTAGTTTAATTGTTAGTATTAAATGGTTTAATACTATTAAAATGCATACCAAACAATGTCTCAATATATAAGTATGCAATGGAATATTTTTGTGTGGCCCTGTAAATCGATAAGAAATATTATTTGCACCACAGATTGTACAGAATGTATATTATTGTATATTATAGTATATACTTCATAGATGCATATCAACTTTATTATGTTCGAAAGAGTGTAAGACCATTAGAATGCACTTGAAACTTTTTTTCGCATTGACCGTATTGTATCGGAATCCTTCTGATTGTACCTGAAATTGAACTATGCATCCGATTATCATAAAATTTAAAATTAATCGATAAAATTATTTAATAATTATATATTTTAATTATAAAACGATTCTGTTGGGTAGTTCTTGAGTTGTTATATGCGGTCAGACGAATGGGCAACTCGGGATCCCGGGATGTTTTCCCGTCAATTCAAAACAAACGCGACGTTTCCCTGTTTCCGCTAACTATCGGAGGAGATAGCGCACGGCCAACTTTATTAGAGGCCTCGGAAGCTTTTGCTTTTTAGGCGGGTCTTAGGACGGAATTAATGACGTAATCTCCGTCTATCCAATCTCGTGAGGAAGTTGTCCTTGTAAAAGGCGTTACAAACAAGAATTGTCTTTGCCGATTGGTTAAACATGATATGATGTCATAAATTCCGTCTTAACAGCCAAGAGCTTCCAAGACCTCTAATGAAGTTGGCCATGGATAGCGTCACATACATACATACGGTCGGATTTTAATAATGTATATTTAACTTTTTGTATCCGAAATTAATGAATTCATGAAAATTGAATATTTTCGAAACTACATCAGAAGGTTTATACTATCATTCAATAAATTTTAAAGGGATTTTGCCTATTAAAATTAATTAAATTTCAATTTTTAAGGATTTTGTGCAATATTTATAATTTATTCAAAACTTTTATGAACATATATGCATACATATTTCAGTATTTTATAATAATTAGGAAATGTACACATATATAGAAATATTTCCAAACTGAAACCTCCATCCCCCCCCCCCAACTTTCATCGCTAAGAAACTTGAGAAAATAATGAAAAAGAAATCATTCTTTTAAAAATATTTTTGTTTTGTGCAACCAATAATGCTTTCAGAACAAGATAAGTTAAAGTATCAATAATTCATTCGAAATTGTATCATTATTAATCGATGTATTAAGTTAATTTTGTAACAAGTTACTTTAATGGAACTCTAAAGTATCCGCAAACTTTCTTAAGTGATTTTTTGAATATTTTGAAATTTTCTCTCGTTATTCATTTTTTATAATGACATTTACCTTAAAAATTAGAAAAAAAATATAAAAATTTTAGCAATTACCCAGAAAAAAATGTTTTTTAAGAAAAAAATAGTCAAAATTATATTAAAACTTAACATTTCTGCTAAACGTGGTTAATCAAAAGAAGAACAATATATTGACATTTTGTAAATAGAATAATAAACAAAATAGCTTTCTCTAGGATTTAGACTATACATATTTTAATCGCATCTCTATCTCAGATGATATGGCAATTAAAGTACTAAAAGATTCGCAAAATATGTCTCAAGTTTGTGATTTGAAGCCTGTTACAAAATTATAAGACCTCTCAGAATTTCACCTTTTTTTCAACAAAGAAAATATTAATTTGAATTTAAAAGTAGTTGTATGAAAAAAATTACACTTGAATGTTTATTGATCATAGGGTAGAAAAGTTTGAATATTTTTTTGTTTCATGTCGAACGATTTTACACAAATCTGCTGTATATAAGACCATAAATATAATACCACTCTCATATTATTAATAATGTAGAGAATTTCTTTTGAACTCAGAGTTTAACTGTAACCTAAACACACAGTAAAATTTAAAAAGAAGAATTTAATGCCATAAATGTGAATTGTATCTGATTATTTGAGTTTATTTGTAAAATGCCTCGCTGAAGTGAGCTGTCTGAAATCGAAGTGAGAAAGTTGTGGTTCTACAAAGGAAAAGGAAAGACTGAACGTGAAATAAGTGAGATTCTTAATCGTTCTAAATCTACGATTCATAAAGTTTTAAATAAAAAAGAATTGTATGGAACTCATAAACGATCTGTTGTAAAAAGCAGTTATCAGATCGTGATAATAGGCAAATTGTCAAACTGTCAACGAAAAAATATCAGTCGACACGTAAAATAGTAGAACTGATAACTAAAAAAGTATCACATGCAACCGTGTGATGAAGTTTGAAATCTAATACTGGTGTTATTTATCGCAAATTAAACAGTAAACAACTACTACTAAAATGTCACAAAGGAGCTAGTCTGAAGTGGACGAAGAATCTCATGTCCTGTAACTCTGCATTGAGAAATATATTGTTTTTAGGCAAAAAAAAATTCAATCTTGATGGTCCAGATGGCAATAATTACTACTGGTGTGATTTAAGGCAAAAATGCTGCGAGTTCTTCATTAGACAGATGGGAGGAGGTTCCGTCATGGTATAGGGCGCATTTTCATATGCAGAAAAATGCGATCTCCAAAGAGTTGAAGGGAAAATGAACTCAGACAGTTACCAACGAGTACTGTTACCCTTCTGACCACTTTTAGTAGGTCCAAAATGGAAGTTTTAACAAGATAATGCTCCCAGTCGTTCGCCGAAATCAACAAAAGAGTGGTTTAAAAGGGAAAAAATGATGTTTTACCTTGGCCAAGACGAAGCCCTGACCTAAATCCCTTAGAGAATTTGTGGGTACATTTGTCTCGCGAGGTGTATGAAAACAACAAACGATATCATTCAACATATGAATTAGAAATAGCCATTACGGAGAAATAGGACAATATTCCCGAATATTTCGTACAAAAATTAACTCTTTGCCAAATCGTGTATTTGAAGTTATTCAGAGAAATAGGTAGAGCAATATCTTACTAGAAATTTCAGAAAACTGCCTTTTCCACAGGTGGTCCTATAATTTTGTAACAGTTCTTTTTGACACTTTTTTGTTATATTGATATTCTATTTTTTCCGAATTAATTTCATTTATGTAAGTTGCTTCATTTTACTAAAACCTTGATGTACTAACATAGAGTTTTCTTTATTTTGATTGAACTATTTCTTTAATTACCTAAATAGCAAAATATGTTCTGGTCTTATAATTATGTAACAGACTGTATACCTGTGTATATATAAAACTATTTAATATATTATCATGATTGTAGTATATTCCCTTCAAAGTGCATTTATAAAAGAAATGCATAATTTTTTGTTTTAAAATGTTTTGCGCATAGTAAAATCCCAAAAAAACTCATTTTGAGAAAAAGCAAAAAATAACTTTTAAACACAATTCAAAAGTTGTAACAGCTGTAACTTTCAACGGCTGTAACTTTGGTTATCATTAAGGTAAAGACACAATTTAAGCAAAATTCGACAGATAATAAAGTCGATTTTAATCTTATTGCACAAATGAAAAATCCATATTTTTATTGAAAACTACTTTTCAATGAAAGGTATTCGAATACCTTAAAGTACCGTCCGGGCATAAAGAATTAAAGGATTCCTGAATATTTTCTTTTTAATATTTTTAAATATTTTATCGTGTCTGACACTTTAATATCCCTAAATGTGTAATAATAATAAGAAGAAGAAGAGTGATAATAATAATAATCAAATGATATTTAGGGCATTTACCATCGGTGCTAAAAATTTCTAAATTCAGAATGATTACTGCAGTAATTGCCTCCAGTGCTTTAAAAATATAATACCGAAAATGCTAACGTCAGTCAGGGCTTTAAGAAAATGTTATATACATGTAACATAAAGAAGCATCTAAGTTTCTTGTCAAAGCTAAGAGGTATTATAACGCATGAGAAGGCGTTAAGAATATAAGGCGGGAAAATCCCTTTGAGGTGGAGACGGATTTTTCCTGCTTACAAAAAGGCAGACTCTCCCAGATTGTTCAAGAGGATCAAGAGGTACTATTCCAGTAACACAAGGTTAAAAAGAAATAATAATAAAGAAGCGTGAAAAACATCGTGAACTTTGATGGAACTTGCCTTTTTTGCAGTGCTCTAAAAATCTGGCATAAAGCTCTCTTAATCTCTTTCTATCCAAGGGTATTTTTATATAAAAAACAGAAAAAGAGCATTTGAATGGCCAGGGAAGTTAAGAAAAAGAAACAGAGTTTAAAAACTAAATGATATATTGTTGTTCTCAAATGATTTACTCAACAAGCGCAAAACGTTTTGACGCATCTACAAATTCCTTTTTAACAGAAAGATATAATATTGGAAAAATATAAAATCTACAAAAATGCAATCAAATCATTTTATCAAAGCGAAACCGTTCAGAATTTTATGCCTTACTCTTTTTAATAGAAAAATAAGTTACAACAGCACGTTTAAACTTTCAAACAAATAAAGAAATTAAACAGTCATATAAAAACTAAACGCTAAAACTGTCTTTAATGAGTTATTTGAAGTGTACAGCTGTTTATACAAATGAACTTATATCAACAATGCCTTACATACTTAATGCTTTGTATAAATCACAAACATTAAAGAAATCAACAAAAATTGATTAAACCGTTTTCCTAAAATAAAACTTTAAAAAGTTTATGTCTTCACAAATTCTTGCAAGTAATCATCTCACTAAAGTTTTGTAATTAGAAAATTATTGAGTTTTTGAGTGTCGAATTTTTCTTATATTTTTTATATGGGTGAAAATTTTTTTAGAAACTAAGATAACTTCTTTATATCATTCCTAAAGCATGTTTACTAGGTGTAAAAATAGAAAAAGAAAAAAAAAAAGAACTGATTTTGGAAAGAATAAGTAAAAGAGTAAAATCAATATTTTATAAAACATTCTTTCATAAACATTCAGTGTTTATTTAAAACAATCGCGCTTAATTATATGAATTACATTCGTATAACTATAATTATTGAAAAAAAAAATCCGTTAAAAAAGTTGGTGTGAGCCACAATTATGGAAAATTCCATGTTTAGTAGAAAGAACAAAATAATGTATTAATAAGTAAGAAAAATCATACGTTAAGCATAGATCATGAAGCACTTTCTAACACTTCATGAAATCTTTAACAAAACATCGTTATTTAGGATAATAAGGGTATATAGCTAAATACAGCCAAATATATATTACAAAACTTTTGAACAGCTCTGTATTTGATCTGTCAGTTGATATACATACTATATAATGGAAAAAATTAGTTTAGCAAGAAAAAAGCTTAAAATTTCTTTTTCAGCAATTTGTACTAATAGATGGAAACATACTTGAAAACTTTTGTTCAGCCCTGTAGTTTACATTGTACCTTTATTATATACATCAGTAAGAAACTAAAATTTATTTTAAACTAAAACACTCTTAAAACAACTAAAATCACATTGTTATAAATTATCATTCATAGGCGTCCATGCACCCAATTTTTTACCTGACCCTGTATATAATTTTATCTATATTCTGCAAACATTTCTTTGTAAATTGAATGCAGTTCAGCGTAAAAATGCATATCTTTTTTAAAAACCACCTTTAAGTAATTTAAGCTCATATTCAGTAATGTTAGCGGGTTCTTTTGGGTAGCCCTGTATATCAACTATAGCATTTATACACACTATCTAATGTACAAAGGTTTAGTGAAACTTGAACGCACATATCATAATTAAAATGCATTAGATCCATCCATCAACCATCATCGGAAACATATACAGAACGTCAGAAAGAATATACTATTTGAAATATTTTGTGTGTCCCTGTAAATGCAATATACTTCATATTACGCAAGACAGTATCGTATAATTCATATTCGCCTCAGTGACATTTATCAATTTTATTATACATGAAATAGTTTACTATATTTAAAATATGTCGCATACAATTCCCTCCTTTACCATTATCCAATGGAATTATTTTGTGTGGCCCTGTAAATGAATAATAGCTATATTTTCACCGCATATTTTATAGAATGCATATTTTAGTGCACCTCATAAACACATACAATTTTAATATGTTTGAGAGGTTGTAACACCTTTAAAATCCTTTGAAACGATTTTTCCCCATAGGCCGTAATGTAATGGAAAACTTTTGATTCGCCCTGTAAATAAAATATTCATGGTAGAAACTTCATTTTCAATAGGGTTCGTGCTAGGATAAATGTCAATAACGTGCGAAAATTTCAGGGCAATCCGACTATATTTACAGGAGTTAGAGCGCGGACAGACGGACAGGCGGCCAGACAAACCGAATGCATAAGCACTTTTCATCTATGTTGGAAAGTGCTAATAAAAAATGTATAATTTTTACGCTATCTTTTTTAAAGATATGAGGGAAAACATAAATTAAACTATTTACTCGGGATTTCTAAATTGTTCTCTCGATGCACAATCATAATTTAAATAGTTTAAACTATTACTTGATAAAAGTGTATATAAAAAAATATAACATTCGTATTTTTATTATTATTATTAGCACTTTCCAACAAAGTTGAAAAGTGCTTATGCATTGTTAGCACTTTCCAACAATATTGAAAAATGCTTATGCATTGAGTTTGTCTCGCCGTCTGGCCGTCTGTCCGCGCTCTATCTCTCGTAAATATACTCGGATTGTCATGAAATTTTAGGCCGTTAATGACTTTTACCCGAGCACCAACCCTATTGAAAATGAAGTTTCTGCCATGATTAGTTTATTTACAGAGACAATCAAAAGTTTTCAATTACATTACGGCCTATGGGGAAAAATGGTTTCAAATCAATTTTAAAGGTGTTAACCCAGTCAGACATCTTCAAATTTATATGCATCTCGCAAGTGCACTAAAATATGTATTTTGTAAAGTATGCAGCAAAAAGAATACTTATTATTCATTTACAGGACCACACAAAAGAATTCCAATACATAATAATAAAGGGGAGAATTCTTTGCGACATATTTTAATTATGGTAAACGATTTCATATATAATCAAATTGATATACGTTGCTGAGGAATAATATGAGTTATTTCATGCATAATAGGTAGTGCATAGCATTTACAGACACACACAAAATATTTCAAAAAATATATTCTATCCGAATTAATTAATATAATGGAAGATGGCTGTTAGATAGATGAAATGCTTTTTTTAAATTATGATATATGCTTTTAAGTTCACTAGATGTATGCATATTATATGATTTATATAAATGCTAATTGTTACACAATTTAGATATACAGGGGTACACAAAAGATCTCGGAAAGGTTACTGAATATGAGCGTAATTTACTTAAACTTGTTTTTAAATATGTTATGCCTTTTTACGTTAAACTGCATTTAGTTTACTAAGAAATATTTGTAGAATATAGATAAAATGATATACAGGGTCACACAAAGAACTGGATACATGGTCGCCTTTGGATGATAGTTTCTGGAAATTTGATTTAAATACTTTAAAGAGATTTTTTTTAAAACTAAACCTTAGCAAAATACTTTCGTGCATTAAAAGTACTATGTATTTTACAGGGGTAAAATACTAAACAAAAGTATTCAAGTATGTTTCCATCTATCAGTATACATTGATGAATGGAAAACTTCAAACAGTTAGACGTTTTCTTGCTAAACTAAATTTTATCATTATATAGTCCACACATTAACATACAGATCAAATACAGGGCTTTTCAAAAGTATTGGAATACATATTTGGATATGGAAAATAATACGTTATTTCCCTAGATAACGAAGTTTTGCTAAAGATTTCAGATTGTGTTGGAAAGTGCTTCATAATCTACGCTTAACGCATGATTTTTCTTACTTGTTTATTTTCTACTTTGACTTTAAATTGTTTCATTGCTGCTGTTTCACAGCGAGTTTGTATATTTTAGTGAGCGTTGTTTTGGCAAATAATTAACTCCATTGTTGCTATAGGTCGTATACAGTTCTAACCATAAAGCATTTTTTGTGATTTATCACCTTTTTTAGGCTAACGAAAAAATTATTTTTAAAAAATTATAATTAAGTTCTAAAAATGTTAAAATGTTTCAAAATAAATGTACCTTGGCAGGTATTTTTTATTATTCTAAAACATCCGGAAGTGAGTGAAAAATCGATCACAAAATTGCATTTTTACACATATAAATCAAGTTAAGTTAAGGAAAAAAAACTATTTAAAAAAAAAGTGAAAGAGAGAGAACGATTTAAAATCAAAAAGAAAAAAAAAAACATTTTTTAGGGACTCATTGAAACATGTTATTAGAAGTTATAAAAGAAATCATGAATAAAAGATTTCTACAGTTCTAAATTTTTTTCATAGGCTAGGAAGTTGGAGATGATATGTCATAACACAATAAAACTGCCCTGACTTATTGCATGTTTGGTCTGGCATTTTAATTCAGCTATTATTGGAGGAGTTGGTAGTTCTCAATTATATAAATCTCAAATTGTGTCCAATAATATTTTTCGTTTACTACTGATAAAATTTAAAAAAAGCGTATTATAATATAATATGTTTATAAATCATATCTATAATGCTAAACCGAGATGTAATTTATAAAAATGAACAAAAATGTTTTCAAATATTACAAAACAGTTTTTCTTCTATTTTGCTTTGCTCCACAATCTACCCAAAAGAAGAAATCATACTCAAAACGTATATCACATTTTCAAGAAAATAAGCACAAAAGCATCATGTCTGGTAGAAAACCACTTTCTTCTGTAGAGTAAAATTTCATATTTTTACCGTAATTCATTACTCTTTATTCAGTTCACAAGCACAATAGATTTTTTTTTCTTTTCGCAGTCAATAATCACTCCATATATAAAACCATAAAGGCGATTCATGGTCACGCTCAAAGTACAAAAAACTTTCTATTCATACATTGTACAATAGTCTCCAAGAATGGGCGGTCTCGTCGTGCAAAAAATGAATATATAGATATAAAAAACGAAACACCGTATTAACAGAGGGGGAAAAAAACGAAAGAAAAATTGTGCTAGCCGGGGGAAATACGGAAGCTGTTCGCGCCGAACACAATCGGATCAGAGGTACCACCTCTTAGAATCATAAAGGAACGCCTGCAAATTCAGTAAAAAGTGTTGTAAAACGATAATAGAATGTTTAAAATCGTTTTTTATGTTGGTGGGAGTGATTCGACAAAATGCTTTTTCCTTTGAAAGTATCTTGAGGGAAAAGAAGAATTGATATGAAGTTTTAAATTTTAAATATTTAGTTCTGAAATTTGTATTATTCGCTGAAACAAGAAAAAAATACATATCCGTATTTTTTATTTTATTTTATTTTATTTCGAAAAGTTACTGCAGTATTCTGTTAAAAATATTGCATGCTTTTTATTTATTTATTTCAATAATTTAATACGTGATTTATCGCATTGCTAGCAAAACGTAGATCTAACAGAGTGAAAAATGTGCAAACTGGGAATCGAACCCGGAGCCCTTTCTATTTCACCTTGTGCAGCAGTTACAGACTTACCAACATAGGTGAGGGAGAGATTCTGAGCTGGGTGTCGTCCCTATAGCTTAAATGATAGAGCGCTTGGAGCGCTATTCCAAGGGTTGCGGGTTCGAATCTCGGCTTGGATATTTTTCACTCTGTTGGTTCTATACTTTGTTAGAAATGTGATAAATCACGTATCAAATATTCAATAGTTTCGAGCGTAATTTCACAGCTGAAAGTTAATTAAAATGATAAGATTTTTAAATAATTAAAATGGCATGCATGACGCTTAGATTCTAAGTTAAAGAAACGTACGTTATTAAGAAAAATACAGTGCAAACATAATTTGTATTACTTAATTTTATACATAAAAAAGTTTCCGTTAAAGCAGGAATCCAATAAGTCACAATATTGCAATCTACATTAAATTAATCCAAAACATGAAAGAATGTAATTCACTGTATTATGATATAACCCTTTTATGTAGAAACTCTTGCACTTTATACAAAAGTCAAAATCTGTCACTGCAGTACATATACGATTAATCTAATATGCAAATATCTACAATATAAAAATAATGTAGCTTTATCTAAAAACAGTATCCGTTCTGGTAAATACCATTTTTTTGGACTTGCTTTGACAAAGTTCACTCAGATTTATAAAGATCTGCAAAAATTTATTTTAATTCACCCTTTAAATTTTTGTCCATAGAACGCTGGGTATGAGAATCAGAACGCGTAATAAGCATAGGGTTCTCGCTGGCTTTTGACCAATATTAGCGATTTGGCAAATAATTAAAAACAGTCGCCAAAGGTAAAGAAATGTTAGCAAAAAAATATTCGGCGTGTAACGCTGAAAAATGCATCTTTAACCTTTTATTGCATCCTTTTCTACTGAATGTTCTGAAAAAAAAAAAAAAGCAATTTTTTGTAACTCCTTATAAAATAAAAATTTGACAATCTTTTATAGAAGCTATTACAAAGAACAACATTCTAAATGTTTCCTAACTCTAAATTCATGAATGTTTCAAACATTCTTTTAGTAGTTTAAATAAAAATTCAAAATAGCTATTGTTGATTTGCGAATATATACGCTAAAAATTCTTAGAACATTTTTAATCGATAGAAAAAATTTGACCTGCCCGAGATTTCTTTGTATAAAACTATTAAAAAATATGGTAAATGACTAATTTTAACCCCATATTGAAATAAAACTTTCCTCTATTTGGCGCTTGATGCGAGTAACTTTGTGTTTTTATCGGCTCGACGCTGGTAAACAGATAGTGATTAACTGTAATAAAAAAATGTGTATCGCATAGTTATTTCTGTGTTCGGTTGATTCTAAACTAAGCTGACGTTGAGTCAGTATCTCTATAAATAAAACAATGTAAATGATACAGTGCTATTAAACATATAAAACAACATCAAATCGTTCACTGACGAGGTTAAAAATTTCCAATGTTCTGAATCGCACACACAAAAAGGAGAAAAAATTGAGAACTTGCAATTTGGTGAGTCTAATTATTCTTTCACTCGCCAAATGGAGCGTTTTGTCGCAATTTGGCGCAATGGCGAGCGACAACGAGAACCCTGGAATAAGCATCCAATTCTTTACCGCAATTAAGGAATTGTTGCATGTTCAAACTTCAGTGATAGAACATCGTTGAACACATGCATTGAATACATAAAATCTGTGCAACTACAACTTTACCATTTTAAAGATTGACTTACGGATAATAAACAAATAAATAAGAAATATTGGAAAAAATTATTAAAGTGAAGTATTTTTTTTATTATTATTATAACTAATTTAAGCTCTAAAAAATATAAAGAAAAACCTTATACATAATAGTTAATTACAGAACGCAGTCAATTTAATGTTCCTGTAGTGTATTAGTTGTCACAAAGAGTGATACTTTCAACAGAAGTTAAAAGTTGATTTCTTTGCAATTACTATCAGGGCAGTCTTGCCAGATAGTCAAAAGTCAATCCCCCCCCCCCCCAAAAAAAAAAAAAAAAAATTGTGAAATGTTATACAAATGAGTGTTTTTATTCGAAAAAGTCCCCAACTGAATTTCTACTCAAAATAGTGAATATTCAGTTTTTAATTTTCATAAAAACAAAACCAAAAAAAAAAAAAAAAATTAACTAATTTAATCTTAATTTTTTCCTCAAATCAAGCCCCCCCCCTCCCTTTTTTTTTTAATATCCCCATTTGCAAAATAAATAAATAAATAAATAAAAATAAAAATAAACATCATAGAATATTGCATGCATATTTGAAGCTAAACGAAGAGAATGAGAGATTGCATTTTACAAGTTGTTTTATGCTTCTAAACGCAGCAATGTCATTGTAGTATACAATTGCATGTCTTGCAAAAAGCTCTACTGTCATTCCATAATGCTTAAATTAATCAGCCTTAAACGAAATATATGTGTGCAATTGTTTCTATTTCTCTTGTATAGATGTATACTAACAAAAGAGATGTGTACATACGTTGACTAGGAAACTGCCGCACTTTTATAGTAATTTGTAAATTCAGCTGGGGCCTAGTTCAATTCAGATCGTGATACACCTGTGGTACGTGTGTAAACTGTTATGTTGTAAACGACGATCATGAACACCAGAATAGCTATTTATATCTGCGATTTTTGTATTTTATTTTCATTTTCCAAATCAAATCGAGTTAGATCCAATGTTGATATCTGAGTAAGAGTAAACTTTACGGAAAAAGGGGATAAAATTCCAAGTTTTTCTATAAAATTGATAACAGTCCCCATGAACCACTTGTCCCCAAAAATTTCCGCTGGAGGTTCAAAATCCCTCAAAATGGAGACAAAATCCCCAATCTAGCAATATTGTGTCAGAGGATCGTTAAAAAACTTCAAAGTAAAATGGATTTTTTTTTTCAGTAGTTATTTATAACGGTAAACGGAAAAAAAGTGACCGGAAAAAAAGTTATCGGAAAAAAAGTGACCTAAACTACAAAAGCGGAAAAAAAGTGACACGGAAAAAGTGACAAGGAAAAAAAGTGACATGGAAAAAAAGTGACACGGAAAAAAAGTGACAAGGATTGGTTTTGGGTATTTATTATTGATTTTGGGGATTCATTGGTTAAGTATGAAAGGGGGATCGGGAGGGGGGGCTCATAATTTAGGTAAATGGGTTTTTCATGCTGAATTAACTATTTTGGTTCAATTTTTGGATATACGTTCATACTGAAAAGACGCTTGCCTGATTAGTTTTGGGAAGGGACGATTATCCCCCCCCCCCATCCGTCCTCAATTAGATGAATGGGTTTTTATGCAGAATTATCCAACTTGTGTCAAATTTGCATATAGGTTCTTTTCGATAAGGCTTATATATAGTATAAAGTGCCTGAAGAGTTAGGAGTTTAATGGTTAAGTATAGAAGGGGAACGGGGGATAACCTTTCTTAAATTAATGGCTTTTTACGGATAATTATCCGATTTGCTTCGAATTTTAGACGTGGGTTAATTATGATAAGACGTATTTCTGATTATTTATGGGATTCTTTTGCTAATTAAAAAGGGGGCGGGTGATTACTACCCCCAGCCTTAAATTGGATTTAAAAAAAATTATGCACACTTATCCGATTTATTTCAAATTTTGGATGTAGGATCTTTCTCATAAAGTAAATTCCTGAATAGTTTTAAGGGTTTAATGGCTATATATAGAGGGAGAACGGGGGATAAATCCCCTTAAGGATGTATTAAAAAAAACGCTTTTCCACCTTCAACAGCTCGAAATTTTCCGATACAATTTCAGACACATTTTCAAAAGTAGAAACATGAAACTTGCTGAGGATATTTTTGAAGAGATGTACAAGGTGCCATGTGCTGTATTTTTACGCTCAATTCATTAGAATTTGATTTATAAACAATTATCTTCTCAGTATGACCCTTTTTTTTCGTTCACAGATCTCCCGCCAGAGGAAAATCTGTTCAAAATGCCGTTTTTGATTGCTTTTTTCGCAATATTTTCTGCATTTATCAAAGAATTGACAATTACGGCACCTTGTGTACTTTCTAAATAAGACAATTTGCCAGGTTGATGCATATGAGAGTAAAAATGAAGTTAAAAATAAATCGGAAAATAGGCAGTTTGAATCGAAATACACCCTTAAATTAAATAAATGGCTTTTTGCGCAGAATTATCCGATTTGCTTCAAATTTTCGATGTATATTCATTATAAGAAGGCGTATCTCTGATTAATTATGGGGTTCTTTTGCTAATTAAATAAGGGAAAGCGGGCGATTAATCCCCCACTCTTTAAATAAGATTTTTTTTTTCTTCACAATTATCCAACGTATTTCAACTTTTGGATATATGTTTTACCTGATAAAGTGAATCCCTGAATAGTTTTAAGGGTTTAATGGCTAAATATAGAGGGATGAACGGGGGATAACCCACAAATAATCAGGAGTTCGCCTTATCATAATGAACGCACATTCAAAGTTTGAATCAAATAAGATAATTCTGCGTAAAAAGCCATTTATTAATTTAAGGGGGGTTATCCTCCGTTCCCCCACTGTATATGTCGGACGTTCCTCTCAGCCCGCACAACTTTGAAGAAAGTCCGTGGTAGTTATAGCTGCCACCACCGATATTACTAGGTGATATCGGTCACCCATTGTGAGGATTGTGTAAATGAACACTGACGCTGTCAATTAACTGAATTAACAGTTTATTTATAATATATGTACACACTAAATACGCTATTTACCATTATATACAATTACAACTCGGATATAGGTGATCCGGTTCAACATTAAATTAAATACAGTAAAGGTTGGCTGTGTACTATTCGAATTACACCTTCCACCTCACACTCAATGCACGTTAGATTAACTTTATCGGAGATCACTTTCGAATCTCCCAACACATGGATACTCGGCCTGCACTTCTCGACCCAGAGCACTAAACACCAGGATATCTGTGTCCCTTGCTCTCCAGATACGCACTGCCTCCGCTCTACAACGCAGAGCACACCCTATCAGGACCTCTGTCCTACACTACTCTCTAGGTATGAACCCAGATACGAACTGAACTAATCTGAGATAAGACTTGCTCTTCTCAAATCACGCTGTTTCCCCAATGTCAACCCCCTTTGGGGCTTATCCATTGGACACATTCCACATTCCTTTCTTGATTAGTGACATGTTGCTTGTCAGCTCATCATCCACATACCTCACTGAGGGATGAACACGCCTCTCCGCAATCTCCTCTTTCTCACTCACCACCTGTAGAGGATTACCTGTCAATTCTCCCTTTAACAAAGAAAGAATGTCACCTTGAAAATTCTAGTACACAGCCGGTATAATATAAAAGAGATTAAGATAGAGAAATAACGGAAATTCCAATCTTTAGCAGAGGTGGTCTCAGAACCTGACAGTATACTTAGCCATTAAACCCTTAAAATTATTCTGGGACTAACTTTATGAAAAAAGACATATATCCAAAATATGAAATATATCGGATAAGTGAACATAAAAACAATTTATATAATTTAAGGGGATCGGAAAATCACCCGCCTTAATTTTTAATTAGAAAAATAACCCCATATGTAATCAGGGATACGCCTTATCATAATGAATCTATAATCCAAAATTGTAGCAAATCCTATAATTCTGTGTAAAAAGTAATTTAATTTAAGGTAGGTTATATTCTATTCCCCTTCAATACTTAGATATCAAATCCTTAAAACTATTCAGGGATCGACCTTATCAGTAAGAACCTATATTTAAAATTTGAAATACATGGGGTAATTCTGCATAAAAACCTATTTATCTAGTTTAAGGGGGAGATAATTGCTCGCCCCCCACCCTTATTAATAAGCAGAAGAACCCCATAACTAATCAGAGATACGTCTTATCATAATGAATCTATGTCCAAAATTCTAAGCAAATCGGATAATTATGCGTAAAAAGTTATTAATTTAATTTAAGAAAGGTTATCCCCCGTTCTCCCTCTATATATAACCATTAAAACTCTTCATGCATTATATACTATATATAAGCCTTATCGAAAAGAACCTATATTCACAGGGCCCGACTTAGACAGTGGGGGGGCCCTGGGGCAAACATTATTAGAGTGGCCCCCTTCTATCTTAAAAATGTTTGTGAATTATACTCAAGTGACTAAAATTAAAATTCAAACCTATTGTATGTATGCATAAATTTTGTACCAAGTACTGATTTCAGTATTTATATTTCACACCTTTATACATAATAACAGATGATAAATAATTTTAACTATTAATTTTCTTATGATGTAACTATTACTTTAAGGGAACGTGGGGCAGGGAAGCAAAGGGGGTAGGAGAAAAAAGACCCCTTAAAATTGAAAAAAAAGAATTTTGGTAATATTTTGCTATTTTATAGCATTTGGCCCTCTTTTAACAATAAACTTTTCTCTCCTTGGGGGCCCCCTCAAACCGGGGGCCCGGGGCAATTGCCCCGCATGCCCCTGCCTTAGTCCGGCCCTGTATATTCAAATTTGACACACGTTGGATAATTCTGCATAAAAACCCATTCATCTAACTGAGGATGGATGGGGGGGGGGGGGTAATCGTCCCTTCCCAAAACTAATCAGGCAAGCGTCTTTTCAGTATGAACGTATATCCAAAAATTGAACCAAAACAGTTAATTCAGCATGAAAAATCCATTTACCTAAATTATGAGCCCCCCCCCATCCCCCTTTCATACTTAACCAATGAATCCCCAAAATCAATAATAATTCCCCAAAATCAATCCTTGTCACTTTTTTTCCGTGTCCCTTTTTTTCCGTGTCACTTTTTTTCCTTGTCACTTTTTTTCCGTGTCACTTTTTTTCCGCTTTTGTAATTTAGGTCACTTTTTTCCGATAACTTTTTTCCGGTCACTTTTTTTCCTAGATTCATTTATAACTTGTCGAGAAAAAAAAGAAAAAAAAAGAAAGAATCAAACAAAAGAGAGACAGACCAGCGTCACAATGAGCTGGATACGGCTAATTTAATACGTCATGTGACAGCAATAAATGGGGCATTTTGGTCATGGTTCTATTTGGTTATTAATTAATAGAGATTTTTAATAGCTCACAGAAAAATGATTTTCTACATTCTTGGAATTATATGGGCTAAGCTTCTATTAATCAACATCTCTTTAGAAACACAAAAAGACAAAACATTATTCCAATTCCTTTTTTAAGCAAAATAAAAGGTTAAATGCTTTCATTCTAATATTCATTACACGTAATTAATTACACGGAAGAATTCATTCCTGAACACTATGGCACTCTAAATTAATTACTTTTTATTCATCTATGCATTAATCGCAATAACCTTATCCTTGTTATATATCACACAATTGCCGCTCACTATACACTAAGTCACAAAAACATATATTTCCTCAGCTTAACACCTGGAGATAATGCATTCAATGGTAATTTATTATCCTAATCCTGAAAAGATGGAGCGATGGAGCGATGATAAGCAATGAAACATACAGTCGGAGATCTTAGAATTTTCAACAAAACGAATAATTAACGAATTTAACAGTTGAGAGACTCGCTTTGTTCCAAAAACAAATGAATTAATGGGTGCCTCACGATTTCGAAAAAAGACGCAGCAGATAAGAATAACGATAATTAATTACAATTCAGATAAGACGATGCTAATAATTAACAATGCACAAGATGTGTCAAAGATAAATATTAAACATTTCGAAAGAATGTTACTATATAGCTTGTTTTGACTTTACCTGGGAATTTTTGACCCAGTTCTGCTCTTTCTAAATTAATTCCCTTAATGGTCCCAAAAACTTTACAAAGGAGATATTAATCTCAATAAATGTGTTAACATTCACATAAATGATGTCACACTTTTTTTTTCAATATTATTTACCCCCCCCCCCTCCTCTCTTTGACACAACGTGTCACACTTTACTTTACCCCCCCCCCCCTTTTGTCACATGTCACGTTATATTACATAAATATATGTTTGCAATTCAAAAACAAAGCACTATGTTATAGATCCTATCTCAAACTTTAATTTTTAAATTTTAACTATGCATTTTAATGACATTTGTCAACATAACAACAAAAATTATTCTTTATCTCTCTCTCTCTTTTATTTATTTTGTATGATATGTGATTAAGGTTTACAACAAAAAAAGCATAATTAATATACAATAGTGTTAAAATATTAACATGAAAGAGCAATTGAAAACAATAGTATTGTGGGAATTTGAAATGGAATTTTTATACTTGGCTTTGAACACGAAATACTACTACGAACTACTACGAATACTACTACGAACTACACGAAATACTTTATGAACACGAAATACTACTTAAATTTTAAAATAACTTCCAAATTTAATCTGCTGATTTTCAACGGTTTTATTTTAACCAAAATGTGTTATGTCACGCATTTTCTTATCCGTTCTTTTGTCATAAACTGTCATAATTTCATCAACCCCATCCTCCCCCCCCACTCCAAGTGTGACGTCATTTGTGGACGGTCCCTTTATACGAAGTTTTAAGCCTTTAAAATGAATTCAAATCCCGAGAACAAAATATACATTTAGTAGTAAGTTAAATCAGCGAAAAGCATAAAGAGGTATAATATTTTAAATTATGATGTAAGATCTATGATCACGGTAAAATTACACTGTCACTGATCGAGTCGTTTGCCGAGAAATCGTGTTTATTTAAATGTCAGATTGGAGTGGACATATAAAAATCCCTGTCGGCTGGGCCTATAGGCGGAGGTAGATTTCGAAGAGTGCTCATTTCAAAAAAAAAAAAAAAAAAAAAAAAAAAAAAATATATATATATATATATATATATATATATATATATATATATATATATATATATATATATATATATATATATATATATATATATATATATATATATATGATTAGAGATAAACCCAGTTTAATAACTTCATTTGGCCGTTTATGAAAAATTTTTAATTTCATTTTTCTGCAAAAACTGGTTTTATCAGAATCATCTTAAGAAAAATTCAGCTCAAATGCTCATTTTGACAACATATTTTGAAATAAATTCCGAATTTATTAAAAAATCGACCAAAACAGTACATTATATAGTTCCTAAATAACAAAAAACTGTCAGTTGAATGCATTTGAGAAAAAAATTGAATTTAAAAATGAGTCATAAACTAACCGATTTGTTGTTCTTTAATCATGATTGCTTCGGAAAATTTTGTGCGAAATACTCTCTTTGACAGCATTTTTATATTCTATCTTTATCAAAAAACTGGCCAATGCGTTACAGTATATAGTTCCTAAATAAGAGGATCTGTAAATTGGATGCGTTTGAGAGCAAAAATGGATATTAAAACGAGGCAGAAAAAAACGCAATTTCTTATTTGAACACTTCCTTAAATTCTCAGTCACGATGATTTCGGAAAATTCTGTTCAAAATACCCTTTTTGGTAGTCTTTTTTGAAATATATTCCGTCTTTATCAAAAAACTGACCAACGCATCACGTTATATAGTTCCTAAATAAGAGGATCTGTAAATTGGATGCGTTTGAGAACAAAAATGGATTTAAAAACGAGTCAGAAAAAAAACGCAATTTCTTATTTGAATACTTCCTTCAATTTTCAGTCCCGATGACTTTCGGAAATTCTGTTCAAAATACCCTTTTTGGTAGCCTTTTTTGAAATATATTCTGTCTTTATCAGAAAATTGACCAGTGCGTCACTTTATACAGTTTCTAAATAACAGGATCTACCATTTGTATGCGTTTAAAATCAAAAATGAATTTGAAAATGAGTCAATGAAACAGAATATAAGCAGTTTGGATTTGAGGTTTTTTCTCCAACTCCTATTTTTGCTTAATTTCTTTTTGCTATACGAATTGGTCCTATGAAAAAGTTGTCAATATAAAAGTTGTAGATATTTTTGAGAAGATGTAAAATAAATTTAATCAGATTTCATATTGTAAAAATTGACGGAGTTATGGATTTTTCTCTTTTTTCACCGCCCTTTTTCTTTTCGTTTTTAATTTTTTTCATGGGTAAAAGTTGATCCTATCAAAAATTTGTAAATACAAAAGTTTTAGATAATTTTAAGAATATTTACAAAAAAATTTAGTTGGACTTGATATCTTGAAAATTGACGAAGTAATGAATTTTTTTTTTTCTCAAAACCCCTGTTTTTTTCGCCTCTTGAACCCACTTCTAAATTTATCAAAAATCTGTCATGCATAAAATTTTGGCCCATTTTTAAGAAGTAATATAAACTTTAAACCGATCCGATACCTACTTTAATAAAGAAGTTATGGCGTTTTTTCGGTTTTCACAAAAACACCCCCTATTCCGGCCCCCTTGGTCCGATTTTGCCCATTAACGAACTTATCCGAGATTTTATCCCCTTTGATTTTATGTACCAGTTTGGTGGAGATTGGTGAAGAAATATAGAAGTTATCGTGTCCATAAAAAAGTGAGATAGATAGATAGATAGATAAACTGGTGCGATTGCAATAGGTAGTATTTCATACGAAATCTACCTAAAAGCTTTGATCGCCTTTAGCTCACCTCTCTTCAATAAATTTTTAAAATAATCGCCATAATCATCAAAACTGGAAAATATTATTTCTAATTTTCGCAATCTTCTGATATTAATTCCAACTAAATTTCTAACTAAAAAAAATTCTAACTAAACTCTAACTAAACTTCTACTAAAACTAAAGAGGTATAATATTTTAAATTATGAGATCTATGATCATGGTAAAATTACACAGTAACTGATCGAGTCGTTTGCCGAGAAATCGTGTTTATTTAAATGTCAGATTGGAGTGGATTTGTAAAAAACTTTGATCGCCTTTAACTCACCTCTCTTCAATAAATCTTTAAAATAATTGCCATAATCATCAAAACTGGAAAATATTATTTCTAATTTTCTCAATCTTCTTAGATTAATTTTTATCTTCTCATCCTGTTGCTAAGCATCTTATCATGAACGTATTTTATTTCCCATTTATTCAAATAGTCCGTAAATTTATTAATTTACCTATAAATACTACTTTACTTTAAATGCATTTTAATAACAACAGGTAATTTTAAAAAATTATGTTACAATTGGCCGACAAACTTTAAATTTATTTGTTATTATGTAAAACATATTTATTTATCGAAATCATAGCTTCAAAAGTATTGTTAAATGACAATAAAGAAACTTCTGCCCATGAAAACGTAGAAAACATAACAAAACTATGGTAGATGAATTTGGCATTGCACAGTTAGTTTTGTCTTTTTTTCACGACCTTAAGTTTGTAGTTCAAGTCCTTTTCGTGTTTATTTTGACTTTCACACATACTTGTTATTCAAGTCTAATTGATAAATCCATACGACTATATCCATCAATGTCACTGTTTGTTTGTCAGCCAAGAACAAAATCAATGTCAATGGATATTAATAATTTACAATCAATTCTCCTTAATTATTGGAGTTAGGTCTTTTTTTTTCTTTTTTTAGTTTTTTTTTTTACTGTGGACGTAAAATTCAATAGAACTTCAGGATTTATTTCTTCTTGTTCTATATTTTTGTATTTTTTCGTGAAATACGTTTGGTATATTCGTGAGTTCAGCGTAAGACAATTATATACATACATATACAGGGTGTTTAAAAATTCGGCAGTCAAATTCTAAGGGCTGATAAAATGCATCACAAGGATGAAAAATTACCATAGATGGGGTCGCAAGACACATATTTAACCAAACATACAGAGTGTTCCGCCCTAATTCAATTTGCATTAGAGGTAATAACTTTCTGAAAACTGAAGTATACTGTAATAAATTTTTAATAGCCCATTCTCACGTGTGATTTTAATGTCGAAAAAAGTGGTAGAAATTTCCACTATGCGCGCTAGCCATATGCACTTGATATCCATATTTTGGACTGCTCTTGTCAATTCATAAACTATCATCGACTGTCTGAGCATCCTGTTTTTCCTGAAGTTTTCGTGATGAGATAACATTTTACACAAAATAAGGTACATATCATTGCATTTTTATTATAATGTTTTGATTTTCTGAAAATTATTACCATCAACGTAAGTTCAGTTAATATGAAATACCCTGTATTTGTTACTAAATTCGTAATTCTATGACAATTTTTCATCTACTTGAAGCCTTCTATCACCACTCTTATTTTGACGGTCGAACTTTGGAACATCTTTTATATTTGTGACGATTAGTTCTGTGAGTCATTAGGTTCGGGAATTCATAATTTAAAATCTATTTTAATCCTTTTTGAGCAGTTCTTAAATTCTGCGCAATAAAAATTGAAAAATGACTGATTTTATTATCTTCAAAACCCCTACAAAATCCATGTACATCCTCTACTTTTCTGAATTCTTTATTAAAGCATTAATTAATCTTACATATATATATATACATACAATTGATAACATATAATACATACAACATACATACAATTAAGAGGAAATAGTCAATAAAACTTCAATTTCTAATTTTTATGATTAACAATTGAAAACTCGGTGGAAATTACGTCATGTTTGCACAAACCACAACTTTTTTTCTAGTTTTATCAATGTACAAATATATTTTAAGTAAAGATAATGCTGTTTTCACCTTCGCAAAATTTTCACTCGTACTTTAGGCACACACTTTTATAAGCGTAATCACCATGAATTGAAAAAAAAATCTATTTAATAGTCCTGAAAAAAAAAATGGAACCAATATAGTTATAACGCATAGGGGTAAAATAAATTCATTACTCGCTATTCCTATGACATCACAATAAATACGAATTTTTATTCAGTTGTGAAGACAAAATGCACGTACAGAAGTATTTTAGCCGAAATTTAACCTGCAAATTAAAATATATGCGTTTAAAAATTCCTGTGTCTGAATATGTTTTAGTATTTCTCTTTTCTTTGTAGCAATGAAAATAAAATTTTGTTTCCCATCCATTGTTTGGAGAGTTCATACCGAAATCATTACATTCCTTTTATTATATAGAGATGTCTTATAACTGATCATTGTATTGATCAATAAATGATCAATGCTTTACACGTTGAGTGCTATGGTGATTGACACTGAGCCTCTCGTAAAGGCCGCGTGAATTACCGGTGACTGATAATGTAAAATATGATATACAACTAAAACAAATATGTTCTTTTAAGCAATTATTAAGAAAGTATAATCCCGTAATAAATAAATTTTAAGTAAATTTTAAATAAAGGTTCAGTAATTACTTATTTTTTTTAAATTATATTTTAGATTGTCGTCAGTCATCAGTGACTTAAGCGGCCTAAACGGAGCGTTCAGTGTCAGACAACAATGACTAACATGGCAATCAACGTGTTAAGGAATAAAAGTCAAGGTCAATGTTTTGGGGACACCTTATATAGCCTTTCAGAAAGGAAAGAAAAATAAAAAAAGTGGTGTTCGACAATACCGGCTATGTTCTTTCATGGATTGTATAGAATAGTGCTTCCCGAAAATTCAATTTTTAAACTTTAGCTTTAAATGTTCCGGTTGATCGCCCACTCAAAAGTCAACCCAGGTGCAATTATTGTGCTAAAATAAATATTATTTTACCGACGATATCAATATTTTAATTTCAATCATCAAAGTGACTTTTCGTTTTTCCTTCTGCACACGGCAACCACACTCATCCTAGGATATCCGCGAAAGGAAACTAGTTGGATGTGTCAATCCCGAAACTTTCTTCTATCTCATAAGTACATTTTAATATTTAAAAAAAAAAAAAAAAAATGTGGTGACCCCAAAGTTACCCACTATCGAATTTCCTCGAACATTTGACCTAGCCTAATGAGATTCTGGTATCCGAAAAGCCTAAAACGCAAAATTTAATTAATATTCTGAGAAAATGAGCTTAGTAGTGTCTCATGTTGGGTAATTCATACTAAAACCTAATAAGCATCGATTGATGTCAAGATCTAACAGAATCTGAAATTAGATGGAATTTCGTCCATTAGTTCTTGAGATATAGTTATAACAAAAAATTTGCAAAACGTAACACAGCAACACCATATCTTGGACAATTTATGCCAAAACGTAAAAAAGCGTCTAATTATGTTATGGTGTAAAAGAATCTGAAGTTTGATGAAATTCTGTGCATTAGTTCTTGAGATATAGCTAGTTTTAAAAAAAACCGTGTAAAATATAGCACAGCAGCACCATCAGTTGAAGGATTTATAACAAAACGTAATCATCGTGTAATTATGTTATATGTCATTTTGTAACAAAATCTGAAGTTTGATGAAATTCTGTGCGTTGGTTGTTGAGATATAGCTATCGGAAAAATCGTGCAAAATGCAGCATAGCTGCACCACCTGTTGCAAGGTTAATACCAAAATGTAATTTGCGTCTAATTATGTTATATATTCTAGTGTAACAGAATCTAAAATTTGATGAAGTCTTCTGCATTAGTTCTTGAGATATAGCTATCGCAAAAATCGTGCAAAATGTAGCATAGCAGCGCCACCTATAGGGCAGTTCACACCAAAACCTTATCAGCGGCTGTGTATCTCAAGGTATCGCGGAATATGAAGTTTGGTAAAATTCTGTGCATTAGTTCTTGAGATATAGCTATCATGAAAATCATAAAAAACGTGGCATAGCAGCGCCACCTGCAGCCAATTTACACCAAAACTTAATCAGCGTCTATGTATATGAAGGGGTCACAGAATCTGATGTTTGGTGAAATTCTGTGCATTAGTTCTTGAGATATAGCAATCTTGAAAATCATGAAAAACGTAGTATAGCAGCGCCACCTGCAGGCCAATTTTTACCAAAAAGCAATAGGCACTAATTCATATCAAGGTCTAACTGAATATAAAATTTTATTAAGTATCGAGCATTAGTTCTTGAGATAGAGCGCCCACAAATTTTTTGTCACATACAGACGGACAGACTCACAGACAGACATTTTCTAAAAATAGTCAAAACGTGTTCAGGACCTTCTAAAACGTATAAATCCGTCGAAAACCGGAAGTCGAAAATTTTCATGAATCCAAAACTTTTTTCATGTAAAGATAGAAGAAAGTAAAAAAAAAAAAAGCATAAATATTATAATAAGCTTATTAAAAATCTGTACAGAGCTTAAAAGAGTATAACGCATGAAAAGGTGCGACCTATATATTATTAAGGAGTGTTTTCTCGGATAATTAATGTAATTATTCAACCGTTTCTAGCTGATCAGACACTATGATTTATCTTGCGAAGACAACGTCAAAGTACTGATTACCTTTTTTTGCATGTCTCATTAGTGGGTTGATTTTTAAAGGCTTGAAAGAATCATCGACTTTTGATTGGAGAAGTAAGATTTTTAGGATGTTGTATGTTTCTTACTGTTCTTGTTTATGTACTTGGATCATATATATTTTTATTTTTTATTTTGTTCACTTATTTCTGAAATAACAGGATCAAATAAGAAGTGTTTTCTAAATTAAACTAGTTGGATGTGTCAATCCCAAAACTTTCTTCTATCTTATAAGTACATTTTAATATTTAAAAAAAAAACGTGGTGACCCCAAAGTTACCCACTATCGAATTTCCTCGAACATTTGACCTAGCCTAATGAGATTCTGGTATCCGAAAAGCCTAAAACGCAAAATTTAATTAATATTCTGAGAAAATGAGCTTAATAGTGCCTCATGTTGGGTAATTTATACTAAAACCTAATAAGCCTCTATTTATGTCAAGACCTAACAGGATCTGAAATTTGATGGAATTTCGTCCATTAGTTCTTGAGATATAGTTATAACAAAAAAAAATTGCAAAACGTAGCACAGCAACACCATATCTTGGACAATTTATGCCAAAACGTAAAAAAGCGTCTAATTATGTTATGGTGTAAAAGAATCTGAAGTTTGATGAAATTCTGTGCATTAGTTCTTGAGATATAGCTAGTTTAAAAAAAACCGTGTAAAATATAGCACAGCAGCACCATCAGTTGAAGGATTTATAACAAAACGTAATCATCGTGTAATTATGTTATATGTCATTTTGTAACAAAATCTGAAGTTTGATGAAATTCTGTGCGTTGGTTGTTGAGATACAGCTATCGGAAAAATCGTGCAAAATGCAGCATAGCTGCACCACCTGTTGCAAGGTTAATACCAAAATGTAATCAGCGTCTAATTATGTTATATATTCTAGTGTAACAGAATCTAAAATTTGATGAAGTCCTCTGCATTAGTTCTTGAGATATAGCTATCGCAAAAATCGTGCAAAATATAGCATAGCAGCGCCACCTATAGGGAAGTTCACACCAAAACCTTATCAGCGGCTATGTATCTCAAGGTATCGCGGAATCTGAAGTTTGGTGAAATTCTGTGCATTAGTTCTTGAGATATAGCTATCATGAAAAGCATGAAAAACGTGGCATAGCAATACCACCTGCTGGCCAATTTATACCAAAACTTAATTAGCGTCCATGTATATCAAGGGGTCACAGAATCTGAAGTTTGGTGAAATTCTGTGCATTAGTTCTTGAGATATAGCAATCTTGAAATCATGAAAAACGTAGTATAGCAGCGCCACCTGCAGGCCAATTTTCACCAAAAACCAATAGGCACTAATTCATATCAAGGTGTAGCTGAATATTAGATTTTATTAAATTTCGAGCATTAGTTCTTGAGATAGAGCGCCCACAAATTTTTTGTCACATACAGACAGACTCACAGACAGACAGACGGACAGACTCACAGACAGACATTTTTTAAAAATAGTCAAAACGTTTTCAGAACCTTCTAAAACGTATAAATCCGTCGAAAACCGGAAGTCGAAAATTTTCATGAATCCAATACTTTCTTCTTGTAAAGATAGAAGAAAGTAAAAAAGAAAAAAAAAAAAGAAAGTTTTTTAAGTAAAATCGATCTGAAATTTATATTTTTTAGATCAGCTATCAAAACTAAAAACTCCTGTTAGTAAGATCAATGTGGAATTCCGAGATTTTTAACTCCAGAGAGGGTTACACTTTTAGATATCGCTGTTATTTAATGCAAATTCTCGCTCGATATAATCGAAAAACTCTGTGAATTTCTGTTAACCCTTTAAGCTCTGCTGAGTGAATTTGTTCAAAATTCTCAAATGACACATTGGCAGTAGTATTTTGGAAAGAAAAAATTCGCTTTACGATATACACAAAAAACAGAAAAATTTTTTTTCAAATAAATTTGGTCGAATATTCCACTGCTATTGCTGACATTTCGGAATTAATATTAAACGGAAAGAAATTCAATCATCAGAGCTCAAACGGTTAAAAGTTATATCCCCCCCCCCCCTACGTACATCAGTGTGAAAATTTCTGACGATTCAAGTGAAATATCTTTCTAGGATCCTCCCTGAATTCGTCACTGCGCCATGCGTTGCCTTTATTAAAGTTACTAGCTGACTTCGCCCTCTAAGGGGCCCCTAATTACATCTAAATATAGGTTTTTCGGATGTATTTAAGTAATCATTTGTATTTGTCCAGAAACATATTCTGCAGATAAACAAGAAAAATAAACAGCATTGACATCAATATTAATATTTTTTTGTTAATATTTTATGAAAATTCCAAGAACGTACCTGCAAATGTTTAATTGGGAATTAATAACATCCTAAAAATGGATATTTTGGTTTAAAAAAAAAAAACACATCAATTCATTACAAAAACTATTCAAAAAAGGTCCAAAAATCAAGCAGCAAAAGAAACTTTTTAAAAAAATAATTCTTTATTGGGGTCCGGGATACATTTTAAAATAACTTATTTAATCAGTTAAAGTTTTGAATTTTTTTGTGGTGGTTAATTGTGTCATTTGTAAACAAAATAACAGGATAAAATTTCTTATTTTTTTAATTTAAAATTTAAAATTTGTTAAAAATTTTGGGTAATTCAAATTTTTATAACTCAAAATATTATTTGTACAATAAATTTATTATTATTTTTTTTACATTTTAATAGAATTATTTTTTACATTTAAACAGAAATATCTAAATTTTATTTTCGATTTAACATTTTAAAAAACATTAATATTTAAAAAAAATAAACATATTTAAAGCAAAAATTTGAAAAAAAAAATAAGTAACTTTTATTTTAAAAAAATCGTATTTTCAAATGTAAATGGTTTTTCGGATTCAGGGGAATTTAGAAATGAGTCTTACATCGGGTCGGGCTGGCGCTATATTTTTTCATTGGGGCTCAAGTTCGGATCAGGTTGACTTCTATTTTTTGCTGTGAGTCGAGTTCGGATCGGGTTGATTTTCGTCTCTTATGCATCGGATTCGGGTTGATACCATTAAAATAAAAATGCCCAACACTTATAGGTGAAATTTTCACATAAAAGAGTGGTAAAAACAAAGAAACCATTGTGGAATTTATAAAAATTGTTTCTTTACTTAAATAAATAACGTTGCATTATTTAAAAATTTCTAGAAAACAATATCGACCTTTGTTATTTCTATGCGTTAATCAGGAAAGCATTGAAGGCACTTACTCCTTATATAAACATGTCCGCCTACATTAATTTTAACACGACTTTCACAAAAATAAACTATAATTTATTTAACATTTCTTTGCGTATCTGTCTCTTAAAAAGCTATAAAAATTGTAAGTATAGCCACTTCTGCAAATGAATGACATAATCATCCGAAGGCAGTCTCTAGGTAATCGTCGATGAACCAGGAAATGATACTAAAGTAACTAACTACCCTTAATTCTGAAGGTCAATTTTGTGAATTTCAATTAGTGTAGTGCATCTTAGCATCATATCATTTAAAAGGTAATTGCTTGGAGTTAACCCCTTGGGGACGAGCGACACGTATACGTGCCGTAAAAAGGCTTAACAATCGCTGTATATCTCCACTAGTAAAATTTTACCGAAAATTTTGCTTCATTAAATTGCAGCATTCTCTCGATTTAATAACTCCCGATTTTAGAAATTTCTGTTTTCTAAAATCGGTGACAAAACATTAAAAATTTCCCAAAAGTCTCCTGTCACGAATGGATTAAGACCAGTGTTGAATTCTGACACTTTTCTCCGGGAGAGACTTCTGTATCTCCAGGGGGGACACTAGAGTTCAGGGTGGGGGGAAATTTCACCTTTTTACCATTGATAACACAAAATCTCAAAATTTCCGGGGGGACATTTGATAGCTCCGGGGGGAATGTATCCACCGCGACATCCCCTGAATTCAACACTGGTTAAGACGAGCCTACATTGTTAAAAAAATTTCTGTGACATTACAGATAATCTACGGGTAATCCATTAATTTGAGTCTTATGTAAATTTACAGAGATTAGAAAAACCGAGATTCTGTTAAACAACAGAAAAGTTGTTCGGTAAATTTAGACTCTGTAAATTAACATCGTTAAAAAATACTCAAAACTCTGTGAATTTCTTTTTAATAATAATAAGTTAATTTAATTTTTTAAATTAGTGAATCACTCAATCTTCAGTAAAAAAGAACTTCAATTTTCCGAATAAATTTGAACTGGTGTATCATTAAGATTTAACACGTTTTCTAGCCTTCCTGGGATTTGAACCCTAGACCTCTTGGCGGTAGAAGAGCACTTTATTGACTGCGCTATAGTTTCTACAGCTGTTGAGCACAAAGTATGCCCATTATGATAAAGCGAGCAAAAATCCTCTCTAATACTGAAGAGATAATTTTTTTTTCTTCCTAAATTACTTTAAGTTTAAAAAAAAAATCTTGAAACTAAATTTTCCTTATCAATATTTCTATTAAAATTGTATAACTTTAATTGTGTTATTTTAAAAGTGTATAGCTTGATTTACAAAATTTAATACAGATAAAAATACCATTAAATACCCGTAAGGCATGGTGACTTCACTGCGACGTCGTTGTGAAGTCACACTGTGACTTTGTGACCATCAATCGTCAATGTGACGTCACGTGACGTCGATGTGAAGTCACAGTGACTAAAATGTGAAGTCGTTATGGCCGTTTTAGAGCTCGTTTGTGACATCACATTGAGACCACTTTGTTAAGTCGCGGTGTGACAAATTTGTGAAAAATGTTTCATTTGTGACTACTTTGACATTAACATCATGACAAAACTGTGACAAAAACGACGTTGTGACAAAAATGTTTTTAAAAGTAAATAACATGTTTTGAAGAATTTTTGTAATTTCTAAAGATTTTGAAGAAACTCACATCTCAGTCACAATGTGACGTCATTGAGTGGTGGCATTTTGGTTACAGATGTGGTGTGACCACAGTGACTCACAATGACGTCACCAAGTGACCATGGATACTATGAGGGTAAAGACATGGAAATCGCTAAATTAGATACATTAAATCGCTAGGAATTAGAAATAAGATGAGGGAAATGTGTCTAAAATTATGACCGAGAAACTCAATCGAGTGCATTTAATCGAGAACTAGTATAAATTTCAGAGTTTCGCTTTTTTTCGTGTTTTTACAGAAATTGTTAACAGTGTATACTGGCAACGTTTAAAGGCACGCGCTAGCTATTGTTAAACGAATGAAAGCGGTATTTTCAAATTTCTTGTTTCATTTCAATGTTTTTTTGATTAAAACTTTCCACATAGTTGAAAAATGCTTGTGATTTCAGTTTGTCCGTCTTTCTATGAGTCCGCCGTCTCTTCGTACTCAAAATCCCATTTATAGTTTGCTTACTGGAACACCCCAAATATTTCTCAACAATCTAAAGAGAAAAATCCTCTGCCACGTATTTTAATGATGTTACATTTTCTTCAAACAAATTCAAATTGAAATCTGTCTTTGAAGTGCACTACAAGATGCTTAGTATAGATTATGGTGTACTGTGTATGGAATTCGTTCATTTGCAGGGACACACAAGAGAATGCGGTTTCAGTATTGCCTACAGACAATAATTGTTTGAAGTACGTTTTCAGTTCCGTAACATGTTTTTAATTATATGTACAAATAAATGTACTAAAATTACTGTCAAGTGCAAACTTATAATATAAATTTATTTAAAATGCATTAAAATACCCATTCAATCATCTATTTCAACCATAACATGGCTGCCATCAGTACGAATTCAAATTCCGTTATTATTTTTGTTTGCACTTAATCGGGAATTGTCTAGAAGAAAATTATTGTAATTTAATTGTTAATTTTGTACGTGAAATGACATTTTAGCTATAGACATTAAAATTTCCAAACAACACGGGCTTCTATCCATTATGCAGCAGATTTCTCCATACACCATGGATATAATATGATATTAATTAAAATATTTCCAATTGAGCGGAAAATCGACCAGGCTGGGAATCGACCCCAGATACTTAGCTTACAAGGCCAATGCTTTACCTGTTAAGCTACCTGGGCGATAGCCAGCTGGGATTTTTCACTCAGATAACCCTATTGGTCATAACATCTGGTCAGTCATTTAGACAGCTCAACAGAATAGACCGCAGGTAATGGACTTCCATATGACGATGGGTACGTAGATATACTATTATTTTCAACACAATCTAACTGATTGGTAAAGTAATCATACGAATTGAATAATTTCCTACTGAGCGAAAAATTACCCAGGCCGGGAGTCGAACCCGGATAGTTGGCTTACAAGGCCAATGCTTTACCTGTTAAGCTACCTGGGCGATAGCCAGCTGGGATTTTTCACTCATATAACGTTATAGGTCATAACATCTGGTTTATTCTGTTGAGCTGTCTAAATGACAGACCAGATGTTATGACCTATAAGGTTATCTGAGGGAAAAATCCCAGCTGGCTATCGCCCAGGTAGCTTAACAGGTAAAGCATTTGCCTTGTAAGCCAAGTATCTGGGTTCGATTCCCGTCCTGGTCAATTTTTTGCTCATTTGGAAATATTTTAATTCGTGTGATTACTTCACCAATCAGTTAGATTGTGCTGAAAATAATAGTATAGTATGATATTGTATATCAGATGTAAATTTTCCAAGTGGGTGAAAAAAATTCGGACCAGGATTCGAACCAGGGATGGTATTGGCTGAAGCCGCCAATGCTCTCCCAACTGAGCCATGCCGGACGAAAACTGGAGGACTAATTCACTCAACTCACCCCCTTGGAAAATTTACGTCTGATATAATAATTTACCGATTGAATAATCGTGCGATAAAATTAATCTATGATATTGTATAGTTGCAAGCTAGATCTTTATTAACAATTATTTCAACTGATTCTCGTATAATAGCTTCCTGGCAATTGTTTGAACGAAAGATGATTTTCTATTTATTAAAATCCACTTTAATAGGTTGGATTTGAGCCGATCTTGACAATGCGGCATAGACATTAATTATAAATAGAAGTTTTCTTATACGTCCATTAAAAACATTTCAAAAATATACATTAAAATATTTAATTGCTAAGAAGGACGTCAAATGCTAATAAAATACATTAAAAGATCTTAATAATTTGACACGTTTCGATTGAATTTACTCAATCATCATCAGAAAAAACAAAATATACAAATAAACACAAAGATGGAAAATGACAATAAACTGTTATAAATGAAATTTAAATTCTATTTATTTTTTATTATTATATATTATTATTATATATTTATTTTCGTTTCATTTATTTTTAAATTTAATTTGTAACAGTTTATTGTCATTTTCGATCTTTGTGTTTATTTGTATATTTTGTTTTTTCTGATGACGATTGAGTAAATTCAATTGAAACATGTCAAATTATTAAGATCTTTTAATGTATTTTATTAGCATTTGACGTCCTTCTTAGCAATTAAATATTTTAATATATATTTTTGAAATGCGGCATAGGGTTTATTTAATCTGATATCTGCTTTATGTTCATTAATTCTGTCTCGAAATTTTCTCAGCGTCATAATTTTATAAAGAAAATATTTACTATCATTTTGGAAAGGTATAATGTATATCCCTGATCTATTGATTGCTTGGACAGTATTAATTTTATTATTTGAATCTCTACTGATGACGGCGCTAATGGAATGGTTGAAAACGTTTTAGATATTTTAATGCATTTTAAATAAATTTATATTATAATTTTGCAATTGAAAGTAATTTTAGGACATTTATTTGTGCTTTATATGAATTTTAATTAGGTAACTCAAGATGAATTTTGCACTAGAATTTTAATTTTCATTTACGTATTTTTAAGTTTAACTAATTTAAGTTTAACTACGTACACAAATGATCTCGAAATAATTCCTGCTTTTGTCTTATTAAATAGCCAAGCTTTGTTATACTTTTCTTAATATGTAGAAAAATGTTTCATAACATAGCTAACGCATGATTTTTCACTTTTATATACACATATATATATATATATACACTGCTGTGCAAAATTTAAGGACGAGTCTCAAAAGGCCAATTTTCAAGGGATTTTCAAGCGATAATTTTCACACGAATATTCAAAAGGAAGTAATATAATTCGAATAATTACTCTCCCTCCATAACAGCTAGTCCATATAACATCTCATTCAGGTCACCCATGGTCACAAGAGTCACAGTCACTACGACGAAACAAAAAATAGGAAATTCCATACGTCTCTTTTATGAGCTTCAAATGACTACTATATGTGACTCCACTGACAGGTCACAGCGACTGCTGCTTTGTGTCGAGTCACCAGGTGACTTTACAATGTCGTTTTATTGATACTCTCATGTGCCTGTCATTCGGAGACTCAATTTCAAAGTCATTGTGAATGTTGCATTATGATAAATCACCAAATAATGTCACAGTATAGTCACATGATGACTTTTTGTGACAAAACTTTGTCAAATGGTGACAGAGACCCTACTGTGAAGTAACCACTGTGAAAAGTGGTGAAAAGTCACCATGTGACTTTAATGGGGCATTTTTTGGTAAATTATCATAATGCAATGTTCACAATGACTTTGAAATTGAGTCTCCAGATGAGAGATCACACGAGATTCTCAATGAAACTACATTGTAAATGTTGAAAATATATTAAAAAACGTGCCTAATAGCGCTCGCGCCGCACAAGGATTTTATTTAATATCGTTTTATCAAATTTGTTCATCATATTATATATCTATCAATAATAATAAGAAGGCAAGATAATCTTACCTTTCATTCTTCTGGTTCTTCAGAATATTCCATTCTTCATGGCTGCCATGTTTACGAATCGTCGATTTGGACTTGAGCCTTTTATAACTTATTAATTACTTTAACCATTGCTGAAATTGTAAATAGTTAATTAATACTTATTCTTAATGAACAATGGGGTCGACGCAAGTTTTGAATTGAATAATAATATTATATTCACACAAATTACATAGCTGCTTTTAGCAGCGAAAAAATAGACGTTTACATGACTTACATCCACACAGAGAACTAAACAAACACTGAAAAAATATTAAAATGTCAAAAAAGAGTCTTTCGAATGTTCTTTTTCATTTATTTTGTTTTTGGTCTATGTCACGTGACTTCACTGCAGTAGAAAAGGAATAAGCGTCCTTGAATGAAACAGTTTATTTCGTTGTTGAATTGTTCCGAAATAGGGAAAAAATAATTACTTTTCTTTTTTTTATGATATGCAAAAAATGAAATCTTTCTATTGTAAATAGATCTAACTTGATTTTATTCAGCTGAAATAGTGATTAATTTATTTCAACACCCTTCCTTAATCACTTCAGATGAATAACACTGTAGGTTCATAGATTCTCGATGTTTCATTAGTTGAGGCTTTGGCAGGGGTTTTGTAAGCGCATCGGCTATCATATCTTCAGATGGGCAATATTCTAAATTTATTATTTTGTCTTCTTTGAGTTGTTTAATGGCGTGGAATTTTATATCAATATGCTTCGTATATTTCGAAAACTTTGCATTCTCTACCATTTTTATCGCACTCTGATTATCTTCGAAAATCGTAATAGGTTCGTGTTGTTTCAAATCTAAGTCATTCAATAATTTCTCTAGCCAAATAATCTCTTGAGCTGCTGCGGCTGCTGATATAAATCCAGCTTCTGCCGAAGAATACGCTATACAGTTCTGTTTCTTCGTGTACCAATTAATAGGTGTTTTTCTTAGAAAGAAAATATTTCCTGTTGTTGACTTCCTTGTTCTGGTGTCACCTCCCCAGTCTGAGTCTGCATAAGCTACCAATACTGGTTGGTCGTCTGTGCTGATTGTTAACCTTAATTCTCTTGTGCAGTTGAGATAGTTGACCACTCGTTTTGCTGCTTTCCAGTCCATCTCACGGGGCGTTTCGCATCTTCTGCTGAGGATATTAACTGCGGCTGATATATCTGGACGTGTGTTAGTTTCTATGTATAACAAAGATCCAATGATTTTTCTAAAATTTGTGTTATTAGGCAGCAGATTTTGTTCGTCTTCTATTCTATAAAAGCCAGTTCCTACGGGTTTAGCTTCTTTTAATTTTAGTTTATTTGCCAATTCTTCAATTTTCAACTTTTGGCTTAGAGTATATCCATTTTCTGTTTTCTTTATTTCAGCACCAAGGAAATACGCTATATGACCGAGATCTTTAAGCTCGTATTCTTCTTTAAATAGTTTCACTATAATGTCAACAGTTTTTTCGTCACCAGATAGTAATATGTCGTCAACATATATAATTATGTAAGTGTAATTTTCATTTTCTTTTCTCGTGAACAAGCAGGGATCAGCTATACTTTGATTAAAATTCAGTTTTTTAAGGACTGTTCGATTTTTTTGTGCCAAGTTCTGGCTGCCTGTTTTAGGCCGTATATTGATTTTTTCAGTCTGCAGACTTTGTTTTCAGAATTCTTTTCTATGTAGCCTTCCGGCTGTTTCATATACACTTCTTCCTCGAGCTCACCATACAGAAAGGCGGTGTCAATATCTATGTGTCTAACGTTTTGTTTGTGGTATGCGGCTGCTGCTAAAAATGCGCGAACTGTTGTTTGTGAGACGACAGGGGCAAATGTCTCATCATAATTTTCACCGTATTTTTGACTATAGCCCTTTGCTACTAGGCGTGCTTTATATTTTTGAACATTTCCGTGACTATCTAGTTTCTTTTTAAATGTCCATTTCGATCCTATAATTTTTTTGTTTGGTGGAGGATCCACTAATTCCCCTGTGTTATGTTTTTTTAGCGAATTGATTTCCGCTTGTGTGGCTTTGAGCCAATTTTCTTTTTCACAGGGATTATCAATTTCCTATATGTCATTCCAACTAGTGGGTTCATTCATTTGGTTATTGTTTACATAACAGACGTATCTGTCTGGTGGTACCCCCCTGTTTGATCTTTGCGATCTTCTAAGTTCAGTGGTGGGTTGTTTGGACGAGGTTGGTTCCTCGATTGTGTTGTTTATTTCTGCTTCGATGTAATTTTTATCGTTATATGAATTTTCTGCATCTTTACTTTCTTTTAAGTTAATTTTGCTATTCTCTAGGAATTTTACGGTTCTTGCTATTACTATTTTGTTATCTTTAGTGTATACGCGGTATCCTTTTGAATTGTTATCATACCCTACGAATGTCCCTTCCTGAGTTCTATCGTCTAATTTTCCTCGATGTTGTTTGTTTACATATACGTATGCTTTGCAGCCGAATGTACGTAAATAGTGCAAATTTGGTTTGCGTTTAAACCAAAGCTCGTATGGGGGTTTTATTCGTGGATCTTGTTGGTAAGCGATTTTGTAAATGATTTGCGGTATTAATTGCTTCTCCCCAAAAGTTTTGCGGTAAATTGGCTTCGCGTAATAGACTTCTAGTCATGTCTAATAGTGATCTATTTTTCCTCTCAGCCACGCCGTTCTGGCTCGGACAATATGGCACAGATTAGTGATGGGCGATTCTGGAAATTTTGAGAATCGATTAAAATCGACATCGTATGAAACAACATCGATCATAATAAGAATCGATTTCTCAGATCTAGAATCGATACTAGAATCGATATTTCGATATTCAGATTCACACAGAGAAGATCCAAATTACTAATTCCAAAATTTAGACAATCATCAGGACCATAATTACCGCCTCCCACCCCCATCCCCATTTAGGGAGGCATAGAATTAAGCTATTGCAGATTTTAGAGTCGGATAATAAGAATTTTAAATTTTAAAATGATTGTCACTTATGGTTGTCACTTACACAAAAACTTTGACAAATTTGAGAGACATAACTCAACTAATAACAACACCGAGTAACTTGGTATTAGACCGAGGATAAAGAGTGCCAAGAGCGTGTAACTAGGATGGGGAACAAGGAGTATAAACTTTTTTTTTCTAATGCCAACCAAATGTTACACGAGATAGTTTGGAAGAACAAAAAATATGCCCCATACCCAGAGGGGGGGGGGCAGATAAACCCCACTCTTGACGGAAGGGCGACCATAGCCCAAATGTATCTTTTGTCGAAGTTTCAAAATGAGGATTTACAATAAAATAGAACGAGAATTGGACATTTTAAAAATTGCATGCATACTTTGAGCGACCTATTTAGTAAAGATTGGCGAGGAAGGGGGGAGGGCGAGGGATTAGAACGGACACATGAACATTTGAAAAAAAAAAACATAATAAACTAATAACCCAAATAACTGAGCTTCTAATTAAAAATATAATGTTTAACTTAGTGTTGAATTCATGGAGTGGCCGCGGGGAACATGTACTATTTGAAACTATAAAAAGTGCCAAGAGCATGTAACTAGGTAAAGAGAGGGGTAGTAACGGAAAAAAACGAGGAGATAAAAGCTTTATAACGATATGTTACATGAGATGGTGTTGAAGAAACAAAAAATATGCCCCCCACTTAGGGGAGCAAGGTAGATCCCAAACGGACAGAAGGGCGACCCCGCCCAAATGTATCTTTTGTTGAGGTTTCAAAATATGGATTTAAAACAAAATAGAACGAGGATTATACTTTTTTAAAATCGCAGTCATAATTTGAACGATCCTGTAAGTTAAAATTGGTGAGGAAGGGGGGGGGAGGTTAGGACGGACGAACATGGAAAAAAAAAATAGTGGCACTCCGAGAGTGCCGACAGTAGTGAAACTTTGAACAATTACATGTGTATTTTTTGAATCGTTAGGATATATAATTGAATCGTCAGGAATTACTTTTAAATGAATTAAAAAAAGGTTCTATAATATTAAAGAACATATCAATATCTATAAAAAAAAAAAATCCGCGCGATACCATATGTCCAGCTATTGTAGTTGACTCATTATAACTACTTTCTTACAATTTAAAACGCGATAAATACACCAATCAAAATTAGAGCATACTATCGATACCTTAATCTTTATCCAAATAAATCATTTTGTATTAATGCCTGTAACAATATCTGTAGATTACTTTTTGAATTATTCAAATCGGACATTCCATTCAAAACATATTAGGAATTTAAAGGTGACAATCTAAAGAAATAATAGCGCTGCTGAGCACTCGGTGGCCAATAAACTTAGGGATTACGTGTGCAATCAAAAGATTGTGGATTCGATCCCCAGTTTCGCTGATATGTTATTTTTTTATATATATATTTTATATTTTTTATATATATATATTTGATATATTATTTTTTTTTTCGAAGAAGTTTGAAAAATTAAAATTTTAACCCATTATGGATCCGTAATTTGCAGTGGTGACCATCCCTCCAAACCTAATGACGCAAATCCCCCTCCCCCCAAAAAACTTCATACTTTAACATCTCCCCCCCCCCACAAACATAATACAAATTGTAAATTATATTCTACTTATAATCTACTGCACCTTCAACAGATAGCGAAATGAGAATAGCAGAATGAGCTATTATTGCCCTTATTTAGAATTTAAAGAAAGAAAACATAGGAACATTTCTGGAATTAAATTATGAAATATTAAAAAATTAAAAATCTCCCCCCCCCCCAAAAAAAAATGTACTTTTTCTCCAATCCCCCCCCCCCAAAAAAAAAAAAACTAAATTGTATGACGCATCTTACATTACAAATCCAGCATAAGAAATTTTCTCCCATCATTTTAGGTCACATTACCAGGGGTGCCCAGAGAGGGGTTTGGTGACGCAAGATGCCATCTTGCGTCACCAAACCCCTCTCTGGGCACCCCTGGTAATGTGACCTAAAATGATGGGAGAAAATTTCTTATGCTAGATTTGTAATGTATGAAGTATAAGCTTTCAATAGACATATTGTATCAAGAAATGAGAAAAAAACCCTCTGCCCTTCCCCCCCAAAAAAAAGGTCCTATAGGGAAAACCGGGAAACTGGAATAGCAAAAAGAACGGCGAGAAATGGTTAGCTATACTAGAAATTTTCTCCCAACTGTAACTCCTATAGAAGCAAAGTTATAGCCTTTTAAAGATTGAAACGAAGTGAAGAAGTAAGCAAAATTAGGTGAGTGATCGACAGGGGGGGGAGGGGTCCACAGCTCTGGGGGTGCCATATAGCTTAAACTTTTCAAGTTAAAAATGGTAGAGAATTAAATGAGCGAAATTTTAAGGAGTATATTGGGGGAGGGCGCAAGTCCCCTCTCAACATTTTTTTTTTGTTTTTTTTTGAAGAAACAAAAAAATACGCCCTCGGCGGGACGCATATAATCCCCAAACGGGCGGAAGGGCGATCCCTTATTTATCTTTTGTCAAGGTTTTAAAATGTGGATCTAAAATAAAATAGACCAAGAATTGGACATTTTAAAAACTGTATGCATATTTCGAACCGCCCTGTAAGTTAAAACTGATGCAGAAGGGGGAGGGGGATTAGAAGAGACGAGAGTGAAAAATAAAACATAATAAGCTAATACTTCAAATTACTGGACTTCTAAACAAAAATATAACGATTTAACCTAGTATCGAATTAATGGGGTGGACTGCAGGGGATACTTCCCCCCCCCAAGAAGTTATGAGATTTTATACTTTTTAATGCACAAATTGCGATTCCCCCTCTCTTACAGAGCTGTAAAACATGATGTCTTCCTCCGGAGTCGCAGAAAAAAATACTTGCATTCAATACTGATTTAGCCCAGAAAAAAAGAAAAAAAAATCCATTCTTATACGTAATTTTACACCAGTACTACCATTAAAACAATAAAATTGGTAAATTTTAGTAGATCAAAATGAAATCGATTCCAAAGATCGAGATCGAATCTAAAGATCGAAATCGAATCTAAAGATCGACATCGAATCTAAAGATCGAAATCGAATCTAAAGACCGATCTTACGGGCAGAATCGATTTTACATTTTTACTTTCTTTTGTAACTTTACAAAAAGAGAGTATGAGATTCGTGAAAAATTTCGATTTCCCGTTTTTGATGGATTTATATATTTTAGAAGGTCTTTAATATAACTTCATGGTTTTTAAGAAATATCTGTCTGTGTGTGTGTCTGTCACTCTGTGAGTCTGTATATGACAAAAATTTCTGACCGTTCTATCTCAAGAACAAATGTACGGAATTCCACAAAACTTTAGATTTAATTTAACCTTAATATAAACTGAATCTAATTAATTTTTGGTGTATATAGCCTAACAGGTGGCGCTTTTATGCTGCATTTTTTGCGATTTGCACAACAGTTATATCTGAATAACGAATGCACGGATTTTCATCAAATTTCAGATCCAGTTAGCCCTTGACATGAATTGATGTTTTTTGCATTTTGATGTATATCGCTTCTCAGATGGCGCTGCTATGCTGAATTTTTCACAATTTCCACTCAGAGCCATGTGAAAGGGGGGAGGCGAAAGGAGGCGGTCGTCCCGAGCACTGAAATTTAGGTGGCGCCAAATTTTTACTACTAACATGACTTATAGCCTATCACAAGAAAAAGTTAATAGGGGGGGGGGCTAAATTGGAACTTTGAACCGGGCGCAGTTCTCTTTTCGCATGCCCCTGTTTCCATTTTAGCTTTATCTCAAGAACTAATGCACGGACTTTCATAAAAATTTAGATTCAATTAGTCCTTGATATTATTTGATGCTAATTACATTTTGGTGGAAATCGCTTAAGAAATGGCGCTGCTATACTGTATTATTAATGATTGACGCAATAGCGCTATCTCAAGAACGAATTTTCATCAAAATTCAGATTCAGCAAATCCCTGACATAGATTAGTGTTGTTTAGTTCTTGGAGTAAATTGCCCTACAGGTGGCGCTGATATGCTGCATTTTTTATGATTTCGCAATAGCTGTATCTCGCGCTTTCATGGATTTTCATCAAAATTCAGATTCAGCTGGTACCTGATAAAAATTGATTCTGATCAATTTTTGGTATACATCACTCAACAAAAAATGCTATTTTGCAGGGAGGGGGGGGGGGTTCTGAGGTTTCCTTAATTCCTCTATCTTAGAAACTAATACACTGAAATTTTTGGAATTGGCACATCCGACTATTTTATCTTCAACTTTTCAAGGAAAATGAAAATTATATTACCTTCAGAGAAATCAATTAAAAATTTTAAGGTATCGATTAAATCGAGTTGGCCGTAGTATCGATTAAATCGATTTAAAAAATCGAAATCGCCCATCACTAGCACAGATAGTTGGTGTTTTATATCTCTTTTTCTTAGATAGTCATTTGTTTCTCTACTCATGTATTCTCAGCCATTATCGGATCTTATTGCTTTCGGATATGAACCGAATTGGTTTCGTACCATGGCTATATAGTCGATTAATTTATCATGCACTTCGTCTTTATGACTTAATAAGTATATTACTGTAAACCTAAAGTAATCGTCTATGAAGGTTACAAACATTGTTTTTCCGCCAATTGTGGGGGATCCTATGGATGTGCATACGTCTGTGTGCACTAGATCGAGTACTCTGCCTGTTTTGTTTTTATATGTTGTTTTTGGATAAGATGTATCGCTTATTTTTGTTTGTATGCATGTTTCGCATATTGTTTCATGACTACAATTATTTAGTTCTATTCCATAGGTTAAATTTTCTTTAATCATTTCCTTTATGGAATTGTAGTTTCTGTGACCTAGGCGTTTGTACCACAATTCTATGCAATTTTTACTTTTGCATTCATGCGCAATATTTACTGTGTTAGATTCTATATTCTCTAACAATTCAACCTCATATAGATTGTTTTTCATTTTTGCTTCCAAGTATATTTTCCCATTTCGGGATAGCGTGCATTTATCTTTATCAAAAACTAGTTTATAACCGTTCTTTGTTGCCTTACTTACTGAAATTAAATTTGATTCTAAATCAGGCACGTATAATACTTCCTTTAATGTAATTTTGTTTACACCTCCGTCGGATGTTTTTGTCATAAATGTGGTTTCTCCCACACCATGCGAATTTAACGATTTTCCGTTTGCAATAATAACAGTAGTTTTTTCGGTGTCGTTCAATTTAGTAAACAAGTCTTTGTCGTTTAAAATATGTGTAGAAGAACCAGAATCAATAATCCACGTTTGTTTTCCAGTTTTGTCAATTAGAAAGGCTGCGTCGCTGCTTCCATCTGTTTTTAGTTGTGTTTTGTAATTTGGCTTATATTCTTGTTTACTATCATTAAATTCATTTTGGTTATACGATTGTAGATAACAGAGAGACGTTGTATTATTTTTGTTTTTGTATGTTTGTTGTTTTTGTGTATTTGGGTGAGTTTGTCTATTTTTCAGATGCCAACATTCCCTGTAAGTATGACTTTTCAATTTACAGTACGTACAATATTTTTCCCTTTTGTTATTATCATTTGGGAACCTTTTTTGTGTTTAAAACGCTTTGGCAGAATTGTCGCCCTGATCCGCGTTTTCAACCCTTCTGTTATATTCATCAGTTAGTTTATTTATAATAAATTCTGGTGTTAAATCAATTTCATCGCGGGCCTCAAGTGCTACAATCAATGTATTATAGCTTGGGGGTAATGAGCACAGCAATAATGCTGAAAGGTGCGAATCGTTAATAGTTTCCCCAATCGCTAATAGTTTATCTTTTAATTCTAAAATATACGTTATGTGTTTAATTAAGTTACCATTTTCTGGCAGCCTTGCCCCATATAATTTTCTTAATAAATGCAATTTACTAGACAAATTCCCCCTTTCATGTATGGCTTTGAGCGCGTCCCAGGTTTGTCGGGCAGTATTTAGCCCTTTTACATGCACTATCTGGGAGTCTTCAGTTGCAAGGTTTATAATTGCTCTGGCTTTATTATCCTTCTTTTGCCAATCTGTGGTAATCGGATTTGGTGTTGTATCCGTTATTACCTCGAAAATTTCTTCTCTTATTAATAACATTTCTATCTTGAATTTCCATGTTGAGTAATTGTTTTGATTTAATTTTTCTATTAACTGAAATTCTTTCGATGCGGCCATAACGAATCTTACTTATCAACTTATAAATATTTAATCTCGTAATTCGATGAGAAATTGTTTTTATTTTTCTTTATATTATATAAGAGATTTTCTCTATTTATTTTTATTCATTCAAATATAACGAATATATCACTTGTTATGTTATGTTTACTCATTCAATTTCAACTAATATATATCATATATTTTCAATAACGTTGAGAAAAAGAAGAACAAATATATTTTTTTCACAATAATTATATGCATTAGGTAATTTATTATACCATACAATTTATTCTATAAGGCCATTTTTATTTGTTTATATCATATTATTGCTACCTTGTGCGTTAAGTTCTGTCTTTCATAATCAATTTGTTGAAAATATATTAAAAAACGTGCCTAATAGCGCTCGCGCCGCACAAGGATTTTATTTAATATCGTTTTATCAAATTTGTTCATCATATTATATATCTATCAATAATAATAAGAAGGCAAGATAATCTTACCTTTCATTCTTCTGGTTCTTCAGAATATTCCATTCTTCATGGCCGCCATGTTTACGAATCGTCGATTTGGACTTGAGCCTTTTATAACTTATTAATTACTTTAACCATTGCTTAAATTGTAAATAGTTAATTAATACTTATTCTTAATGAACAATGGGGTCGACGCAAGTTTTGAATTGAATAATAATATTATATTCACACAAATTACATAGCTGCTTTTAGCAGCGAAAAAATAGACGTTTACATGACTTACATCCACACAGAGAACTAAACAAACACTGAAAAAATATTAAAATGTCAAAAAAGAGTCTTTCGAATGTTCTTTTTCATTTATTTTGTTTTTGGTCTATGTCACGTGACTTCACTGCAGTAGAAAAGGAATAAGCGTCCTTGAATGAAACAGTTTATTTCGTTGTTGAATTGTTCCGAAATAGGGAAAAAATAATAACTTTTCTTTTTTTTATGATGCAAAAAATGAAATATTTCTATTGTAAATAGATCTAACTTGATTTTATTCAGCTGAAATAGTGATTAGTTTATTTCAACAGTAAAGTCACCTGGTGACACCACAAAGCAGCAGTCACAATGATCTGTCAGTGGAGTCACATATAGTAGTCATTTGAGGCTCATAAAAGAGAAGTATGGAATTTCCTATTTTTTGTTTCGTCGCTGTGACTTGTGACCATATGTTACCTGAATGAGATGTTATATGGACTAGCTGTTATGCAGGGATAGTAATTATTCAAATTATATTACTTCCTTCTGAATGTTCGCGCGAAAATTATCGCTTGAAAATCCCTTGAAAATTGGCATTTTGGGACTCGTCCTTAAATTTTACACACCAGTGTATGTATAGGATATCTGAGATCGATGTATATATGAGTTACTGCTTTATTTTTTCTATTTGCAGTTTATTTTACATTTATTTATGCACTTATAGCTTTTTGGAAAAATTGTAAACGCAGTAAACTCTGTATAAAGTGGAATCAATCGGAACCGAGAAAATATTCCGTGGTAGACAATATTCCGCCTTAGACAAATTTTACTGTATGTCTATGGATTCGCAGGGACTTGAAAATCTTTCCGAGTTACACAGATTGCCATTTTACACAGAGTTCACCTAATAGAGAGTTTACTGTATAGCTATTTTTAAAAATAAATGTAATAATTCTCCAAAGATACTCTTTTTTTAAGTAATATCCGATTACTCTTGAAATAATTCTGAGTTGTATAGATATAACGTTATAATCTTTAGGCGATTTTGGACATCCTCCTTCCCTTTACGATATTAGATGTCATCATCTCTCTTCCTAATGGATATTGTTATCAAAGTCTAAAAATTATACTATTATTTTAACATAATCAAACTGATTGGTAAATTTAACATGCGAATTGAATATTTCCAACTGAGCGAAAAATTTTCCAGGCCGGGAATCGAACCCAGATACTTGACTTACAAGGACAATGCTTTAGATGTTAAACTAACTAGGCGATAGCTGGATGGGATTTTTCGCCAAGATAACCTTATTGGTCATAATATCTGGTCTGCCATTTAGAGAGCTCGACAGAATAAACCGCAGGTAATGGAACTAAATATGACGATGGATACGTAGATATACTATTATTTTAACACAATCAAACTGATTGGTAAATTTAACATACGAATTGGATATTTCCAACTGAGCGAAAAATTGCCCAGGCCGGGAATCTATCCCGGGTACCGAAAAGTCGATAATGTTAAGGGATTAATGTTAAGGGATGTTAATGTAAGGGATTGTGCAAATATTTGCACAATACCTTAGAAAGCATTACAGAAATATACCTCTTTTCAGTCATAAATTCAGTTAGTTACACGAAAATAAATGAATGAACAGCAAAAAAAAGTTTTAAGCCACACGACGCAAGACAAAAGTATAAAAAATGACCAGCCTACGCTGTCATTGCTGTAATTTAAAACACACTTTTATCTTTTGTTTCTAAATTTCATGCGCCATAAATACCGCTTAAGCAGCTTTATTTTCAATTAAGCGTTAATCAGCAGTAAAAAATAGGTGTTAGTTGTAACAAAACCAGGAAGACATACAAGTTGTGTGTTTAAGCACCGAAGGTCACATTCCCGGAAGAGTAATTCTTCTGTTGCCTGGCATAACTTTGTTTTACAACAGCTGTTTTTGCCGCAGACATGCCATTTGTAAACAGATGTCTGTGCCAACAGCTTAAAATGTTGTAGATGTGTAAGTGGATATTAATGTTACGGTAAACGTTGAAGAAATTTATGGTTCTTTTAAAAGTAAATTAGTTACTATTGCAATAATAAAACGGAAAAACAAAATTGTGTGGTTTTTCTCCAAATAGTCTTGTCGCAATATATCTAACATATAAAACTAATGTTTAAAAAAAAAAATAAGAATAAGAACGACTCAATGTATGTAACGATTAGGATATATTTCTGTATCTCTTCCCTATTTAAAGCATTTTTGAACAGTTTTTACAGCCCCTTTTATTAGATATTTGAAAAAATGCTGATATATTTTGTGTTATGTGCCCGCTGTATTTATTATGCCTTTACTTTTTCATGTTTTTTTTTCTTTTGATAATGATTATTTTTATAGAACCATTAGTTGTTAACCATTTATTAAAGATAGATTTTTCAGTATTTCAATGCGAATCTGTTTTACTTTTCCTTTGGCTACTATATGTATATAAGGATATAGGTATGGTAAATATTTTAGTATATATATATATACTTTTTTAAGAAATATTATATTATTGTTATTTTATCATATTGTTTTTATTTTGTCATATTGTTTTTATTTTCTTCAATGAATATCTTTTTACTATTTTGTAATAGTAAATAACTTCCAACTAGTCGGGTGCATTGTGGGACGAATTACTTAGCTTTGAGCACGTCCCATAAGAGAAACTGGTTGGTTGTTTTTGCTTTTTCATTAAATTATGCACCCCTGAAGAGTAGTTTAATGAAAAAGACTTCTAATGTCCATTTATCCATACATTTTTTTATTATTTTGGTAATCTGCCTTCTATTTCACTTCAAACTTCAACTGTTTTCAATAATATGATTGTAAAAATACTGGTTTCATTGGTTTATTGAATGGTATTGTCTGAATTACTTTGGATGCATTTATGAAAGTATATATATATATATATATAATACCATTAAAAGTAGACTAGATTCACCAATGGATTTTATCAATAAAACAATAAACCAAAACGAAGAATTTGAATTGAATTGAATTATATATAATAAAAAAAATAGTGAAACGAGTATATCTGAATAAATAAATAAATAAAATTAAATTAAAAGGAATGCAAATGTAATTTGTAGTCTACAGAGCAGAATCAACAGGCCCCAAATGCTTTGGAACTACAAATGAAGTGTGCGGTTTCATCCACGTATTAGCCATGAAATAGCAAAATAATACGTATTTGGGGCTACCAGCACACAAAAACCAAATTATTAAACAAGGAACAGAGAAATAAATAGTTGAAAAAATGAAAATATATATATTAAAACAATAGCGTGCAGCAAATAGTGTCAGTAACATGAGCACAAACTAACCCTATTTTTGCACGTGGAAATGATAAACATTACATTCATATATAATTTGGATAAAAAGTAAGAAAACAAAATATTGAGGAAAAAAAACTTATTTGGTTATCACCATTAACGTAGAGGACTCCACAATAAAATATTTAATAAATTATAATTGCAGGAAACAATAGTTTATTATATAAGCTGAAATAGTAACACTGTAGAAAAACCAATTCGTTAGTAATGCAAGCAACGGATCTTCGCAAGATCAGCAGGGTTGCTCTATTTTTAAATTAGGAATGCCATGCTCGCCAAATGGCGAGATAAATGATTTGAAAAAAAAAACTTGTTATGATTTAAAGTAATACAATATGTTGAAAACAATAAAGAAACTTAATAATAGTAGCAGTATATATATTGTTATTTTACAAAAAGGAGTTGAAAGTAAGTAAAAATAATAGTTAAATCCACATATAGATTAAGTAGTATCCATAACAAACAAAAAAGGTAAAGCTGAATGGAAATATAATTGAACCGGAGAAAATAATTAATGATCGATATTTACATAATATTAAATTAATAAAATAATTAAAATTAGAATTAAGTAATAACATTCATATTAACTTATAACTTAAAATACCATTTTGTTATTTTAATCAGTAACATTTATTGTGACTTTACATGGTAAAAACTCATTATCTTAATATAGGATAATAAAAATTAAAAAAATAAAAATAAAATTAAAAAATAAATTAAATAATTAATAAAAATTAAAAAAATATAAAATATATAAATAAAATAAAATAAAAACAAATAAATATTTAAAAAAATTAAATAAATAAATAATAATAATAATAATAATAAGAAGAAGAAGAAGAAGAATACCAAAAATTATATCAATAACATTAAAATTAATTTGATAATTAAAATATAGCTATTTAACTATAGATATAAATAGGCAAATATCCATATATTGGTGTCAATTAAACTGTTTAAAAATTATGTTAAAATAATGTAAAAATAAATAACTCACTCTCATTTTTTTTTTAATAATTAACCTTTGCGTTTTTATCCAGACAACACCACCCTCCTCCGTACTCTAACATCTATTCTCCCAACCAACCTATATATATATATATATTATTACTTTTATAACATTTTTAATTTTTTATTATTATTTTTATGTTTTATAATTTTTATACATTTTTTACGCAAAGAATGAATTATAAGATCATGTAATCTCTAATTATAAATTAAAGAATATATGAATTTTTTAGGATAACCATTATTTATAGCATCATATATATATATATATATATATATATATATATATATTTTTTTTTTTTTTTTTTTTTTTTTTTTTTTTTTACTTGTTTGCCAGATTACTAAAGTTGATCAAAAGCCAGCGAGAATCCTGCGTAGCATTCATATTTTTCTAAAAACTTTGTTAAATTTCAATATTTCCTATTATAGACGAACATGATTATGAAAAAGTCGAAAAGGCCATTGGAATTTGTTCATAATAACAGAAATCTCTCAATAACAAAGTTTCAGAATTCACATAATAGTATATATGAACATATAAGTAAAAATTCAGAAGAATTATTATTGAAATTTACAGCGCGACTGCTTTAACAAATGTAGTTTTAAAAGTGAAAAAAATATATAATGAATTTATCAAAATTTGTAACATGATTGCTAGGATAGATGCAATTTTACATTAGAAAATAAGTAAAAGTTCAAATAAATTTATAAAATTTACAGATTGACCGACTTGACAAATACAATTTTACGTTTCTGGATTAAAAGTTTGAAATTAAATTGCTAATAACAACTACACATGCACTTCAATAATTTTTTTAATTTGAATTCATAAATAGGAAGTAATTCCGTGAAAGAATGATAATTACAGAAAATGTCATCACCATCTATTTATTATTTCAACTAATTTTTAACAAGTATTCTTCTGTGTTATTTGTTCCTTATTCAATTACTTCTAATGATCTCAGAATACCATGACAATTTGCTCGTTTGTTGAAAAGAAACTGACATTTAAAAGAAGTGACTGCATAATGACATTCTCTTTAAAATGTTTCACATTATTGAATGTCTCTTTAAGAATAAACATAAATTTGCACATTTTGCTAGGTAAAAAGGAGAAAATGTTGGAGAAAAAACTTATGATTTTGCAAGTTATTATCAGTTATACTCGTTACGATCGAGTTTTCGGCACTGCATTTTTATATTTAGGCAACTGTTTTCATTCATTTTGCTCGTGAAAAAAGGCTCTTGTTATATTAGAGTTTGTTCGGCCATAATTAGAAATCGAATGTTTATTTGTGAATGAAATTTAAATAAATAAATGTAATGAATTTCTCTGTTAAAAATATTTAATTAGATCTGTCAAGTTCCTAGAAGACATCTGCCCTGAATTAGAAAGGAATGACATTTCCTTATCTGAATATTTTATGTATTGTGGGTTGTGTATCCGTGAATCTCGAAATACCTTTCTTTCTTTTCTATAATAACGAATGACAGATGTTGACACAGGTGTGCAGATGACGCACTCGTTGATGAATGAAAGTGATGGCCGCGGGGCGTGCCTCAGCTGTCATCTAGCTATTGGAGTGATGTGTAAACAGGAGATGTCATGACTCAAGGTTGGAGTGCGGGATTGAACCAATGGATGAGCTCTAAGGAGTCCTGCATGGGGGAAGGAAGATCTCTGACAAGGTCAACTCTGGACTGAGAGGTTGAACAGTTCTCGCTTGGCGTGGAGACCGATAGATCGCTCAGGATTTGTGGTCCTGTTGGATAGTGTATATTTTGAGCGTGGGACAAGGCGTCCCGGTGGATAGTGTTATAGGCCGAGAAGTGAGGCCTAATACCCTTGTGTATGGAGATTCTGCAGTAATCTCTGATAAAGCGTATCGAACGTGCGTTGAGTGTGAGGAAGAAAGTGTAAGCTGAACGGTACACAACCAACGTTTAGTGTAGTTAATTTAATGTTGAACCGGATCATCTATATCCGAGTTGTAATTGTATATAGCTGTAAATATTGTTTCTTGTGTACATATCTATATCTTAAATAAACTGTTAGTTCAGTTCATTAACAGCGTCAGTGTTATTTTACCCAATCCTCACAGCAGGTGACCGATATCACCCATTAATATCGGTGGTGGCAGCTAAAACTACCTAGGACATTCTTCGAAGTTTAGTGGACTGAGAGGAGCGTCCGACAAATTGTTGGCAGCGTCGGGATAGAATCGCCTGAAACCAGTGACCAGCGAGCCGTGTTGCAGTCTGTTAATGCCAGAGTATCCAGTGGAATTCTTGTGTGGTCGTGCCATATCGTCGAGTATGTGCTAAAGCATCGTGCCGGATCGTCGATTGTATGCTAAAGTGTCGTGCCGTATCGTCGAATGTGTGTAAAGTGTCGTGCCGTAGCGTCGAATGTGTGTAAAGTGTTGTGCCGTATCGTCGAGTATGTGCTAAAGTATCGTGCCGGATCGTCGAGTGTGTGATAAAGTATCGTGCCATATCGTCTAGTGTGGACTAAAGTGTTGTGCGTATCTTTATTAGAAAGAACTAAACTGAACTGTTGTGCCATATTACCGCTACATCGTGGAGCTATCTGTGAATAGAAGAGTACCCCACCAAATAAAGTATAAGGTAAGGTGTTTTGATCATTCATTTCTTCTGACATCTCGAACCAAATTGTATTGTTGTATAATTAATAGTAATTTAAGTAAATTGTCTACGTAATTTATGTGCAATGAAATAATTGTGTTCAGATAGGTGTAAAGAATTAGTAACCATATTGCTATTGTTTTAAAGAAAGGTCATAATAATTTGAGATGATAATGATATGCTATTTATAATGATATTAGTGAACTAAATTAATGCATTAAATCTAAATTATTGTTAAAGTAATTGTTAAATGAAGCAATACTGTTTAAATTTTAAGAGTTGCATTATCAAAATTCTAAGCAAATGAAAATTTTAATTGGCCAATACTAGTGAGAAAAAAAAAAAAGGCTCAAAAGAGAGCCATAGTGAAAAAAAAGGCCCAAAAGAGAGCCATAGTGAAAAAAAAAAGGCCCAAAAGAGAGCCATAGTGAAAAAAAAAAAGGCTCAAAAGAGAGCCATAGTGAGTAAAAATAAAAGTAAAGATTTTCAGTATATTTGTTTTAAGTGTAAGAACCAGTATTGAGTTCGGAAATATTTTATGAGGATAATTGTAGAAATTTATATATGCATGTTTTTCAATTTTTCTTTTTGTGGATTTTTTGATTGACATCAATACTTCTATTCAATTTCAACGTATCAGTATTATTATATAAATTGTAGGTTGTTATCTAAGTGTATATATTGGAATCTATATTGCATAGCAGTCAAATCGAATTATTGTTTTACTTTTTTGTTTTATTGGAAGTAAATTGTGTGATATCAATGGTTGAGAAAAATTAGAGTATTCAGTAGGTTAATTAGAAATGAAATGCATGGATTATCTGAAATGGTATTAATTAGTATAATAAGTGGAGAAATATCTGTACTAAGTTAGAAATTTAGGAAATATTAAGTTGGTAGGTTTAACTATTCTTGTGGGGTGGTTATAACAATCGGTGAAGGTATGGCTTTCTTATTGAAACTAAAAAAGGTTGATCTTCAGGTGATAGCTGAAGAATTGGGTGTTGAATTCGCGGAAGATGATACCAGAATTCAGCTTAAGAAAAAGATAATGGACAGTGATGAGTATGACGAGGGGTTTATTAAGGAATTATCTGACGCTATTGTTGCAGAACGATTAGAACAAGAAAAATTAGAACGCGAAAAGTTAGAAAAACAGGAAAGGTTAGAGCGTGAAGAAAAACAGGAAAAGTTAGAGCGCGAAGAAAAACACGAAAGGTTAGAAAGAGAAGAGAGGATAGAAAAATTAAGGATGGAACATGAATTAGAAATGGAGAGACTAAGGGTTCAAGGTTCGGCAAATAATTCTAATGTTAGGGAATCTAATAATGAAAGTAATATAGAAAAATTGATCAAAAGTGTTAAAACTCTATCTATCAAAGTACCAGAAGGGACTGAGGGATGGAATTTATTTTTCAACAGTTTAGAAAGGGCATTCCAAACTAAAGATGTACCGGAAAACCAGCAGGCCGAAATTCTACTAAATATGTTAGGAGATAAGGCGGATAATTTGTTAATTTATACCACTAAGGAACAAATGGAGAATTATGAGGAATTAAAGGAGTTAGTCCTAAGGGAACATGAGCCAACCCCGAAGGCATGTTTAGAAAATTTCCGGAAAGCTAGGAGAAATCCGAACGAAACCCATGTATTATTTGTATCGCGTTTAATAGCTACGTGGGAAAATTATTGTAAAATTAGAGGTGCGGACACTTATGAAAAGGTCAACCAGTTAATAGTTACTGATAAGCTAATGAGTACGCTAGATGAGGATACTGCAGCATATATTAGTTTAACTCACCAGGGTAAATGGTTAGAAGCTCCTAAAATTGCTAAAGAGTGTGATAATTATTTTGATGCTAAACATAAGTCTTATGCGGTTACGCATAAAAGCTTTAAAGGTAACGATAAGTACGTAAACAATGAAAAAATGAGACCGAGGGAGGATAATAAATTTAGTGGTAGTTGGAGGCAAAATGGTAGTAATGAGTGTAATTCTTTTCCGGATAGGAAAACAGAGTTTAAGAAGACGAATGATGCTTCAGGGCCTAAATGTTTTAAGTGTGGTTTGAGAGGTCATTACCAACGTTTTTGTAATAAAGTGGGTAATGAGGGAACTAATAATGGCAATAAAGGGCGAGACCAGAAAGCAGGTGTTCATAAGATTATGGTGAAAGAAAATCAAGAGTTACCTAATGGGGCTATTGTGGCTAGAATATCGGCAAAGGCCGAGCAGAAAACTAATGTTATTGGTGAGAAATTAAATAAACTTGAGAAAATTGAAGTTAGTGTTAATGGGCAAAATGTAAAGGGATTGGTTGATTCTGGATGTGAGATTAGTGTTGTTCATAAAGATTTAGTCCCGGAAGAGAAATTAAAGGGAGCGGGTAGTATTTATTTACAAGGGTTATTTGGTGAAGCTGTTAAATCACCGTTAGTTAAACTACCGCTAGCTATTCCGCAATTCGGGCAAACTAATATAATTCATCAGGAAGTACTTTGCGCAGTAACTGATAATATTAATGAGCAAGTAATTTTACATCCCGAGGTGATTAATGAGTTGTCAGGTGTCAATCTTGAGGAGCCATTGATAGAGTCCGAAGAATTAAAAAGTTCCGAAATTATTATTGATAACTCGAATGAAAAGGAAGATGTAAGTAACGATAGCTGTAATGTTTACGTAATAGACGCGAGATCGCAAAATGTACAAAGTCAGGATCCAGAAAAAACTGAAACGGAGGAAAATAATGAATCTATTGTTAGTAACTCAGATATGTTTAAGAAATCCCAGTTGGAATGTAAAGAATTAGAGAAAGCTTGGGAATTAGCTAAAAAGGAAAAAGGGGATTATTATATTGTAAACGGATTATTGTATCATAAAGAGAAATTGTTAGGCGAAACTATAGCGCAATTAGTAGTACCCAAGGTAAGAAGGGAAGAAATCTTAAAATTAGCGCATTCATCGGTATTTGGAGGGCATCATGCAGCCAAGAAAACGTTGCAGAGAATAAGGTATTCTTTTTATTGGGAGCGAATGGCAAAAGAAGCTAAACAGTTTTGTGAATCATGTTTAGAGTGCCAATTGACTAGAGGGGTTAAAGTAAATGATAGAGCTCCTATTTCCCCAGTGTCGCGGCCGGAACTTCCATTTCAGGTTGTTAATGTTGATTTAATTGGGCCTATTGATCCTAAAAGTTCACAAGGGCATCGGTGTATACTGACTTTAATTGAGCAGCATACCAGATGGGCGGATGCGATCCCTCTAAAAAGTTTAACTGCTAAAACCGCGTGTGAGGCGTTACTTCAAATATTTATGAGAACAGGAATTCCTAATGTAATTGCCTGCGACAATGGAACCAATTTTACTGCCGACTTAACGAAAGAATTTGAGAAAAGGTTAGGTGCTAGTCCAAGATTTTCGACTCCACAGTATCCACAGTCCAACGGACTTGTGGAACGATTTAATCAGACTCTTAAACGTATGCTACATCATACGATTAGGGAAGAAGGAAAAAAATGGCATGAACAAATACCATTTATATTATGGGCGTGTAGGGAAGTCCCAAATTCTACGACGGGAATCGCACCTTTCCAGTTATTATATGGTAGAGCGCCGGAGGGTCCGTTATCGATTCTTAAGTCGTCATGGGCAGAAGAAAATAAGGGAGCGCAGTTAGATACTACGCCGATTCATGAGTACTTGGATAAACTTAAGAACCGCTTAGAAAGAGCCGCAAATGAGGCAAAATTGTCGTCTGAGGTTCAACAAAATAGAATGGCGTATCATTATAATTTAAGGTCAAAAGAAAAAACGTTTGAGGTAGGCGATAAAGTTATACTGTTAATCCCCGATTCGACTAATAAGTTATATTCTAGGTGGCAAGGGCCGGCAACTATTGTAGAAAAACGAAACCAGCATTCGTTTATTGTTGAGTTAGCCGACGGGAGTAGGAAGCATGTGCACCAAAATAAGATAAGAGAATTTATCGCTAAATGTAATATAGTTAATATTGTTTTCGAAGGTGATGAGGAATTTGGAGAAGTTGGGGAAATTCCTATTTTGAACCGGGATCAAGAGATAGAACGGGATATTGAGAGGTTTGAAATAAAAGGGCTATCTAATAGTCAAGTCAAAGATTTAAAGTCCATTTTGAGGGAAAATAAAGAAGTGTTTATGGGTCCTGTACGACCAGCGGAAGTAGGGGAACATCGTATTGATCTGAAACCGGGTGTAGAAAGGAAAAAACCAAAGTTATATATAACTTTGGTTTTTTCCGGTAGCTTATAAAGAGGAAGTGGATAGGCAGATTCAGGAGTTATTAGAATTAAATCTAATCGAACCGTCGAATGCTGAAATTAGCCATCCAATTGTTTGCGTTGCGAAAAAAGATGCAACTGTCAGAATGTGTATTGATTACAGAGCTTTAAATTCTGTAACGCAGGTTCCCACCTTCCCGATGAAAGATTCCCAAGAAATTATGTATACCGCAGGGGCGGCTAAATATTTATCTTCAATAGATTTATTGAGGGGTTATTGGCAAATTAAAATGGCTGAGGATTGTAAACCTCTGACAGCTTTTACGACGCATAACGGAACTTATCAGTGGCGTACAATGCCTTTTGGATTATCAGGGGCTGCTGCTACGTTTCAAAAAGACAATGAATGAGGTTCTCCAAGGTCATCGGAGGTATGCAGAAGCATATATTGAGGATGTCATCATTTTCTCCGATACCTGGGAAGAGCATTGTGAGCATGTCAGGGCTGTCATTGAAGAGTTGAAAAATAGAAATTTTACGATTAGACTAGACAAATGTAAATTTGGAGAGAAATTGACTAAGTTTTTAGGTCATGTTATTGGGGGTGGAACTCATGCACCTGATGAGGAGAAAATCGGAGCAATAAGGGACTTAAAGAGACCAAAGACTAAAAAGGAAGTTAGATCAGTTTTGGGATTAATGGGATTCTACCGATCTTATATTCCAAATTATGCTGAGATAGCTATACCTTTAACCGAATTAACCAAAGGAAATGTCAAAAATACTGTACCATGAGATGAAAGGGCAGAAAAAGCATTTAATACTCTTAAAGATGAGTTGTGTAAAGTGACGAGTTTGGCTACACCTATCGTAGGCCGGGAATATCAGCTTCACGCCGATGCTTCCGACCTTGCAGTAGGATGTTGTCTTACTCAAAAAGATGAAAAAGGTCAGTTTAAACCTATAGCTTTTGCCAGTCAGAAATTGTCAGGGGCTCAGCGTGCTTGGCCGAGTATAGAGAAAGAGGCTTGGAGTGTTCTCTTCGGGTTGCGGAAGTTTGAAAAGTGGACTTATGGATCTCAAATTGAGGTCATTACCGATCATAATCCATTAAAATTTCTCACGGAAACAACCCCAAGGTCGCCCAAACTCACTAGGTGGGCTCTAGCCTTGCAACGCTGGAACCTGAGCATTTCTCATCGTCCCGGAGTTCAACATTTGAATGCTGATGCAATTTCGAGGCTACAGAGAAAGAGCTGGGAAGAACAACCAGTTACTAGCCCATCAGTATCAATGTCAAAATAGCAGACAACCTTAAAGGATGTCATCACATGTCTAATTTTTTTGTGTGTGTGTGTAAATATTTTTTTGAAGTTTTGTGTTTATAATAGTAAATTAGCATGTGTATTGTTTATGCAATAGTAGTATTAGTATAAGGTTCAGTAGAGATGTCAGTAGAGAATGTTCAGACACCTGAAAATGCCTATGTAATATTTAGAATGAAGAAATCTGCAAAGAGACTATTGAACTCTTCCGTAATATTATTATATGTTTGGGGAAAATTAGCCCCTAAGAGGCATATTTTCCGCTAAGGTGGGGGGTGTCAGGTTCCTAGAAGACATCTGCCCTGAATTAGAAAGGAATGACATTTCCTTATCTGAATATTTTATGTATTGTGGGTTGTGTATCCGTGAAGCTCGAAATACCTTTCTTTCTTTTCTATAATAACGAATGACAGATGTTGACACAGGTGTGCAGATGACGCACTCGTTGATGAATGAAAGTGATGGCCGCGGGGCGTGCCTCAGCTGTCATCTAGCTATTGGAGTGATGTGTAAACAGGAGATGTCATGACTCAAGGTTGGAGTGCGGGATTGAACCAATGGATGAGCTCTAAGGAGTCCTGCATGGGGGAAGGAAGATCTCTGACAAGGTCAACTCTGGACTGAGAGGTTGAACAGTTCTCGCTTGGCGTGGAGACCGATAGGTCGCTCAGGATTTGTGGTCCTGTTGGATAGTGTATATTTTGAGCGTGGGACAAGGCGTCCCGGTGGATAGTGTTATAGGCCGAGAAGTGAGGCCTAATACCCTTGTGTATGGAGATTCTGCAGTAATCTCTGATAAAGCGTATCGAACGTGCGTTGAGTGTGAGGAAGAAAGTGTAAGCTGAACGGTACACAACCAACGTTTAGTGTAGTTAATTTAATGTTGAACCGGATCATCTATATCCGAGTTGTAATTGTATATAGCTGTAAATATTGTTTCTTGTGTACATATCTATATCTTAAATAAACTGTTAGTTCAGTTCATTAACAGCGTAAGTGTTATTTTACCCAATCCTCACAGCAGGTGACCGATATCACCCATTAATATCGGTGGTGGCAGCTAAAACTACCTAGGACATTCTTCGAAGTTTAGTGGACTGAGAGGAGCGTCCGACAAGATCTATTGTATTTTCCCATTATTTTATATTAATAAGATGAATTATTGGTGTGCGTGCATGTGTGTGAGAAAAGGAGTTAATCGCACATAGGTCTGTAAAATTGGTTCGGTACTGCATCTAGATCTCCGATTTTGAACTGTTATTTCTATTATTATTGTTATCATTATTATTATTATCATTATTTAGTGTTTCAAGCGATTTTTCAGTTTTAGTAAAAGCACTCAGATTCTAATATTTAGAGATAATACATGTTTTCCTAAAACTGAGAGAATTAAATGATTTCAATGTGAAAGACTATAATTTTATATCGTCATATAAAATAAACTTCCAGTCAACTTTAAAAAGAACTTTTCAAAAATACTCAGTGGCTGCTTTTCAATAATTTTGCTGATTTAAAAATGGAAATAAATAGCAAATGAAAAAAAATGCTTTGTCAATGAGCAAAATTGTCTTCCGACAGCAAAAATCACTGCTGTTGTGCTGCAGCTTTTCGTGAATGTGGTAGATTAAACGTAATTTTACTTCTATCCTGGACGATGACAACGTGCTTCATAATATGGTTAACTGACATTCTGCACAAAAATGATTAAATGACTAGGCAGCAGGGATCTAGTGGAGGGGACACGCGGATATGTGTTGTATACCTTCTGTGTTTTTTTTTAAGGAGCACCGTATAGCCACTGTTTCTCAAAAAAGCTATAGTATGTACACTCTAGGGCTCTGCTTTGAGCGTATACCCTTTTCTTTGAGCAGGGGTTCTCAAACTATGGTACGTGTACCAGTACTGGTACGTGAAGTTATGTTTACTGATACGCAAAAGTGAGACACTAGTAAATGAAATAAAATAAAAAATACAGCATGTGAAATTAAAAAAAAAGCTCAATTCTCCGCTCCTCTTTCTTAATTTGTCAGTTCACAGGCTCAGTGTTGACTGTTCTTGTTGTTACAGCTTAGACAGCATTTTGCTTTCTCTTATTTTAATGTAATTTCGATTACAATTTTTAGACAAATGGAATATCCTGCAGCATATGTTGAACTTTCATCCTCACTGAAAAAAAGAAAAGTTTTCTTCTATTACTGTATTGTATGTGTGCATATTATACTTTTTTCACGATCTTCGATCTTGCTTTATTAATAAGCAGTTTTTTTCAGAATGTATGGAATGTGTTATGTAGTTATTCACTTGTTAATTTTTTTAATGTAAAAATTAAAAAAAAAAAAAAAATGACGAACAAGGCGACTTTAAGTTTAACAAGGATTATTTATGTTCTTTATTTAAGTGCGTCTATATTTGCCACCCAAAAATGATATACTTCATAATGATTTTTCTGCATTATATTTGAGATTTTCTTTTGGTGGTACGCGGATGTATGATTTTCTATTTAGTTGTACATCGGTGTAAAAGTTTGGGAATCTCTAGCTTAGAGCGTATACTGTCTGTTCTTTTTACAACTACACCACTCCTAGAAAAGTTACTTCTTTGCTTGTTTTATTAGAATGAATATCAAGAATTGGGAATCGTCGTAAGAACCAGCTCAAACTTTATTGATTTTATTTCCTGTAATGCTCGGATTTCTGGTCAGACGCTGGTACATACAGACTTCTTCCCTTTCTTTTCTTTTTTTTCCAGGTGATTTTTCGGTTACATTATTATTTTTTCTTGCTGCATAATGTACGTTTACGAATTTACGTATTAACGAAATACGCCTGTTATTATCATTTTTACAATTTATGGGGTACAAAGCGTACAGGGATCAGTCACAGTGGTCGCTGTATGTTTCAGAATTACACTTATATTAGATTAAATTTGTGTATTGTACCCAGGATATCCCTAACTCCAAAACTTCCAAGCAACTCCAGGTGGGTCTTTTTGTGAACTTATAAATATTTTTGCAGAGTTACATAAATTTAGCATAAGACAAAATTATATACTGTGGAATTATAATAAGTAAGTTACTTTTATTCCTTCCGAATCTGAATTATTTAACCAGCTTACCAGCTCAGTTTGAGAAAAATCATGAAACCATTTTAAAATGATTAATTGTTTATCCTTCATGCACGTCTCCCGTTATAACCTTTTGGATACAATGTTTTCTTTAACAAAATCTGAAGTGTCATCTTTTAGAGTTCTACACTGATAAAATTTATTTTTCAAAGGTCAAAATCCCTTTTAAAACACTCCTGCCTTCATAGACAAGCATTATTCTCAACTTGGCCAAAATCCAGACGGATACTCTTTAGCGCTAAAATGTCATTCATAAAACTTAGGGTGAATGGGAAAATTGCGGATATTTTTAACTCATTTAGTAGAATAAATTGTTTAAAAATAGTAATTTTTTTTTTTTTTTTTTTTTTTTTTTTTTTTTTTTGCATTACACGTATCGGATTTGGACTCGAATGTAAAATACTTATGCTGAAATTTGAGTTGAAAAAAAAATAATACTACACTAAAATGCCATATATAAAACAGATTGCAGCTTTAGATATACAATAAAACCTCTAAATAACGGACACCTCGGGAACGCAGAAATTGTCCGCTATTCAGAGGCGTCCGTTATTGGGAAAACCTCAAAGATTCAAAAATCATTAAGAAATGCTTAATGTTTCATTAGTTGACTTTTATATGTCCTAAAACCTCTATTATATGATTAATTAGAAAAAAAAATAATAAATAAGCAATAAAACTGAAATAAAATTATGCGCCTCTTTATCCTTTGTTTATTACATTTGTATGAAAAAAAATCTGTTACAAAAGTTTACTTTTGCTTGTGATTACATGTAATTTGTTTTTCAATGTGGTGTTCTTGGACATTATAGAATTGCGGGTGGAGAGGGGAGAACTGAACTTTTGGACCATTAAAAGAATAAAATCTCAAACTTTTCCAGGGGGACATTTGAATGCTCTGGGGGATGTCCCTCCAGGACAGCTCCCTGAATTCAACACTGAACGTGGAGGGAGGGGGGATTTTCCCCAGCTCACGATCTACATTTATCTATGATCACAAAATTTATGATACAATGTCTTGATAAATTTAGAGGCCTTTTTATTCTTTTTTTTTTTTTTTTTTTTTTTTTTTTTCTCGTTAAAAAATACCATTTTCATTATTTTATCGCTGAAAATAGTGTCCGCTATTCGGAATGTCCGTTATTCAGAGGTTAAACATACAAAAATTAAGATTTTGGGAGTGGGGATTAGAAAACTGTCCGTTAAATAGAGGTGTCCGCTATTCGGGAGTGTCCGTTATAGAGGTTTTACTGTACTATGATTTTTATTGGAAAATCAACAATGAGAATCCTGTAGATTATATATCGTTGCCATATATAAATTTGTATCTATAAAGTACATGCATGCAAAAATTTACTTCAGTTAAAAAATACATAACTACAATTGAAAATTCCCCCTCAGCAATTTCCTTTAATAAGGCGATTGATATGTCTGTTTTTTAATGCAACCCAGTATACGATGTATAAAATTTGTGTACAATAAGTATAATGCAAAAAATTAGTTAAATCTAAAACCGCGTACAGAAATTGAAAATGCACTTCAAGCAATTGTTGTTCAAAGACAGCATACTATAACCGATTGTTTATGTGCAACTCTTCTCTGTAAATAAACGATAAATACTGTGAACGTTCTATTCTATAGTAACCACCCAATAGTTAAATTCAGTGATTTATATCAATTTCAATGTATTTGAAATAGCATAATATCCTTAAAATACACCATAAACAATTTTCTCCATAACGGAATTATTTACAGTATCCTTGTAAATAAACTAACAATGTTAGACACTTCATATTCAATACCAAATATGCTATGATGAGCACCCTTAACATATGTCAATTGCATGAAAATCCGAGTATATTTACGAGATTTAGAGCGATGACAAACTGACTGACAGCAGGGCCGTAGCTAGAAGTGAATAGTAGGGGGGGCTCAAGAGAATGAAGGGAGGGGGGTCTCATAATTTTTTTTCTCTCTCTCTGACGCAGAAAGATAAATTAGTGCATATTTGCACTGTAGATACTATGTTTCTTATTAATCTGTAGTAATAATTTCATTTTATGCTTAGAAAAGTATAGGATGGTGAAAATTTTGAGTGTATAACTTGGAGCAAAATTAGACATCATGTCAGTGTTCTCGCTGACATTTGGCCAACGTTAGTAATTTGGCTAATTAAAAATAAAAAACATTCGCCAAATGAAAAAAGTATTAGCCAAATAGATTCGCCGTGTAGCACACACACACAAAAAATATCCTTTAAGGGTGTTGTTAAATCAAAAAGGGTAACTTTGTGACATATGCTTTAATTTATTTTTGCATGAAATGCATGAAAATAGCAGGTGTTGTTATTCAGAAGCTGTCTAATTGCACTCAATTTTCTGTTTGTTTTTGTTTTTTTTGTTTTTTTTTTTAACACAATCGATTTTTTATAAGTAGCCTTCAAAGTTAACATTTTTGAGCACATTTCCCGACGAAAGCAGGAAAAGCGGGAGAAAAACGGGTGATCACGTGATTAAAATAGCTTATAACTCGATAGGTAATTCAATTATCATAAAATGAAAAAATAAGTTCTATTCGAAATCGCTTCCATAGTTAGGCATTCCAATTTTATATCTTTCTATTAAAAAATGAATTAGTAAATGTGTCAGAACATTTTGCGCTAGTTGAGCGGAGCAGTTGAGAACAACCTTAGCGCACTCCCTTTTTTTCCCAATATGTTCTAAAATAACCTAATTTTTTATAACTGCGACTACGATTGTTATTAATCTAATTTCAACTATCCACCACAAATATATTGAAAATATGTATATATGCATATGTATGAAAAAAGAAAGAAAAAACAATAACTGAGCACTAGCAATTTGGCGAATCAAATCTCATGTTTACTCGCCAAATGAAGAATTTAGTCGCAATTTGACGCATTGGCGAGCGACAGCGAGAACACTGCATCATGTTGGTTTCATGTGTACAAATAAGATGAGGGAGTGTTGAAACACTTATTTTAGGTACAATTTAGTATTTCTGCAAAACTGTGAAAGGGTCTCAAAAATAAATTAAATTTTGAAAAAAATTTCATTTGAATTTTCGGAACAGAAATTTATTTAGTGACCTTGGAATCTTTTCCAGGGGGGGGGGGGGGGCTCAAAATATTTTAAGGGGGGCTGAGCCGCCTATAGCGCCCCCTTAGCTACGGGCCTGACTGACAGACTTACCGAATTCATTCAACACATTTTCCGCAAAGTACCGTCAACACGTGTACTTTGGTCATTGCAGGGATATTTTGGTTCATTCCATAAAAAACTTTTTTATGTCTTCTATAGTTTCTTCGAGTGTCTACGATAGCAGGGGCAGGAACCTTAGGAACGGCTTGGTCTTACATGCAGTGTAAGCAGGAATTTTACTTCAGACAGTAAAATTTTAATAATTTATTATTTATATATTAGTAAAATAATGTACAAATAAGCAATAAAATATAATTTATTAAAGAAGAGATATAAACGAGAATTTATTTACACTTTAGTTTTGAAATGATGTGTAATCAGTAAAGTAGTAAAACTTACTTCTTTATTAAAAGCATTTTTTATGTAGGATTATTTGTTTTTTATCGTAATTTTTAAAACTACTATTTCTAATTCTCGAACTGTTTAAAAATATTCTTCCATTGCTTCAGAATTGGTTTAAAAAGATGTCAAGATCTTAAAGCTTCGATAACTTCTGCTCGCGTTGTTGGTTCATTTTCAGATTCACTGTTACTATCATCGCTTCCATCAGTGTTTATATTTAAACTTTCTTTTACGGTATCCGGTACAGAAACTTCACCATTAGTAGCGATCTTACTATCCATAACTGTGTAAACCAGTTCGTCTTGTACTTTGCAGACAAAGATCCGTGTTTTTTCTGCAAGTTCAAGTATAGGAACATCATCATGATCATCATTGTAGTCGTCTTCGAACGGTATTTCTTCATATTGTGGAATGTGTGAATATGCAGACCATTTTTAATGATCTTCTTTGAGAAATTCCTGGTGGAGAAAATGGAGAAAAAAGACCAATATTGCAATAAAAAAAGAACGCAAGTTGGTCATACCGGGTGTCCCGAAAATGACTGATGGATTTTAAAATTCAATAACTTGCAAACGGTGACAGCTATTTAAATTTTTTTTTTGCAGGAGGATTATGTATAATGTCAGGAGTTTTTTTACCGTAACTTTTTATTTTAGTTCGCATCTCAAACAATAGGTGGCGCTGACGGCGATTGAAGGCCAGGTCGACGCTTCACTCAGCACTGATTACCTGGCCTTCAATCGCCGTCAGCGCCACCTATTGTTTGAGATGCGAACTAAAATAAAAAGTTACGGTAAAAAAACTCCTGACATTATACATAATCCTCCTGCAAAAAAAAATTTAAATAGCTGTCACCGTTTGCAAGTTATTGAATTTTAAAATCCATCAGTCATTTTTGGGACACCCGGTATATCCAACAGTAGCTATTAAGAATCTAGCCGTCAAGCGGTTAGTTTAATACCGTTTATTTTAAACTTTTCTGTCTGCCCGCATTTATGAAAAGTAATCTTATAAGAGGGACAATCAGTAGCGGATCATTATCTGGCTTCATTTTTGATTAAACTTTTTAAAATAACATTTCGATACAAATTTGAGCTGTGATAGTAGCTTTTGAGCCAAAATTAGCTGCTCTTTTTGAAAATTTCGAAATTTAGTACAATTTAAAGACTACATAAAACCACAAAGACTAAAATTTAAACACCCTAAGAATATTTCTTAAACCAAATTTCAAAGAAAACATAATTTCTAATTGAATGGCCATTAGTATTTATTTATTTATTTATTATTATTATTATTATTATTATTATTATTATTTGAGACAATTTTTTGATTAAAATATAAAAGTTGTTCCCGATTTTTTTCTTTTTTCTTTTACGGCCAACTGCATTTTTATATGCAAGAAAGTGTCACATACAACAAATACTGTTTGTATCGGAAGATTTTTTTTATTGGAAATGGAAAAGCTGTTTAAATAAAGGGAAAATATCACACAATAAAATTATCATTAACTTTGCTTTTGATTTATCTTAATCCATTTAAGCAGAATCTAGTACTTGTTTCTTATAAGGCTTCCAAGAAAGTGAACCACACAAAAATCGGTGATGGTACAAAATGGGAGGGGTTCTGACAGACATGGGCTGAAAATTTCATACCTCACAGATGATTCTAGGAAAGTTCTGAAAAGCAAGGTCAGTCTGATTCTCAACATTTCTATTTTCACGATATCAAAGTCAACGCCAAAGCTGTTGCTTATAACGAGGTGTAAAAATACTAAATTGATTCTCTTCACATGTGGGCGGCAGTAACACTTTTTTATTAAGACTCTGCGACATCCCATACAAACCAAAGATCAAAGACAAAAACTTTTGACCTCCTAGCCATACGGATATTAATTGAATGGACTATTACATGTGGCATTTTTGAGAAAGACCCTACATAATACAACAACGCTGCTCTTTTAAGGTAGCCGCTGTGTATGCGGTGGCAAATGTTCCCAACACTCATCTGATCATAATACCTGTAGTCAATTTTTACAATTCGAAGAGGCGGTTATTGCCGGTAGGAATGATTTCAATGAATGATGTTATGCAGTGTGTATGTGGTCACCTATCTATAGAGTATATTACATTTCAAAAGTGTTGTTGATCTTAAAATAGACATACAAACATATCTAACGTCTGCACTGAACTTTTAAAGGTTACTTATTAATACAAATAATAAATACAATAAACACAACAGGAGTGAAAAATTAGCCAGAGCCAGGAATCGATCCGGAGTCCGCAGCGTACTAGGTAGTTGCTCTAACCACTGAACCACTCCAGCCGATAATTTGGTCAGCAATTTTTCTCTTATAAACATGTTGGAACCACAACGATCTATCAGACAGCCTTGGATGACGAGATAAAAATGTGTTTTATTATTTACTGTAGTAGTACACAGAATAGTGTAATCTATTCATCCTTCGATTCTTGGCAGTGGCTGATTTTTCCCTCTTGTTAGGTTTATTGCATGTAAGCCTATATCATACAGCACGATAGTGCTGTGTAGTACAGCTCAGGCGCATCTCTAGCGTTAAACTCCAAAGTTTGTCTCTTAATAACTTTGGACTCAATCATCGGATCCCGACGAAATTGAAAAGAGTGTTCTACTCTAGGTCTCAGAGTTTATCAAATTTCATCAAGATACTCCAATTAGTTAGGGAGATCCAGAACCCATGTTTTGGGACTTTTTCTTCGTGAAACAAGATAGAAGTACAACAACTCAATTATAATCCCAATAAGGAAATATTCAGTGACGTGTAATAGCTTGTTCGAAAGTTTTAAATTTAGGTATGTACCTTTGGTAGATCCCGTAAAAAAATATCCAATGTTAAGGAAATGGAACCTATTTAAAACGTATATAGCGATATACCCTCACACATCACATTATAGAAGTTTCTCCTTTTTAAATGCTAATTCATTCACTTTTTTCGAGTTGCCACAAACTAAATAATATCACAATAATTTTGAAAGAAATTATAATACTTGTTTTTAGAACACATGTTATATTTTACGTGCTATATTTTACACGTGTCATTACACGTCTTATATTTTACGATACACGTGTTATGGCTTATAACGCGGTTGAATCGTATATGCTTAAGGTTTTGGATTTACTTGGAGCTTGGATCTTCCACTTACCAAAAACCTCTCGAATGGAATTTTGTCCATATTTTGTACTGAATGGACCGTTCAGGTTCGCGTTCTTTATTACATCAGCCTATAACTTATAGTTGTGAACCCGAATTTTTAAACTGGTTATAGATGATTGGGATATGTAGTGTGTCAAAAATGCCTTTTTCTCCCTGATTAATTTTAAGGCACCAGTAAAGCTCAAGCCACATTTTCAACTAAAAAAAATTGAGTAATTTTATGAGCTTTACAAATATTCTGATTCCATTACTTTTCTACGCACTTTTTAGATTGAAAATACTTGCCAATTTTTACTGTAACATTTTTTTAGATCGAGCTCTACTTTTCTCTCTTGTTCCACCAGTTTTCTATATGGTAATATTAATTATTCATGTGTTGTCAAGCATCTCACGCGCCCAGAATATAAAAAACATAAAATTCACCAGATACGTTTCCATAGCTGCTTTGAATCATTTGGCAAGAAATCTCACTTGTTGAAGTATCAATTGCCCCAAGCGAGAGAGAGAAAAAAAAAAAGGATATCTTTAAACAAACAAAAACTCGGAATCTATTGCAATATAATCAGAAGTGTCTAGTGATCAAATGGATAAGCTAGAATTGCGGTAACATCTGTTTTTAAAACAAAAACATAATAAATATTTCAAATGTGGATTGAAATTTTTATTTCAAAAAAATATATGATACATTAAATAGAAACACCAATACAAACAATGGGATTTTTTAACTCGTAATTGCATGAAATTACATGTAAAATCGAAAAGACTTGAAAACAGAAGAGCCTATTTCCTTGAATAATATTTCCAAACATCTGGACTATTAAAAAAATTGCATTTAAATATTTGAAATAAATATTCGTATAAAAGAATAATGTAGAAATAAGCTATACAAAATTTTTATTTAGGAGATAAACTACATGTATAATAGGTAAGTTTCTCCCAGATATTTAAGTAGGAGAATATTCCAAAACAAAACTGGCTTTTTTCTAAACTTATAATGTGAGTTTTTTAAAAATTAACAGACCAAAAAAAATAAAAGTTGGTTTTAAATGCGTTTTAAACCGGGTATAATTTGTATTTTAAATGTTTGTTTTTATATCTGATTAGATAATTACTAATATTAGCATAAGAATAATAAAAAAATACCTCCGCATTCTTTTTAATAAAGATAATCAAAACTTTTTTTAATCCAAAAATTGTTTTAATTATTGAACTATAATTTATAATGCAAAAGAATTAATTTCCAACACAATTCGATTTCAGAAGTTTCGCTATACATACCGCAATAGTATTGAATTATGAATTAATTTCCAGTGGTAATATTTTAACAGTTGAACTTATAGATTGTTTTCAGTATGTACATATTATTTTTTAATTCTGCAGAAATGATCAATGACATATAACTAGAGATATCAATAATATATATTAATTCCAGTAAAATGTTTTACAAAAAGAATCAATCATGTTTACATATTTTGGTAAAAAATCACCAAAAAGGTTTTTTTTTCTTTAGACTAAGAAAATTTTTAACGGAAATATGGTTTAGTACTTTCAACCAGAACACAAAAGTATAGGCAATGAAAATGATAACAATACATTTTAAAAGACCAAATTATCAAAGAAAAGAAAACGGCATAATGCTTTCGACGAGAAATTATGTTTTCATTTTATGTTTAAGGCTGTTAGGCATTCAACTTCCGAATTCTCCTCGCTTAAGTTGAAGAATATCCCATAACAAAAGGAACGTATGGAAATGTAAAGTAAATCTACTACATGAAGGGCTCACAACCATAGCCAGCCAAGTCCATTAAAAAGAGAGAGAAAGAGAGACCAGTCCCTTTAGAATGTGCATAAAATCTGCTTTATTCGCTCCCACAATGAACCAAGTCAATTTTCATGTATGAGAAAGAATGTTAAAACTGACTTGGTTCGCAGTGTGAGTGAACCAGAGTGATAAAACAGATTTTACTAGACTAGGTAAACTAGATTAGATAAACTAGACTCTCTCTCTCCCTTGTATTTTTTTTTATTATTTATTTATTTTTTTTTTTTTTTCAAAATGGACTAGGTCGATTATGGTTGTGAGCCAGCCCCTCATATATATCTAGCATTTGATTTTGAAATTTAATTTTTCTTACAATATTTGTTTCCTGTTTAGATCTCTCAAAAATTGCAGAAGAAATCAAATATGATGTTAAATTAGGTATTTGTATTAAGAGTTTGGTACAATTCCGCTATAAATAGACAAGCTTAAAGTTTTTAATAAAAAAATTTAAAAACATAATTTCTAGTGGAATGGTCCATTTCTTTTTTTTTTTTCTTTTGAATAATTTGGTGGTTAAAATAGATGAGATATTCTCTTTCTCTCGTTTCTTTTTAACTTTTACCGATTGAACATCTGTAAGAAACAAAGTAATAGAAAAAAAAAGCTGTTGCTGAGAAAAGCAAACATTTAAAACGATTGGCAACAGTTTTTTAAAAATAATACAGAAATACTTAGCTTCATATCAACATAATAACACGTAAAGCGCAAATTCGAAGCAGTATTTTAACAAACAAAAAAAAAAGATGAATTCAATTCAATAAAGGACGTCTAATTCTGCCAAATCTTTGGCATAATTATGAATTCTGCACATATGTACATATTCACAGTTTATAAAACAAAAGTACACCAGAAAAGACATTCCGTCTAAACCCTAGAAGCCAAACAATATTGGTTATACTTAAGTGCAATATTTTATTCACTGGAAATGCTTCCAGTGAAATAGGAATATTGAAAAAAATAATGGCTTTACATACATTCAAAATTAAATGCCACTAGAGCTGAAATATTAGGTTAACAATGCAAACATTTGAAATGAAATTCCACTACTATTGAATTGCTTATTTTTCTTTACGTCATTGGCTCAAAATTAAACACCACTATAACTGAATACTGGCTTTTCATTCGAAATAGTTTCAATGAAAAAAGCTACTATTGCTTTCTTAAAATGTATACCGACGATTTTTGAAATAGAATAAGTAAACATTGACAGCTATTTCTTGACTTTTGTAAGAAATTAATGTGTGAAGTCGGGAATTTTTCTAGCATACTCTTTTTTGTTTTAGTTCTAAATGCCCACGATAGATGCTGCTGTATTATCTCTAATCATAAGAATGCTCAAATTAACGCATAAAGATAAATCAAAATTTAATTCATTTTTTACACTACATTCAGTTTATCTATTAAAGTTTGAAAAAAAAAAAAAAAAAAAAAAAGGGATTCTATTTTGAAATTGTAGGGTTATTTTGAAGATTCATACATTTCGAACAAATAAACAGCACCGTCTTCCGATTACATTTGATACTAAAACAAGGATCCATGCGACAGAAATTCCTGACTTAACACGTCAATTCCTGCAATTAATAGCTGCAACTGTTGGCTTGCAGTACCAAAACTAACCTCGTTATTCCGATTTTTCTTATCCAAATAATGTCAGTCCATTTTAGGACATCTTTTATAGTGGCTTAGCTTTGTAATTCCTGATAATAAAACATTGATCTATTTCTTGCCAATGTTTCATTCCAATAATGACCGAGATACAGCCAATACATGTGATACTTTCACAATATTGTTTTGTCACTAGGATTAGGTTTCGCCTCGCAATACAAAAAGAGTCTTAATTACAGTCTTTATAGTCAAATTTACGAATGAAACTTATATCACAGTCCTCTTTAATATCCAGAAATGATCACTATGAACAAGGCAGCGCAGACGACAAAAAATGATTCATTATTAATTCCGGCTCTTCCAGGTTCGGAAGAATCATTCATTTCAGTTCTTTCATTTACAACGTCTCTTAAATATGCTTCATCAGTTCCTTCCTCAACGGTAGAGGCAGTAACTTTGGGTTTACCTTTCTGGATTTTTGATTCGACTGTTTTCTGGCTATTCAACTCAACTGGAGCACTGGTGGATTTGGTCACTAAGTGATTAATTAAGGGTGGCGTCAGTCGAGGCTTGATCACGGGAGTTTTGCAGTCTCTATTTTCCAGAAATTCCAAAATCTTCATTGTTTCGTTTCCTAAAGTACATTGCACTGTTTCGAGCTCTCTAGAAAATCGACGACTCTTGCTGGTTTTCAGATAAGCGTCCACCCACTGCATGGCACAATCGCATCGAAAAGGATTCTCTGAAAAGAAAAGAGAAAGTAATAAATATGCATATTATGAACTAAGCTTTTGAGTCTTGGCTCATATCAAATTTGAAAAACGTACACATTGTTGATGTAAATATTACTTTATTATTGTCAGTAGTCCTTACAGCACGATTACTGGTGGAAGACTGACAGATATCTTAATTTTTTGAGAATTAATATTAATGTTTTAATGAAAGTCAACTAAAGATTTTTTAAAATTATGATTTATCAGATACTCATTTTGACATTGATTAGAATCTATCTTTTAGCAAAACAACTTTAAACTAATCTACATGCCCTAAATCTCACAACTGGGTCATTCTATGAAAACTTGTCATGTCTATGATATACAACGATTTTTGGCTACCAGTATTTTAGAAAGGAAAAAATGTGATTATTTTATCGGAAATATCCCATTAGTTGAATAGGTCGAAGGAAACTTTTCGAAAATAACGATGGCCAACAAGCATAGCGATTTTTAGCTGTGTGACCGACATGGCAAGTTTTCATGGAATTAACCAACTGTCAAATTTGAGGAAACTTAATTCAATTTATAGCTTAAGTAATCATCTTATGCTTATTTTAACTTAAATTTATGATGAGTTAAGATTTTAAGTACTTATTGCAAAATAACATGCCAATCAATATCCAATTTAGTATAAATGTATTTCTAATGGGTTCTTCAATGACTTGAATTGCTATTTGGGACAAATATAAAATTTGATTTAGCAACTAAGAAAAAAGCATACTAATTGAAAAAGTTTATAAAACATTTTATCTGTGTTATAACATACATTTATCAGTTTTTAACATCGTTCAATTAAGTACTGTTTACATTAGTAATAGGCTCTGCCCTGTAAAAGCTACATTTCTCAACTTCGGTCTCTAAAAATAGGCTAATTTACTCTAAGAAGAAAGAAGGGGGGGTCTACATTTCAAGCTCCAAATATTCAACTTTTATTTCCTTTCCTCAAGTGTATAGATTGTTGTCCTAAAACTATTTCGTGATATTCCAATTCCCCATGCCATTTTTGCTCGTTAAACGTAACGTAACAGTAGCCAGAAAACGCTTTTATACATAATTACGTAATCTACGTTCGAAGTAGTTTCTTTTGTCTCGAAACCATCTATTTCAAATTTGGTCACAATTTCTACACTAACTATTCGACCAATTTTCTTCATTTATCTTTTAAACGAAAGACAAACGTTCCTTTGGAATTGGGTCCCAACAGTGGCTGAGAGCTTCTGCCCTCGAAACTGATAGGCGACAGATGCTGGGTTGGAACCTAATCGCGGCTGCCAGCCTAATCGTTCAAAGTTCTCCGTGGTTTTCTTCGAACTTTGGATTTCCTAGCGTAAATATGGGTTAGGTTCCCTTAGAAAGATTCCCCACGGAGAGCACCTCTCTCTTAGGACCTATATACCGAATGTTCACAATTGATCATCATAAACACAACCAAACAACCTTTGGAATTGAAACCCAATTCTTTGGAATTCAATTGGAAGTTTAGAAATGTACATTTATTATATATTGGCTGTTCAAAAGAACCTAGTTTTTCTTCATCAGGCGCTAAGAACACGTGCTTTTACTTTGAAAGCAAAAGCACCTGTTCTTTGCGCATGATGAAGAAAAGTAAGTTTATTTGAAAGGCCTTATGCATTTCTGTATTTTTACGGTGTTTATAAGAAGTTGTTGCTGGTATTCCTTGTTGCACAAAGCGTGTTATTATTTTTTCCACACAAAAAATTACAAATATGAGTAAAATGTTAACAAATGTCATGCGAAGGCGATATCGCTTTTCTTTAAAAAAAAAAAAAAAGTCGAAAAGTTATGCAAATTTTAGGCCAAAGAAGAAAATCCGGTACATTGAGAATTTTTAAAGCGAACTATCATGGCTCGAATATTGACTTCACATTGGTAATATTGGCAATGGATTGCAGAACGATTTCTTGTCCCTATTGAAGCAAAATTGGCAAAATGTAAAAAGCAATACTTTGGTAAATTTATGATAATATAAACAGTATTGAAAACTATTGATTTACCAAGTAAAAGGATTATTATCCGATACTTATATACAATAAATCAAAATTTATAATAGGAAATAATGGATTTGTATAATCCCAACTCTAATTTCAAAATAAATATATATACGCAATTACCACTGACTCACACATGAGCGTAACAAAGTCATTATTTATCCACTTATAATTCAGTTGGAGTAATTTGGGAAAATAATTTGATGATTAGAATGCACGAGTTACCGACTAATTAGGTTCAACTATAACGACAATACTCTCTACGCCTACATTATTTAGGGAGTTCCTTTCGTACAGAAAAGCAAAAGTAACCTTAAAAGGTCTCTATTTTCTATTTTTTTTTTTTTTTTTTCTTTACACACTGTGAAAATGATAACAGTCCAAAATGTCAAAAATAAAAGATGCTGCAATTACTTACTAATTGTAATGTTTCTTAGTTGTAGCAGTCAAATGACAGAATCTGTTTATTAAACATCTTAAAAAACAATAAGGACACACTGCCTTTGAAACCATCTCTTCAATTATGAATAATGCTGTAATAATATGTGTTGACACAGAACTTAATACTAAAAATTAAATAAAATTTAAAAAAAATCTTGCGAAACAGTCTATTTTAATAAAATCTAATTTTTTAAATTAATTTTTTTAAATCCCTATTACTTTTATAAATTTGAATTTTTTTGCTTCCCTTTTCATTAGAATATACTATATAAAACTGTGAATGGATTTTTAGATGTATGAGATTTTACATTTAATATATTTTTCTCTCGTATGTACTAAAAAGTGAAGGAAATTCAACAAACTATAATAACCAATACAAAAAATAAATATAAACTTGAATGTTAAATCCATGCAAAAATATATTAAATACACCATGGAGAACAAAGGTAAAAGAAATCAAAACCTCTATCTAAATTTGCAAGCAAGCAAGTTCATAAAAATATGAACAGAGAGACAATTCAGTTTAAATTTTTCATTTGTACGGGTAATATGCGCTGGATCTATTAACAAAATGTACAATATATCGCGATATAATTGTCGTATATGTAAAAACGAGGTGTCAAAATAGTCACAATTAAAGAAGCTTTTAGTTAATATTTTTTTAATGATATTTTGTACAATTTCGAGTCAGCGAATCCCCTTAAAACGTTGATAGCCAATTATATTTTGTCTGTCTTTCCGTTTGCACCGCAAAATTTGATTTGCGGGGGCTTCCATGGAGGAGTGATTAAGGCATTACGCTCCTAATCGCTTCACGGTAAAAAAAAAATAAATAAATAAACTGATAATTTTACGGAAATATTGCTGGTAATTGAACTTAATTGTACTTAACTGTTTTTTAACGGAAAATCTTCCGTAAATAAATTTAAAAAAAAAAACGAAATTTTTTTTGGAATATACGGAAATTTTTCCGTTAAAATACAGAAAATTGAAGAGGTGTACCGATTACCAATACACTTTCCGTAAAATCTTCCATTTTTTACAGTGTTGCGAGCGTAGGAGAACATTTGGGTTCGATTCCCACTGACTCCATTCCACGCATTTTTTGTGTGGAGCTCCCGGTTGTATCTCTCCTGTGTTGTAAAATTCCCTTGTGCTTTCTCGTCCCTGTATATTTACGATGACTTATAAGCAGGCTTTCATGTCGGGCACACAAGTCAGATATATGTTGTTCATTATATAATAAATAAGATTCCCGCTATACAACCCCAATACTGTCAGTCACCAGTGACTGACGCGGCCTAAACGGAAGGTTCAGTATCAGGCTCGGGTGACTGATATGGCATTCAACGTGTTAAATAATGCTAACTCCAACTTATGATAAGCAAGTGATCATCTACCTTCAAAATTTGGATGAGCATCAAGTGGATACAGAGAAAAGTAATTTATTTTTTAAGGTAACGGGGAAAAAAGAAAGGTTTATAAATAAAATATATAAAGTAAACTAAATTACAAAATATGTTTCATTTATCATGCAAAAATGATATATGTTCAGGGCCGTAGCTAAGGGGGCGCTATGGGCGGCTCAGTCCCCCCTCTAAAATATTTTGAGCGCCCCCCCCCCCCTGGAAAAAGTTTCAAGGCCACTAAATGTTCCGAAAATTCAAATGAAATTCTGTTCAAAAATCTAATTTAGTTTTGAGACCCTTTCATAGTTTTGCAGAGTTACTAAATTGTATCTAAAATACGTGTTTCAACACTCCCTCATCCTATTGGTACATATGAAGTTAACAGGATGTTTCATTTTGCACCAGTTATACATTCAAAATTTTCATCATCATATACTTTTCTTAGCATAAAATGAAGTTATTACAACAGTTTAATGAGAAACATAGTATTTACAATGTGAATATGCATTAATTTATCTTTCTGCATTAGAGAGAGAACAAAAAAATATGAGCCCCCCCTCCCTATATTCCCTTGAGCCCTCCCCCCTATATTCCCCTAAGCCCCCCCCCCCCTATCGTACACTTCTAGCTACGGCCCTGTATATGTTACTGTGAAAAAGATCACTTTATTAGAATTTTTTGAGAAAAAAGTTACATGTCATCATCTACTTAACTTAAACAATTGGATGGTTGGTTGGTTGTTTGGTTGTATAGGGTTTAATGGCACAAAATCCCTTCAGGGACATGCTGCGCCAACTTAAACAATTGGAAGACGTGGGAATATGTGATGTCTTGATGTTTTCAAATGTATTGCTGGAGCTTTTTAACCCTTTGTAGCTCAATAACTCCGATTTGTAAAATTCTTACATATATGTAAAAATACATCATTTTAAGTATGGAAAAAATAGTAAAAAAAATTCAGAACAGAAAAATAAAATTTTATTTGGGGAATTGGGTTTGTTGCATATTTGCAACATCTTGACAACTGGCACAAAAACTGAAAATATTTAAAATATTAATTTACATGAAAACTTTTGAAACAATTGTTAGCTTTGTTGTAGCAAAGTCCCACACCACATTTCCCACAAACAGTTTGAATAAAATCTTTACAAACAGGGTAATTACAACGAATTCTTTTTTTGGGGGGGCCAGTGCCCGATTTCGTCTGGACGCACTTATTTTTGTGAAATATGTCGAGTACTATTCTTGTATAACATGTGATGACATTAATCTATATTTAAGATGCTTAAACGAGTTTCTAATCCAAAACATTAAGAGAATGCGATTTTTTTTTACTATATCTTATTACATAAAACAACTTTAAAAATTTTTATTGCATTGAAAGACATTTATTATGTATTTAAATGAACTGAAAATATAACCTCATGTTAGTCCGATTTCTTAAAGGGATTTCATTTTTTAACGGATTGTCGAATCTTTTTTGACTTACGAATTCCTCCAAAATATTCGGAAGTTCCACACACTGTCTCAATTTCGTCCCAACTGCTTCAATATTTCGAACGTTATCATGATGAAAAGATTATATACAGTGCAACCTCGATAGCTAATTGGGACAGCTAGTACCTCGGATACTGAAATCTCGGTTAAAAGAAATTTGTACGTGGGCTGTTCAATAAGTAATAAAGACTAAAATTATAAAAAATACAGAATATCTTTAATCGTCATCATTTACATGGTCTTTTACAAAATAACTACCGCGGCACGTAATGCATTTATCTCAACGTTCTGTCTTCTTCTTGAAACATGTAAAAGACCGTTTTTTGAGAGCTTTTTCAAAACCGCCTCCACAGCCTTAACACACACTTTGTTCCTTGAAAAATTGTTGCCCCGTAATGGTTTATTAAGTTGATAAAAACAGCCAGGAATTGCATGGAGCAAGATCAGGACTGTATGGAGAATGTGATAAAATCTCTACGTTGTTCTGCTGCGAAACATGATGGACGTTGAAGATCGTCCCTCATGGTCAATATCTTCCCTATTTTGCCTTCCTTAATGCTAGCGAAAAATAATTGTCCTTATCATTGCTTCATCGTTCAAAGCTTCGTGTATCACGTCAAAGGTCTTCGATGCTGATTTTTGCAAACGGACACAAAATTTAATCGCATAACGTTGTTCAATCGCGCTTCCATTTCGACAACTGGCCGTTCTCGTAAAGCGCCCGCAAACACACTTCAGTTCAATCACTTGATACAAGGAACATGAGCCTGTATACACGTCATTTATCGGTAGCTTTTGTTAATACAGACAACAAACTTTTTTATGCCAAAGAAATTAACATTCGGATGAGTGGTTTCGCGGCAGTAAAATTGGTCTTATTATACTTATTGAACAGCCTACGTTTATAAAAACACGCCGTGCTCATGAATTTAATATCTGTTAGGCTAAAAAACAATAGAACGTCTTTTAAATGATAAAAATAAATATATAAACTTATGTTATGCAACTCAACAAATTTAAAAAAGGAAATTCATTCTCTCTCCAACCAAGCAATTGAGGGATTTTATTGTCCGATAATGCATGGCACCTGCTGATCAATATTTCACCTCATGATTAGATGAAACAAAATAAAGCTTCGTTATCGACTCAGTTAATGAAAACCTTGATTAATCGAAGCTTGGTTAATCGAGGTTCTAATGTTTATAGATATAAACGAAGTGATTACAGTAGGTAAATATCTAAATAATCAACATAACACTAGCATTATTTCATCAAATGTACAATTAAGTTGTTAAAATTCTATGAATAAAAATATAATTTAAACTTCAATGTCAATTAACATGAATGAAATTCATATTTAATCATTCTCATATATAATTTGTATAAATTCAGCGACAAATAAAATAAGCATTGTTCTTCATCTTCATATTCATTCTACAGATAATTGGATGTATAGGTTCTCATTGTTTTGAGAAGAAAATAACATTTTTCTATTTTCTAAATTAGGGTGTTCCCACTTCAAAGCTGAATTTATCACTTCTCACAATTTTCTAACAAAAAATTCCCACCTTAATACATCATGATACATTCACTACACCCTTAAAATCTAATTAGAGAATGAATATAATATATTTTTTCTGATGTATTTTTTCAATGTATGATTCACTGAAACTTTCTCAAAGATAATTGCTTTTTTAACTTTATTGTATACTTTTCCCTTTTTTTATTAATACAATCCATGGAATGATCACTGTTTTCCGATTCGTAAACTACATAATAGCTGTACAAAAAAACGTTCTTTACTTTTAATAATACATAGGATTACTAATCAAAATATTACATCTTTAAACGATTTTAGAAAATACTTTTTATTCAAATTTATTTATTAAACTATCAGAATAGGAATTCCAAAATTATCAAAAAATTGATAACATTATATATGCATAGCCCCTACGGTAAGATTACAATACAGTTAGGCCTATTGAGATGAAAGCCTGTTTAAAATGCTGGCATTTTTCGCTTTCCTCTTCGATTCCGTCTTAACAGATTTTACTGTACTGAATAAACACAACAATCGCATACAGTAAAACCAGTGAAAGCGGAATTGCTAAAGATTGAAACAAAATTCCAATTTAGTAATTCTTATTGAAAAAAGAGATGAAATGTTTATTTTTAAAATAGAATTCCGTTGTAAGCAGGTTCCATTTACGCACGGTTTAGTGAAATAAATACTGTAAAGCTTGCGACAATACATCCGAAAAATATTCCACTTTAAGCGGGTTCCCACCTGAGCAGATGGTATTCCTTTTTAAAAAACTATACACTGTTTAAAAAAAAAAAAAAAAAAAAAAAAAAAAAAAAACGGAAAATGATATTTTTTTTTCTGATAAACGGCCAACTTCCATATATCTTTATGTTTTACGGGCACAACCCGTTTATCTAAAGGGAACGTCCGTTACTCTAACTACAAAGCCCATTTTTTTAGTGTTATTACTTGGAATCTTTGCTGCAGTAAAATTACAGCAGCAATTTTTTACTGTGTAAAATTTTTCGGCTATTGATTCGTTCTCCTGCACAAATTTTACTATATTGTACTATTTTACACTCGGTGCTGACTAACGAAAAGCTGGATAATAAAAGATTATTTTCTTCAATTCTGCAACTTCAAAAAGCTTGAGTGATGACCCCCCTCGCAGTGATTACACATACACAGCATACGTCTTGGAGGGAATGAAAATCTGGATAACTGGCAACCTTAGATAAAATGCGTTATTGGGGTGTCGGGCAATGATTCACAGTCTACAAAATACTTCAATTTGTATTACCTTATGGATGGTGAAAATGACTTTAATAAATTCGATGAAATAAAACACAACAAACCATTATCTGTTTTTAATTTTCCTTTGATACATTATCCATACCCGCCAATTCAACCCCGATCGATGAATTTACGAAAGCATGCTCAGCTAAAGGCTACAGTTTATTAGTGGTCATAACTCATAAAAATCAAGTACAAAAGGCTTCTAAATTTTAATTTTATTGGCGGTAAAATCATGTTTCGCAACCTTTTTTATTTTGAACAGCTTAACTTTTTTCTTTGACGATTTATGATACAGTACAACATTTAAGTCGCCATTCATAAAGTTAATCATATAAGATGACCCTAAACATCTCATTAGTTCCGCATTTCTTGCTGAAGACCATAACATTTCAGGCAAAATAATGATGCCTATTTTACATAAAATTTTAACTGATCTTTCTTTTTATTGCGTGTTTATTTTCATGTTGAAGAACTCCCAATTCGTGATGGCGAGAACTTTGGGAGGTCGCTGGTCATGGTCGAAAACCGGCGGGATATTTTAGCAATAAGAAGTATTGGATTGTTTTCACGATCACGTACTATCAATTTGCAAGTTCGGACTGCCAGTACGAATATTAAATTCGTTAAATAAAAGCAACAGGCGAAATTTTATTACCTCTGCTCTGAAATGATGTTGGAGATATTTAAGGGTGTATTCTAATCCAAATTGCTTACTTTCTGATTTATTACTTACCCATCATACGTAGTATAAGGTAAGTCTTGCAATCATTTTGAAAATCGAAATTTTTTTTTTTTGACGGATTTACACGTTTGAGATACTGGAGATTTCGAAAAACATATTTTTAGAAAAAAAAATTTGCCGTCCGTCCGTCTGTGTGTCTGTCTGTCTGTCTGTAACCGCTCTATCTCCCGAAAAAATTGAGATAGAGACTTGAAACTTTGTATGTGCTTAGTATGTAAGATTGGGAAGAATCCTATTTAATATCAATAACCTCGATTATCCGGAACTATTTTTTTCGGACTCTCGAAAATTTCGTCCTGATGAAAGGTCAGGGCTTGAATTTCAGGGCGGGATGGCGGGATTCGCGCCCAGAATTTTGAAATCCCGCCCAAAAAAATAACGTGGACGGGAGGCTCCCGCCCAAAAAATTTTGCATTTTGAAACTATGATCAACTCCCACGACCGTTTTTCGAATTTTATGATATTTTCCTGCGAGTAATCGACACATTTTGCGAGTTTTTTTACAGCGAAAAATCATTGAAAATCACGAATTTTTCCGCGACAGATTGACAAATTTTGCAATTTTTTTCCTGCAATCAATTGACGAGTTTCGTTGTATTTTCTGCGGCGAAATAGAGGTGATTCTGTTCGGAATTTCCACCCCCCCCCCCCCCACACACACACACAAAAATAACGCATTCAATTCCAAAAATTATGAAACAGGGATGCCGCGGATGCGCTATTGCACATAAATTACTCAGAAGGTCGGAGATGACACACAAAGGAAACAGCTCTAACACGTTTCACAAGACACGTGATTTCGTAAAAGTTTGCTAAAAAACGGCAAATATTGCTAAAAGATCCCGAAAAAACAACTAATTTCCGGCAGATTTCGTCAAAAGATTCACGAAAGAATGCCTAGTTTCGTCACAGAATTCTGTAAAACGGCAGTTTTCATCAAAAAGATCGCGAAAAAACGTCAAATTTTGTCCAAAAATCGCGAAAAACGACAAATTTCGACAAAAGATTCACTATAAATGACAAATTTCCCGAAAATATCACGAAAAACGGAAATTTTCGTCAAAAAAAATCGCGATAAAACATCAGATTTCATCAAAAGATCGCGAAAAAACGGCAATTTTTCTCAGAAAATTCACGAAAAAACGGCAAATTTCGCCAAAAAATCCCGAAAAAACGGCAGATTTCGTAAAAAGATTGTAAAAAAAGACAGATTTCATCAAAAGATAGCGAAATAATGCACCTTTAGTCAAAGGTAACCTCTCCCTCCTTCCTCCCTCCTAAAATAATATAACGGGGAGTTCATTTTTCTGTTCAACAAACTAATTTTCCTGCTTCAATATATTTTTTTTCTTTGCTGCTCTAAAATCAGTTTCTGACAGCTCCAAATCTTTCTGAGTGATTGCAATTCCTGAAAGCAGCCATATATTAAACAAAAAGTATCCCTTTACTCAACAAAGTATTCATTTTTTAAGAAAATCTTTTTCGATGAATTTGACTTGCCCCTTTTTTAAAGAAATGCAAACAATAGTGATACTTCTTATCTTCTACACTCAAATAAGTATTATTTTATGATTAAATTTGTATCTTGCACATTTAAAATACAGAAAAATAACATTATTAATTATAATTATTAATCATTAATTATAAATATAAATATAAATTTATTAAATTAATTAGAAGTTTTATTAATTATTATTAAAATAATAATTAGACCTGTGACAAAAATAATTAACACCGGGAGGGAATTTACCACGAGTAAAAACTAGACAGTATAAAAGTTTTTTTTTTTTTTTTTTTTTTTTTTTTTTTACACATTTCGCATTATTATTCTGAATTGTTGATAAAAATTGCTTCAATGATATTTTTTTATGTCTGTATTCTTGTAATTCTTTAAATAGCACATAAAATAATGGCAGATTTTAAACATTTTTTCTTCCTCCCAAACAGTCAAACTCCCCTCCATGTATAAATGTTGGTAGGGAGACTCCCCTCCTTCGAAATATTGAATTTCAAGCCCTGAAGGTATACAAAAATTTCCGAAATGTTTTATTTTACGGAGTGGACGTAAAAGGCAATAAAATAACACAAATTTTGAATAAAGAACGAAGTCAATCGGGTTATTAGTTGCCGAGATATGTGTAATCCTGTTTTGCACATTCTTCGATTTGTCATGACCCTGTATTTCATTCAAATTTCAATTCAAAGATATATTTTAATTGGAAATGAGACGCTTAATCCGAAGCAGTAAATTGTTAGTTAATAGGATTATTATTTTTGGAGTTATAAGGATGTATCTTTTACGCTAATCAGTAATACTTGAGTATTTTGGCGTTTTACATAATTTGTCGAAATCGGCTCATCAACAATTCAATGGTGTAGCGTTACCATGTATATTAAAACTATTTAAATATGCCTTTAAATTTTATTTTGGAATTGCGATGCATCTCATAAATAGTTTACATGCGTTTTATTTTCATATTTTATACAGTAAAACCTCCTAATAACGGACACCTCGGGAGCGCGAAAACTGTCTGCTATTCGGAGGTGTCCGCTATTGGGAAAAACCTCGGAGATTCAAAAATTGTTAAGAAATGCTTAAAGTTTCATTAATTGACTTTTATATGTCTCAAAATTCTAATATATGATTAATCAGAAATTAAAATAATTTTTTAAGCAATAAAGTTGAAATAAAATGGTGCATACCTTTGTACACTGTTTATTACATTCTTACGGAAAAAATAAATTTTAAAAGTTTTATTTGCGTTTAAAGATTACATGTAATTTTTTTTTTCAATGAGAAATTTTAACCCTGTTAATAATTGTGATTTTTCTGAATCATCTTTAAAAAAAAGTGTAACTGCTCATTGTATTTTGCCATTTTTTAAAAACATAAAATCTCAAATCTTACAGAGGGGAGTGGAGGCAGGGCATTGTGATGCTCCGGGAGGTAATGTCTCTCTGGACCATTCCCTGAATTTAATACTGAACGTGGGAGGAAAGATTTTTCCCGGCCCACTCTCTACATTTGTCTGTGATCACAAAATTTTGAACACATTGCCCTGACAAATTTAGAAGCTTTTTACTTTTTTCTTCGTTAAAAGACAATTTTTCATACTTTATTCCCAAAATTACTGTCCGCTATTCGGAATGTTCGTTATTCAGAGGTTAAACATACAAAAATTTAGATTTTGGGAGTGGGGATCGGTCAACTGTCCGTTAAATAGAGGTGTCCGCTATTTGGGAGTGTCCGTTATGAAGGTTTTACTGTATTATGCATATCCATGATGGGTAAGTATTACGGTGGTCCCCCAACGACTAGTTTTTAAATTCATTTTTGTTCTCATACTCAACAATTTGGCAAATCGTCTTATTTATAAACTACACAATGCGCCGTGCTTGTCGATTTTTTGATAAATACAAAAGATATTGCAAAAAAATGCTATCAAAGTTAGCGCTTTGAACCGAATTTTCCGAAGCGGGAGATCTGGGAATATAAATAAATGTCATACTGAGGAAATAATTGATTATAAATCAAATTCTAATGAATTGAGCGAGAAATGAAATCACACGGCATGTTATACATCTTTTCAAAAATCACCTCAACAAGTTTCATGTTTCTACTTTAAAAAATGAATCTGAAAATGTATCTGGAAATTTCGAGTTGTTGAAAGTGAAAAAACATTTTTTCGAATATACCCTAAAGGCCTAAATTCGTCTATTTATAACTAAGTTATGTTGAAATTAAAAGGCTATAACTTATAGACCATTAGAATCATACCTCTTAAATAATATCTCACAAAAAAGCCTCAGCTGGAACACTCACACATATTTCAAGTTTCCTTGACAATTAATGATGCAATAAAACACTTGACTTTAAAAACACATTATCTATGAAGCACATAGAATGCTATGAATCGCAGAAAGCAATTTCATTCGAATCAACAGAAAAAAAATATGTACTTTTTATTCATTTGAATAAAAAACTTCTTGAAACCGAAGTAAAAAATAATACAAAATTTTTACTTTCAAACAAAATATACACTTCATTTTTTTTTTAAGCCTCCGATGCTATTTCTTTCAGACAAGCTAAAAAATGTCGTATCATCAGCCCTGAATTTTCTGCTAAACCGATTTTGATAATTATTTTTTTTAATGAAAGCTATTTATTTGTAGTTGTGCCCATTTTAGTCACTTTTTAATTTATTTCCATTTTTATATTTTATTTTTAATTTTAAATGCTATTTACGATATTTAATCAAAATGGTGGCAACTCAGTTTAGCTTTTCTCTCGATAATAAAAATTTATTTTCCAAAATGATTGCGTATAATTATGCGCACTAATTGAGGTAAAAAAAAAAATATATTTATGAGAAATAATATTAATAATGTAAATAAAATAACAGAAAATAATTTATGATAAAAATTAATGTCTAAATCAAAATAAGAGAAATTTCAAATGAGGAAAATGTTGTCATTCAGCAACCAGATAAAAAGGAATTACAATATTATTACGGTGCCTTTTTCATATTACTAATAACAGTAACTTTTAAAAAACATTTGAAGAGAAAATGACCTCACTATTTAAAACATCGCATTTTTACTCATAACGATATTAGGTACTACTCTGTTATCCCGTCGACCAATTTCGCCAAATTATACAAATCGCCAAACTAATAACCAAATTATACATATTGACAAAATTTTTATTTTAAATAACGAAAAAAAAAATAGTAGAATATTAATAAAAAATATTAATAAAAGGTCGATCATTGAATGTGACATTCACGATCATCCATTATTGGCATTTAATCTTCTAGTTTGGCGATAATTTTTTGGTCGACGTGATAACCTAGTAGTACCCGATATTACATTTCAATATTTTTTTTCATTATGGACACTGAGATTGAGATTTTACTTTCAGATGACTTCAGTTAGTGAAAATAATGTCACAGTAAAAATGAAATTAGTTTTTTTTTTTTTTTTTTTTTTTTTTTTTTTTTTTTTTTTTAAATAATAAAACTATTTTTCTGTGAGTGCATACAAAATAAAATTTCTTGATTTCGCCGGCACTCAGATTACAATTTTAACTGAAGATGTGCGAATATTTGCATGCAAAATTGGAACTGGCAAATTTGACATTTAGTTTGTAAATATATTTATTATATATTGATTCAATAGTGCATTACTTTTGCTTTTATTTTAAACCAAATCGATCGGGTCTTTTAAACATTTCATTCGTCGAATTCGACGGGATTCCACTCGTTTTATTGTTAAATTGCATTTCTTTTTCTCAGAGTCTATAAAAAAGCGTTTAAACTAAAGAAAAATCCGTTTTGATGAATCTAGTCAATGAAGAAGTAGCACGTCAAATTTTATCTCTTTATTATTCCGCAATTCCAATGTCTCAGAGAGAAATTGCTATTCAATTGAGTATTTCACGCCCTTCTGTTTGCTGTTATATTGATAAACACAAAAAAATTAAGTTAGTTCATTGCAATCTAAACGGGATCGTCCTTCTAAAAAACCTCTATCGATTTTTTTTTTTTTTTTTTTCCTAATCGGAGGCGAAACTCAATTCTGCAATGGCAGAATCTACATTCAACTTGTTTTAACAATGCATATACAATACTTAGAAAGATTAAATTAATTTCGTAATAATATCCACTAGAGCAAGCATTAAATTAATTTCGATAATCCACTGAAACTCATCGCGAAATAATTTCAGCATATTTAAAATGCTTTCTTTATGAATGAATCAGTTAAAATATACCAAATAAAAGAGATTTCAACCATTTCTTTTAAGCGCCATACATAAATTCATCCAGAGGAGCTACACACTAGCAAACAATATCAAGACTAAAAGATACACATACATTTTTTAACATCTGAATTCAAATATAAACTAATTATGAATCGCTAGAAAAATTTGAATATGTTAATGAAAGAGACGTCATCATTTCATCGAGATATAGTGGCCTGGATCATCCTTTCGATAGCCAACATTATTGCATTAACTCTAAAATTTATTGAGGAGCGTGGTGTTAATAGTAAGTTGACATTTTTGGATATCCTTATTTAAAAGAAAAATGGCATTAACCGCTTAGACGCCGAATTAATATTGCAATGTAATAATAATTTTGTTTTTTCTACATTACAGCTTCAAATGTTTTAATTTATGCATACAAATTTAGAAAATAAAAAAAAATATTTCTGCAGCTTTTTTTTTTTTTTTTTTTTTTTTTTTTTTTTTTGGCTGTTTTCATTTTAGTGTTTGCATTTTGGAACGTGATTATCGATTGACAACCTATGCAAATATAACAAATTATTTCCCACTATATGCTATTGTATATTGTTCTTGAGAATTTTCTCGAATTCCAAAAACATTTAAATTCCTAGCGGTCAAATGTAAAAAATATAGAGAAAACGATAAAAGCAAATAATAAACTTTTTATGCAAATTAATGAATTTGCATATTCCTTAATACCTGTGATAAATGCTTAAACATAAATATTTTCATTTCAAAAGTTCAATTAAATCTTATATTTTACAGGAAAAATAAGAAAATTGTTATTATGTTGGAAAATATATGTTTTGTATTACAAATAATGCAATGTTCCCATTTGGGAACATTGGCGTTTAAACGGTTAGTTTTCAATTAATTTCAACTTCGGTCTACATAAAATCAATTTTAACGAGTAAGTAATACGCATTTTGATTCAAATTGTCCACTTAGTCACAAAATCTCTATTATAAAAACTTTAGTATTTGCAGCTGTTAAGATATTATGGTAGTAATGAAATCTTTGATATTGAAAGAAATAAAATATTAGAAGTTCGATATGAAGATATCGAAGATCTGAAGAATAACGGTTGCCCAAACAATATAGTCAAAAACATTTCCAAAAAAACTTTGAAGTTTACAAATTCATCATCCCCTCTTTTTCAACGGATTAAACCTAATATTTTTGTTTGTTTGACATATTATAATACTGTTTCAGAGAAAGTTTCATCTGTTTTAAGACCATTTAACACTTAGGGCTTCTTTTAAATCATTAAATAAAACGAGTTCTTTTTTAAAAAATGGCCACAAATATAAATATGCATAAAAAAAAAAAAAAAAAAAAAAAAAAAAAAAAAAAAAATTAACCGGAATTGTTTATGATTCCATGCAGTGATTGTGACAATGTGTATATAGGTGAGACTATTAGATCGATGGAAATAAAACTTAAAGAGTATGTCGGCGCTTTTAAAAATGGAAAAATTAATTTCTTAATTAGTACAGCATACTATTTTGAAATAGACTATAGCGTCAACGAGAAAAAGAAAAAAATATTGATGATTGCGATTTTAGACGTTTTGTGAACTATCTAGAAATATGCATGAGGAATTATTCTGAAACTCCAGGTGTGTAGACAAAATAATACAGGTTATATATTTGCGCCAAGATTTTATCCCGAAATCCCATAGGAAACCATTAAAAATTTTAAAAAGGACGAAGATCTTTCGGATGACACTGTAAAAGCTAATATAACAAAAGCGTTCTAACTGCAGATTATGATTAAGTGACTTACTGTAATAAGCTTTGTTCATTTTTAAACGCAATGGTAAACCTATATTTATAATAACGTTTTCCTGCTCCCAGTCCTCCATTTTTTATCCTTTTATGTGCAGGAAAGCACAATAATAAACCTACGAGTCAACCGTTAAAATCGAGTTCTTTGGTATTTTTCACCAAGATATGATTTGGCAGAGAGATTGCTTTTTAAGGGTGTATTTCCATTCAAACTGCTTATTTTCCGATTTATTTTTGAATTCACTTTTGCTCTCAAATACACCAAACTTTCAAAATCTCTTATTTGGAAAGTACACAAGGTGCCGTGATTGTCGATTCTTTGATAAATGCAAAAAATATTGCAATAAAAGCAATCAAAAATGGCATTTCGAACCGAATTTTCCCAAGCGGGAGATCTGGGAACGAAAAAAAGGGTCATACTGATAAGGTAATTGTTTATAGCTCAAATTCTAATGAATTGAGCGTAAAAAAACATCACACGGCATCTCATACGACCCTTCAAGAATCCCCTCAGCAAGTTTCATGTTTCTGCTTTTTAAAATGTATCTGAAATTGTATCGGAAAATTTCGAGCTGTTGAAGGTGGAAAAGCGTTTTTTCGAATACACCCTTATCATACGAATAGAGATTTAACTACTAGATTTTCAACTGTAAACTAATGAGGCGATTCTCTGTGCTGCTGCCTCCAGCTCTAATAGGTTAGGTGAAATTTTTTTAATCAAAATTTTATTAAATTAAAAAATGTTCTCATCCCTATATGATTTAGGCTATATTAGGACTTTTAAAGACGTGTGATTGCTCCTGATATATGCAATAAGGCTGACACTTTGTTAATGTTATAATTGTGAAATATATAGCACTACATACATAGGCATTTTTAACATTGATTGTAAAATGCAGTAAAGGTTAACCACTAGGGGACAAGCGACAAGTATACATGCCACAAAAAGGCCGTGCCGCAAAAGGCCGTCGCGCGCACAAGGCGCATTTGCCTTGTTTATCCCCCCCCCCCCAGTAAAATTTTATTGTAAAATTTGCTTTATTTAATCGGAGCATTTTCTCGATTTAATAAGGCACAAAGTTCAGTTTTTAAAAACCGGTGACAAAACATTAAAATTTTTGTAAAAGTCACCCGTCGCGAAGGGTTTAATATCATATTAGTTCCAGTTTTTGTTCTGAAGAACATATAAATTCCTCTCACAAAATGATAATGAATATTTTGCATATAAATTAATATATATTATTTTTCATTACACTTTTATTTTCAGAACTGTCATACCAAAGAACTTCTAATTCGTGACGGCAACAGCTCGCCAGGTCGTCGGTCATGGTCAAAAACCGGCGGGAGATACAAGGAGTCTGAAAACATTGGTCTGTTTTCGCTATCACGTACCACCAATTTGTGAGCTCGATGTGGCAGGTACGAATATTAAATTACATTACCCTTTCGATTCCCATTATTCACCCTCGATTTGATTTCTGGTGTTCTTCATTCTGACTGCGGTCTTGTTCTCTTTTTTGCTGCATGTATTAGCCCGCTGGAGCACGAATTCTGGTGCAAAATGTCACTTAGCATTTCGTGTTCAATCGCTCATGTAAGGAAAGCAAAGCTTTCGTTTCAGGAAAAATAATGATGAAACAGCTTTAAGAGAAAAAAAATGTGTGAATGCCTTGAAATGAATAAAAATAAATTTTGCAAGGTAGAAATCACTTATGGTTTGAAAATACATTTTTATTCAGCTCTTTTAGGGCCATTTTAACATTTGGAATACAGAGTAAATTTCCTACATCATGGATCGGGTTTTATCTGACCTAGGTATGGCAACAAAATATGGAAATATAGGTCAGAAAAATATTGATTATTTTATACATCAATATTACAATCTCCATATCGATTTTTTTTTTTTTTTTTTTTTTTTTTTAATAATTTATGCATTGATACTTCTTTGAAATTAATATTTGAGGAAAAAGAAAAAAAAATCAGAGAAAGCTCAGAAGAATGTTCAGACCTCAACATAAAAAAGAATAGATAATAAATTAGGTTTGATAACTTCTCGTCACTTTGTCTCAAACCTCTTCTGCAAATATTCTGAGATACCTTTTTTAAAAATACTTGTAGCTAGAAATCAAAAATAAATCTTTGAAAAGCTCAGCATATATAAAAAGTATTTATTCAAAGCTCTATATTTTAGCAAGACAATACAGTGTATTACATTATGTATTCACAATACAGTGTTATGCATTGGCATTGCAGTGCAAGTCAATTAAGTTATAAATATTAAACCTCCGGGCAAATGCTTTTTTTTTTTTTTTCCAGTTACATGAATTCGACGAATTCTTTTGTTTCTCCCTTCTGCGGTTTAATTACAATAAAAAGCGGAGAGGTGAACAATGGATCAGGAGATAAGGACTCAACCTTACCTGGAGGAAAGATTCCTGTTTTACAGGTCATCATTCCCCTTACTGTAAATGGCCTTACAAATACAAAATACCGCGTCTCCACAATTAAAAAACGACAGTTTGTACGTCCATGTTTTCGCACCTTTTCTTTTATAAATCACCATAAAAATATAAAAACAGATGAAAAATTAACAGTCGGTCATGAGCTGCTGTAAACACGTTTCCATAAGTGGACACGCGTTTAGAGTAGTATGGATTGTTAATTTTTTTCATCTCGAAATGCGTCTTGTGTGTTTTTATATTTTTATGGTGACTTATAGAAAGCTTTATAATTGAATTTTGTTTTGTCGCCAATTTTTTCGGTGCTTTTTCATCTAGAGTTGTTTCAAATTCTGTCTTCCTTAAAAACTTACAAATGTAAATTAATTTAAAATAATGAAGATTAATACGGAATAATAATTATTTTAACTTAACAGATAAAGACAGCTGCAACTGTCTAACGTCTCGTCGGCAACGTTCAGTTTCTTTTTTTTGCTTTCTTTTTTTCTCTTTCAAAAAAGTGTGTAGAGTGGAGAAGAATCTGTCAGAACTGAGCTCCTTTTATACCGCTCTCTCCCTTATCTAAAGGGCGGTTCACGCTTCACTTCTTGCGGTAAGTCAAGGGTGGCATGGTACCTCAAAAACACTTTCATTTTTACCTACCTCGTCTTTGTGCTTCGATAATTAATGGTGTGGCATATGGATGAGGAACATCTCGTTTTCGCCTACACATGTCAGCAATTACGACCACGTTTATTTTGGCGTGAATGTGCCGCAAACGATTTGTTCCGGAATCGAATTACATGAAAAAATTTTCATTTTAAAAATGAATATTTTGAAATTTGTCATCTAAACACCGCAATTTTTATTTTTCACCTTTTATTTAACTGAACTTGTCTTTTGCATGCAAAGATGGAATTTTATAACACAACATTAAACCCAATTACTGATGGGCTGGGATTATAAAAAATACGTTCACAAGTGTTTTTTTGGAGACAATACGATATTTTAATATTTTTAGAACTTTATTATCACGCCACAGATAATATATCGCCAAATATTCCGTGTAATTCTTACAATTGTATACGAGTTTAAACAAAAAAAAAAATGGATTTATTGATGCTCCAATAAATGTTAGTCAAAATATGCCGGATGGCTGTGAAACTGTGACAATGGACATTTTAAAAACTAAAAAGCAAAAAATGAATTACAAATAAAAAATGAAGAAGGTAATATATATATGTATATTTAATATGCTTTTATCAATTACTAGTTAGATTGATATTAATCAATTTACAGTAGTACATTGAGAAATCTATTTGTAAGTCCTTAAAAATCTTCATAAGAAAGAAAATTTCAACAAATTGAATTTTTTTTTCTCTGATGAAGGCTATGGATATGGATATAAGACCAAAATACTCGGATGTTAAATAAAATATGCATTAAACTTTTAGCATATACTCGTTTATTGTTTATGATCACCTTTTAAGTAAAAATTGAGCTTTTGAAGTTCACATTATATTTTACAAAGAATTTAAATAGTAAATAATGCATTTTTTAATTTAATTTAAATTTTTTTTTTTTCAAAAAGTGAATCAATCATATCTCAAAACTCATAAAAAGGGAGTAAAACTCGAGAGTTTCAATTCAATGAGTTCGCTCCAGCATAACATTGATTACCTCATATATTCATGCTGATGTTAAATAATATTTTGTACTGGTAAATGTGTGGGAAAAAAAATTATCACTCAATTATGCCACACCCAACCAACTCAATTTCTACTGCACGCTAATATTCGTATCTATAATAGCATTATTCAGAACAATACCCACCCTTCCCAATTCAAATGTAAAGGAAACTAATATTTTTAAGTTTTAAAAACTGAGTAAAATTTTAGCAAACACATGTTTTCTTACTTATTATTATATATATATTTATCAGCATTATTATTATTATTATTATTTTTAATAAACGAGATATGTCACACAGAAATTTAATATAGTAATACGATCTCATTCTGAACATAACTACATGTAATCTCCCTGTAATCAATTCCGCTTTCATAAAGTACACACGCTACCCACGGTAATCTTAAAAAACAATTTGTTACATAAAAAAGTATTTGGGTGGAGCCACTTTTTTCTTCCCCCCTTTATCAAAACCTACGCAGGAACCACAGGCAAAATTGGTCCAATATCAAGAGATTCTATATATATAGTAGAAATCAAACGGCCGATTTCCTGCCGGAACAGAAGTGAGAGAACATCTGGTACTTGATGAGGAACTTTCGCGTTAAAAAAAACAGAACGGACCTTAATGACACCAATTGAACCTGTTGACCCCAGCATCCCTCATCAATGAGTTGTGGACTCATGCTGATGACGTCATGCCAAGAGATCCGAAACTCCCGACGGTGTTTGTTGTGCGGTTTTGAACGTAAAGTTCTCCAAATGAAGCATGAAGCGTTACGTTTAGAACTGCCGACGCCCAAATAAGTGGGTTAGGGGGTAACATTATGGGTGAGAGAATCGGTACTCAGGGACCGCATTATAAAGTGGGTATTCTATGAGAATAGTAGCGGGAGATTTAATTGGGTTAAGTACATATTATGTTACTACTGTTTACCTTAATTGAAAATGATAGGCTATCCGGATGATGGCAATTCATTTTAAAATGCTCGTAGCAGCAGGTTGCCCAATATGCACAGAGGGATGATACTTTACAGACAGATAAAACTAAACTACTGTGCCCATGATATAATTTTATTGCGAGTTTCATTGAAGTTTTTTATGTAATTAATGGGGAAAATGTGTCATTGCCATGAGTGGCTTTGAAATGTTTTATTGTATTTCTGTCGCTTGTGATCTTGGTTTCATTTTCGCTTGTGATGATAAAAATATACGAGATCTAAAATGTTAGGGAGACAATTGTTAATAAAAACTCGTAAATATATAAATAACATCTCTTTGTAATCCAGCAATTAAACATACTTGAGTCGTCTTCAGAATTGAGTCTCTTCATATATAAACACTTCAATGATTCAATAAAAATTAAAAATGAGAGAGTAAGAAAGAAATAGATTTTCACAATAAGTGTCAACTTTTGAAAAATATTGAGTGGGCTTAAAAGTTTTTGAATAAAATAACACAAACATTTTTTTACTTTCTGCTATCTTTGCAAGAAGAAAGTATTGGATTCGCGAAAATTTTCGAATTCTGGTTTTCAATGGATTTACAAATTTTAGGGGTCAGAAAATGAAACAATCATGTCTTTCTTTGCAAATTGTAGATTCTTGAGAGTCTTGATTGCCTTACAGTTAAGGATTTCGGTCTTCCTGTACGCTTCTTACTGACGTAATCTTAGGGTGCAGCCTTGGCCCTTCCTATTTTTCTTGCAATATTTGTACCAGACATTCCAGCTTCATTTAAAGTTAATATTTTAATTTGTTCATCATCGGATAACTTTTTTTCTCTTTGTCAGGTTCTGAGACAACATCTGCTACAGATTGGAGTTTCTGTTATTTCTCTATCTTAATATTTTATGTATTGTACCGGCTGTGTACTGGAATATTCAAGGTGGCATTCTTTCTTTGTAAAATCAGAATTGACAGGTGATCATGTGCAGGTGGTGAAGTGAGAAAAAGAATATTGCCGAGAGGCGTGTTCATCCGTCAGCGATGTATGTGAATGATGAGCAAACAAGGAACATGCCACGAATCAAGAAAACAATGTGGAATGCGTCCAATGGAGAAGCTCCACAGGGAGGTGTATATTGGGGAAAAGCAGTGATTTGAGAAGGGCAAGTCTTGTCTGAGATTTTGGCAGTTCGGATCTGGGCTCGTACCAAGAGAGCAGTGTAGGACAGAGGTCCTTGCAGAGAGTGCCCTGTGTCGGAGAGCGTAGGCTGAGTTCGTATCTGGAGAGCAAGGGACACAGGAGTCCTTGTGTGTAGTGCTCTGGGCCAGACAGCGTAGGCCGAGTATCCATGTGTTGGGAGATTCGAAATTGATCCCCGATAAAGTTAATCTAATGTACATTGAGTGTGAGGGAGAAGGTGTAATTTGAACAGTACACAGCCAATCTTTACTGTATTTAATTTAATGTTGAACCGGATCACCTATATCCGAGTTGTAACTGTATATAATTGTAAATAACGTATTTATTGTGTACATATATTCTAAATAAACTGTTAATTCAGTTAATTGACAGCGTCAGTGTTCATTTACACAATCCTCACAGTGGGTGACCGATATCACCTAATAATATCGGTGGTGGCAGCTATAACTACTACGCACTTTCTTCAAAGTTGTGTGGGCTGAGAGGAACGTCCGACACTCTTGACAGTGTATTAAACGCACCAAATACAAAATGAATGCACATAAGACGTTCGCATTTACCTAAACGTTCATGGCGACTTGCTTTTTTAGTCTCTCATTATGGCGAATGAGGGAGCTAGAATCATTGACTTTATAATTTTTCTAAGTTATTTTTCACTGGTTGTAAGAAATTAGCATAATTTATGTTCCCCCTTCCGTTTATCGAAATAAAGATTATACATATTATTGCAATGTTGATCATGCAAATGAAAATAGAATTTGCGTTGTCAACAATTCCTTTTTGCCTCTGTAAATTTTTCTATCGGTTTTATAATTTTTTCCAGTGCTGTAGTTATTGAAAGTGCAAAAAATAAAGTGTCAAGAAAAGCATAAATTTTAGTCACCTAAGTGCTTTATCAATTCAAGAGATTAAAACAGATGGCAAAATATATACGAAATTTGTTTGCTTGAGAAATTTAACTATACATCCACTGAAGAGTTTTCAGTGTTTCTTTAAGTCTAATTTATTTACTTACTATTTTTCAAGCAAGACTGTTTTGAGAATGTTAATAATCAAATTTCTTTTCCACGATTAAATAAATAAATAAATATATATATTAATTAAATCAATTAAAATTGTGAAATTGGGTGTGTGAAGAGATCGAGTTATTGGGCGGATTCGCGCACGATGTGTCCATATTAGTTTGGCGTCAATGGCTATGTATGTAATATAGAGGAAAATGGGGATGAATGGGACAGGGGATGAACGGAACAGCAGAAATGTATATATGTTCCCCAAACATAAATAATTTGATAATTTACCTGATGGATGGCAGTACTGAAGTCATTCAACAGACATAATTTGAAAGCAATATCCATAACAGAAGATTAGCTATTGTACAAAGTGTATTTTTCAAGAACCAAAGAAAGTTTTTCTGTTTAATCTTTTTAGTATTTTATTGATAGTTAACTTCTCAAAATCTCATAGTTTTTTAATGTTAAAATGATATAATCTCTTGTTATATTTATGATGCAAATGAACAATATTGAAAGTGCTTACTAAGCCTAATCACTGTTTTATATAAGCAAGTGGCTGGGGATGAATGGGGACTATCCCATTCTTCCCCTGGGCTTTTCCATAATAAATAAAAATACATTTTGTCATTACCTAGAAACCAGATGTTAAGAGGATTAAACGAGGCCACTGTCGTGTCCTAACCGATACACCAGAAAAACAATATTTGAAAAAAAAAAAAAAAAAAAAAAAAAAAAAAAACAGGAATTAAGAAAAATGAATTGCCGGCCTTCAAGAAATATTTTTAGTAAAGGTATGGACAATAGTGATGAATCTGACAATTTATCACTCCATGATGAAGATGAAAGTGATTTGAACACGATTTCAAGTGATATGGACCACCAAGTTTGCAGCTTGGATAATATAATAGAAGACGACTTTCTCCTAACAAAGATATGTGGAAAAAATATTTAGCATTACGTTGCTAGGGTTTTAAAGTACAATAATGATAACCTTTAAGTACAATCCTTGAGAAAAAAAAGATAATTCTTTATTTTATCATACCAATCCACCAGAAATTTATTTTGTTAATCTGGAGGATATTGTTATGAAACTACCACCTCTAGAAACTGCCAGAACCAAAGGACTGTTGTGATTTGATATTAGCTTCAGTCAATCTGTAGTAAAATAAAATGTATCACTAAGTTTTCAAATAAAATATGTTCCCTAAGTTGTCCCATTCATCCCCACCATGGGGATGAATGGGACATTATGGATGCATGTTAAAAGAATTATTAAAAATTTCAAAAACAAGTGTTTATTGAAATTAGTATGTCAATAAATTTCTAAATGCTGAAGTATTCTTTAAGTAATATTTTTAAAATTAACAACTGTATACAGCTTAAGTTATTATAGTAAAAATGTAAAAATTGTCCCATTCATCCCCACTTTCCCCTATTCTCATAAAAAATGACTTAGTTATCTTCAGCTTTTCACCTTAATAAAGAAAATCAATAAATACTGACAAGTTTCGAAAACTGTTTAAGTTAACACGCCTCATGATGAAAAAAAAAGTAATGATAAATTTGATAATATATGTCAGGAAAGAATAATAATGTTAATCTTAATAAAGTATGTCAAAACAAATCAAATAAAATAAAACTTGTGTTTAATAGACGAAAATGAAAAGTAATTAAAGACAAGCTGAGTATAATCCTAGGAGAATTATTTATCGGCTGATTAGTAGAGTATCATTAAAATCTGCTATTACAGTTTAACGTAGCTTAAAGCCATATTGTTAAAAAAAAAATTACTACCAGACTTCCTACATAGATTTAAGTGAATAACGATATTTCCTGGCAATTAGTTGTATGTAACATTGCAATAGCTGCGAATAACACACTGCTGTTTAAGAAATGTATCACACGCCCCCGTGGTACGCACACCTTAATCAAACAATAACGGCCCACTCGAGTAAAGATGTCTTTAGAGTAATAAATTTTGATTGCAAAAAATACATTTCACTCGTTAAAGATGTACTGCATGGTCTATCTATATTTATGGTTTTGTGTTTTCAAATCAGACCTTAAGACTAAGGTAAGCCTACGCAAAATTACTTGAGTCAAGAAAAGGGTGTACTTTTACTCCTGAGGAGAAAAACTAATTATTTCCAAGATATTTTGTCACATTTTTTTTCTTAACTTTAATAGGAAATATTTGCGTCCGCTACTTTTTGATTACATATAGTATCTTATAATAGTATCTTCTATTTAAAAAGCTTTTAAAAATTCAGATTAAATTTGTAGAAAAAGCCTAACTGTTTACATAGGAAAAAGTTTAAGTATAGCATGTCTCAAGTAAGCCCGTTAGAAGTTAATCAATGTAAAACTTTATTAAACTTTTTCTCTCCGATCTTATAAAGGAGAAACAATGATTTCCAATATATTAAAAACATGTAAATTTAATTTTTTTTTTTAAAATTAAGAATAATTTTTTAAATATATTTAAAAAATTGTACGTAGAAAAGCGGTTTTTTTAAAGCTAAAAGTGAGAAATGTTTCTCTAGAAATTAAAGAAAAATACTAATCTAGATAAAATATATTCTTTTTTAAAAGAGCTCTAGTTCAGTGGACGAGTAAGTTTTGACATATTGGGTGTGATCGTGGTATACGGAATTTTAACATCTGCGAGTAAATAGGACTTAGTCTGTCATTTCTTTAAATTTAGAAAATTGCTTATGTATCTCCAGGAATCCGATTGTCACTGTTATTTTTGCAATAATATGGTAATTAGATAACTGTGTTTTTGTACTAGCTATAGATAGTGTAGTAGTGGATAGAATCTGTGAATTTTGGGATGCATCTTTTTCTCGCGTTAATGCGTTCTCTCGTGAAACAGCTATATGTTAACTTCAAACGGAGTTTCCGACAAGCAGTTTTGATTGTAGTAACTACCTGAGAGCTTTCATCAAATAGAAAACAAGTTAAACTTCCTTAGAATAACGAGTAAACCGGAATCCATAAGATTGCATTTATAGTGTATTATCTACAAAAAAAAAAAAAAAAAAAAAAGACTTTTTTTTTTTTAAGGTTTCTTTAAAATGAATGGCGAGGTCATTTAGAACCGATTTAAGTAGATTAAAGTTAATAAGTTTTCGAAAAGGATTCCCAACTGCAACCGTTCCTTAAAATTGATCTTTTTTAAAATTTCATTTATCTGACGAAACTTTATTCGTCTCAACCCTATATCTATAACCACAGAGTTCATTTTCAGACATTGTATGGCTTAGAAAATATAAATTTTGCATACGTAGCTGAATACCCTCGATCACGGCACAAATCATAAAATTTTAAATGAATTAATTTAATAACTTCCAACTACATTTAGATTTTATAACGGAACCTTATTTTAAATCCTTTTTCGCGTAGACTAAATGACTTCGTGGTATTTCATTTGCCTGCTTATCAAAAGGTCCCCGGTTCAAAAATCGACGTCGGAGCTTAAAGTTTTTCCCAAGAATAAATTTCCTTATCTAAGACATTCATTTTTACAAAATTTATGTATATTTTTATATATTGACGATTTTCAGGCCAAAAACTGTTGTAAAATATTTCATCTTTTATTTTTATAAATGCCAAATGTTTAAATTGGTTACATTCGTTTATTTATTTATTTATTTTATTTTTTGCCATTTTAAGTATTTGTATTTTTCAGCTAAAATTAAATCATGTAATTATATAAACTTTCCACGTATACACACATATAGTGTTACAATTATCTCCAAAACAGTTTTTGAAAAATTTTAATTTGATTTAAAAAAAAAAATCTTCCAATTGTAAAAGTTTTAGCATTAAATTTAAGGATGCTGCCATCTGTATCAATCTCATTGAAAAAGACTGAAGATTTAATAGTTATAAATTAACGATTTGGATTTATTAATTAAAAGACAGAGTGACTTGGAAAGAATATTAAACGAATCTCTCTAAGCGTTCTCCCTTATCAACTTTTCTTTTGATCGTCTGAATTCAAATTTACCCATTCCACTGTTACACAGTTTGCTATTATAAATAAACTGTCCCAGTTGGTTAAGTCTATGCTACGGCTTCTTTTCAAATGAAAAATCCAAATATGTGTATAAATGCAGTGGAATCTGTCTAAAGCGGAATCGCTTGGGACTGAAATAAAATCCGCCTTAGACAGATTTCCGGCTTAGACAGAAAAACTTTATAGAATACCGTTCAGAGTATTAAACATTTCTTTGGGTAAAAGTTAAAACTAACGTATCTTTAAATTTTTTTTTTAAATAATTAGACATGAAATCTTTACATATTTTTATATATTTATAGTAATAATAATTTACACTACAAATTTATAGTACACATACACATTAGTACACCCGTTGTTCAACAGTTCCTAGTGATAGATAATAATAAAATCATCCTCAAACTATAATCGGCAATCAGTGACGGCGACAATACATTTCAATATGAAAAGAAAAAAAATTCTTTCCATTTATATTTCGCAGGAAAATTTTCTTCCGCCTTAAACAGTAAATTTGCTATCTGGGACTCAAAATGAATGTCCGGTTCCGCGTTACACAGATTCTTTCCGTCTTAGACAGATTTCTCGGAAATCTCTGTTTATAAATGTGGGACTCTGAAATGTTAGACAGATTTCCGGTTTAGGCAGATTCCAGCTTAGACAGATTTTACTGTACATGCAAATATCCTAAAGATATTCAACATTTGCAATTCCGTGTTTTTATGTATCAAAATCAAGATAAAAATATTTCAAATTACAGGCCTTTTTTCTTATCAACATAATTAAAATCAGATAATTTAATAAATTTATTCCGTGATGGTAATCCAGCGATTTAAACATATGTATATAAAACTAATATACATTAGGCACACCTAATTGCGGGCGGGATCAAAGTACTCGATCAAACTGACAGATCAATTTGGCATCATATACGCTTAAAGATGCTTTGATCGATGGGTTTTATTTAAATATTAGCATTATATATGCATTACATATTTTCTTTCTTTCTTTTCCCTTGTAATTTAAAGAACAAAAAATATGCTGAACGGCTTTTAATATATTGTAAGTAAAAGAAAAATAATAATTAGTTTATAGGAGCAATTAAAAAAAAAAAAAAAACAGTTTATTCGAAATATTATAAGAAAAAAAAATCCCTGCCGGTTCGGGTTTACAGGTGGAGGTAGATTTCGAAGTTAGGTAAAAATTTTACCAACGATAGAGATAAATCCAGTTTCATCACTAAAAATGAGCTTTAAAGACATAAAACTTTTGTGAAAATTTTAATATACACACATACACGCACGCATATATAAATAGAATAGATTTAAGACAAACGAAAAAAAATCAGAGAACTTTAAAATGATAAAATATACAATTACAGTCGATTCTCTCTATAACGAAACTCCATCCAACGAATTTCTCTATTTAACGAATTTTTTATAGGAACGGTTATTTTTTTTAATGATTACATTAAAAACAATCTCCATATAGCGAAATATATATATATATCCATTTAACGAATTTTTTCGAAAATATTCTATCATAAGTTCAGAAAACACCTCAAATTATTTGTAGAATAATTTTTTTTCATTGATTTCTGGTTTATATTTCATAGCTACATCCCTCTACCTTATTCCTCATGTCCAAAAAGAGGCATTCAATCCCCCCCCCCAAGAACAACATCTTTTTGCATGGTTACACTTGACTTTGTTTTAGCCAAGATGAGCATGAAGAATGAGACTGAAACATTTGCTTGCTAGTGGGGCGATTTGCAACTATCACAAAGCATCCTAAAAGATAAAACTATTTCATTATTGTCTTTAAAATGGTGTTTGTTTCTTGGTTTGGTTAGTAAGGCAGGAATAAGGTGAAATTGCAGAAAAGGTCGTTTTTCAGCAGGTTTTCATCTACCTAAATTAACTCTTATTACTTTTAGAGTTTAGACAGGATGTTTGTTGCTTGTGACGACTCGGAGCATTTTTTGTTGTGAGAGATCCATTTGAATGAAGAATTGTTACTAAATATCATCTTTGCTGGTGTTATCTTCTGCTGCATTGGCATAAAATCGCTTCTAGTTTAAACACAACTCGCTCTGATAAAGTAATAATTTTGAAAATAATCAATAAGACACTGGATAAAAAAGGAAGTGGCGAAGATGTTAGAGATTCAGAAAAAAAATCCGTTAAATATTTCAAAAACTTAATTAAACATTTCAAAAACAACTCTGTTTCAAAATTTAAACATTAAATGAAAAAATTTTGCCGTTCTATAATTCAACAAATTTTTCTATATAAGGAATTTTTTATCTAAACGATGGATTTCGTTATATAAAGATTCGACTGTATTTCCATAGCCAAGTTTTCATCATATTTTAATACGTTTTTACAAACTCACATTTTTTTATACATTCACCTGCTTTTGGTCCATACTATTTTCAATATGATATACAGCTCATATTCAAAATATTAGAATAATTACCTTTTTTTTAGAAATTGAAAATATCGTTTGGTAATTTAATGTCTTTTAATGAAAATATGCAAACGATATTTTTATTAAGAACTTATTGTTGATTAAACTTACTTGTTATCTTAAATTTAATATCATTTTTGAAAACATTAATTGCAAAAAAAAATTATTTTGAAAAGTCAAAATATTAGAATATTTATTCAAGTGGTTCAAAATATTAGAATATTTCACATTAATTCTCCTGTAATTATTACCAATTCTTAACTGGTGGCATCATTGATTAAATTCAGACTATTTTATTTAAAATCAGTATTCTTTTTTGCAGTTTGTTTCTTTTTCGTCTTAAAATGGGCCGTGTGAGTGATATTCCTGAATCGAGTAAACTTCGTATGGTTGATTTGTATCGGCACGGTAAAAATCAATGTTTTATAGCGAATTATTTACATTGTTCGCAATCGAGCGTTAGTAAAATACTAACACAATATTCAAAAATTGGAAAATTTCAAAATAATCACCGAAATGGTGGCCGAAAACCAAAAACATCTGCTAGAGATGATAGGAAACTGAAGCGTATAGTTAAGAAAAACCGTTTTAAAAGTGTGCGATTCTTGCACCGAAAATGGAAAGAAGAAGGAGTTGAAGTTTCTACATCGACAACATTAAGACGTCTCCATAAATTTAAATTTGAATCTCGTGTACCGAAAACAAAACCTCTCATGACTGCAAGACAAAAGCGTATAAGATTGAATTGGTGTAAATCAAGACGTTTATGGAGCAATGAAGATTGAAAAAATATATTATTTAGTGATGAAAGTATGTTTTGTGTTTCATATGGTAATCAAGGTATTCGAGTTTGGAGAATGAAGCAAGAAGCATTTGATAAAGAATGCCTTAAATGTTCCGTAAAATTTGCTGCTAGTGTCATGGTTTGGGGTTGTATGAGTGCAGAAGGACCTGGAAAGTTATGCATCGTCTACGAAAAGGTTAACTCTCTGATATATCAAGAAATTTTAGAATATTACATGATTCATGATCACATGATCAGAAGATTTATTTGAAGATGATTTCATCTTTCAACAAGATTTAGCGTCCCCGCATACCTCGGTGTCAACTAAGAATTGGTTCCGCCAACGCAACATTAAGGTACTTCCTTGGCCACCAAATTCACCAGATCTTAATCCCATCGAAAACGTATGGTGTATAATGAAGAAAAAAGTTCAAGAAAATCCTCCTTCAAGTAAAACTGAGTTAGTGGCACGTATAAAGTCTATTTGGGCTAATATTGATAGAAATGTTTGTAAACACCTTGTATATAGTATGCAAGATCGATTGTACGCTGTTATGAAAGCTAAAGGGGATGCTACAAAATATTAACTACCATTTACTTCATATTCATAAGGTAATATTGTTGCGTAAAATAAAATATTCTAATATTTTGAACCAATCTAAATTTTATTCTAATATTCTGGTGTGTTTAAGGAAGCTGTATACCTGATTTATTGTGCTGTATTTTATATTTTATAAATGTTAAAATCTTATCTAAACATTCCAGATTTAATTTATAAGAAATTTAATTGCATTTACTTAGTATAAAAAATAAATAAATGACAAATAATTTTTTCTTATTACTTTTTCTCAATTATTCTAATATTTTGAATATGAGCTGTATTAGGCATGATATTTGCTTTTTTTTTTTAATCCTTCAAGCTATTTATTTCATTTTCCGGTTTCATGTGGAAATCTTGCAATAAAAAAATTATGACGTAATATTCATTTTTTTTAATTCATCAAACTATTTTTTTTTCTATTATCATTTGCAAATCTTGTAATAGTAAAGTAATTGCTGTAGTAAGAATTTTATTTATTTATTTTTTTTATATATATATTATTATTGTTGACAACAGCTATGACGAAAAAAGTTTATGTTTTCCTGTCACTGTTCTGTAAGGACTGGTTTTACAGACCATTTTAAGGCGGTATTCAAATATTTGAACCCTCCCCATTTCCAACCCCTTGGGCCGATTTTGCCCATTTGCAATCCCCGCCGAGATATTAACCATCTCAATTAAAAACGAAGGTTTAACTGTCGTTTTTAATTGTACACATGAGAACTAAGCAGATAAAAACTTCCAACTTGTAATGGATTTGGAGCGAAATTTCTAAACTTGTGATTTCTGAAATTCTGAAAATGCATAATATATCGAGAAATTTCTCGATAACACCCTTAATTTATGTTAAAAAGCTTCAAGAAATTAACAATGAAACAATTAAATTAACAAATAAGCAAGAAAAAAATCTGCATCAACCGCAGATTATGAAACACTTTCCAATACATTCAGAATAATGTAAGAAAACTGCACCATTTAATAAATTAAAGTATTATGCTAATTTAATCATATAAGAGCGCATAACACATTTGAAAATCAATTTCAGCTGTTCCCACCTACAACTGGAAAATTATTCGAATTCATTGAGCAGCACTGGATATGATGTAATAGATTTATATCGATTAACTACATACATGTGCCAAAATTTAGTTCAGTTAAGAAATACATATATAATTTAGTTGAAATTTTTCATTAAGCAATTTCCGCTAATAAGAAGATTGATGCGTGAATTCTTTTGTGCAGCTCTGCATATGAGGTGTAGAATTTATATAAGGTACCCTGGGGTAATTTATCCACGTTAAGGTTCTACCAATTTTCACGGCTCAGTTTTAGATTGTATTTTTCAAACAAACATATGATTTGATACAGCAACTCATTGACTATCTATATAAAAAAAAATTAACAGCTATGTATTCATAAAATGTAATGGCGTAATTTCTTGACCAATGCTATTTGGCGTTATTATCCACCTATATGGGTAATAACGCCATGCAAACAAAGCTATGAAATAAGATGGAATAATTGCATGTAGATTGCCAAATTCTAAAAATACAAACGCTACAAATTTAGAAATTGACAAATTGCATTTTAAGCTATTGAAAATGTTAATTTTTTTGTGAAAGTGTAAGAAAAAGAAAAATAAAGGTGTGGGTTGGGGGGGGGGGGAAGATGAGGCAAAAGAATATCAGACCGTCAGCTTCTTTTTGCTTAAAAAGGACCGCTTAAATAGAATTATTAGAAACATTGCACAGTTTTAACTGTATTTATTTGAATCAGTATTTAGGATGTAGCTCGGCTACTGTAGGGAATCAACTGGGGTATTAATGCCAAGGATTGGCGTTATTACCCCGTTATAGTTATTGCGCTGTACATTTTAAATTACAAATTATCTCGAGAAGATATCCAAAATCTTTAACAACATTTTGAAAGTCCATGAAATGTACTACAAATTTATGTAATTAACAAAGTATTTCCGGATAAAAAAAAAAGTCTTCACATCACAAAACGTATATCGCAAATTTTAGATCAAGCGTATCAAGCGTAATAATAATAAGTAATAATCAAGCGTTAATGTTTTTACAAGCGTTGCTTGTAAAAACAATAAGACCTAAAAATGAAGCAAATTAACTTGAAGCTGTTTTTTGCGATTTATATGACTTAAAATCCTTCTGCGCAGAGCACATGGGTGTCATTTACCAGATTATTTCATAATTATGCATAATATTAGCACTTGGCGTTATTACACCAGACCACCTTACAACGCGCAAAATGCAAAAACGGTTACATTTAAAAACGCATGCCGAAACAGAAAACATACTTCCATCAATTATTACTCAAAAACAGTACTGTAACCGATTTCTTTTATTTGTCTCTATAAATGAACGGCAAACACCATGAATGCCTTGTTTTATAATAATCATCTTGTAATGAAATTTAGTGATTTATATCAGTTTCAATATATGGTAAATTGCGTAATGTGATTAAAATAGTTTGCAAATGATTTCCCACCATTTCTTTTGGGTGTCCCAGTAAATGAAATATTAATCCTTATACTTCATGTACAATATCAAACATGTGCAAATGATAAAAAAAGAAAGTTTATCAATTGCATTCATTTTTTCGGGAGTTAAAGAGTGGAGAGACGGACAGGGGACAAACCGAATGCAAAAACACTTTTCAACTTTATTGGAAAGTGTAAAAAAGATATTAGTCTAACTCACAGCTAATTAATGTTTTAAGGTAACTTAAAAAATAATAAAATAAGTTTTTAATAAATAAATAGTTTATTTTTTTTTAATAAAAGTTAAATCTTTATGCATTAAGCAAATTACTCTACGTAAAACTGTCAGCCTTAAAAAAATATAGATGTTATTGATAAAAACTCCTATAGTCTTTAATATATAATAAGTTATTACATAATCTTAAAAATAATTAACACATTGCGTAAAAAAAATTTTTAAAAAAATTATAAAAAATAAAAATAATACAAAAAAATAAAAAATATGAATAGGATGGTTGGGTGGGTTAGATGTTAGATTACGGAGGAGGGCGGTGTTGTCTGGATAATACGCAATGGTTAATTATTATATATTTAATAATTAAAAAAAACTTTACATATAGTATTAAAGTTTATGTTTACCTAAAAACTAATATGCATAAATTAAAAATGATCAAGTTATTGAGATAAGCTATGGTAATAGTAAAGTGTCAAATAAAAATAAAAATATAATAAACAAATATAATAAATATAACAAATATAATAAACAAATATAGATATATATTTGTCTTAAAGAAATTATTTGTAAAATATTAGAATAGAAATTATTCTTGGAAATTCTTAGCTAATAAATAATTTATTTTTTCCTATAATAGAGGGCAGCACCATAAGCATATAATTTAATTAATATATTAATCCTTTAGATGGCAGCACTAAAATAATTTTCCGCTAGAAGTTGTAGTAATATATTCTAGTTAATTAATTAATATAGTAATATTAATAATTGATTAAAAATAAAAATATAATATTTCTAATAGTAGCATCTATTTTTTTCTAAATATATTATGAATTATATAGTATAATATATGTTTTACTAATTTTTATAATTATTGTTACAACTTTATGTTACTTATCTATGTGATTTATACTATGACCATAACCGTGACTGTTAGTAAGTCACATGTAGTTTGTATCTGATTGCACTACAAATCTTGCTAGGATATGGGTAATGGTAAATATCTTAGTATATATATATATATTTTTTTTTAATGGAATAATGTATTATTGTTATTTTGTCATATTGATTTTATTTTCTTCTATGTGTATCTTTCTACTAATTTGTCATCTGAATAGCTTCCATCCAGTCGGGTGTATTGTGAGTCGAATTCTTAGCTTTCAGCACGACTCATGATAGAAACTGGTTGGATGTCTTTGCTTTTTTGTTAAACTATACACATCCTGATGAAGTAGTTTAATGGAAAAGCCTTCTACTGCCTTTTTATCCATTTATCTTTCATTATTTTGGTAATCTGACTTCTATTTCACTTCAAACTTCAACTGTTTTCAATAAGATGATTGTAAAAATACTGGTTTCATTGGTTTATTGTATGGTAATATATGAATTACTCTGGTTATATAATGTCCATTTATCCACATATTTCTTAGTAATTTGGTAATCTGCCTTCTATTTCTCTTCAAACTTCAACTGTTTTTAATAATATGAATGTAAAAATACTGGTTTCATTGGTTCTTTTATTGGTATTGTCTGAATAACTTTGGATGTATTTATAAAAGTATTTATATATATATATATATATATATATATATATATATATATATATATATATATATATATATATATATGAAAATTCAATAAACTAAACAGATTATGAAGGATATGAGAAACTGGTTATGACTGGTTTGCATATATCATGTATGCAAAACCTGTTGCTTGCGGGTTACTAATTTATGATTATATAACAATAGAATAATTACCCCATTTAAAGAGAAACTGTCATAAATTCAACAGAAGATCACCTTTCAGAAATTCTGGTATCAGATGAATTCTGGGACAAAAGGCTTCGTAGTCCTATTGTAATATCGAATAGATCTTACGTTCTTTTCAACATCATATCGCAGTATCTATTTTCGAAAAATTTTAAAATAGAGCTTTTAAAAATAATTCATCTAATTTCTTATGTATTTTTAGGCAACGATGAAATCTAATCAGCTAAGTAATGGAGCAAATAAGGAAAACAGAAAGAACGTCACGATTTAAGAGCTGTAATAAAAGGCTTTTCATTCATAAAAATGCACGCACTCTACGAGAAATATTCATCTAGACAGATAAGATAAAATAGAGCATATGAGATGATGAATGCTATAGCAACCAACTTAAATTATAAAATGGTTTGTCTTTAAAAATTGAATAAAGAAATACCACCCACAACACAACGCAAAATAAAACTGCTGCCATTTCAATGATAGCTGAAAGTAGTAGTTAAGAGCCAACATGATGCATAAATCAGCATCGACTTTCTGAGAATACTTCTTTTGAGGTAAAGAAGGATAAACTAACCCTTTTAGTTGAAAGTGAAGACTTCCACTAAATAATTAATTGAAGAACTTGAAAAGATCTTATTTTACCAGAATAAAATGCATCGTTTCACTTGGAAAAAACTTTCTTAGACAAAAATTTTTATGTACATTTTTTTACAAATTTTTAGTATTTTGCTGGAATTAAAATTATAAAATTAAAATATTGAAATTTGAAAATCATATTATTAAATCAATTTATGAAACAGTAAGTAGAATAAGAATAAAGTGAAGATAATAAAGTGAATTAATAAGATTGAAGAATGATATTTCACTTTGAAAACCAAACAAGGACAAAATTGCATACATTATAAATGTAAATTTGATATTTAATGATATCTGTGAATCAACATATAATTATCGTAAATAGCACAGATTACCATAACGCTTTTCAAAACTTGTCGTTATCATGGACGCATTTGAACTTCTTACTTGCCTTTGCGGATACTTTTTTCATATGTGTAAAATTGTGTATGTATGATATACCATCGTAAGCTAAATTTCAGGATAGCCATTGTTAATGAACACAAGCTTTTATTGCGACAACACAGTAACAGATAAATAATTAAATACAATGGAAATTTACAGATTTTAAAAAAAACATAAACTTAAAAGTCCTTGTTTGTAAAATTGCGATTCTACACATGGGTACCTTGGATTGAATACACCGTTCTTCAACTTTAGTATCTCAAGATGAAATTTTCATCGAGTTTTGAGACTTGACACAAACTGTCCTCCAGATACATTCTTTGCAAAATACAAAAGCGATCAGTTTTCAAGCTCGTTCGAAATTAAGATCCTCTTGAATCTAGAGATTCTATGAAGAGTTAAAAGTATTCAAAAGCAAATGCCGCCTTTATTGCTTAGGCTCCGAAAGGGAATTTGGAATGCTCTGATATTAATTATATTCTGGCTGTCTGAGAAACTGTCAGAGTTGAATTTTTAATTAAAAATTTTATCCTATATAGTATGTTTTCTAGCCTTTTATTGGCCATGCCCCACCGAAGCATCCGTAAAATCACAATGCCCCCCCCCCTTTTCACAGACATTCTGGGGGCAAATATTACTTATTATTTAAAAAAGTGAACTCTATTCACTTGGAAGAAACCAAAACAGAGTTTTGACAAAAATTATTAATTGGATAGTTTTAACTTATCATGGAGATGAATTTTTTGCCACAAATGTGTTTGTAACAAAATAAATGAGAACCATTTCAAGATTCTGACTTTTATCTATTTCAAGTATCCATTATTTCCCATCAAAACACATTTATCGTTTTCCTCCCTTGTTATCGTTAATTAACTACCATGTTTTGTCACATTTTAAAATAAAAATCATGCATGTTATCTATTGATAAGAATTACACAGAATTTAAAAGGAAGTTCAAGATTTTGTCTATATATTTTGTAAATATTCTATGTGATTCCCCTTGATAACATGGACGACATCAAAATATTCTTTTTGTTCAAACAAACGATAACATATGAGTACGTTATTAGGATTTGGAGGTGCTTGACGGAACCGCTGACAAAATCTTCGCTACATTGATGACAGAAATGACAAGTGTGAAATTCTCACACAAAATACTCCAAAATGAGAAATGTATTGGAAGGTATACGCCGTTTACCTTCTAGATTTTTTAAGGAGCACCGTATACCCTCTGTTTTTCAAAAAAGCTATAGGATACACTGTAAAAAAACGAACGATTTTACGGAAGTATTACTGGTAATCAGGACGCCAGTACTATTTACTGTTTTTTCACGAAAAATTTTCCGTAAATTTCGGAAAATATTCCGTTTTTTCGGGTTTTTTTTTTTCTTTTTTTTTTTTTTTTTTAATTTAAGGAAATTTTTCCGTTAGAAAACAGTAATTCGTACTGGCGTCCAAATTACCAATAATACTTCTGTAAAATCGTCCGTTTTTTTTACAATGTATACTCTCTACCTTGACCGTATATCCTATGCTTAAAGTGTATAACCTCTGGTTTTTCTATGACTACACTACTGTCCAAAATGCCAACAACACATGCAGATGGTATCTGATGTTTGAACAAAACGGATGTTTTAGATGTTGTCCTTGTGACCTTGCAGAGTCGCATAGAATATTTATGAAGTATGTAAAAAAAATTTTGAACTTCCTTTTACAGTTTGTTTAATTTTTCTCATAAATTCTTTTCGATTAAATAAGTTAAGCTGTTTGCAATTGCTATATTCATTTTGAATTACCCTGTATATTCATTTACCGTTTAGGAGAGCTGCACTACAGCCATCGATATTTATTATTCTCAATTTCTGCTAATTTTATTAAAGGTTTATGCATTATGTAAAATTGGTAGTGTCACATTTAGTTATTCCAAATATTTTTTAGGTTAAATACGTTAAAGACAATAATTATTAGGTATATTAATTTCACGCATAAAAATTTCTTCATTTTACACACAGAAGAGCGAATACATAAAAATTGCTCATTCAGAAAATGATTGTGAAAAATTGTAAAATGCATTAGCAACCAGAAAAATTATAAAAAGAAAAACATAAATCTGAAAAAAGGGGGAAGGAGGTGTTGGTATAAATTCTTAAATGCTTGTTTATATAATTATTTTAGGATAACTTACATTTTAAACATTTTGATCTGGGACATTTTAAAATTCCAACACAAGAACTTAATTTTTTTTAAATTTTGCATGTATAACTATTATTTTCATCATACATTAATTGAATACATTTCCTGAGTCATATGTTTATCGTGTGGTTACATCCAGCAGTAAAAAATTATTCCGTGTATAACGCACACCTAGGAGTTTTGCCCTATTTTTTTGAAAAAAAGTGCGTGTTATACACGAGTAAATACGGTACATAAACAAAAAACAATCGGTAGGTGCAAAATAAGAACTTCTGAAATGCAGAGAAATAAATATCAAAATAACTAGTTTGACGTTCAAACTTTATTAAGTACATGAGTGTTCATTGCGTTCTAGAATAAAGTATTTGTTTTGCAATACTATTCAGCTGTTCTTCTACATGAAATAAAGAATGCGAAAAAAAAATATTTTCGTAAACATCCTTTAAATTTAACATGGCATGAAATTAAATCCTAAACAAAAAGCTGTTTTATAATAAACTAAATGCCCTTGGTGAACAGTTTGGTTTCCCTTGAATGCAAAATAAGATTAAACCATATTGTTTTTATTCATAATTTATTTTAATTGCTCATTTTTTTTTTTACCAAATTAGAAGATTCTGCTAGAAAAATAGACACAGATGTCATATACCACATTGGTGCGATTGCAACAAAATGGCAAATATATGTGCCTCAGAAGGCAACCCGGGTATTTTTATTTATTTATTAATAAACTGTTTGTTTGCTTTTAATTTCTTTTTTTAAATGATATAAATTGTTTTATTCTATAATTTTTAACTAACTTTTTATTTATTACTAGCTGACCCGCCCGGCGTTGCACGGTTCCCTGATAATAATATTAAAGGAACATGAAATTTGTGATTTTATCTCTAACTCGAAATACGGGAAATTACGTTGTCTGAAGTACACAGCCACTGACGGTGTGAAAAATTGGTTTAAAAAAATGCACAAATAATATTTAGCGATAAAAATGTTCAAAAAGACTGCAATAAGAAACGGGAGAGGAATTTACATACAATTCAAGAATAGATAAGATCATGATGCATACAAAAATCTATAATTTCGGCAAAAATGACAAAAAAATCGATGCTAAACGAATAAAAAATAAAAAAATCGCTAAAAATCACATTGGAAATCGCATTGAAAATCTCATTAAAAATCACTGAAATTGAAAAATCATAGCAGACAAAATTTAGTTCATTAGGCTGAAAGTTTGAATCAATTTTACTTTTATGATTCTCAAAAAATATCCCCAAAATGTGAAAAAATACCAAAAATCGCAATAAAAAATTTGCTAAAAATCAAAAACCGCCGCACGAATTCCGAATAAACTTTATTAAAAAATGAAAAAAAAAAATACTATATTGAGTGAAAAGAATGAAACCATATTCCTTTCACTAACGTGGAAAAATCGCCTCGAAACATAAAAAGAACGCTAAAAATCGCCTAAAAAATTAAGAAATTCCAATCAAAAAATCAAAAATCGGGCTTCAAGGTGCAAAACTACATGTATAGAGGTACCTTCCCTCCAAATTTTGTAACTCTACATGCAGCGGTCTCTTCAGAACAGCGCTGGCACACACACAAACTTGTCTCTTTATTATTATAGATTACCGTGAATATCCTAATTAATAACTTTATTGCTGATTCATTAATTTTATGTTTTTTTGCTTTTCTTACATGCAATTCAAGAATAACTAAGATGGTGATGCATACAAAAAACTATAATTTAGACAAAAATGACAAAAAACCGATGCTGGACGCAAAAAAAAAAAAAATAAAAAAAATCGCTAAAAATCACACCGAAAATCGCATTAAAAATCACTGAAATGGAAAAATCATAGCAGAAAAAATTTAGTTCATTAGGCTGAAAGTTTGAAACAATTTTCTTTTTATCATTGTCAAAAAATAGCCGCAAAATGCGAAAAAACACTATAAATCGCATTATAAAAATTCGGTAAAAATCAAAAATCACCCCACGAATTCAGAATAAATTTTATTGAAAGAGAAAAAAAATTACTATATTGAGTTAAAAGAACGAAACCGTATTCCTTTCACTAATATGTAATAATCCCCTCAAAAAAAAAAAAAAAAAAAAAAAAAAAAAAAAAAAAAAAAAGACGCTAAAAATCGCCTAAAAAATTAAATTAAGAAATTCCAATCAAAAAATCAAAAATCGGGCTTCAAGGTGCAAAACTGCATGTATAGAGGTACCTTCCCTCCAAATTTTGTAACTCTACATGCAGTGGTCTCTTCAGAACAGTGCCTTTATAACTGATTCATTAATTTTATGTATTTTGCTTTTCTTACATGCAATTCAATAATAGATAAGATCGTGATGCATATAAAAAACTATAATTTAGACAAAAATGACAAGAAATCGATGCTGAACGCACAATAAATAAAAAAATTCCTAAAAATCACATCGAAAAAATCGCATTGAAAATTGCATTAAAAGATCACTGAAATTGAAAATTCATAGCAGACAAAATTTAGTTCATTCGGCTGAAAGTTTGAATCAATTTTCTTTTTATCCTTGTCTAAAAATAGCCGTAAAATGCGAAAAAAGACTAAAAATCGCATTATAAAAATTCGGTAAAAATCAAAAATCACCCCACGAATTCAGAATAAACTTTATTGAAAAGAGAAAAAAAAAAAATACTATATTGAATGAAAAGAATGAAACATGTGTAGAGATACCTACCCCTCCAAATTTTGTAACTCTATATGCAGCGATTTCATCAGAACAGCGCTGACACACAAACAAACTTGTCTCTTTATTATTATAGATTATCCACATTTCTACAACCAATCATCACAAACTATGAATTAAATTTATTTACTGTCGACTGCGCATCCTTCAATTTACTTGCTCCTTTGGGAAAAAATATTTTACTTGACTTTTTTTTTTTTTTTTTCTTTATTAGTTTAGATTTTTTCATCCAAAGGAATTTTCTGCAAATGAATAACCAACCATCTATTATAAAATAAATACAATTCAAAGTATGCGACAGGGTTGCTCTTCCTCAAATGTGCTCTTTGATTTTGATCTATATTATCATGAGAGGAATTTCAATACCAATAATAAATTCGTATTACAGATATTTAAATGACATCATTTTAATTTATATATAAATTACATAATTATATATAACTTAGCGGTTTCATATTATAATGATATGAAAATCACAGAACTTAAACTCTCTTAAACAATACCATCATTCTCTGAAAGTTCAAAATATTTATTGTGAAAAATAATTGTTCACTACTCATAAATATCTATGATAATCACTGTGAATCAGTTTTTTTTATCACAGTCATCAAAAGAGGCAATGGATTTCGTAAACAGCTATTAAATCTTCCATGACATGAATTTATATCTTAAAAAAAAAAAAAAAGTTTAATCTTAAATGATCCAAATTTTTGCAGTCAATTCTAGATTCATTCATCACAACATAACAATTAAAGGTATTTACTTTCAAGTATACATTCCTCGATTACTTGCTCCGAGTAAAAAAAAAAAAAAAAGTGACTCGAGTGTTTGTCTTTTCTTTATTTTTATCAAGATGAAGATCTAAAGCAACCTCATCCATTTAAGATTTTCATCACAAGGCACTATCAAGCTCATGGATCTACGTTAGAAGTAGTTCACAGGGTGTAGCACTTTTAAATTACATTGCAGGAATTCTATTTATAAAACCTACTTCATTTTTTAAAATGATAATCTAGCGATAATTTACGTGGTATAAAATAATTCCTGCTCTTAATTTTATTTAGAATATTTGTGTTATTATTTTTTTTTTATTTAATATATACTCACGAGACAATGACTCGAAATCTATTTGTGTGATTTAAATTATAAAATTAATCCATACATATAGGCTTTGGTGATAAATGAATAAAACACTTTTATGGGTTTAAATTGTCACATACCTTATCCATATTTTTATTATGTTTACATGATGAAAAAAAAATCTATTAGTTTTAGGTATACTAATGTAAAAACAAAAGAAAAAGAAAGAGGAATTATGTATGATAAATGAATTACAACATTGAGTCTTTTCGATTTTATGCAGAGATTAAATTAAATTACATTGCATCAACATTGTATCTGTCCGATAGTGAATCGAACATATGCTGAAATTTTACTGAATATGCAACGTTGTTATAAAGTTGCATCAAAATAACAAACAATAAAATTATACTAAATTTAGATGCATTAAAGGTATTACCTCATAAATAAAATTAAACTAATTTAGATGAAAGTGGATCTTAATTTTAAATATCTCCCATAATCAGCAATAATCTATTTCAATTAAAATGATTATTTATAAAATATTCCACCTTCACCTACAGACTGTACGAAAATCCAACAACATTCTTTGGAAATAATGACACGTAGTTATCCTAAACTGTTTAAGGAAACGCTTTTTGAAAATACCAGAAATTTCTTAGAAACTAGATCAGGGTTCTTGCTGCCGCTCGCCATTACGCCAAATTGCGACTAAATGCTTTATTTGGCTAGTAAACGAACAATGAAATTCCCCGAATTGCGAGTGCGCAATTTCTGCTTTTTACGTGTGTATAGTGTGCATATACAAATGTTCAGTAACTGAAAAATTGATGTTGCTCTACTTGTTAAATTCCACCGTGCCATTTACATTACTTTATTTATAAAGATGTTGACTCAATTAGTTTTATGTAAAGTATCATTGGTCGTTCAATTTTTTTTCTATCTGAGTCGAAATCTCATAACAATTTTTAGTGCATATTTTCACGGTAAGTCAAAGATAGGGGCTTTTAATTTTAGTTACCCATCATACGTAGTATAGGGTAAGTCTTGCAATCGTTTTGAAAATCGAAAAAAAAAAACAATTGACGGATTTACACGTTTCAGACACTGGAGATTCCGAAAAACCTTTTTTTAGAAAAAAAATTGCCGTCCGTCCGTCCCTCTGTCTGTCTGTCTGTCTGTCCGTCTGTCTGTCTTTAAACGCTCTATCTCCCGAATAAATTGAGATAGAGACTTGAAATTTTGGTAGTATTTAGAATGTAAGAATCGGGCGAAGTCTATTTAATATCAGTAATCTCCATTATCTGGAACAATTTTTTTCGGACTCTCGAAAAATTCGTTCTGATGAAAGGTATATAAGAATTTTCGAATATTTTTATTTTAAGGATTGAACGTAAAAGGCAATAAAATGACATAAATTCTCTATAAAGATCAAAGTCAATCGTATTATTAGTTGCCGAGATATGTGTAATCCTGTTTTCTACATTCTTCGATTTTTCATGCCCTGTATTTCATTCAAATTTCAATTGAAAGACATATTTTAATTGGAAATGAGACGCTTAATCCGACGCAGTAAATTGTTAATTAATATGACTATTTTTTTGGAGTTATAAGGATATTTCTTTAACGCAGTCGGTACTAATTGAGTATTTTGACGTTTTATAATTCATCGAAATTAGCTCACCAGCAATTCATTAATAAAGCATTACTATGCATATTAAAACTATTTAAATATAAGTTTAACCTTTGTTTTAAAATTGAGATGTATTCTAAAAGTAGTTTCCACACGTTTTATTTTCATATTTTATATTATGCATATCGATGATGGGTAAATATTACGGTGCCCCCCCCCCCCCAACCCAACGACTAGTTTATTTAAACAGCAAAAAGAATGTCTGAAGCATTTAAACATTTAAGAGATGTTTAAAATGTACTTATTTTAAATAGTTTACATAGCGGATGGTCGAATTTCTATTTTATAAGCAATTATAAAAAATTAGGATATTTTACAATATATTGAAAAGAAAAAACTGACACAATAAGGGGCCGAAGACAGATTTTTCAATGCTCGAACATCGAATCTATTTTGCTAACATTTCTTTTCATCTGGCTAATGCTTTTTTATTTCTTATTCGCCAAATCGCTAGTGTTGGTCAAAAGCCAGCGATTCACTTACTGTAGCTATCAAATTTGATAAAGAATGCTTTAGGAGTTTCGCGTTTGAAATAGTCTAACTTTAACATACTAGTATAAAAATACACTTATAAATATACTTTAATTTACAAAATTACCATAATACTCGTACTCCTTTATCTCATATTCCTTTTAAAAAGTCTCATTTTTAAGTCCTTTCTTTTTCTTTAAAAAAAAAAAAATCACTAATATTACAACCATGCAAAACAGAAATGCACTCCAAACTAATGAAACAAAACAACGCTTGTGTAATTTTATGCGAAAATTGGGCAGTTTTTACATTGATTCAAGAACTGAATTTTAAGAACGTTCTTTTTAAAATCATTCTTGAAAAAAAAAGATAACAAAAACTAATTCTCAAAGAAAAAAATGGAGCTTTGTAAGTTCTGCATATCGATTAGGTTATTACTAATCAAACGACTTTTTTCTTAAAAGAAAAAGAGCTTCTGTTATCGTATTATGTACACCTTTATGCATGTATATATGTTATGTCTAAAATTTCCTCGGCAACCGCAAAGAGGATTTCAATGAATCTTTTAAAATACAATTCTACGACACCACAAATGTTTAAAGACAAAAACAGTCATAGTATTGGATATGCATTTTTTATTTCACACGTCGCACTAAACGACAAACGTTCTAATACATTGTAATCTACTAGGGGTCAAACATGAGCTATGTTGGCAATAAAAATAACTTTATAATAAGAAAGTAGCTGCATACGAGCGATAAATTTTAAATTTGAATAGTCTTGCATATTGTATTAAAAAATGGCAACCTTGTCATCAAACTAATGTTGATCTCACTCAGTCTAATCGAAGATTTCTGGGCGAGTATTGCCATGTTATGGACACGCAATTCTGAACACATTGCCACAGTTTGGACAAAAATGCCGATTAGGAGCTTGCACCCTGAGTATACACTATATTGCCATTGATTATGGGACACTTGCGATTTTAGACATTTTACTAAATATCTAGAAAAATACATGAGGAATCATCTCGAAACTCTTAGTGTATAAATATAATAGTATACGTCATACATCTCCGTGAAGATTTTTTACCGAAACGCCATAGGGGACCGTCAACAAATTAAAAAAGAATGAATATCTTTTGAATAACCCTGTCAAAACTAATGTAGCAAAAGCGCTCAAACTCTAGATTATGATTGAATGCCTTATTGTAATACATTGTGTTCATTTTTATGCAAATAGCATGCACACTCGCAGAGTAATTAAGGTTTTTATAAAAATGGTACCAAATTTTTCCAAGTTTTTCCATTATAATTTTCAGAGTTCTTAATATAAAATAATATTTTTTTCAGAAAATATGACAAACAACATTGCACATAGTACTCTGTAATCAGAATTAAAAAATAATAAAAAATGTATGAAAAATGAGTAGGTTTACTATATAATTTTTTACTGCGCATGCGTCAAAGATATCAAAATTTCATTTGCATATTATGTTAGCTAAATGTATAGAGCAACTTTTGTAAAAGTCTCAAAATCATAGCTTGAAAATTCTGAAAGTAATCGTCTATAGAAAAAGGACAAAATCCGTTGTTTCCAAAATGAAGCAAAAAAATGAGGGATTTTATTCAAATGCAGTAGTACATCCCATATTGTGTATTCTATATTGACACTAATCAATGAATATATGGATACAACCCCTCTTGTTTTTGCTTCATTTTGAGAATGGATTTTCGACTTATTCAGTTAACGATTATTGTCAGAATTTTCAAGTTATGATTTTGTGACTTTCACAAAAGTTGCTCTATACATTTAGCTAACATAATATGCAAATGAAATTTTGATATCGTTGACGCATGCGCAGTAAAAAATTATTTAGTAAACCAACTCATTTTTTATACAATTTTCATTATTTTTTAATTATGATTACAGGGTACTGTGTGCAATGTTGTTTGTCATATTTTCTGAAAAAAATAATATTTTATATTAAGAACTCTGAAAATTATAAGGAAAAAACGTGGAAAAATTTGGGATCATTTTTATAAAAACCTTAATTACTCTGCGAGTATGCATGCTATTTGCATAAAAATGAACTAGGCTTATTACAATAAGGCATTCAATCACAATCTAGACTTTGAGCGCTTTTGCTACATTAGTTTTGACAGGGTTATTCAAAAGATATTCATTCTTTTTTAATTTGTTGACGGTCCCCTTTGGAGTTTCGGGAAAAAATCTTCACGGAGATGTATGACGTATACTGTTATATTTATACACTAAGAGTTTCGAGATGATTCCTCATGTATTTTTCTAGATATTTAGTAAAATGTCTAAAATCGCAAGTGTCCCATAATCAATGGCAATATAGTGTATATCGTCACACTCTTATTTATAAAGAGGCTCTACTAAGCAATAGCGAAGCTTAAATTCAATGCGGATAGCAATGAAGAATTATCACAAAACGCTTTGTTGGGCCAAACTACTTCTAGTAAATTAGTACAACTGGCACGAAATAAATAGATAAAAAAGAGAAGAAATACTAATAATATGAGTGCTTTTACAGAACTGCAAGCAGGAAGCAGGTGACACCAGCCCCTTCCAGATCTGCAAAAATCCCTCTCGGAGTAAACTTTTGAATTCAATACTGATTGCAAACACGTTATGGATTACGAAACTGATTTGAAGTATGTGTAATTTAGTGTTTTAAAAATTATTTGTTTAATAAATTATTTATATTAAATGGAATTTTACTTTTATTTAAGTTCTTAAGCTCACATACTTTCACAGAAATTTCAAAGAAAACATTACATATAACGACCAACATTCAAAATTAGCAATTAAAAGGAAATTTTATCTTATCGCTTATTTACAAAAAATAGTTTTTTTAAATGCTCAACAATAAGTATGTTTTTTTTTAAATGCACTCAAAAACATACTCCATATATAAACTGTCAGTTAAATCAGCTTAAATCAATCTTGCTTTTCACGAGGGTCATCAACATTTACGAAGTACAATTAACGCCTGAAGCTACGTCGGAGAAAGTCTGGGGCTAAGTTTCTTGTTTTGAATATAAAACGCTTTCTTCGCAGAATATAATGACGAGCCAGATCATATATTTAAAAGTCTGATGGCTAGAGGCTAATCAACTTCACTTGCAATTACGACAAAGATAAAGAGCAGTTCTTCTTTATCATTCATTGTAATCAATACCCCATAAATATAGTTCTTGTCTACGTCAATTATATTCATCTATCCTTATAGAAAGAGAAAAGTCAGAAGGCGATTCTTCAATCCCAGGCTTTTCGAAAATAATAACAATAAGACGATTTTGCAAAAGATTTTCCCTATAGTACCGCGAATAAGTAAAACCTTTTTGTTTTTAAAACTTCAATTATTTAGTTTAAAAGATAAATAAAAATAAGCATGAAACATTATTTACTTTTAATTTTAAATCATCTCGAGCATGATACCTTGTTATAACATTGTATTAAAAGATAATACTCAAAGACAATGCATATTTCATATTTAATAGTTTATCAAATGTATCCTTAAGAAGTTCAAGAGAGCTTTTAAAATATAAGAATAAATGACAAAACCGTTTTTTTTTTTTTTTTTAAATCTTTTTTTTTTAAGTTGGAATATCCGATTTTGTTAAATTTACTTCTGTTCTACATAAGAGAAGCTTTTCTCAATATATTTCTCCCTCGGGCCTAAACAAGAACATGACCATACATTTAGGCTTAAATCCTCACAAAAACTATTTATAATTCATAATAATAATTTTTTTGGTGCTTGTAAACAATAAATCAGGGTCGATTTGTAATTTTGTAATCCATGTATCTCAATAATTCGTTTTAAACCTATTTAAAATAAGTTTTTCAGGCATTTAAAAATAATTCATGCGTCCGAGGTTTAAGATTAAATCAGAAATTATGTGAATTAATTAAATTGCCAAAAATGAAAATATTTATCAAGTAAAGTATATATGGGAGTAAAGAGTCCCGTCTTAACGCTCGAACAATGGACCGAAGACTGATAAAGAATTTTCTCCTCCAATTTCAAGACCAAAAGGAAAATGAATAAATGCTACTCGATTCTGAAGCGCTTAAATAGTAATATAAGAAAGTTTAGAAATAAAATGAGCTGATATGCAGATGAGCACATACAACAAATATGAAATCGTTACTATGTTAAAACGTTTAACATTGTAATCATAAGAAAAAAGAGAGAGAGGGAGCATCCTTGGCGGGGTCCGTACGTAGAGTAGATAGATCCCCGGTAGAAATTTGAATGAGTCCTTAAAAGTGCGGTAGTAGAAAATAAATTTGGTGAGAAATTGTTTCTAAACTGTGCAGGCTTGCTTGAAATTCAAACATCAATATGTGAACATAACATGGAATAATAATTATTTCAAAAAAAGTATCCATGGCCTGGTTCCTGTTATTACCGAACACATTTTTAATTTATGCGAGGCTATCGGAAGCTGGTTTTTCTCGTGCCACAAGATTAGGACCTCTTTAGATGTATCACTTCAGTTGATTTATTACTAGTATTACTTTTACTTACCCATCATACGTAGTATAGGGTAAGTCTTGCAATCGTTTTGAAAATCGAAAAAAATTTTTTCACGGATTTACACGTTTTAGATAGTACAGATTCCGAAAAACATATTTTTAGAAAAAAAAAATTGCCGTCCGTCCGTCTGTCTGTCTGTCTGTAAACGCTCTATCTCCCGAGCAAATTGAGTTAGAGACTTGAAATTTTGTATGTAGTTAGTATGTAAGAATGGGACGAACCCTATTTAATATCAGCAACCTCGATTATCCGGAACTATTTTTTTCGGACTCTCGAAAAATTCGTTCTGATGAAAGGTATATAAAAATTTTCTAATTGTTTTGTTTTCAGGAATGGACGTAAAAGGCAATAAAATAACACACATTTTGCATATAGAACGAAGTCGATCGGATTATTAGTTGCCGAGATATTTGTAATCTTCTTTTCCACATTCTTCGATTTTTCATGACCCTGTATTTCATTCAAATTTCAATTCAGAAGTATATTTTAATTGGAAATGAAACGCTTAATCCGACGCAGTTAATTGTTAGTTAATAGAATTATTATTTTTGGAGTTATAAGGATGTTTCTTTTACGCAGTTCGGTACTACTTGAGTAGTTTGGCGTTTTATATAATTTGTCAAAATTGATACATCAGCAGTTCTTTAATATAGCATTACTATGTATATTAACAATATTTAAATTTTGTTTATGAATTGCAATGCATTGTATAAATAGTTTCACATGTTTTATTTTCATATACATATCCATGATGGGTAAGTATTACGGTGGCCCCCAACGACTAGTTATTACTTCGATCGAAAATTTTAATTGTTTTATTATTATTATTCTTTTCGCTTTTCTCTCTATAATAACAGTAAGACGCACAGCTGATTCTAGAATTTTCTTTACTTGTTATTTTTAAGTGAAATTTTACGTTCCCACATCACTCTCCTTTTCTATTTTTATTTGATAAAAAATATAAGACTCGTGGTAGGCTGTTTAAGCGATTTGATACCCAGGAATTTGAATTGAATCGACTATGCTCCACATTTCCCTAAAACTGCGCTTACATGGCTTGATCTAACTCCAATGACTCCGAATCAGTATTCATAGCTTGAAAATGAGACATATTTTAATTACAATCTTCTTTTTCATACGAGTTGCAGAACATGACAGTCTGTAATGTTCATAATCGCTTACACTTTGTAATTACGGGATCTTATATTCTGTGGTGTAGCAAAAGTGACATTATCAATAACGCACTTAATTACAGCCTGTCTCACCACTTAGTACATTTTCGACAGTTAAATTCACATGCTCCGGTGAGAAAAGTGTCACTTAGTTATGTATCTCGTGTATTTAGACTTTAAATCTGTCCGCTTCTGTCTTTAATTAGCGAGCGGCACTTTTTTAAAAATATGGTTACAGGATTTTATGTGTAGTTTGTGTTCTTGATTCAAGGATGGTTAGCTTAACCAAGTTGCGATGATTTATGATAGAGAAATTACGTCCATCAAATTTAATAGACTTGTAAATGATATTCATCGCAGGAAGATTAATTATATATACGAAGTAGCATGATTCCTTCGTACGTTAACTTCGTTCCACTTTATTATAATAACGAAATAGCTATTATATATTATATGCATAGATTTCGTTTCTTTTTTTTATGCAATAGAAAATTGTAAATTGTTTTATCAATGCAGTAATCCCTTAACATTTGCGGATTTAACATTCGCGATTTACGATTATTCGCGAAGTAAATAATGAAGAACATTTCAACATTCGCGAATACTTAACTTGGTTATTCGCGAATTTTGGCTTATAAAGAATATTCTTTTACAAAGTGAACTTACTGGATTCCGCCATTTTTCAAAAATTATTTGACACGAGACAGCTACATCATATTGTATAGCTTAAGTTCGGAGAATTTCAACCCTTATATTGAAGTATAATATAGATCAGTAATTACAAATAACGCCACACATAACTTCATGCTAAATTAAAAAAAAAAAAAAAAAAAAAAAAAAAAACCTAAATTTTCTAAAATTAAAAAATTTTATTGCAATTTTTTTTAGCAAAAATTATACGGAAAATTTTAAAGCTTCAATACTTCAACTTTTCGAAAAAACAATATAAAGAGGTCCTTAACTTGTGAGGAGTCTTAAATTTAATAGATAAATCGAGAGCACAACTTTCCTTTTACGAAAACTCCTAAACAAAATATCTGTTGTTCCAAACAATCGTATATCTTTAAAATTTTTCAGACATTAACTAGGAACCAAACTTTGTACAATATGTTTATAATAATTCAAATTTATTTACAGCATGTATTTTTTATGCTTAAATAATATATTTTTACGTTTTAATTGCTTTAACCAAAAATTCATAGAGCCTAACCCCTTCTACTTACCCATCATACGTAGTATAGGCTAAGTTTGCAATCGTTTAAAAAAAAAAAAAAAAAAAAAAATTGCCGTCCGTCTGTCTGTCTGTAAACGCTCTATCTCCCGAACAAATTGAGATAGAGGCTTGAAATTTGGTGTGTACGTAGTATGAATAACGGGAAGAAGCTTATTAAATTTCAGTAACCTCGAATATCCGGAACTATTTTTTTTTCGGACTCTCAAAATATTCGTTCTGATGAAAAAAATATAAAATTTTTCAATTTTTTTTTTTTTTTTTTTTTTTTTTTTTTTAAGGAGTGGATGTAAAAGACAATAAAATAACACAAATTTTGCATAAAAAAACGAAAGCAATAAGATAATTAGTTGCTGAGATATTTGTAATCCTATTTTCCACACTCTTCGATTTTTCATGATCCTGTATTTCATTCAAATTTCAATTCAAAGATATATTTTATTTAGATATAATACGCTTAATCAGACACAGTAAACCGTTAGTTAATAGAATTATTACTTTTGGAGTTATAAGGATGTAGCTTTTACGCAATTTGGTACTACTTGAGTAGTTTGGCGTCATATATAAATTGTCGAAATTGGTTCATCAGCAATTCACTAATAATTATACTATGTATTAAAAGTATTATTAGCAGCGTTAGAATTCCTAAAAAAAAGTCACTGGTCCCAAGGACCAGTAAGCATGAGAATTTACTGGTCCGCAGATATCATAACTGGTCCGTTACATAAAATTCTACTAGGACTTCCCTCAGAGGGATTAGTCTGAGCGATATTGCTGAGAACATAGATTTAGTAATAACTTGCGAAAAGTAAAAGAAAAAAAGTAAGATGCTACCTTTAATTGACCATAAACTGCCTCAAGTTCAAAAGACGAAAAGGACAAAAGGGAAATATAGAATTGCAAAATATTCTATATTAATTCGAGTACACGGTTAAAAAAGGAGAAAGTAAACTATGCAAAACAGCCATGCATGGGTATAAAATTAGAAGTACGCAATACATTAAAAGTAATGCAGATAATAAAACACTAAAATATCTTGCGTCTGAATTTGAACTCTGAAATTACATCAAGAACACAAAGACACTCCACACCAATTTTAGTACCTAAATATGGCACAAACCGTGATGATTGAATAGAAAGAGGGAATTTTTTATACGGTGTGTGAACCCCTTAAATAGTTAATATATACAATAGTATAATATCTACATCTGATTTCTATTGATGCGATGAGGTTCTCGATAAGAATTTAGGAAATACTCTCCTTAAAAAGTGATACATAAAAATCCCGAAAACTCCGAAAAAGGAATACGATGCGTTGTTTGAGTGTGTTTCAGATATGATCATTCAGATTTAAATGTGTAGTGCATACTGATCACTACATACGCTGTTTTGCTTTCTTTTCAAACCTATTCTCAAGAAGTTGAGCAGTATTTTGCTTTAGTATGCATTGACTAAAAGGAATGGACAATGCTTGCAGTATAAAGTACGACACGAGATTCGAATATTTCGCCTGCACAAGCTTTGAGCTGCCAAAGTGTCATCACCAATGATTAAAAAATCGGAGCACATTTTTTTTCAGCAAAACATGCAGGTCAAATACGCCAAAGTGAACTCGATTATGCAGTTTTACTCTAATAAGTTATTTATTAAAAGACCTTGTAATGACAAATGAGAAAATCTTGTGATTGAAAAAAATAATGCCCCTTCACCCCACATGCCATTATGGCTCGGAATTCTTTTGTAGTACCCTGCAAATGAATAATAGGTATTCTTTCTGCGACATATTCTACAAACTTTATATTATATTGCTTCTCAATTTCTTTGTTTCGACGGGTGTTATAATTAAAAAAAGCACTTGGAACTATTTCAACCCATCGACCGTAATGTAACGCAATACTTTTAACTGTTCCTGTATTTGAACTACGTATCCAATTTTACTAAAATTTTAAATGACTTACCAAAATTCGGCATCAAACATATATTTAAAATTTCAAACGATTCGGTTGAGTAGTTTAGTGGTGTTAGATGGGGACAGACAGACGGATAGGCAGAAAAACTGTCGAATTAGACGACGACTGTAAGGATTACGCATTTATAAAATCACGACTGTACCTAAAAAATAGTTAAATTTAAAAGCGTATGTCGAAATTGAAAATTCATTTCAACAATTGGTAGTAAAACAAAGTATTGTAGCTGATATCTTTTGTGTGTCCCTGTAAATGGATTTAAAATGCTATGAATGTCCTGTTCTTACGTAATCGCAGTGAAACTCGGTGATTTACATCAGTTTCAATCCATCTGCAATGGCATAATATCATTAAAATACTCTGTAAACTTTTTTCCCCATAGACCATAATGTAATCGAATTCTTTTGGGTGCCCTTCCAAAGGAACTTTAATCCCACATACATCATATATAATACCAACCATGCCTAGGGTATCTTAATAAGGTTTACCAAGTGCATTAAAATAAGCGTATATTTACGGGTATTAGAGCTAAGACAGGCGGACGGATGGCCAGAAGGACAGACAAATCGAATGCATAAACACTTTTCAACTTTTTTGGAAAGTATCAAAAATGCAACCCCAAAGGCTGAAGATCAAAATCACATCGATTCATTTAATGCCAACAAATTAAGTAAATAAATAAAAAAAACTCGCCAAAAAAGCTAGAAAATATATGGAACTCTTCTGCATATTTGGCGCCAAAATATCGTTATTTTGCATGGCTTGGTAGCCCGGCTGTTGTTTATTTACTAATAAATTTTGTTTTTACAAATTATATAAATATATTTTTTCGATATTTATTAATTAATCGTGTTTTTATTTATTGTTATTTCCTTTTTAAAATAATAGAAAATAATTGAAAAATATATATGTAACTAATATTCATAAATGATTTTCGCCAAATTTGCTCCAAACCTGATGCGTATATGATATACATGCCCTAATTTCGTGGTACTTTTCCAATTTTACCTTGGCGTTTTTATAAGTTTTCTCCAGTTTGGACTTCAGAAATTGAAATTTGTTGCAAATAGCTACATAAACAAATCTTATGAACGTTTATGCTTATTTTTACATATAAACATGGTACGGATGTCAAATAAGCACTACATAGAGCAATTTTTTCTCCCATAAATTGGTGAAAACTTTGTTTTGGTGATAGTTTTTGAATATATCTCTAAATGTTAATATTTATATTTTTTATTCTGTATATTATTATGTTTTTTATTTATAACTGTTTATTTATAGCTTAATTATTGTTTTTTTTTTCTTCAAATAATTGATGAAACAAAATAAACAACATTAATTATAAATAGAATTTTTCTTATACGTCAATTAAAAACATTTAAAAAGTACATATTAAAATATTTAATTGCTAAAAAGAACGTCAAATGCTAGTAAAATACATTAAAAGATCTTTAATTTGACATGTTTCGATTGAATTTACTCAATCATCATCAGAAAAAATTTAATAATCGTTTCTGTTGCAATCGCGCCAACTTAGTGCGTATATGACGTCTGTCATTATGTGTTTTTATAAAATTTAACGATATAAAATACGTGCAATCACGCAATAATCGGCGGTTAACTCAGATTGCTTAGTAAGAAATAACATTGAGTAATCTATTTTAAAAAAATAACAGAATGTGACCTATGATTAAAAGTAAGGTGTTTCTTGGTTATTCCGTCGACCAATTTCGCGAAATTTTACAAATCGCTATACTAATAGCCAAATTATACATGTTGCCATACTTTTTATTTCAAATATGAAAAAAATAAATATTTAGTACAGTATTAATAAATATACAATTAAAAAGTGCAAAATAAAAATCATTTAATGACATTTTAAATGCGTCTATCGTATCTAATGCAATTAAATGTGACATTCACGATCATACATTATTGGCATTTAATCTTATAATTTGGCGATCATTTTTTGGTCGACGGGATAACTAAGTAGTATCAAAAGTAATATCTAAAGTACGCATGTCAAACTCATCTTTTATTTAAATTTGAAAGAATTGTTTCCAATTTGCACGCATGAAATACATGATTCTAATCGGGATTACAAAATGCTATTATAAAAATTATCGCAAAATCTAAGATATTAAGTTATTAAGTATTATGGCTTTTTTCTTTTAAATAAAATAAATAATAATAATAAAAATTTCTTTTCCAATTTGTTTATTCAGATTTCTTTTCCAATATGTTTTATTGTACTTAAATAAAAATTATTTGCGTATTTTCCTTGCTCCATGTGCTTAAATTTGGGAATCTAACGGAAACATCAAGCCGATGAAAAGTGGCGCACATCAAATATCTGTGACGTATGCAAATAAATTGTACTTTTTTACCAGTTTTTTAAATATAACTTTTAAACTATTTGGAACTAATTTTTGAAAGTAGGTGCATTCACGAGGTTACCTTCATAGGTACCGTCTGGTATAAACAGAATCTAAATCCGACAAGTACTTTTTGAGATTTGCTTGACGAAAGAATTTTTTTGACTTTTAATATCGTTACGTACTCTGAGTATAAGACTTCGCTACGCTCAGACAATTAAATAATTTTAACACTTAGAGTAAATTTCCTGTACTTTTTAAAGAATAAATGTGCAAGATACAAATTTAATTATAAAATAATGCTTATTTAAGTGTAGAAAATAACAAGTATCACTATTGTTTGCATTTCTTTTAAAATGGGGCAAGACAAGTTTATTGAAAAAGACATTTTTGCTGAAAAAAGGAATATTTTTGTTGAGTAAATGGGTACTTTGCTTAATGAAATGGTGCTTTCAGGAGTCACATTCACTCAGAAAGATTCGGAACAATAAAAAACCGATTGGGAAGCAGGAAAATCCGTTTTTGGAGCAGCAACAACAATTTTGAAGCAGGAAAATTAGTTTTTAAAACAGAAAAATTCTCTCCCGGCATTCACTTATTTATTTATTTATTTATGGGGAAATTTGCCGTTTTTTCGCAATCTTTTGAAGAAATCTGCCGTTTTTTCGCATTTTAGGATAAAATTAGCCATTTTTTTCGCGAATTTTTTTATGATATTTGCCGGAAATTAGTCGTTATTTAGCGCTTTTTAAACAAAATTTGTGGGTTTTTTCGCAATCTTTTGAAGAAATTTGTCGTTTTTCGCGATTTTTTTGACAAATTTCGCGTTTTATCGGGATTTTCGGATAAAATTTGTCTTTTTTCGCGATTTTTTGAAGAAATCTGCCTTTTTTTGCAATTTTTTGAAGAAATCTGAAAATTTTCCGCAATTTTTGGAAAAAATCTGCCGTTTTTCGCGATTTTTTTGAGCGAAATTTGCCGTTTTTACGCGATCTTTCGAAGAAATCTGCTTTTGTTTCGGGTTTTGGAATGAAATTAGCCATTTTTTCGAGAATTGTTTGACAAATTTGCCATAAATTAATCGTTATTTCGCGATTTTTTAACGAAATTTGCCGTTTTTTCGCGATTCTTTAACGAAATTACGCATTCCGTGGGACGCGTAAGAGCTATTTTTTGCGTCCCATTGCCGATTTTTTGAGTAATTTGCGCGCCCGCGGCATCGCTGATAATAACAATAAAAAAAATCTTATGTGCGATCGGTTGCAGTTTTCTCAGGGCCTGAAAAAAGGCACTGGTCCTGCGGACCACTAAATTTTTCAAATTAGTGGTCCGATTGAATTTTCGGTGGTCTCGGACCAGCGGACCACCAAGGATTTCGAACGCTGATTAGTATAATTTATGTTATTAGAAATATTATTAGAATTAGAATTAATATTAGAAAAATAATTTAAGTTAGCATTACTATGTATTAAAAATATTTAAATACACGTTTAAATTTTGTTTTGGAATGGTGATGTATTTTATAAATAGTTTACACATGTTACTTTATTTTCATATTGCATAATGTGCATATCCATGATGGGTAAGTATTACGGTGCCCACCCCCCTTCAACAACTAGTTTAAATATGGGAAAATAGCCTCAACATTTGCGAAGCTTTACTAGAACCTAACCCTCGTGAATGTTAATGTTAAGAGATCACTACATTATAATCCACAGTAATTTACAATTTGAATACAATTACCTTCAACATTTTATCAATGTAATTTTATACAATAATTGAAACTTCTACAACTATTTGTTAATTTAATCCTTAAAAGCCCAGCCTGGTCACTCAAAAAGACCATATGATAATGTTAAGTCTATCGAGGCGTTATTTTCAAATATATCTCTATAATTGTAAGATTTTTACATGATTTTTTTGCATAGGATAGCGACGATCTACAACTGGGGTAGTTTCTATTTTTTCGATTTTGGTTTCAGATTTTTCTTAAAATATTGCTTTACATTTCAGAACTGGTTAGGACCGGTTCTGAAATTTAAACTATCATAATATAAGAAAATATATAACAAAAATTGAAAAGGTAAAAACTAGCCCGGTTGTAGATCGCCCACAGTTATCCTATGAAAAAAGAAAAACAAACATATAAAAACATTAAATTATATAAAATTAAGCCATAAAAATCTGTAACCTGTAAGAAAGGGAGAAATATTTTGAATTTTTCCGGAGGCTCAAAACCCACCCTACGTCATTAATTAGTACTGCTCATAACCGGTTGGCTTTTTTGGTTGTTAAATCTTATTTTTTGAGTATATCAAAAGGGACGTTTGATCAATAATGGATTTAATTGCTACTTGTCATATCAACCGTTTTGTTTTTTTACTGTTGAAATCACTTGTTGCACTACGAAAAATGTCATTCAGTCATGCAATCTCGTATAGTTCATACGCCTCTTTCTCTAATAAGTCTTTTTTTTTTTTTTTTTTTTTTTTTTTTTTTTTTTTGTACACATATTGGATTTTAAGACAAGATTCTTTTTTACTGTAGTTTGTTTTCGCTTATCACGAAAATGAACGTGATAAAGAGAATCATGAAAGTGATACATGCATGTTAATATGTTGCTGTTCTTTTTTTTCTTCTTTTTCTTTTTTCTTTTTTTCTTTCTTTCTTTCTTTCTTTTTTTTTTTTTTTTTTTTTTTTAATGCAATGTGAATTCCACACCTTCAAAATTCTAAAAGTATTAAGTAAATATTTTTTTAACTAGACGTGATAGATTTTTTACAACTATTTTCCAGTACTCAGAGCACTAGAATCTATGAAAAAACACCCATCTTGACGAAAGTATATAAACTGTGTAAACCAGTGTAACCCAGTTTTGTTTTTTGACAGCTAAAATCACTTGTTGCTGTGCGAAACATGTCATTCAATTATGCATCTCGTATAGTTGATATGCCTCTTTCTCTAATAAGACCTTTTTTTTTTTCTTTGGTACTGTAGTTTGTTTTCGCTTTATCACGAAAGTGAACGTGATAAAGCGAATCATGAAAGTGATACATGCATGTTAATATGTTGCTGTTTTTTTCTTTTTTTAATGCAATGTGAAATACACATCCTCAAAATTCTAAAATGTTTAAATAAGTATTTTTTAAACTAGACGTGATAGATTTTTTACAACTATTTTCCTGTACTCAGAGCACTAGAATCTATGAAAAAAAATACACATTTCGGCGAAAGTATATAAGCTGTGTAAATCAGTGTAACGTATTTAGTTGCCACCTGTTCACCCGTTTTTTTTTTTTTTTTTTTTTTTTTTTTTACAGTTAAGGAGAAGGTGGACTTTGGAGCAAAATCGTCGCAAAAAAAAACGGTCTATTTCTGTTGTATAATAGTACCAAAACAGTTTTTTCTTATTAAAATATAATTTATGAAGATTTAAGAAGTAAATAAGAAAGGTAAGTGTATTTGTATAATTTAAATATGTTTTGCTCAAAACTAATTTTTCAGCGTTTTTAGATTTTTGAAATGCTTTTTGTGAATTAATATATGATCAATATTCATGAAATTGATAAGGAAGTATCCTGATATTGTTCAGAAAGAAATTGTGTAAACTTTTTAAAATTTGTCTTCATTGAGGTAGTCAAATTTGATTTTTTTTTTTTTTTTTTTTCTTATTAAAAGGCAAAATTTTGATGAAAAACGATATGGAATTTAGAAAAAAAAAAAAAAAAAAAAAACTATAAAATATCAACTATTCAGGAGATTAAAATAATCCTACACGAATTTGTTTATAATAGAGTTTTAAGTGATAAAAATGCAAAAGCAAGAAAATAATCTCAAAAATTAAAACACGATGAACATTTTAAAATTTCGTTTAAAAAAATATATATTTTTTTTAATTTAAAGATTTTAATAAGATTGTAATTTTTTAAAAAGATGTTCTATATGCTTTTGGTGAAATGTATATATGCACAAAATTTCATATTGCTATGATAAAAAATAAAAAAGAAATTTTTTTTAATGTCCACCATCCCTTTAAAATCACTTGTTGTGATGCGAAAAATGTCATTCAGTTATGCATCTCATAGGAGCTAACTTTGTTTTCATACACATATCTGATGAAATGTTTTCTTAATGCAAACATAGTTAGCTTAACCAAGTTAGCATGATAATACGACAGAGAAATTGCGTCCATCACATTTGATGGACTTGTAAATGATAGATGAATTACGATAATAAGATTCTTAGACACAGTAGTTTGTTTTCGCCTTATTTATAATCACGAAGGTGATCCATGCATGTTAATATGTTGCTGTTGTTTTTTAAATGCAGTATGAAATACACTTATCTTAAATTCTACAAGATATTATACTTTTCAAAATTCTTTATTGCAATTGTTTGCTTTGCATCTAAAAAAATGTATTTCCGAAGGAAGTACCCGCTAAATACAGGTAATACATGTACGAATAGAAAAACATAATATCAAATATAATATTTTATCTACTAACGGTACGTAACCCTAATATTAAACTTTTATCCCAAAGTGTACATTACTAATACAAGTAAGAACCCGTCGACTTTCGACGAAAGAAAATGTTTAAAAAGGAACTGTTTCATTGATTTATAATAAACCTACAAAATTAGTTATAGTTAAAAATGCATTTTATATTGGTAAATCTAACTCTTAAACAAACGATATTTAAAGTCAAATTAACAAAATACTATTTCTATAAAACTCAGTTATAGAAATTGTTAAAATTAAACTTTAATCGTACATGTAAGCAGTAAAAAATAATAAAGATCTGTTGTTTTGATAAAGTTATCAAATTAGGTTCTTATGCTAGTATTCCAAAATGGAAAAAAAATTACTCAACTTTGACACAATCATAGAATATTTTCCCCGTGAAATCTAAACCCGGCATCATTTTCATCATATCAAAATTTACGATACAAAATTTCATTTCGTATCTATATTCACCTAAAAAATTGGTATTGGCATTTTTAATAAAAATAGAGTAATCCTGTTGCCACGATTAGAAAAGCGGTAATAAAAACTACAAAAAAATTAATATTTTAAAAACAAATTAAGATACAGCTTTCAAACTAATTTCATTTAAAAGTACATTTTATACCCTACACGATGGTGTAAGAATTGAAAATGTGCGATATTAAGAACTGTAAAAAATTGTCGCAGCAAATTGCAATACCGAAATTTTATTTAAATTTTGAAAGTGTTGCCATTTGCAAAATGATGTATGCGTTACGCACAGATACGTTTGGCCTTTATAATATAGATATTAATCGTACTTTGAAAAAAACATTCTTTTAACTCCACTTTTTCAAGACACATGGCATAACATAAAAAAGTAGTAATTAGAAGTTTTCATTACATGCTCCAGCAGTATGTACTTAACGAGTCACATTTTGGACTGTGATTACCTGCTCATATAAGGTGGTCATAAAAAAACTTCCCCTACATATGTACCCCTAGCGACCTAACCACGCAACCAATTCAAAGGAAATTTCAGATTTAGATATTTTGAGGCATGCGCTCGAGATCGTGATGATTTAAACAATAGAGCTATCACAATTACGGTTACAGTCAAAAATTTTCAAAATTTTCGAATGGCAATATCCTTTTTTTTTTCAGGCGCAAATTCATCAGCGTACTGAATAACCATCAATGGCGTTGGAGCGTTACACGTTTGACTAAATTTGGCTGCGTAATATTGTGGCACTTAATCCTAATTGACGACCTCAGAAGCCAAGGGGTACAAGTGACAAAATTTCGATTTGGAGTAAATTGAGTTTAAAGATAATTGATATTAAATTGGAACAATTGTGTGAATTGAAATAGGAAATTTCTGCTGTGTTGCATTCTGGTCTTTGAACGCTTATTTCAATAACTGTTAAAAAATAAAGTACAATTTTCTTTAAATGTATAATTAATGATTATTGTTTGTTTTTCGAAAAAAGTGGTTTGCCTCTATAACTCAGCAAATAATAAGAAAATCACTTATATTTCTTTACCTGAAATGAAAAAAGCATATTTTTAGGTAGTCTGTGTATTTAGTTTATTTTTTTCAATTTTGTCACTTATACCCCTTGGCTTCTGGGGTCCTCAATTGGTTTCTATGTAACGTAATATTCAGCACTGTAAAACAAATAATTACCTTTTTATTTTCACTATGTGCGCAGAAACACAATTCCAAAAACATATTTTAAAACAAATCTAACAACACTACTCAGTTCACAAGTTAAAAAAGATCGACTACTGAAAAACATGTCTTGTATCCCTCTTCGTTTCTCGCAATGGTCTTTTTTGCGAATAACTTAAGCCAGCGATTTTCACGTAAGTGTATCATTCCAACGCCATATATGGTTTTCCAAAGCGCTTATGAATTTACGCATGAAAAAATATGGGGTTGCTATGCTATTTAACAATTTCGTTTTTTTTTTTTTTTTTTTTTTTTTTTTACTGTAACAGTAACCGTAAAAGCTCTATTGTTTTAAATCATCACGATCGCGAGCGCATATCTTCAAATAAATATCTGTAAAATTTCTTATAAATTGGTTGAGCAGTTAGGCCACTAGGGGTTCATATATCGGGAAAGTTTTTTTAAGACCACCCTATACATACGGTATCATCGGTTGCCTGAGCACGAACGCCCTGTTTTTACAGAACGTTTCCGTCTTTCATACCAAACAATACAACGAGATCATAATAAACGAAATAACATATCGTTACATCTTACTTGCCAGTATTTTTTATTTCTTTTAAAATTATTACCGTTAACATGACTTCTGTTAAGGTGAATCACCCGTTATTTGTGTCTAAAAAAGGGTTCGCGACTGCATATTTTACGGTAATTTTTTATCCTTTTTGTTATCTACTACAACATCTCTAAATCTGTCAGTCGAATTCGGCAACTTTTTATATGTATTCATCATGAATTAAAATATGCTTAACCTTTAACTGATGTTACCGGTCTCTCAGACTACTGTTTTTTTTTTCTTTTTTTCTCAATTCTTATAGTTTAACTTGCAACTTTCAGTTTAACTACAAACACTACCGAAATTTTGTTTCGTTTGAAACTTTAATACTATCACAAGAGACTTTTCAATGGGTGAATTTTAATTATAACAGTCTTGTAAAAAAAGTGTAGCAAAAAAATACCATCGTACGAGTTAATTACGCCATCTTTCAATATAGTGGTTGCACAGACCGCATCACAGTAGTTACGTGACATTTTTATCACATCAGTTAATGGTTAAGGCTTGTTTCGAGTTCACTGATCAACAAGCGCGAAATTTTCGGACACAACGGTACTCATTTTTAAACGTAAATGTATATAATTGTCCTATACCTGACTATGGAAATAAGTTGAAACTGAAATGATTTTTCTATTTTTTGATAAATAAATTATCTATAGAGTTATAAAAGTTTTTGATCGCGTTACAAGGCGTTTTCCTTCCTTCATTGACTGCTTATATCGGGAAATTCCGTTCAAAACGCCAAGTTTGACAGTATTTTCTAAAAGTTCTGTTGTGTTTACCAAAAAAGAAAAAAAAAGGAAAACGTCTTTAAATTACACAGTTTCTGAATAACAACACATGCTAGTTTTATGCACTTCCGAACAAAAATGAATTAAAACTTATGCCCAAAGTTTTCCTTTTGGATTTGAGAACAGCTTTTTAAGTAATGCATAACAAGAAAAAAGTTGGGAACTACAGCTCTAGGCCAAGTCAGTTAATCCTGCACAGATATCTAATCTAATTTCTGTAAAATTTCTTTAATACGGCTCTTGACTTTAATCTCTTTCACTCTTCATGGTCTCAAAATGACACATCACTTAATTACAATCTTCATTTTCATATAGAAAGCAGAACCCGATACTTTGTAATGTTCTTAATCGCTTGACCTATGCAATTACACGGTGTTACTTTCTGAACATTGCAAAAGAGATACGATCAACAAAGAATTTAATTACTACTTGTCTCACCATTTAGTACTGCTTTCTGACAGTCAAAATTCACAGGCTCTGGTGAGGAAATGTCACTCAGGATGTATCTCGTATAGTAAAGCTCCATCCGACTTTACCTCTGATTTATTAGTTCCTTTGTTTACTTCGTTCGTAATTAAGTTATACATACATTGTAGTTTTTTTTTTTTTTTTTTTTTTTTTAAACCAAGGCCGCAGGTCGGCCCCAGTTGGCACACTTTTTTTTTTAAACTATTTGGAAATATAGTTGTTGTTTTCGGCAGAGAATTGGGAAATCTGAAGTATATTTGAATGTTTCTAATGGTTGAATTCCGAAACTTATTTCATTTTATTCGTTTTGTGATTGGTCCATGTTTAATGTCAAAAAATTGAATACTTCTGTTTTTTATTTCATTCGTTTTCTGATTGGTCCATGCTTAATGTCTAGAAATGGAATACTTCTGTTGCCACAATGAGAAAAAAGTATAAAAACTACAAAAAATTAATAACTCAATAACAAATTTAGATACATATTTCTTACAAGTTGAATTTAAAAATAAATTTTTTCCTGAATAAGACGGTGTAAAAATTAAAAATGTGCGATGTTTAGAAATTAAAAAATTTACAGTACCGAATATTGTTAAACTGAAATTTCATTTAATATTTGTTTATGATTCGCTCAGGAATATTAACGTGACTCTAAATGTCCAGGCATATTAATATACCTGGTATTAAGTAAACTTTTTGATCATCATAAAAATAATGTTATTATTGTTTTTTTTTTTTTTATGTAGAAATCTTTTATCAGTCTAAAATTACAGTCTTCGAAAATATGTTTTTTTCCAAATAGCCGTTGCAATTGGTTAAATTGAATTTTTTTTCCTAAATTTTATCATTAGGATGAGCGAAGCGAATCCTCTACTAGGCCACTCAAATTACACTTTGTCGTACACTTTACAAAAAAAACTATTCAATATTTTGACTTCAAATTAAACACAAAAATAAAATATGATCTGTAGATTTGCAGAATATAATTTTTTTTTACAGTAAAACGTTAAAAAAAAATATTATTTTAATTAATTTATTTTACATGCATTTCCAATACGGACGCATTTTAGCAAATAAATAAAAAATGAAACGCGTATATTTTCAGAAAAAAAAAATATAAATCATGGAGTAAGTGATTATAGATAGAATCATGATTAATTTAATAAATAAAATATGTTTTCATTATTCAGCAAAATCGTTTGCACAGATGACACTTAAACATTTTAAAAGAATTTTATTATGTTTTTTTTTTTTGTAAAGTGGCAACAAAAGAATTGTAAACAAATACAATTAATTGTTAAATTTGTTATATAAATGAAAAATTAAAAGAATTGCGGGAACTTGTTGCCTCGATTCAAGCTCTTTATAAATGTACTACAGCAAAGTTGGCCGATTCAGAAATGACAAATGGACTTCAACCATTTCTTACTTTATCATTTGTATCTAAAGTAATGTTACGTTGTTATTTGTGGACCGAAAAAGGTTTAGTGAACGGGACTTTAGGCTTTGTTGCACGTATTAAAGAAAGTCACAAGCCACCAGACCAGATATCGCGAATAATCATGGATAAATTTGAATACTACAGTAATTTAACTTATAAGAATTGGTGCGTACCAATTCCCCCAATAACTGAATTCTGGAAAAAAAATGGAAACATAAACTGCTCAAGGAAAGAATTTCTTCTGCAGTTAGCTTTTTCTGTTACAATTCATAAATCCCAAGGTTTAACATTAGATGAAGCAGTTGTAGATACTGAGGCTATATAGGCACCAGTTGGCTTAAAAACGTACGTAACGTTGTCAAGAGTGAAAATCCTTCAAAATTAAGCATTCAATAGAAATTTTTCTTACGAAAAATTCTACAGTATCAAAAATTCTCATGCGTTAACATGTATAAAAACGAAGAAATTAAGATAAAAAGTTTTACAGTTAAAAATTCATAGTATCGACGAGAGCAGATTTCAAATGTTTTTCCAGAAAATAGGATTTTGAAGAAGCAACTTTCTTCAAGCTCTCTTCAAATATATTATTCTAAAATAGCTATCAAAGATTATTTGATGTTAATTACAAAGATTGGAAACATGCATATTTCAAACAACTTTAAAAAACACCAGTGGCTACTAGAAATTGTAAAAACATCTTTAAAAGAATTTTTAGTTGAACATTTAAAAATATTTTGTAAAAGTTTAGTTTAAAAATATTTTTTATGCCAGTCTTACATCATAAATAAAAAATTCCTCGGAAATTGAAAGTTATTTGGCTGAACTTACATTTGTAGAATTAAACTGCGCCAAAACATAAAATAACGTTTTTGTTTAATAAAGATGCAAAAATAATATTAAAAAATATTGTTACTTTCAAATATATGCTTTATAAAATAATGCTCCGCGAATCCAAACAAAGCATGGCTTTTGCTAGTTATTACTATAATTATTATTATTATTTTGGTGAGGGTCAGGTTCGACTTTATATTAAATGTTTCTTTTTTGGTTCAGTTTTGATTCTTTTGGGTTAGATTCTGGTTTACCAACTTTTTAAAAGAACGTCGTAAATATTTTTTTTTTAAATAAAAAAAAGCACTGATGTCATATACGCACCAAATTGGCACGATTGCAATAAGTGGCAATTTTAAGCCTTACGTGGTAACCCGGCAACTTTTGTTTATTTAATACTGAACTGTTTATTTACTTTTATTTTCTTTTTTAAAATGACAAAAAATGTTTTGTTCTTTAGTTATTAAGTTTTTTTATTTATTATTATTTCCTTTTTAAAATAATAGAAAATAACTAAAAAATATATAAGTAACTGGTATTTGAAAACAATTTTTTCGCCAAATTGGCATCAACAAAATCATGCCGCGTATTTGTGCCCCTCCCCCACCCCCGAAAAAAAACTATATGTTTGAATATTAATGAGCGTATATATGTTCAATTTTATACAAAAAAGATAACATTGATGCTAAAAATATAATTGTAGAATACTTTCTATAGTTGTATTAAAATAAGATTTTTCTTTCTTTCGTACTTGAATTATTCGGGATCGGAAGGGTTAGAATAGAGTTTGAAGTATGTCTGGTTTGTGACTAAATTCTGGTTGGCGATTTTTTTTTCTTTGTCGAGTTTGAGTAGAATTTACTCCAAGCGTAATTTTTCGTCCGGGTTGGGTAGGTTCTGTTCTTACGCTAGGTGGATTTCATCATTTATATAGTTTATGTTCTTGATGCAAAGACTATTTAGCGTAATTCTGACGGTATAATTTATGACAGATAAATTGTGTACATTAAATTTAATAATAAATGTTATTCAACAGATGATTTGTAATTACAAGATTCGTTCGTGCAGTAGATTGGCTCCGCTCTAATGATATCACACATTTTTTCAATATTTTAGACCTCTCCTTCCCCTTTGTCACAAAGAGTCACACTTTACTTTTTTTTAATTATCTTTCACAAAATTTCACAAATTTCTGAAAAAAAATTCTTCTGTAGAGAATTTTAAAATAGGGTCCTTTAATAAAGGACATTGTAAAATAAAACCTTTTAGGTACCCCTCATAATAATAAATAAATAACAAATTTCCCAGTATTCTTACTTCTAACTGCAATATATATATAAACCCCAGAATCTCCTTGGGGGAAAAAAATTAGTTTCGACAATACAAATTTAGTTGCTCCCTTCAAATTACTACACTTGAAACTAGTTATTTTTCAAAATCAATTCTGTAATGTGAAAAATGTTGCTTTTTATTGCTATTATTTTGCCAACACATAGGTAATCATTAATTACAAAAAATCTCCAGCTAGTTGAAAGAATGCAATAAAATCATGTTACAAATTATAGATTTTAGAGAAATATGTTATAGCTGTTATATATTTCGCTACAAAGAAATATAAAATGGTGATTACCTTTATTACCTTTATTATGGCATCAGTATTTTTGCTTTTGGACATAATTCCTACAATTTTAAAAATGGATATTTTCCCTTTATGTAACCGAAAATGTTAAAAGGGAGGAAAACTTTAATTGCTAATTCAAGTAATTTGAAGATTCCGGCAAATATGTCACTGAAATATCAGTGTCAGAAACCGCCAATAAATTCTTCAGACATAAGCTAACTAATGTTTATCAATCTCCTAAAAATGAAAAAAAAAAAAAACCCTTTAAAATAACCTTTTTTTTTTCTTTTATACTGTAAGAGCATAAAAATTATCTAAAATGTCACGCATTATTAGGTTTGAAAAAAAAAAAAAAAAAAAAAAAAACAATGAAAGGGATTTTTAAAAAAATAACACACCAGGGAGAGGTTTTTTGAAAGGGGAGGAGGGAGCCCCATGTAGAGATCTGCACGGGCCGATTTCCAGTAACGGTATTCGGGCTGGGCCGGGATCGGGCCCCACTTCCGAAGACTCGGGCCGGGCCGGACGGGCCTAGTCACTAATCTTTTCGGTCCGGGCCGGGCTCGGGCCTTAATTTTTTCCCCTGCAGTATCGGGCCGAGCCTAATTTATTTTTTCCGTACGAAACCGAGACTAATTTCGTTCTTCCTAGTCTTCACGGACCAAGATAATCAGTTCCTGTTGAATCTTCCCGTATGAAAATCCTTTTCTCGAAGTGGAAAAGTCTGTTCATAAATCATTAAAGTTTGGCTTGAGCCAAATTTTTTTGCAAAATAGGCATATACTTTTAAGTCGCTATTATTCTACAACTAAACATTAGAATTTATTCTTTTTAAAGAATCGTAGATAACTCGGCTTCTTAAATTAGAATTAAACACATAAAAAAAACATGATTATGACGGAATTTTCGTTTAAACTGAAAACTGCAAATTTCTTTTAAACTGTTCATTCATGCAAAATGAATATAACAATACGCGAGAAAAAAAAATATTAAACATTTGCATCTGCTAAGAAAGAAACGTATTTTTTTCTTTCCAATGTCTTAGAAAATTTTATTTTTACCATATACCATTTTTTAGAATTTTTTGTATGTATTTATAATACTAATGATAACTGAAACATTTACATACAACAAACAAAGGTTCATTAAAAGTGTAAATATCGCAGCCTATGGAACTTCTACATAAATAGTAATTATAAACCTGAAAAAAAAAAAAAAAAAAGACTAAGATAAGTTTTTTTGGTCTGAACTCTTCCGTTAGAGTAAAGATCAATGTTCTGTAGAAAATCCCCCGAGCCAGGCCGGGTTCGGGCCGAATTTTTAACTTTTTTCCGGGCCGGACCGAATTCGGGCCGAAATTTTAACTTTCGGGCCGGGCCAATGTTTCTTTTCGTTCGGGCCGAACCGGCTGGGGCGAAAATTTTAACTTTCGGGCCGGGCTCGGGCCTAGAAATTTCGGTCCGTGCAGACCTTTAGCCCCATGTAAAAAGGAAATGTTCCTATTAAAATTTTTCGCTTATTACAATTTGAAATAGAAGACGACCGCAAGCTTATTTTTAGAATAAAATAAAAGAGATTAAATAAATTGAAAGTGCCAATTTGGTGATTAAAAAGAATGAGGCATTTTTCTTCAATGTGTCACTTTTACTTTTATAAAAAATTCCAATTAATATCAATCACGTTCATGATTATCACAACCGTAACTGTTCAAAAGCCTAAACTCGCTGCCATACTATGTACTTCAGAGATAAATAATAAGATTTATTGGATAACTGTCTGTTTTTATGAGCTCTTCTGTAGCAATAAAATCTGTATCTTTCATCTAAATATGTCTGAGTGAGGAATAAAAACTAACAAGAAGAGAATAATAATAATAAAAAAAAATTGAATTGCAGTTGTATGATGAAATGCCGACCACACACGCAAAGGGTTCTATAAAAAAAATAAAGAAAGATTTAATGAATCGACTGATAGACATTTTCTGTTTGTATCAAAAATTACTAAGAATCATGATCAGACCCTGAAAAAAGTTGAAAAGTCTTAAGAACCAACTTAAAGAATCATTTCTCTGACATTAACACATTCACTGCAAAATGGAACATTGACTACACATATTGACTACACATTCGGCTATTTTTGAGTGACATGCGTCATTTAGCAGAGAGCAAGTTAACTATTCGATAAAAAAAATCGAACTGAACAAAAATTTTAACATAATAGTACTTATACATTGTAAAAATAAATAAAAACAAACTATAAAATGAAATATTAATACAGTAGATAAATCAATGAACTTACCTATAGTTCTCAACAAGAAATTAAGTACATAAATTTACAATGCGTTTGAGATTTTGATTTGAAATTCCATTTGTCAATTGATTTTTCATGATTGAAATCCTATAAAGATTGACTGTTTAAATTTATCAACAATAAACTGCTTATTCTATCCTCTTTTAACCCCTTCGCGAATATGCAAGAAATTTCTTTTCGTAAGAATTTTAATTATACTTCCGTTGAAGGGGTTTTCAGCACTACTGTTATTCTAATTGATGTCCTTACTATTTTCCATTCAAAATTACTTTTGAGAACATTAATAAAAACAAGTTTTATTTTAGCGATAAAATAAATAAAATAATAAATTAGGTATTCAAGAAATTGGGTGGGCGTAAAGATCAAATTATTGGGTGGGCTCGCGCCCTATGGAGTCCATATAAGTTAGTGCCTCTGTTCATCATGCATCATTAGAGATGGGAATGCTCGGAAAAAAACCGGAAAATTTAGGGAAAAAAACCGGTTTTTTTCCGAAGGCTTATTTTTCAATTTTTCCGAACTGGAAAAATTGAAATTTCATTTATGGAATATTATAGTGTAAATTTTGTAATAGCTACAATTTCATACTTTTTATTTTATTTATTTTTATGTTGAGTGTCCCACATGAAAACTTTAATGTTGGTAATCTGATCCTTGAGCAGAAACTGATCCTTGAGCAGGTCTGTTTGAGAAGACTTGAAAGGATCCTTCACATTTTTTTTTCTTCTTTGAAACAAGACCCTTCGCAAAATTTCTCTTGAAAATAGACATTTCAGAAAAAAGTTTAATCTACAAATTGAATCTTTCGCAAATGCAGCGATTGAAGAAAAAAAAATCTCATGCCACATAGCAGCTGAATCTTATCAAGTTGTATGTATGCATAAATAGCCTTATTAAAAAATGTCTAAATAGGACTCTAAAAATAGTAATAATTTCTTATTCATAAATTCTGAATATATTTTGTATAAGTATATATATACAAGAAATTCACAATAACAAGATTACATGAAAAAAATCTAGATATATAATTAAATGCAACTTCTCTTTTTAAAAATTAATTCATGTGCAAAATTATTTCAGTAATATGCCGATTAATAGAAATGGTAAAATTAAAAATTTAACATAAAATTTGAAGCATGCATTTATTACTTTTTTCTATCTTTTCAAGAAGTATTGAATTCGTGAAAATTTTGATTTCCAATTTTTGGTGTATTTAAATGTTTTAGAAGATCCTGAACATGATTTGATTGTTTTCGGAAAAAATCTGTCACTGTGTGTGTCTGTATGGGACAAAAATTTTATTGGCACCTCTATCTCAAGAACTGATGCACATAATTTCACAAAGCTTTAGATTCAGTTACACCTTGTTATAAACTCGAGATGCTTAGTTATTAGTGTATATTGCCCAACCGATGGTGCTGCTGCTGCAATATTCTAAATTTCCACAATAGTTCTATCTCAAGAATTAATGTATGTATTTTCAAATAACTTCAGATTAAGTTAATATTTGATATAACTTTGTGCACATTACTTTTTGGTGTAAATCTCTCAACAGATGACGCTTCTATGCTGCATTATTCATGATTATCGCAATAGCTCTATCTCAAGGACTAAAGGATGATTTTTTTTTATCAAACTACAGATTCAGACAGTTCCTGATATATATTAATGTTGTTTAGTTTTTGGTGTAAATTGCCTTACAGGTGGCACTATTGTGCTGCATTTTTCAAGATTTCGTTATAGCTGATTAATTGAATGTTTTTTCAAGGTATTGAATCTAAAATTGACCTCCATTTTACCTCCATAATGTACAGTAATGTTGCAAAAACATGGGCAGTTTGCATTAGAAAAGTACAACTGCAATGGAAAAAAAAAAAAAAAAAAAAAAAAAAAAAAACATATTTTATTACAAGTAATACATTCCCTCTTGATTAAACTTTGAATTTTTGAGGTTTTTTTAAAGCATACTAGTAACTGCTTTTGTTAATTCCTCAAATAGCGAGCATTTTCAATTTGTAGTGTTCTATTTTCATAACTTTTGAGTTCCATTCTTAGAAATATGAAATTACCATATGGAAACATTATTGAATATGGTTTCTTACTCAAGAATAGAATACCAGATTTCAGGATAAAAAGAAAAAAATTACGCTTAATTAAACTTAAAAAAAAAAATTTTTTTTTTTCTGGTTTCAGTGAGAGCAAAAAGCTAACAGTCAATAAATCCTATGCTATTTTTTAGTTGCAGACCTGAGTAAGCCAAACTAAAACTTAGTTTTGTTTGAATTTAGATTATAAAACTAAATCAAAACTTTGAGTTGAGATTGGAAAGCTATACCAAAACTAAACATATTTTTTAAAGAAAATAAAATTATAATTGTAAGAAAAAAAAGGAATAATGTAAAAATATAGATTTTTTTAAACAAACAATGGAATTTTTTTGAATACTGATATTGATAATAATGACAAAACTGCAACAATTTCCTTAAACTAGTATCATTTACTTAAAAACTATGCTTATGTAAATGGAATGCATAATTTATTTCCATTCCAAACTGCAGACATATTGGCTCAGGTTCTTACATTAGGTCAATTGATAGTTCAACATGTAATTGAAAAATCATTTCAACAGAGATATGATATAATAAACAATAGTGTTTTAAAAATTCCTAGGCTGTGGGGAAAAAAAAAAAAAAAAAAAAAAAACTAAACTAAACTTTTAAAAGCAGGCTTTGCTACTTTCTTTTTATTTTGTAATATAAAGTGAAAATAATTTTCATTTAATGCAAATAAATGGGAAAAAATGTTTATTATTTAATATTCTCTAAGAAAATATAATTTATTTGAGAGAAACAGTCATGAAAAATCAATTTTTCCAATTTTTCTGTTTTTTTCCGAAAAAAAAACCGGTAAAAAACCGGTTTTTTTCCATCACTTATATTTTTCCGGAAAATTTACATCTCTATGCATCCAGGGCTAGAGAATATAAGGGCTAGGTCATCCCTTTGAGGCGATCTATGCCGCCTTGTGACTAGCTTTCCTCCCGACCGGAAACTATGTGACGTCACTGTTTTCACGCTGGTCATTGAGTTATACTTCGTTTTTCAAGAAAGCACATAGTATATTGAATTTATTTTGTCTGTAACTGATATATTTTAATTTTTTATACTAAGCAAACATTATCATTTTTTACATATGCATCTTATGCAGTCGTTACATGCCAAAATATGCATCGTAATACGAAAAAAAAAAAAAAAAAAAAAAATGTTGTAATCTTACCGCGATTGTATCGTAACACAAAAGAAAATTTTTCTCCAGTTTGTACAGAAAAATGTATAGTTATACAAAAAATTTATACAAAGATGCAACAAAAAAGACATAATTACCCCTCCCCACTTTCAAAGAAAAAAAAAAAAAAGCAAGGTTATGCTGTGATAATTTTTATTAAGCGATTTACAAAGAAAGTTTGAAACAGATTATTGAGATTAACTGAAAAGAAAAATTAAAAGTTTTTTCTTCTGAGTTTCTTTCTCGCTCTTTACTAAAATATATTTATAAACCGAAGTTTTCGATTCATGTATTTTTTTACAATCTTTTATTTATTCAACTTGCTTTTTGTGCGTAAAGATGGAATTTTGTTATCGATCGTTAATCAACTAGATAAACTAGAACTATACAAATTACGCTCACAGTTTTATTTCTGATGACTATACAACATTTTAATATTTTCAAAAATTTGTTATAAATTAATATATTAATTTTAAGGCACTTTCCTGTTAGCTTGCCAGAGGTTATCAGCCGCCAATATTCTCTGTAGCCTGTACAATTATACGAGAGCTGAAACAAAAGTGAATTTCATGATGCGCCAATAAACAATCGCAAAAATAGGCTAAATTATTGTGAAACTGCATGAAAGAAAATGAATCAATGAAGCATTTTAATAGCTAAAATGTAGAAAATTATAAATAAGAAATGTAGAATGCAGTATTTAAAAATATATATTCTTTTATCAACTAATATTTTAATATTAATTAATTTACGATGATACATTGATAAATCAATCTGCAAATTTTAAAATATAGCTAAAAAATATTTTTTTTTCTTTTTACTTTCAAGATCTTAAAAAACAAACCGAACAAACATTATGTATCTTTTAATAAATCCGCTTGTTTGCGTTTTGTGAAAGATGCAAAAAAAAAAAACAATTTTTTTATTATGGAGTTATTTCGATACCCATGCCAAGCGAATATACTATAGAAAAAAAAAAGATTTTTGGGGAAAAATCTAGATGTGATTTTCCGGATGAACATTGAATATTTATAATTAAAAAAGACTAATTTAATTTTATATTTATTTAAATAGGAAATAATTGCTAGAAAGTAATTAATCTTAATATATTTAAGTTCATTTCTTTAAAAATCATCTTACTGCAGTCATTTTATTTATATGTATAAATAGTGCGAATCTTACAATCATAATAAAGTCTGAAAAACTATACAAATTTAAATCTGATTTGGATAATATATATATATATATATATTCTTATCTGAAATTTTATGCTATTGTTACATAATTTAAAATATTTCTTTTTATTTAACAAACAATAGTTTAATAGAGAGGAAAAATGTGTGAAATGCAAGCATTTAAATATTCCGCTAATTTTAATAAGTATGAAAGACAATAAGTGTTATTGAATATTTCAGAACAATATTTCTCCTTATTTAAATAAACTTTGTTAAATTATTTAATAGTAATATTGACCAAGAGAGTTAATAAATAGTATCGTAATAACTTAATGGAAATTTAAAAACTGTATAATACTCTATTTAAATACTGTGTATAAATTTAAATACTGAAATCCAAGCATTTAAATATTTCTTTAATTTTAAAAAACGTGAAATACCAAAAAAGTTGTTACGTATTTATGAAAAATAATTCTCATTATTATATCATTTTTTCTTTTAAATCATTCAAGAGTAACATTGATCATGAAAGTCAATAGTCATCATAATAACCCAACGACCGAAATAGTGACAAACATAAATATTTCAAGTATCATTTTAATATTTTTATGCAAAATAAACTCAATACGTTCAAATCCCATTTCTTTGTGCAGGCTCCTTCAGCCAGCGTGAAAATGACTACGTCATCACGGGCAACTTCCTATTTCACTCTCTGAGGCTCGATGACTTAGCCCTTCTTTTCTCTAGCCCTGTATGCATCATTGTCTTAACAATAATCTTTCAAAAGCCTAAAAGCAGTAGCAAAACTGAATACATCATAAATTAATAATTAAATTCATTGGCTAGCTATCCATTTTTATGACCTTTAGTGGCAATAAAAGTTATATTTTTCGTCGAAATATGTCAGAGTGGAAAATTACAGTTAACCGGAGAATGATAATAAAAAAAGAGAACTGGTTACATTTTGAAATGCTGACCACACACGTAAGAGATTCTATGAAAGAAAAAATAATCATCGATCTAATGATTCGACTGATAGAAAATGCTTCCTCCCCTATCAATTGGGAATTCTTATTAAGAATCATTATATATAATGCATAAAAATAATTACTCAGGCGGCTTTGCCAGTAGAAGGTTTATCATATATTGCCACTGCAAACGGTAATAAATATCACACATTAAGCCAGCTTATACAAAGTTAATTGCTTAAAGTTATTCATATTAATTGTGTAATTATATAACTATCTCATTGTTCGGATATAATAAAAATCAATTTTGAGACGTGATTGAAATGATCAAGCCAGATTTTGCATGGTATTAAGTAAGATAATTATACAGAATCGAAAATATTATTTCTATTATGATTCAATAAATGTTAATGAATGTTGTTTTGCAAATTCTATACAGAAAAGTTTAACCATTTATCTGCGGTTGAGTTTCTAGAATATTAACTTTCAACTAATATTGTACTTATGTACTGTAATACCGTATGTACCGGTGTAAAATTCAACAGCGTTGATTTAAGGGGGGTTCCCCCTCCCGAAATTTTTTTTTAATTTGTGTTTTCAGTGGGAAAAAAGTGTATTTTCCCCCCTGGAACTGAGTAATGTCCCTCCCCCCCGGAGCTACAAAAATCCCTCCTGCAAGAAAGTGTATAAATTCAACACTGAAATTCAATACAATTGAAAAAAATTTAAAAACACATAACAATTTAAGAAAACATTTTCTTTCAATTTAATCTTTCCCTCTAAACTTTGTTCATAAAAAGCTATATTTAGCTTTTAATGTACTTCTCCTTTATAATTTTGTTTGTTTGTTTGTTTTTAAGCTAATTTTTTTGTCTCTAATTTCTATATATTAATTTCATTGATTCCTATCCCCTTTTTCTCTGTACTCAAAATCATCATCGATCTCTGTCCGTACAGGTTGTCTCAATTTCTAATTGATTATTTCAGTCCGTCTTCTACTTTCAAATGGCTCGGTTTTCTTCACTAAATAAACTTCAAAGGGATGTACTACAAATAATGTACACTGAATATTTTTATTTATTTATCGCACCCATCGTACTCGAAAAAAAATATAATAATCCAGCCGGCTCGGCTTACATGCAGAGTAGATTTCAAAATTAAGTACTAATTTCCCAACAAAAACTAAATTACGTTTAGTGAAAGTTAAAAAATTTATTTGGCTGCTTTTAAGGTGTTATTATTATTATTATTATTAGTAAGAGCTGGTTTTATCAGAATCATTTTAATTAAGAATTCATCCTATTAAAAACTTTTCAGTATAAAAGTTGTAGATGATATTAAGAAGATTTATGGTATATTTAAATAGATTTAATATCTTGTGAATTGACGAAGTTGTGAATTTTTTTCTTCTTCAGTCCCTCTTTTTGTTTCCGTTTTTATTTATTTATTTATTTTCTCGGTAAGAGTTGGTCGTATTATAAACTTGCCAAATTAAAAATTGTAGATAATATTAAGAAGATTTATAATAAATTTAATGGGATTTGATATTTTCAGAATTGAATTTCTGCCTCTTGAGCCCATTTATAATTAAAAGAAAAAAAAATCTGTCATATATAAATTTTTGGCCCTTTTTTCTCGAAGTAACAATCACTTTAAATTGATTCGATATGTATTATAACTAAGAAGATATGGAGTTTTTTCGGTTTTCAGAAAGCCCCTCCTCATTTCCACCTTCTTCGTCCGATATCGCTAATTAACAAACATAACCAAGATTTTCTGCCCTTTGGTTTTATGTATCAGTTTGGGAATAGATTTCTGCAGATTTATGGACATTAGACTTTACTAATTTATCGATGTCAATAAACAAGTCGGAGGCCACGGCCACGGTAACACTTGCCCATCGGATATATATAAAATGAAATATGGAAATAAAACATGTGAAAACCATTTATAAAATGCATCACAATTCCATAATAATAAGTTTAACCCTTTCCGGCGCACTACTCTTTAAAGTTGGAATTTAAAGAAAAAAAAAATTAGGCAATCTATTTAGGCCAAGAGGAGTACACAGGTATTGTTTTGTAAAGATTGCACTAACCATTTTAATTATACAGCTGTTGGCGAAGTGGTAACCTCCCATAAGTAAAGCATTGATAAGCGCAGTGAGAAGAGCATTGCTGTGAAGCGCGTATTACAGTAAAACATTTTACCTATTATTTAAAAACAGTAGAGTTTGATCTCTGTGGTGCTGCCATCTAGAACTCATAAGAAAGATTTAAAGTAGCCATTAGAGTAGTTTTTGAAATATTCACGGAGTTTTTGTGTCTCAAAACAGGGGGAACTTTAGGTGTTGCCGACCCGGCAACACTGCGCGTTAAGGGGTTAAAGGTGTGTTCAGATATTTTTAATACATATTAATTATCTGTTACGGAACTGCGGTTACTACTTAATTTTTAATAATAACTTTTTGATCGATGAAATAATCAAGTAATACTAAATCCTTATAACTCTAAAAATACAAATTATATTAATAACAAGTTAATATATCTTTTAATTGAATTATATCTTCTTATATTAATTAAAATATATCTTTTAATTGCAATTTGAATACAGGGTCAGGAAAAATAGAAGAGTGTAGAAAATGTGATTGCAAATATCTCGACAACTAATTATCCGATCGACATCATTTTTTATGCAAAATTTATTTATTTTTTATTGTCTTTTACATCCAATCCTCAATATATATATATATACCTTTTATTAGAAGGAATATTTCAAGAGTACGAAAAAACCGTTACGGATATTCGAGGTTACTGATATTGAATAGGTTTCTTTCCGTTCTTGCTTACTGACACTAAATAACGCCCTTTAATTAATGAAAATGTTTCTACAATTAAATTAACTCTAGACTTTTTAAATAAATGCATGCATATCAAAAGCGTCGATATATATAGGCTGATACATTTTTGGAGATGTTTTGTAGTAGTTTTAAACTTTTTTCTAGTTCTTCGTGATGTTTGCCTCAGGACTGAGGAGAATAAGAAAGCACATAATAGGAGTTATTTCTTACAAAATCTACCTAAAAGATATATACTAAAAACAATGTACAGTGTACTTTTTCATGCTCGTGTTATCGTACATTATTGTACTTGTGTCATCCTTGTACTGAAAAAAAAAATAAATACCAAATAAAAAGTTACACTAACACTTTTATGAGTTTCAAACTATTAACCTCAGTACATCAATCTTGCTAATGATCGCATTGTTGAAAACATGACATAATAGATTTCTTAATGATCACGAGCGTTTGTTGAAAATAAAAAACATCAGAAATCTGTTTTCTTTGTAAAAGTAAAGTAAAAAAAAAAAAAAAAAAAATGAGATAAATTCAATGGAAACTAAACTTTTTTTTTAAAGCGAATCTTTAACATTTCTTTGATACTGTTTAAAACTTACCCAAATTTAGTTTCAGTGGAAAGTTTTGTAATCAACTGAATGCACAAACAATTTAATACAGAAACCGATCTTCGAAGCATAATATTGAAAACTTTCAAACGGTATTTCATTATATTAATTTCGAATTAATTAATATAAAGTTTAATTTTATTTTTAAAAAAGGGTACTTCTAGGTTATCCCGTCGACCAATTTCGCCAAATTGTACAAATCGCCAAACTAATAGCCAAATTATACATGTTGACATAATTTTTATTTTAAATAACGAAAAAACAAATAATTAGTAGAATATTAATAAAAATATTAATAAAAAGTCGAAATAAAAATCACTTAATGGTGTATTTCGATTCAAACTGCTTATTTTCCGATTAATTTTTGACTTCATTTTTACTCTCATATGCATCAAACTGGCAAATTGTCTTATTTAGAAAGTACACAAGGTGCCGTAATTGTCAATTCTTTGATAAATGCAGAAAATATTGCAAAAAAAAGCAATCGAAAACGACATTTTGAACAGATTTTCCCCTAGCGGGAGATCTGTGAACAAAAAAAAGGGTCATACTGAGAAGATAATTGTTTATAAATCAAATTCTAATGAATTGAGCGTAAAATGACATCACACGGCACCTTGTACATCTCTTCAAAAATCCCCTCAGCAAGTTTCATGTTTCTACTTTTAAAAATGTCTCTGAAATTGTATCGAAAAATTTCGAGCTGTTGAAGGTGGAAAAGAGTTTTTCGAATACACCCTTAATGACATTTTAAATACGTGAATCGCATTTAATGTCATTGAATGTGACATTCACGATCATCCATTATTGGCATTTAATCTTATAGTTTGGCGATAATTTTTTAGTCGACGGGATAGCCTAGAAGTACCAAAAAAAGTATTTCTTATTTTTTCTCTTGACATTATAATAATAAGAATGAAAAATCATGCGTCACGCATACATTGTTTAACACTTTTGAACACATTCAGAATAATTTAATAAAACTTATTAACTCTTATTTAAGTTGAAAGATGAGGTCTAAACAATTAACAATTTGAAAAAAGCATAATGCATTTGAAAATCCAATTTCTGCTATCTCCATTTAAAAAAGGGGAAAATATCCAGAGTAGAGATGAAACGATTATTCGGTCAAAGCCGGAATTCGGCCCATTCGGCCTATCAGCCGAATATCCGGCTTCGGCTGAAATATAAAGTCCAAATATAAATTCGGCCATGGCCGAATAATAATGCAAGAAATGTTTTTTAAATAGTAAAACTTTTTGATTTGACAATTTATATTCTTCATGCATAGTAAAAAGTTTATTTAAAATTAACATTCTACTCCCCCTTAACTTACATATCCTGAATGGTTTTTATCTAAGCACTTTTATATAAGTACTTTATTAGGTATGCATGAAATTTATGTAGTCTAATACTTTTAAATTTTTCAGATTATTTTAAGATGTAACAGTAATATAAGATACTACATATTCATTATTTTCACATTTATATCTATTTTGCTTTTGATTACAGATATTTCCTTCCCCTAAAACTGAAAACATTCACTATGTACTTCTTAAAAGTACTGTCTGCAGACAGACATAGCAAAATAATAATAATAATTTTATTTATTTACTTATTTATTTTTTGACAATTGGGAGCTTTATAAAGTCTACATTTATTTATTTCCACCCTTTCTTAGAGGATATCTTTCTATCCTTTTCATATTCGTCCCTATCTATTTCTAAAATTTATTTTCTTTCATCTAAAATTTGAAATTCATGTTTTCTAATACAGTAGAACCCCGATAGTTCGGATTAATTGGGACCAGGTCCGATCCGGATTATCCGGAGAATGTGAACAAATGAAATAAAATAAAACATACTCAAATAAAATCACCTTTATACTGAACATATTCAATATTTACAGACAGTAAAAATGTTTACTTTGTAATTATAAAATATGTCATATTCCGCCAGTTTTGCCGGCCACATGGTTGGTCACGCAATCTCTTGAGCATTCTCGTTTATTCCTTCTTTTATTTCGATTTTTCGCAAGTGATTTGTAGAAGGGTTTTGGCAAGAAGACAAGGAAATAGTCGCAAGAGGACTGTTTCAAAGAGGATCTAAGGACTGGCTGACAAAAATCGGATCGCGTTCCTCATCAGTCAGTGTGTCTATAAGGACTTTGCTTTCTTGCAATGCTCTGAGTAAATCTTTATTAAGCAGTGAGCTTTCATGACATTTCCAAATGGATTAAACAGAAAACTAGAATTGGCAAAGCTTAAATGATGCATAATTGTTCCTTTGATAGATAACATTAAAGAGTTTAAATAAAGTTTTCTTCCAAAAAGATTTCAGAAAATACTTATTTATTCAGAATATGATGCTGAAATAAATTCATGTTATGAAATTTGACAATCACTTCTCAAACTTGAAAAAAAAAAAAAATCGACCAAATCGATCCGGATTAACGGGGTCCGAATTTGCGGGGCTCTACTGTACTTTTAAAATTGTGTCATTATTTTAAAATGAAATTAAGCAGCACCTGATAAGAAACGTTTTGCTAAGAACTTCTTTTTATGTTATTTTACACAGTGAAACCTCTATTTAAGGGACAAAATTCATGGTCCCAGTCCCTTGGTATAGGACGCGTAATATATTTATCTCTGAATAAGGGACACACGATTTAAGGGACACTTGAAAATGTGATTAAAGAAGCTGGCTTTTGAATTTCAAATAATGAAGATATAATAAATAACCTGTGATAAAAATGAAAAAATATATTTTTGTGAGCTTATCAAACTGACAGACAGCCGTGTTGATAGAGAGGCATACGACAGAATTTATGAACATTTATTTACCCACAACTCCGATTCGACTTCAATGCTTTTATACCCATTGAAAGTATTGCTGAAAATTATGCGGATGATCCTGAAACTGGAGAATAAAAGAAAATTGTGAAATAAAGAACATTACAGATGCTTTAATGCTACTCTCAAATCCAAAAGGGCAAATTTTATGACTAAAGTTTTAATTTATTTTTATTTATAAATGCTTGAAACTAGCAGGCATTATTCAGAAACTATGTAATCAAACTCTTTTTTCTGTTTTTTTCTTTTCTTTAATTCCTTTCAAACGCAATAGATTTTTCAGAAAATATTGTCAACGAGGGCGTTTTGAACCGAATTTATACACGAAAGAAGAATAAGTACTCAAGAAAAAGTGAAACACGCCTGTCACGTGATCAAAATCACTTATAACCCAATAGATAATTTATACAAAATTTGAAAACACAGTTCGATTCCAAATCGCTTCCATAGTCAGGAATCGCTTCCAATTTTATACCGTTCCGTTAAAAAATGAATTTGTAAATGTGTCAAAACTTTTCCTGCCTGCTGAGCATAGCAGTTGAGAGATTTGTTTCCTTAAAATACCCAAAGCAGTTAAATAACTTTTTTTTTTTTTTTATAAATGCTAATGATAATGAAGATAATGATAGTGAAGAATTAAAATTTATAAGTATGGTAAACGAACACTTGAAAATTTTTATAATGAAGAATTGAAATTTGCAAAACAATCACTTTTGATTGATTACTTTAAGTATGATTATTTAAAATATTTTTATATTTTTTGCATGTATACAGTTTGCATAAAAAATACAAATCAATAATCAGACTTAATTTCAAGTCTCTATCTCAATTTGTTCGACAGGCACATACAGGCAGACACATTTATTTACAGACAGACACATACACACACAGACAGACAGTTAAAAAAAAAAATCTAAAAATATATTTTTTGGAATCTTCAGTGTCTAAAACGCGTACCGTCACATTTTTTTCCCCTCGATTTTGAAAACGATTGCAAGATTTACCCTATACTTTGTATGATGGGTGCGTAAAAAAACGGGAAAATGAGTTCGATTCGATAATTTCTAAACAACGACAGATGATGCTAATTTCATGCATTTCCGAACAAAATTAAATAAAAAAAATAATATCATAAAGATGCCTTTTTTGATTTGACAACAGTCTTAAACACTTTTCACCTTTGTCGGGATACATTAAAAACAGTTATCCGACGTCAAAATGATAACTTATTCATGTACATCACCGAATTTATGTTTGAGGTAAATCCAGTAAATCTCTCGGATGTGTCGTTTCATTTTATTTATTCATCTCAAAAGCCAAACGGTTTCAACAAATAATAAAAATAATAATAATAATAAAGAGAAAATATTTATTCTAGGCCAGACAAATAAATTTGGCGTAACACGCTGCAGTGTAAATAAAATTCTCATTACGCTAACTTATTTTGGATGTTGGTAAAGTTATAAGACACCTTAACTTCATGTTTAAAGTTTATAAATACAAAGTTTTGTTTAATCTAAAATCTTTTTCAGGCATTTTTCAATAAACCTGTGTCTAGTTTAAAATATATTTTCTAAAAGAGAAACAATCAGTGTTGAATTCAGGGAGTGGTCTGAGGGGGACATCCCCCCCCCCCGAAAAATTTGAAATTGAGCGTTTTCGATGGTCAAAAAGTACAATTTCCCCTCGAGAACTCTACAATGTCCCCCCCCCCCCTTCTCGGAGCCACTGAAGTCCCTCCCGGAGAAAAGTGTCTGAATTCAACACTGGAAGCAATAATTTTAAGGGTCATACTCCAGTTAAATTTTGAGGGGGGGGGGATAGGGAATTTAAAAAACAAGAATATTTTGAGTATTATTTACATTTAAAAAAAGTAAATAGTTAATATTATAAAGTCTAGTCATGTGTTACTTCATTTTAATTATACATCTCAAAAATCACACGGTTTGAAGTGGTAATAAAAAAAACCAGGAAATCCAGATTTGTCAAATAAATTTGGCGTTATACGCTGCTGTGTAAATAAAATTGTCATTTCGATAACTTGGTTTGCATGTCGGTAAACCAACTTGGCAACCTTAATTTCAAGTTTAAAGTTTACAGCTTCACTTGCTTAATCAAAAACCTTTAACAGACATTTTTCAACAAACCTGTATCTAGTTTAAAATTCACTTTCTAAAAGAGAAACAAAAATTTTAAGGGTCATACTCAAGTTAAATTTTCAAACGATTATTTTTTGGAAGGTAGGGAGTTTATAAAGGAAGAATATTTTCAGTGTTATTTACATTTTTAAAAAATGTAAATAGTTATTATAAAGTTTAGTCAAGTGTCACTTCATTTTATTTATTCATCTCAAAAATTACAAAGGTTGGAGTGGTAAAAAAACAGGAAATCCAAACTTGTCTAATAAATTTCGCGTTGCACGCTGCTGTGTAAATAAAATTCTCATTTCTCTAACTTGTTTTGCATGTAGGTAAACCAACTTGGCAACCTTAATTTCATGTTTTAAGTTTACAGCTTCACTTGCTTAATCAAAAGCCTTTTACAGACATTTTTCATCAAATCTGATTCTAGTTTAAAATACACTTTCTAAGAGAAAAACAAAAATTTTAACGGTCATACTCAGGATCTGACAAACTCCAAGTGCCAGGTCAGTGTGGAGACTAAAAAATGCCTCTTCTCGACTAACTTTTTTTTCTAACAGTTTATTGCTTATTAAATTTAAATAGACCATCTTTATAGGATTCCATTCCTAAAAAACCAATTGACAAATAATGACAATTGACAATATTTAAAGATAAGGATATTAATTTATCTACTGCTTTAATGTTTGATTTCATAATTTGTTTCTATTTAATTTTTACAATGTAAAAGCGGTATTATCTTAAAATTTTTCGCTCAGTTTGATTTTTTTATTGAATAGTTAACTTATTCACTGCAAAATGACACATATCGCTCAAAAATAGCGGAATACGATTATGAATAGTCAGTGTTTCATTTTGCAGTAAATGCGTTAATGTCAGAGAAATTATTTTTTCAACTGGCTCATAAGAATTTCCCCTGCCGAGTAAGAATTTTCAACTTTTTTCAGTCCCTGGTCATACTACAGTTAAATTTTAAAGCAAGTAGAAATTATTTTTAGAAGATAGGAAGTCTATAAAGTAAGAATATTTTCAGTATTATTTACATTGTTAAAACGGTAAATGGTTAATATTGTGAAGTTTAGTCATGTGTTGTGACGTGTCTGGGGATATGCTGATTAAATGAAGACAAAATTTTAAGTATAAGTTAAAATCAAGCAGTTTATTTAAACCTCTGGAACATGGGAAAGTGGAGCTAAGTTCAAAATTCCAGTCACTAAGCACAATACTAAGGGATTAAGCTGCAAACTATACTCACGTCCACGGCTTAAGCTCAGTTTGGGGCACTCACCCCAGCTTCAGGCTCAGATTGCGGCTAAAAGCTAGTTTATAATATAACAGCCCGTGGATGCAAACACTCTTTATTCTCAAAAATATTCAAAGTATTAAATAATTTCTTACCCACTGACACTTCTCTTGGGTAACTCAGCTCACCACAAGCTAACTCGGCTCACAGTACTAGCTAGCTCCCTTCAGAACACAATCTGTCTCGCTATAGAACACCTGGCTTTGCTTTACGACACAATCTGTTTCACTTGGCTGGTATCCGCCGCCTCACCACACCTGTTATCTCTTCACCACCACAATCTCTTTCACCTTGCGGACTACTGCCGCCTCACCTACACACTAGTCTATTTCACTTGCGGACTACCACCGATTCACCACCACACTCACAACACTCCAATTCAAAGCTTTCCACGTAGCAAACTGAAGACGAAGCTATAAATTTGCATATATCTCCTAACCGCACCTAACTGTAGACTCGAGGGCGCCACATACACTCTGGAAAGTTAAAGTTCAATAAAGGATAGATGTCGCTTCAATGCCACACATGTTATAACATTGACGTCACGATCTCACTAAAATGTTAGAGTGCCTTTATCACAAAGGACACTCCCTAACAGTGTCATTTCATTTTATTTAACATATTAAAAATCACACTGTTTGAAATGGTAATAAAAAACAGGAAATCCAAATATGTCAAATAAATCTGACGTTACATGCTGCTGTGCTAGTGAAATTATGAGTCAAAATAAAAACACCTTCACTTAATGTTGACAGTTTATGTTGTTTAATTTAAAATCTTTTCCAAACTTTTTTCAACAAACCGGTGTCTATTTTAAAATATGGTTTCTAAAATCAAACAAATTAAAAAGACTTTAAAGAGTCATACTACAGTTAAATCTTCAAACAATTAATTATTTTTTTCTAAGAAGGAATTTATAAAAGAAGAATATTTTCAAAATTATTTATATTTTTAAACAAGCAAACAATTAATATAATAAAGTTTAGTCCTGTGTTACTTCATTTTAGTTATTCATGTCAAAAATCACACGGTTTGAAGTGGTAATAATAAGAAACAGGAAATAACAGTTATACTACAATTAAATCTACAAACAATTAGTATTTTTTATTTAGAGGAGAGGGTATCTTGTCCATAAAAGAGGACTATTTTGATGTTGTTTATATTTCAAGGAGAAAAAAAATAGTTAATGCAATAAAATTTAGTCAGGTGTCATTTTATTTTATCGATGCTTCTGAAAAGTCATACAGCTTTGAGATGGTAGTAAAAAAGAGGAAATATCACTTCTCGGCCTTCCAAATAAATTTGCTGTTACACGCTGCTGTGCAAGTAAAGTTATGTATGTGGGAAAAGTTATGGTACCCTTTCCTTGATGTATAATTTTAACAGCAGAGAGAATAAGATAAAATATACATAAAATTAAGAGATAAGAAATGTACTTTAGAAACAAACGGGAAAAAAATTAATTATCATGAATTTTATAAACATATTTTATGAAAATGCGGAAAAGTTCCTCAGATTCTCACATAATGGAAGTTTACAAATGAATGTGTTCAATTTAAAGTTTTTTCCAAACACGTACCAACAAAACTCTGTATCATGTTTAAAATACCTTTTATAAACGAAAAAAAAACTTTAAAACGTCATATGATGGTTAAATCTGCAAACAATTAGCTTGTTTCTATTTTTTATTGATGGGGACAGGGGAGAGGGGGGGAACTTTAAAGAACAATTTCAACATTATTGATAAAAAAAAAAAGCAAATAGTAAATATAATAAAGTGAATCTGTGCACGTAAGACTTCTCACTGAAGAAAAATTATGCTGAATTATAAATGGGAGGCAGTATTTTAATCTGCTCCGTTTAGGCATTATTCATCAAAAGATTTTAAACATACAAACTTTATTTACCTTTCATATAGGAAAAGTAACTTTAGAAAAAAGTTAAAAAGACATAAAAACTTAAAGAGTTGTGCTGTGACTAATTGAAATTTATGATCCAAATGATTCATCAATGTCTATGTTATTTAAGTTAAGAAAAAACTAAACTGAATGTCACTAAAGGCAATCTACAAAACTTAGCAAAAAGGTTTTCTTACTAAAATTTTCACAATTTTTGTGACATTTTAAGTAAGCAGAAATAAGTAAACGAATATCTATGTGGGTGATTCTCAAAATAGGGGACAATTTATGTCTTTCGGCATACAAAAAAAAAAAATTGAGAGGTTTTCTGTCATGTTTTTATATTTAGATAGGTTTGTCTTAATATTATTCATTATTTGCACTCAAGAATTACTCACTTTTTAGTTAAAAACACCTTAAAATAACAGAATAAATGTTCAAAATGTAATTAGCATGGATGTCCACAGCAGCTGTGCCTTGTGTATACTAGCATTTTTCAAGAGTTAATATCATGTTTATAAAATAAAACAAATGTTATTATGTCTTTAAATTAATCAAGGAGAGGATTTATCCAATAAATTTCTTTTTAAAAATAAAATTATAGTATATAAAAAAAGAATTAAAGTTTGTCCTCCATATTCTATTTTCAAAACAAGGTCATACTATAACAGCTGGTTATTAATCAAAATTTCATTTTCACATATGACAATAGTTTGAAAATATAAAGTTTCTCCATGGCAACAAGTAGCCATTTTATCCCAGCCTGAAAATAGAAGCATGTATTGTATTTTAAGAATAGAAGTTGAATATTAGGGGCGTACATCAATTGTATGTCATTAGAATGGATAATAATTTTCATGTTTATTTTATAGTTAAAATTTTTATTTTACTTATTTGCATAGAACTTTTGTGTTTTAAAAAGCCCCAGAAAGGAGTATTGCATTGTGATTATATTATGGCTCATAATCTTATTTAAATTAAAATTTGTCATTAGCATGGACAAATATCAGTGTCATTAGCATGGTTTTTTTGTCCATGCTAAAGACTCCTATGTGCATAAATGTAACCAGTGCTTATATTGTATCCTTTATAAAGTTTAATTTTGCATATAAATTTTGTTATTACATTTATTATCCCTAAAATATGCATTAAATCTGTCAGAAAATCACTAAGACAGCTTCTTACATTGTTAGTGTCAGAATGTTGCTCATGTAAACAAAGTTTGTTCTTTGGTAATGTTTTTATTCTCCTTACATGTATATATGTAAAAATGTAAACCATTTACTGAAAAGGAAGGCTAATAAATATAGAAAAAACTATTTAAACAGGAAGAAAATAAAAATTTCTTAATATATTTATTCCATGCAATTTGTTTTGTCATTAGCATGGCTCAAAAAATACTAATTATTTTTTTATAGTTAATTTTTAAATATTTAGCTCTGCTGACTACATATAAAGTATACCTAATACTATATTAACAACACCTATTTTTTTCAGAAATTTTGCTAACAGTAATTTTTTTAAGATTTCACTTTTGAAAAAGTCTCCTATTTTGAGAATCACCCATGTATGTTCAGATGTGTGTGTTTACAGCACAATATTTTCTGTCACATTTTTAAACAGCCGAATAAACACAGGAGGTAAGTTAAATAAAAGCTGGTAATAAATAAGCCTTGTCTTGAATATATAATCCTAATACATTAATGAGCTTTTTATTCCAAATTACAGATTTTAAAAAAAAATCTAAACGAATCCAACAAGCAAGCTATCAGCATTTTTTTTTTATACAACTCTAACCTAAGATTACACTTTTATAACTTATCAGTCTGAGCCTATCGAATCCTTGCTGCAAAAGTGCCACAACTCAAAAATTGGGTCTTTTAAGTTATGGCTGCCATTCTACTTTGTATTTTTTACGCCTCTACGAATCACCTAAATTATTAGATAATGCAGTGATTGTCCAGCCATCAGGTAACTGTTGTGTTTGTAAGTTCTCCCTGACCCTTCCATAAGTCAGGAAACAGTGTTTTGAATTTGCTGAAATACGAAAGTTTTTAAAAAAGAAGAATACAGATATTAATATCTTATAAAAGTTTTTTTTAATATTTTTTAAATAAATTTTATTAAGAAAGTTTTTCTCAAATAAAACTTGCATTAAACAATAACTGAATAAAATACAAGTTTCCTGAAATTTAGAATATGGAAAGATATATTCAGAGGGTTGTACAAGAAAGCTGGTGTAAAGCAGAGAAACCAATACACATATTTAGAAAATTCATAAGCCAAAGAAGGAAAAACATAGGAATTTTCCAAAAATAAAAAATAAAGTTTCATTAGAAAAAATTTGGAAAAGTTAGTAAAATTAAAAAAAAAAAAAATCAAGAAATCGACGTTTAGCTTAAAGTATGTGATTCAAAATAAATTGTTTTATTATATAACTATGTTTCACACAAACATGAGAAAAACGTTTAAAAACATAATAATAATAATTCTTCTTAAAGTCCAACAACGGAAACAAAAAAGAGAAAAGAAAGAAAAAATAAAAATAAAAAATTGTAATTTAAGAAATTACCCCAACCATTTGAAAAATGTTTCACTCGATACATTCATCTATCATTTTAAGCTAAATACCAGTTGTTTTATTGTGTATTATCCGTGCCACTGCTATAAATGACTTTATACATGCTGCAATTTGAAGGTACGGTTCGTTTAAGTTATATCACTCTATTGTCGCCAAGCATAAAAGTTGGCGACGAAAGAAACATTTCAAACTATTTAACATTGTTGGTGCAAAAGTAATCATTATTAAAATACAGCTTTGGCATATACTGTTATACTTGTAAGACTTTGGCATATATTGTTTGATTTTACAGAGCAGAATTTTGGTGATGGAGGTTTTAAACCAAAATCGATCGCAGCACATGCATCTGTGAATGGGTCCATCAGACATCGAATCAAAAAAGTTTTTTCCCAGTTTTTCCCAAGCCGATTGCTTTTTAGTTTTCTTTTTAGGTGGTGGAAAATCAAGAGTAATAGCTATAACATTTTCCGGCTTGTTAGAATCACTATTGGCACTCAAATTTTCCTGGTTAGAACCGACCGATAGTAAAACGCCATGGCTAGTGGATATGTCGCCCTGGCGACATGATGTTTTACAATTAATCGGTTCGGCATTAAATTGCTTCCTTTTTCGTGATCGCCTTTCAACACGTAATTGGTTTTCAGCGGCTCAATAATCTTTTGATTTTATCATTTTCTGCATTGAAAGACGTTTTTGCGCCAAACCAAATACAGTATTACTCAGTTATCCCGTCGACCAATTTCGCCAAATGATACGAATCGCCAAACTAATAAGCAACTTATACATGTTGACTAAATTTTTATTTTAAATAGCAAAAGAAGAAATAAAAATCACTTTATGATTGTTTAAGTACGCGTATTGTGTTTAATATCATTGAATGCGATATTCACGTTCATTCATTTCTTTGGCTTCGGCTTTTTCCGTATCTGTTAATTTCCGTCTACCCATTTTTAAATTTGTTAGTTTTCTCCTTTATTACAATGATTTTAACCATTTTAATTTACTATTCAAATAAAAATTCTTCTAAAAGTAAAGAATTTAATTTAAATTCAAATAAAAATTCTTCTAAAAATAAAGAATTTAATTTAAATTCAAAAGTGGTAACATCATTCAAAAGTGGTAACATCATTCAAAAGTGGTAACATCATCGGGTCCATTCTCCCGAAAACAACAACCATTTTTCAAATGGTTAATAAATAAATAAATAAATAACTTCCGTGAGAAAGCAAAAACCTTACAAACTAGCAATTTTATGCTTGTGAAGAAAAAAATATAATTAATGGTATGACTTCAAGTGACATTTTAAACCTCAGAAGATATTAGTGTAATGACATAAAAAACGAAGGCGTTTAGAGGCAGAAAATGAGTTTCCTAAGATGACATAATTATTGCTTTCAGTTTCTCTTGTCACGGTGAGTAAAATTCTGTTTCTTGAGCATGAAATCACTTTTCTAATAATCTAAAAATAGTGGCTCGATTTTACTCACCCAGCATTCGATACTCTGATACACACTCAAAACCGTTTAAAGGGGGACAATAGGGAGCGATGTATCTGCAGTTATATTATTATATTTTGAATGCAGAGGGTCATTGATTTTAATATAGTGTTGACTCGAATAAAAAAAAAAAAAAAAAAAAAAAAAGCCGTCGCGGTTAATTCTTAAAAAAGGGAGCGTTATTGTAAAATAAGGGTACATTTTTTGAAAAAGGGAACACTATTCTAAAAATAAGGCATATTTTTTTCAAAATGGGCACCTTTGTACCTCGTTTACAAAATCATTTTGAACTAGTTTGTTTAGAATCCCCTAGATGTTGCGATATTTTCCAGAGATTAATTGGATTGCCACAGGCACATAAGAAGTGCTAAAAAGGGCCACCGGGTGCATCGGAAGGTTTAAAAGAGCCGTCGGGAGCTGCACAGTGCTAAAATGGCTTAGAATCAACACAGAATATAATAGATATAATAGAATATAATAGATATAACACAGAAAAAAAACATAATTATGAACCTTTCTTATAAAAAAATATAGTTCATAGCAATAACTAGTCTAATTTCAACCAATACAGCACAAATAGATATCTAATGTTGAACATACACACAGTTACACACTGGCCAAATTTTCAGCCGCACTTTCGCCAAAAACGAATTTTTTGGCGAAACTCCGATCTTAAGCCGAAAGCGAAAATAAAACCAAATTTTCGAATGATCCCTAATAAAAATAAACTAATTAATTTTTTTCCCTTTAAATTTCATTACTTTTTTTTTTCAAACTTTTATTGAATTTATTGTACAGAATACTACTTAAAAATTTCGTATCGAAAAAAAAAATTAAAAACGAAATTAAAATTTTACGTCCCTTAAAATTTTCACGACATGTCATTGTCATTAATCTAACATATACAAGGTAAAGAGAAGTATGAATGACTTTTCAACTTTATAAAGTGATTGATTTCCGTTGTAATTCAAACAACACAGCTGCTGTTTTAAATCAGGGCGGGACTTACTAAAAGTCCTTCAAAAATGATTGCCTCTTGACAATTATTCAAATCTTTTGCTCACGCGGATATGTGTTCAAGATCAAGGGAAAGGGTCATAAACATGTAATGAATGATTTGACACAATGAACTTTAACTTGAATCTTTTTAAAGAATAAATTATAGAATTGAGCTTGCTCTTTGGTGCTATACCGATAAATACAGTTTTCTTAATTCAACTATTAACTAATGGGAATTCCAAAATTCCGATCCTTATTACCAAGAAATAAATATACATATGAGTTAATTCTTATTCATAGGCTATGAAATTTTTTTATGAACGTACGTCAAAACTTTAAAAGACCGAGATTTGAGAAAACTTGATCACGATTTTACAAATGGAAATTTGAAAATTTATACATTCAAACAAATAGTAATAATAAAAGTAAATGAATAAATAAAAATAATAAAACTGTCTTTAATGCAAGTTTCTTTAAGGAAACAATAATAAAAAAAATATGTATACATATATAAAGAGAGAGAGAGAGAGAGAGAGATAAATAGACAGATTCACAAGTTATTAATACCATCGGTATCATTTCTTTAATAGCAATTACATTTTGGATTTTTAATTGAAATAGTTAATGGTTTTTGATTTCTGTGTGTATACTGTAGTGTCGACTTAAGAATAAAAGGGCCTCCGAGAGGAAATTTAATAATAACAAGAAAAAAGTTCATGCTGTTCTCAAAAAGGACACTTGTGTCCTGGTCCATAAATTTATTTTGAACTGGTTTGTTTAAGCTCTGCTTTTATGAAAACTTTGTGATATTTTACATATTGCGAAAAATTGGCGAATTTGGTAACATATTACCGCAAACAATCGACGATTTTCATTATATTTAACTAGAGAATAGTTAGTGCTTTATCGATCCAAGCCATTAAAATATACAATGGTAAATTTTGCAGAAATTTCTTTTGCAACAGAATTTTAAATATACATTAGCTGAAGGAATTTTTACTGTTCTTGTAAGTTCCGATTGATGTCCTGTAAGTCAAATTGGTTTCCTGTTTTTCAAACAAAATTTTTTCCAGAACGTCAATAAAACAAAATTTATTTCAGCGATTAAATAAATGAATAAATAACGAAATCAATCAATGGAAATTGGATATACAATCGAGTCCCAGGGGTCCATATAAGTTGGCATCATTGCCTGTCCCTTAAGGGTGTATTTCGATTCAAACTGCTTCTTTTCCGATTTATTTTTGAATTCATTTTTGCTCTCAAATACACCAAACTTTCAAAATCTCTTATTTGGAAAGTTTTCAAGGTGCCGTGATTATCGATTCTTTGATTAAGGCAGAAAATATTGCAAAAAAAGCAATCAAAAACGGCATTTCGAACCGATTTTTCACAAACGGGAGATCTGGGAACGAAAAAAAGGGTCATACTGATAAGGTAATTGTTTATAACTCAAATTCTAATGAATTGAGCGTAAAAAGACATCACACGGCACCTCATACGTCCCTTCAAGAATCCCCTCAGCAAGTTTCGTGTTTCTACTTTTAAAAATGTGTCTGAAATTGTATCGGAAATTTTCGAGCTCTTGAAGGTGGAAAAGCGTTTTTTCGAATACACCCTTAAGGCTCCGTTTCAATTACACTCTCCGATCGCAAAATCCCATGTTAAACAATGGGAAAACTTTGAAGCGCAATGACTCATTACCTAATATAATTATTAAAATATTGTTTTCACCATAAGAAAGTAGAGGTCAGATGCCAGTGATGTGCGTTTTAAAAAAATGCATTTTAAGTAATAAAAAATCCCTATAAACTTTCAAATTCCTATTTGATTAAAATTTATCATCATCTTAAAAATACTTAAACTTTTCGCAGTCAGTTTTTAAAAACTCACATAATCGGTATTTGACGTCTACTTTTTGGTGGTGAAAACAGTATTTTAATAATTATATTAGATGACGATTCATCGTGCTTCAAAATTTTCTCATAGGTTAACATGGGATTTCGCGATCGGGGAGATTTACTGCAGCGAAGCCTTAACGAAAAAACATACAGTCGACTCTCGTTAATTCGAAATCGGATAATTCGAATCTTCGCGTAATTCGAACTAAATATGAAGTCCCGAAATTTTCAATGGCAGAATAACGTTAAAAATTTTCAATAATTCGAACTCATTTTCTCTTGACATCGTTTAATTCGAACTAACGAGAATTCCGACTTTTCATTTTTCTCTTCTTTCTCACGGATTTCAGATCATTTGAATAACTTACTTTCTTTGATTTTTGTGAAAATTGTTCCGAACCAGTATACATATAATCCAATGCGTTTGATATCCATTTTCTTAGTGCCCCGTTTGTCCATCAGTGACGCTTTACTTTTTTCTACCATTGTTCTTGTTTCTAATCCTCTAATTAGTTTATGTATTTATACATTCTATTTTAATATTAAGTCTTATTCTAATGATAACAGACGAAATTAATTTAAAAAAACACTGTAACATTAATTCCTTTGTAATATACCATATTAAGCATGTTTTCATTTCATATTTTCCATAATTCGAACTTCGGATAATTCGAACATTTCATGTGGTCCCGACGAATTCGAATTAACGAGAGCCGACTGTACTATAATCTACAATATACAACAAATGATTATGCTTAGTCATTATTAAATCAGAAAACTATTTACCCACAAATTACTAATATAAATGCGCATAAAAAGAAAAAAAAAGGAAATTACAAAATGGAAAAAAAGCAAACACTAAACAAAATAAAGCTAAGCCATGCACGTAAGAAAGCTCACTAGAAAAAAAGTGCTTGGGGTATAAGTCAGAGGTAGGTAGCAGCAGTTGAATCCTTTCCATTGTGACATCATTCCTCAAAATGTTATATAAATCCTTTTTTCTTTTTTCTTTACCTTTCTCAAGAAAAAAAAAAAAACATTAGCGAAGAGTTAAAAAGACATAAAAACTTTTAGGGTTATGACTAATTGAAATTTACGACCCAAATGACTCAGCAATGTTTTTGTCATTCAAGTTCAGGAGGAATATGTGGCTGAATGTCAATAAAGGTAGTCCATGGAATTCAACAAAGAGTGATTTTTGAGAATTTTTATTGGGTATTTTTTGTAATCTGTAAAGTAAACAGTATAAGCCGTAAAATACACACAAACAACATAGGAAAAGAAACAAAATTTTTTTTGCTGACAGCGAACAGGAAACGATGGATACTCCGGATAGATACTTCTACTTCTATTCAGCAGTCCTGTATATGATGTATAGATTTGTATATATACTATATAGTATGCTAAAATTTGACTCAGTTAAGGAAACGCACAGCAGAAAATTATAATTCAGAAATCTCCGTCAATAAACGGAAATGCACTCTTCATATTTTGTTCTGGTATGTATATGAGCTATAAAAAATATGCATACCAAGGCATACCATTAATAGACCAAAAATTTATTAAATTTAAAAAGCGCATACAACTGAATACGCACTTCCAGCAATTGTTGATCCTAGGCGGTACTCCAACCGAATTATTTTGTGTGTCCCTGTAAATGAACGACGAACAATATGCAAGCATTCTATAGTACGCCTTTTGTAGTGCAGGTCCAGTGATAGATATCAATTTCAATACATTTGAAATAGTGTGCCGTTATTAAAATATCCACAAACTATTTTCTCCGCAGACTGAAATATAATTGAATTCTTTTGAATGTTCCTGTAGTAAACGAACTTTAAAAACTATGCACTTCATTTTTATTACTGAACATGCCATAATAAACCTGAATAATATACAGGGTGTCCCTAAACAAATGGTATATACGTTAGGGGGTGATAGAACACATCAAGGCGAGTAATAATAAATAGGAAACCAAGGGTCCCAAACGTTTTCCAAAGGAGATAGCCGCCATTAAAGTTTGGGGTCCAAAATTTCAAATACACATAAAAAACGGAAAAATTGGTCGATTGATTTGCGGTTTTCACTAAAATTATTCTTTATGTTGGTATTTTCTTGAAAATAAATTATAAAGATAAATTTCGAAAAATGCCGATAGAGGGCGCTTTAGACTTTGAAGTAATGAAAAACTATTTTTTGCATCTCATTAAATGGTTTCGTAAGCTTAGACTTGAACTTAAATTTTGAGCTCAAAATCTGAATAGTTGGAAGCGGTTAAATAGCACAAACTTAACTGTGTTCAGAGGGTTTAAATTTCAAATGATTATAAAAAACGGAAAAATTGGTCGATTGATTTGCGGTTTTCACTAAAACTATTCTTTATGTCGGTATTTTATTGAAAATGAATTATAAAGATAAATTTCAAAAAATGCCGATAGAGGGCGCTTTAGACTTTGGATTAACGAAATAATCCATCCTAATACTATTTTTTGCCGTTATTTTCTGCATCTCATTAAATGGTTTCGTAGGCTTAGATTTAAATTTAAATTTTGAGCTCAAAATCTGAATAGTTGGGAGTGGTTAAATAGCACAAACTGAACTGTGTTCAAAGGGTTTAAATTTCAAACAAAACTGAAAACTATATTTAAAAAAAAAAAAAAAAAAAAAAACGGAAAAAATAGTCGATTTGTTTGCGGTTTTTGCTAAAACTACTCTTTAAATCAGTGTTTTCTTGAAAATAATTTTTAAAGATAAATTTCACAAAATGCCGATAGAGGGCGCCTTAGACATTGGAGTAGCGTACAACTATTTTTAACAGTTATTTTTTAAATCTCATGAAATGCTTTCAAATTCTCAGATTTAAATTTTGAGATCAAATTCTGAGTCGTTGCGAGTGTTTAAGTAGCGCAAAAGTGAACTGTGTTCGAAAAGGGGGCGGGGGGGGGGGGTTAAATTTCAACTCCTGAATACACTTCAGTTTGCGCTTTTTAACCCCTTCCAACGATTCAGAATTTGAGTTCAAAATTTAAGTTTAAATCTAAGATTTCGAAAACATTTAACAAGTTTTGGAAAGCATTTAATTAGATACAAAAAATAACGTTTAAAATTTGTTGTTGGTTACTCAAGTTTAAGGCGCCCTCTAACAGAATTTTTTGAAATTTATCTTTAAAATTCATTTTCAAGAAGATACTGACTTAAAGAATAGTTTTATTTTAAACCGCAAACGAATCGACCAATTTTTCCGTTATTTATTATTATTTGAAATTTGAACCCTCTGAACACAGTTCAATTTGTGCTAGTTAACCACTCCCAACTATTCATATTTTGAGCTCAAAATTTAAGACTAAGTTTACGAAAACATTTAATCAGATGCAAAAAATAACGTAAAAAGTAGTTGTTCGTTACTTTAAAGTTTAAAGCGCCATCAATCGGTATTTTTCGAAATTTATCTTTATAATTCATTTTCAATAAAACACCGACATAAAGAATAGTTTTAGTGAAAACTGCAAATCAATCGACCAATTTTTCCGCTTTTTATAATCATTTGAAATTTAAACCCTTTGAACACAGTTAAGTTTGTGCTACTTAACTGCTTCCAACTTTTCAGATTTTGAGCTCAAAATTTAAGTCTAAACTTACGAAATCATTTAATGAGATACAAAAAGTCACGGCAAAAAATAGTTTTTCATTACTTTAAAGTCTAAAGCGCCCTCTATCGGCATTTTTTGAAAATTATCGTTATAATTTATTTTCAAGAAAATACCAACATAAAGAATAATTTTAGTGAAAACCGCAAATCAATCGACCAATTTTTCCGTTTTTTATGTGTATTTGAAATTTTAGACCCCAAACTTTAATGGCGGCTATCTCCTTTTGGAAAACGTTTGGGACCCTTGGTTTCCTATTTACTATTACCCGTCTTGATGTGCTCTATCACCCCCTAGCGTATATACCATTTGTTTAGGGACACCCTTGTCAATTGCATGATGGTCAATTGCATGACTATTCGAATATTTTTACATGAGATAGAGCAGACAAACGGCGGATAGACAGACAGACAAACTAAATTCATAAACACTTTTCAAATATGTTGAAAAGTGTTAACAACCAAAGAGCTTAATACCATAAGGAACCAGTGAGCTCTCAGGCATTTCACTAATTTTGTCATGAATACAAGATAATAAAATTTTCCAAGAAATAAATTGAAACAGGCTTTTAATTTTCCAGAAAAGAAGTTTTAATAACTTTGGAAAACCCGTAAATCTGATCATTTCTGATATTGTTATTGCAGAATGATACCTAAACATTAAACAAAAACACAAAAATCAGGATATTTAACTAAAAGTACCACGTGTAATGAGGGTTGTCGGTTTTTAACCAGGCCAAAAAAGGGGCCTTTTTTTAACCATTTAAATATAGTCGGCTTTAACGGAAAAAAGTCAGATTTTATTTTTTTAAAAGTCGGTAGATAATTCATATTAAGTTTGCATAAGTTTATTTTTAATACACTTATAAAAAATTTCTACAAAACAAAATATCTACTTCCATTAAATTTTGTTAAATAAATAAATTTTTATAACAATTAAAAAGTAACTGTGAAGACATTATGTCTGAAAAAAATATATAAATATTCAGAAGAATACATTACTCTAAAGCATAGGTTCCCAACGGGGGCGGTACCGCCCCCCAGTGGGCGCTGGAGCCTTTCAAGGGGGCGGTGACGGGTCCAGAGGAAAATGGGGGGCGTTAAGATAGTCAAGGGGGGCGGTCATGACGTTCGGCGATGATAAAAATCTTAAATATAACTTTAAATGAAAATCTATTAAAACGAGCCTAGAGCTGGGACTTGCTTTCACATGTCACCGCTTGCAGAGAAGGATCGCGGAAGTTCATGCTCTGAACGCGGTATTTTTTCAGTTTTGCAACGACAAATAATTTAATTTTGTCGTGGTTGATGAGATAAAAGTGTAATTTAACCATCTGATTTAGTAATAAACGGAATGATCAAACTATTATGATGATCATTATTGCAGATTTTGCTATATTAAGCTCACTAAAATTTAAGAACTAGAGCTATTTTTTAAAACCGGTATTTTAAACAATATTGGCAATATGCCTGAATAGACATTTCCAAACGAAACTACAGGGTGATTAAAAAAAAAAAAAACGTGGACAAAATGATATAACAAATCAAGCATACAACAAGGATAAAAAATCACATGGGAAAATAGGGTCACAAACTAGGGTAGATGTGCCAGTAATGGGCCACCTTAAGGAAATTCTCTAAAAAATAATTTTTTATTAATAGTTACAATTATTGTATTCCAATTTTTTTCATATTAGATTAATCTTTCAACAATATTCAACTAATCCCACAAGTACATTTCCCAATAGAAATAAAAATTTCATTTTAAATAATAGAAATATGTCTAAACACCCAAATGCCCAGTAATGGGCCACCTATGTTCCAGTAATGGACCGCCTATGTTCCAGTAATGGGCCACCCTACAAAAAATAACAGATAATTATTTTTAGGTGCGTTCGTAATTATGTAAGTAGGTAGCACCTATAATTGTCGTTCAGTCCGTCTGTCTGTCCATCTATCTGTCCGTTTGTCTGACAGTCTGTCTATCTGTCCGTTTGTCTGTCCGCATATAACAACGGAAAACTATACAACCGAATCGTTTGAAATTTAAAATACATAATTATTACATAATTTTGTCCAGTCCTTTCAAATTTTATGAAAATCGGATGGATAGATCAATTACAGGGACATTCAAAAGGATTCCGTTACATTACGGTCAATAGGGAAAAAAGTTTTACATGCATTTTAATCGTTTGAAATTTAAAACATATAATTATTGCGTAATTTTGTCGAGTCATTTCAAATGTTATGAAAATCGGATGCATAGATAAATTACAGGGACAATCAAAAGGATTCCGTTACATTACTGTCAATGGGGAAGAAGTTTCAAATGCATTTTAATGATGTTACACTCATTCGAACATAATAGAATTGGCATGAATCTGTGAAATATATACTAAAATATGCATTCTGTACAATCTGTGACGCAAAGAATTTTTATTATTAAATTACAGAGCTACACAAAAGTATTCCACTATATAATGCTATACGGGGAAACATGGTTTGGTACGTGTTTTAATTATATTCAACTATTTCACATTTTATGAATAAGATATACGTTGCTGAGGTGTAATAAGAATTACTTTCCTGTATATTTACAGAATTTCAACCAATATACTGAATCCGAAGTACTATTTACTATAAAAGCAAGATCTGAATATTTTTAAAACTTCGTTATCGTACGAATACACCTCATTTGCTACGTTCACGTGCAATTTCCAACTTGTTCTTTTTATGTCTGCGTAAGTCGCATCTTCTTCTTCCTCAGAATCCACATTATCCTCTTGTATACAAAATTCGGCCTTTTTGAAGCAATTGTAAATTGTTTTTTCTTCAATTACCCCAATTGATCCCATTCTTATATGTATAACTATTCAATTAACACTGTTTTGAGAAGGATGTTGAAAGGTGTGTGAAAGGAGGGGGTTGATGAATTTGTTGGACTTAAGGAACAAGAAAATTCAAGCAGAGGAGTAATATAAAAAAAACTCAGCACTGAACGATAAATTAGGAATAAGAGATGGAAATTTGATTTCATGTGATTTCGAAGTATTTTTTTACAACTGAATAAAGAACATTTTATGAAAATATTCGTTATATGGAGATAGATATTTCGCTATATAGAGACTGTTTTTAATGTAATCATGGGAAAAGGGGAACATTCCTACTAAAAATTCGTTATATAGAGAAATTCGATGTATGGAGTTTCGTTATAGAGAGACTTGACTGTATTTATAAAGAAATTGTCTTTATTAAATTCTAGTAAGTAAAATTTAAGTATTAAATTTGTTTATTTAGTTTTCAGTTAAATCAAAATATTTTATCACTACTGAAATTACACTTTTAGTATTGGTCACTTGGGTGGCCCATTACTGGCAAATCACGAAATAAGCAATCCAGTAATGGACCACCCCTCCTAAAATCTTAAAAATAAATAAAATTTTGTAAATGGCCATTGGTATATTAAATTCAATGTTTTATATTGCTAACCAAACAAAAACATTCAATTTTTACGGAAAAATAAAAAAGATATAAAACTAAGTAAGTAAAGTCTGCTCTTAGCATGTTCATTAAGATTTTCAGTGAAAAACAGAAAAACTGTGAAACTTTATTTTCTGCTTCCTAATTGTTTTGACGAAAAGTGTAAAAAATTAATCCAGCTTATAAAGCATGCAAAGTAGAATTCAGAAAAAAATAATAAAAGCTTAACTATTATTTATTATTTTTTTATAAACCAAAAAGTGCGAGGTGGCCCATTACTGGAAGGTGGCCCATTACTGGCACATCTACCCTACTTATTGAGTCACAAATACAGGGTGTTTCATTCCAGCTACACCCGGTTTGGAAGTAATAATTTCGAGGAAAAAAAATTTTGTAATGAAAATGCAACAATATGTACGTTATTTTGTGTGAAATTTGATAACGTTACGAAAAGATCTCGAAAAAGTATTGCTCAAGCAATCGATGATATAGCATAAACTTATTATGACAGTCCAAAATGTGAGGTGCCAAGTGCATATTGCTGGTGCGCATAATGCAAACTTCTACTACTTTTAGTGTTATCACACTTAAAACAAAGGTGAGAATGTCTGTTAAATGTTTTATTATAATATACTTCAGTTTTCTGAAATTTATTACCGTCAACCCAAACTGAGTTAGGATGAAACACCCTGTATTTGTGACTCAATAAGTGGTTTGCGGCCCTGTGTTCCTGTGTGATTTTTTATCCTTGTCGTATGCTTGATTTGTCGTATCAATTTGTCCACGTTTTTTTGAATCACCCTGTATAGTTTGAACCTGCTCAAGAAATTCGTTTATTCTGAATGAAAGCTATAAGAGGCATTATAGCCTTTATACATATGTATAAATATGTTGCAAAGTGAATCTATTTAAACTTAAATTGTGGCTAATTTTGTATTTTTAAGTGTTTGAATTTAAGAAGAAATACCGGCAGTATATTATTGAATATTTGAAATATGAATTTACGCATTCTCCTACAAACCAATCATTACCTATGCGTTTAATTTGTCAAAAAGTTTTTGAAATGAAGCTACGGAGCCTTCTAGATTACAAGAGCATTTGAATAAAATGCATGCTGATAAAAAGGACAAAGATTTATCTTATTTTTAAGCCCTGGAAAAGAAATATTTACAATAGTGAATTGTATCAAACCTTTTTGAGTTGTTTTCCAAAGAAGAAGATGGCGGACTACGAGCTTCATATAATACAACCTTGTTAATCGCAAAAATGGGAAAATTACGCACAATTGGCGAAGAATTAATCTTGCCGGCAGTCAGACACGTAATAGTAACTGTTCTTCATCATAAAGCACCTAAAGATATCATTAAAAAAGAAAATATATGAAGAACAGATGAAATTTCCAAATTCCTTGAAATATCATTATGCCATTACTTAAAGATTTGAAAATTTTCATTTGAATCAGCACTACCAAATAACGAAACACTGCTCTTATCATATGTCCGATTTATAAAAGAAGAAAAACATTGTCAAGAATTATTATTTGCTAGAAATGTGGAAACTGATACAAAAGGAGAATCGATATTCATGAACATGTTTTTTCAAGAAAAAGAAATTCCCATTCATAACATTTTGTCAGCAGATTCTGTTGGTGCTCCAGTAATGACAGGGCAGCATACGGGTTTCATGATGCATTTGAAAGAAGAAGTACTAAATGTACTCGATGTATATTGTGTTAATCAACGTCAGCATTTGATTGCCAAAAACCTGAACGAACGTCTGCATGTATCGCTTTATTACGTTATTAGTGAATAAGATTAGAAGCAACTCTTTGTATGACAGATTAGCTGACCAACTTTGAAATGAAAATGACGAAGATTACAATCGTTTGCTCTTGCACACAGAAGTTCGTTGGATCTCGAAAGGTGTTTATCTGAATCGTTTTTTCAATCTATTTAACTCAGCACTGGACTTCCTTGAAAACAGGGATGAAATATTGCGCAAAAACCTGATAACATCCAAAAATTATATTGTTTATTTAACAGGCCTGTTTACAAAATTCAATGAAATCAATTTACAATTCCAGATATATGAATTAAAATTTAATTAAAACAAAAAATGTCACAGCTGCTTTTATGAGAAAACTTGTTATGTTCAAGAAAAATCTAGGTAGAGGTGAATACAGCCATTTTCCTACATTAGCAGCAATCTCTGCAAAGCAGGAAGATTTACCAATTTACTGACAACATTTGGAATTCAGAATTATTTTATTGAGCGATTCCGTGATATATTAAACATGAACATACCGAGTTGGGTTTTAGATTGTTTCGAAAATGCAGATTCAGTAGAATCATCAAATTTAGAAGAGGAACTCATAGAAGTCACATCCAAAGATGAATTAAAAGTAAAATATTTAAATGTGTACCAAGATTTCTGCCTTCAGAAATCTACACCAGCTCGCTACCCTGGTGGGCGAATTATGGGCAAAAGTACAAAAAGTTTTAATTGCTTTTCCGTAATCTTATTTAGTGAAGTGTGGGTTCAATGCGATATCTAACGTATTGGCTAAGAAAAGAAATGGACTGCACATCACTGAATGTGACGACTTAATACTGTTATTAACAAAATTGGAATCTGACATTAACAAATTGTTAAAATATACATTTTAATGTTGAACGTTATGTTATATGTTTCAAATATTATGCGCCGAGCGCTTTCCATCAAAACTTGTTCAGTCTAGATGCAGCTTTGTTTACATTCGAGTTACGTAAGAGTACGAAAAGGAAATTCAGTACATAAACACAGCTGCCCTGAGGAAGATGCAATTCTGATCAGAAGTTTTAAGCTTTTAAAACTGTATTTTTTTATATAATAACATCTATTTTAGATATATTGCATTTTAAACATATTAAATGTACCTTTTTAGCAAGTTTATTTAATTTTATTTTGAGTGTTTTTTTTTTTTTTTACTGAACAGCTTTTTATTACGTTTAATAGTCGTTTTGTTTATAATTTTTCCCTTGTGTTTCTTAATAGGCAGACAAAAAAATAGGTATAGATAATATATACAACAATATTTTAATTGGTATAATTAACTATTATGGAAGAGGGGGGGGGGACGTTTGAAATTTTTTTACTTCTAAGGGGGGCGGTGGTTCATAAAAGGTTGGGAACCTATGCTCTAAAGTGATGATTTGGAATTCTTTTTTATATACCACTTTATATGCATACAATTATTTATTATATACTATATATTCTTCCTTATTATAGATTCTTCCACATTAACTTTTAACTCCCCTTTACTATTTATTAATCTTAAATTAATAAATAGTAAATTATTAATTAATAAAAGTTTGCTCTTTTAATATAGCGATCTTCATCTTTTATGTATAATTTATTTTCTACTTTTTTGCCTTTAAAATGTTTTATTGTTGCGGCTTCACAACCATTTCGCATATTTTGATGACCGTTCAGAAGTGCATCATCAAACTTGTTATTTCAATTAGAATAGAATTGTATGAGCTTGAGAGAATATTTGGCGATTTATCATTTGTGGCGAGGTAATGGAAAAGACTTAAAATTATTCTGTTAAATTATAAGTAAGTTGCAAAATATTAAAATGCTGTACTGTCATCGGAAATACGCCTATGGACGTAATTCATATAATACTAGCTAAAGTACTCGTTGTTTGAGGTAGAAAATTCAGAGAACTTCAAAAATGTTAAAATGTGCCGATATTTCCATAATTGATTTTTATCACGTTTAAATAAATATTTTCAAACACATATGACTTTATATGAGTTTATGTTTAATACTTAACCGGTCAAGTCACGGCCAACCTTTAACTCGCGTTTCAACTCTCAGTTGAGAAGCTCTAGGTTGGCAAATCTAACCGCCAGTTAATATTTCGAATTCATCAATAACTTTGGAGCCGCGATTATTCAACCTTGGATTACTCGACCTGGGTTAAAAACTCGTTAGCGGATTGGCCATAGGAATCACATGACCTGATAGTTGACGCTATGAGTTCTGTCCTGGCCAAGTACCATCTTTATCTGTTTTTATTTTTATTTATTTTTTTTTTTTTCCCAAGAACGAAATTAAAGGAAGTATTGAAAATGTATACTTATCATGTTTAATTTTTAAGTAAAAAACTCTTATAAATAAATTTCGAATGGTGTTTTTCGTTTACAAAACAAATTTTGCGTTGCAGTGAAATTCTTAAAAAAACATTTATTTCATTAAATATATATGTATATGTATTTCTTTAATATAAATTTAATAGAAAGTTATCTGATCAAACTAATAAATTTATTTATTTATTATAAGCAAAAGTAATTATTTCAAACTTACGAAACATATAATTAACAAAAAAATACATTTATCTATTAGTAATAACTGACCACATGTACGCAATTTGGTAGAAATTTCATACTTTAAACAAATATAAAAAGTACTGCGGTACAACAGAAATAAAACTTCGTTTTTTCCTTATTATTATTATTATTATTTAAAGAAAGATAGAGATTTTGATTCTTATAATTATAATTGATGATAACATATTTCTATTTGGATTCTTTAGAGGGCGCCACCAAACAAAATTTTTAAAATTGCGAGCTTCATTTTCGACACACAAATTTATGTAGTTTTGCATTCGTAGAGCAAAAATATATAAGAAAAAGGGGAAATTTTAGGTGACAAATTCTGTTATAATAGCAACTTTCATAATAAACGTTTCGCTTTATTAATAAATCATAAATAGCATTGTTTTAGAAAAAGACGCATCAACGCTCTGTTTAAAACGACGGCCATCTTTCTTTCTAGTAGGCATGCGCGGTTCACTAACCTGGGATTTTAGCTTGGTTGAGTTCGTCAACTCCAGGTTGAGAAACGCCTCGAATCTCGGCAGGTTGAGTTAACGGCGAATTGGATTTCGCTTTCAACCGAGAGTTCAGCTCGAAATGCGAGGTTGAGGTTGATGGAGAATTACCGGGTTAGAGCTGCAAAATTGCTGGGATTACGTTGTAAAGTGTTGAGGAACTTGTTTAACGCATCGTAGCAGCTGCTAGGAAAGTTCGGGACATTCTCGGTATTTTCTAAAGAACATGAGATCTCCCATGCATCACGGCCCAGAGTCGTAATATCGAACCCTTATTTTGATGAAGATCAGAGTTTCTTTAATGATAATTTTTCTTAGCTTTCTGCTGTACTAAGGATAATAAAGATATTTTCTTTCCTTATTCATATCCTGTCTTTATTGTGTTTTTGTCGTCACTACCGAGCCAGGAAAAGGCTTCCGACCATGGGTTGTTAAACAAATCTGAATCCATGTGATGTCCCCTATTTCTGTTTAAAGATTATTCGAATTTTTTGGAACACTCTGTGTATGTTCATTGAAATGTGTTTAAAAAGTTTTATGTTTATAAAACATAGAAAAAACAGAAAAATTGATTTTCCAGAAATCACATTTAAAAATTCTTTTATAACTACTAGAAACATACGAAATTAATCTAGTCTAGTCATTTAAGGTTTATTAGTGCTTTTATGTAAAAAAAAAAAAAAAAAAAAAAAAAAAAAAAGACGAAAGAAAAGGTTGTATAGAAATATTGCTTACATATCGCTTAGTTTTCCCACACTCACTTCTATTACTTGATTCAATTACTTTTTTTTATATTAAGCTGGCCATAACTCCTCTTCTAGTAATTTTAGGAATAAAATTTAAACAGATTTTGAATCTTAAAAAATTTCAAATATTTTAATAAGTATAAAAAAAAAAAAAGAAAATCTTCACAAAAATGGTCATTTTAATGTAGACTGATATCATAATTTTTGTTATTAATCAATACATTCGTTCTGATAATAAATAATAAATTTTTCGGAAGAGTATGAAGGAGATACGAATTTATTATGCTAAATGAAAAAATAAATATGACAATCTTATATACATAATAAATACTGGCGAGGTCAGACATTAACTGTAAAATCCGGATGCATTATCTTGAAACGACAATTTTAAGATAGGAGAGGAGTTAAATCAAATCACTTCTGAGACAACTGATATCTCAATAGCCATTTTAATGCAATGTTTTGTGCATGTAAAACAGTTTCTTTCAGATTATAGCAAATTAAAGATTCCCAACGACAAATGTATAAAGAAAGAAATATGTAAGCCTTCTAAACACCAAAGGGAAACAATTTTAAACCGCGTCTTGAGTGGATGGAAAGGGGTAATGTCGTATATAAACATAAATATATTTTGATTACTACATGAAATTAATTCACTTCACGTAGGAGCTGACTCTTCGTGACATACGCTTCTGTATAGCAGTTAAAGTCCGGTAAAGAAGATAAAATCTTAACTTACGCTCCTGTTCACAGACTTATAAATTGGGCTTATCAGCTTTGGTTCAATATGAACTAAAATAGTGTTACACGCTGAATTAACAGCAGGAAGAAAGAAAAAAATCAAAATGTCGTTACACCAAAACCACACACAAAGTGACATTTTAAGTTATTACCCCTCCCCCCCCCCCCCAAAAAAAAAGGCACATAGCAGTTATAAACATACACACATTTAAGAAAGAGAATGAGTCGTAAATTCTTACTGGACTTCTAAAGAAGCAAGAGATCGTCTAAAGTTAGACATTAAGTAAAACTTGGATCGTTAAAAACTGTAATAATATAAAATATTTTCTTCTAAAATGACAGTTACAGTTTCTTTTTCAAGTAAAATAGTTATCACGACTCAGTACCATACTGAGAACCCAGGGTCGAAGTCCACATAAAGCTTGGTCGTTCATGCCATGATTCTACATATCATAAGAGGTGAAGTTGAGTCGCCAACTAAAACCTTCGTAAATTGTTCTATTATGCAGAGAAATGTTGTCAAATGTTCGGATTGAAAAACTTTCTCCTATTTAAGAATATAAATAATATATTTAAAAGAAAAGAGGACGAAATAAATAGGGAAGATCAACAAACACGAAATACGCATGGAACAATTATGATGAATTAATATTTACTTTTTCGATAGTAGCATAAAATTTACAATGGAAATAAATTTAGCAAATTGTTACTGATTATCACACTTCCGCAACCAAAGTGTAATCAAAATACCCTAAATCAAAATATAATAGTGCTTCTCTTTACAATCTTATATTAAATTAATTTGGTCCATATTTCGACAATATATACTGATGGTATTTTAACTTTATATATCAGAGGTATCAATGAAATCACCTTATTAAGCATTTTAGGGAGATTTCGTATGAAATATTACCTATTGCGGTCGCTCCTATGTTGGAATTTCTGAAAACATTTTGCAGATCTACGCCGATCATGACCTCTAGACTCCAAAACTACCATCAATAAAAAAGTTTCTCACTTTCTTATGGACACGATAACTTCTATAGTTCAGCTCCAATCTCTTCCAAACTCATATATAAAATCAAGGGGTATAAAATCTCGGCTAAGTTCGTCAAGGCAGAATATATTTTTTTAAAAAGGCTGCTGAAAAGGGTATTTTGAACAGAATTTCCGGAAGCGATTATAATTGAAAATTTGAGAAAATATTCAAATAACAAATTGCGTTTTTTCTGACTCATTTTTAAATTCAGTTTTGCTCTCAAACGCATCCAATTGACAGGTTCTCTTATTTATTAGCTGTATAATGTGCTGTATTGGTCAGTTTTTGATAATTGCAGAATATATTTCAAAAAAGGCTGCCAAAAAGTGTATTTTGAACAGAATTTCAAGCAAGGGCGGATCTGGAGAGTCCTCAAGGGGGGGGGGGGCGATTTTAGGAATTTGGAGACTCGACTTTAATGCGTGGGTCGGGGCTAATTTTTTCACTGCGGGTCATGTTGCTTTTATTTTTTGCTGCGGGTCGGGTCTGGGTCGGTTGACTTCTAGTTTTTGCTGCGGGTCGGGTCTGGGTCCGGTTGACTTCTAGTTTTTGCTGTGGGTCGGGTCTGGTCCAGTTGACTTCTAGTTTTTGATGTGGGTCAGGTTTGGGTCCGGTTGACTTCTTTTCTTTTGCTGCTGGTCGGGTTAACTAATGTTTATGTTGTGGATCACATTAGCAGGATTAGCAGGTGTTTTTATTCAGAAACTATGGCGTAATCCATTTTTTGATAAGCAGTTTAAGAAAATACTGTGAAAACTGTCGTTTTGAATAGAATTTCTGGAAGCGACAGCATGAGAAAGTAGAAAAATCCGCAATCATTTGACGTGCGAAGAGAAAACTTCGCTCGGGGCAAAGCAAAATAAAGGCGCCCCCCCTTTTTCCGACCCAACTTTTTCTTGTAACAGGCCAAAAATTACGCTGGTAGCATAAATTTGGCGCCCCCGGGCCGACCGCATCCTTCGCCCCCCCCCCCCCCCCCTTTCGCACGGCACTGTATATTGTCTGTCTTACACATCTTGAGAACAATTAAGTCTAGTTTCAGCCCGGCTCGTCTATATATAGAAAAACAATGCAAGCCTGATCTCGGGCCGGTACAAGCCTGCTAAAAAAAAAAAAAATTAAACCCGGGTTACATACAATATAATTCTCCGATGCTGATCTCTACACTGTAAAAGTTAGATTTCTGTATTGATGTTGCCAAACTAGTTTCGACTGATGACGCACATTTATACTTATTCTCATTTAACCCATATAATTGAAAATAGTTCATATTTTAACGTTCCTGCTTAAATCTTTACAAAGGGCCAGTGAGCCCGCAATTTTTTTTTTTCTAATGGGCTCGGCCCATATGGCCCTTCAATTTTTTTGCCGGCTCGTCCCATTTATTTTGTTTATTGGCCCGGCCTGTTGGAAAAATTATTCTAATTTTGCTAGCACGTTAGGAAATTCGAAACCATTTCGCCGACTCGGAGAAGCCCGGGTACATGCATACGTCTAGGCGGACACGGACCGAAATTTAACTTTCATTCCGAGCCGAACCCCGACCGGGGAAATTTTGGTCAGTGCGGACTAGAGATAAATTTGTGCTATTATTCCGCAGCCCGGTCCCGCCTGAGGCAGAAACATTTTGCGGCATCAAGAGCAAAACCCGATAATGAAATTATACAGTAGAAAAAATTGCATAATACTTATAAAATATATTCCAAAAGTAATTATAATTTTAAAGCTATTTTTTATATTAAAAAAAGGCTGTTAAACGAAAAATTAAATTTAATATTATCAAAAGAACAGTTTGATGTAAAATAAAAATATACTTTACGCATAAAAGGATTCTCATATGTTGTCTGTTTTAGTAAAAAAATATTATGGACAATGGACATGTTAATGAAGTGTGTCTCACGAATAAATGCATGGAACCTGCAGAAAATACTGTCTATTATCTGTCAAATCGAACAGCATTTTTAAATTTTCTGTAAAAAATGCACATTTTTAACTATAACCATCCATTTCATTCTTCATAACAAGCCTTCGTTATAGCATGACCCAAAAAATAACCTCAAATTAAAAATTTTAAAGTTCAACACTTTTTTAGGAACAGAGGAAACACTACTCGATCGCCAAGAGTGTGGTAAATACATTTACTTACCGCTACGGCATCAGCAGAGATCCCAAAAGAAATGATAATTACTACAGTTATTTCCATATGAAAAGCGATTACGACTTGTATACGTTGTATACACTAGAAATTTAAATTATTCGGTAACCGCAAAAGAAAATATTCTTTTCGTGTTACATGTCTAAATAATAATAATAATAATAAAAGATCCAATTGCAAAATAATCTCTGCCACAAACAAAAATCGAACTAAACACAAATTCATTATTCCCGCCTTGTTTCGTAGGCGCCAGATCGGCGGTCGTCGGAAATGCTTGAACATAAATCTACAGATGTAGATATGACTAATTGTTTTTTTTTTTTGTTGTTGTTGTTGTTTTAAAAGCGTTCAAATACTAAAAAAAAAAAAAAAAAAAAAAAAAAAAATGTGCCTCTTTTTCATTTTTATCAAAATAGCAAGACATTGATTTGAAAAGGAATAAGTACTAATTTTTAAGAGGAAAAAAAGTTTTTTACATTTTTCTATTCATCGATAATTAAAATTTCCAGATTTCAGAAAAAATGAATCCGAATCAGTAGACCAGCATAAAAACAGAGCACGATTTCGTATTGGACACGTGCTAAGTCTGAACCTTAGTCATCTCTAATGCAGACATCCAAGAAGAATGACTCCAGGCCAGACTTGATCTGAAGAAAAATAAGTCAGACCCAATCCAAATCAGCAGAAAAATAATGATCATGATAGTATCCAATAAATGACGGCCGAGTTCTGAATGCGGTAAGACCAGACACAGTCCGAGCCTCGCGAACTTAAAAAGGCGCGGCCCCGGGGGGGGGGGGCTGAATTCTAGTTAGGATCTAACTCATTTCTTGCAAGGATGCATGTATTTTTGGGAAACGTTTATTGCCCAAGAAGTGAAGATGATCGCCCCCTCAGACCCGCAATTGGGCCCGACCCAAATCTGCAGAAAAATAATGATCACGATACTGCCCGGTTCTGAAAGCGAGAAGACCTGACCCAGCCCGAGCCTCGCGAAATTAAAAAGGTGCGGCCCGCCCCGGACTCGAGTGAGGCTTCAATTCATTTCCTGCGAGGATGCATATCTTTTTAGGAAACTTTTATAACTCCAAGGGGGAGGGGGGGGAGGATCGCCCTTTCGCCTTGAAAAATGCCAAGACGCATTTTTCTTGAATCTGCCAATGGCGGATCTAAGGAAGCGATCGCCTTTTCGCCCCCCCCCTAGATCCGACATTACTTCTCCTCCCTTATGATCTGGTTCGATCTTAGACCGTGCGTTTACCTCAAGGAAGAACGAAATCCACGCCAGGCCCGCCCTAAAAAGAAAAGTGTGGCTCGATCTCGCTCTACAGGAAAAAGTAAGACTCGATCCGCCCCGGTTCTGAAAGTGTAAAGACCTGACCCAGTTCCGTGACTTAAAAATGGCGCGGCCCGGGTCGGGCCGCGCCGGTCTCGAGTTTAAGTTCAATTTTTTTCCGTGAGGGCATTTTTTTCCAGACCCTTTACTGGGCTCAAGGGGGGGGGGCGATCGCCCCATCGCCCCCCCCCCCTTAGATCCGCCATTGATTTCAAGAAGTGATTGTGATTGAAAATTTGAGAAAGTATTCAAATAACAAATTGCGTTTTTTCTGACTCCTTTTTAACTTCAGTTTTGCTCTAAAACACATCCAATTGACAGGTTCTCCTATTTATTAGCTGTATAATTTGCCGTATTAGTCAGTTTTTTTTTTTTTTTTAATAAAGGCAGAATATATTAAAAAAATGTTTTGTCAAAGTGGGCACTTCGTACAAAATTTCCCGAACCGATTATGATTAAAGAATGGAGGAGGTATTCAAATAACAAATTAATTATTTTATAACTCATTTTTAATATTAATTTTGCTCTCAAACGCATTCAATTGACAGATTTTTGTTATTTAGAAATTATATAATGTGCCGTATTGGGCGATTTTTTAATAAAATCAAAATATATTTCAAAATATGTTGTCAAAATGGGCATTTGAGCCGAATTTTGCTTAAAATGATTCTGATAAAACCACTTCTTACAGAAAAATGAAATTTAAAAAATTTCAAAAGCGGCCAATTAAAATTGTTAAAAACTGGGCTCATCTGTAATCAAATTTTATTTTTTGTTGTTGAAATGAGCACTCTTCGAAATCTACCTCCACCTATAGGCCAAGCCGACAGAGATTTTTTAATTTCTCGATTAAAACAATTAAATTGAATACAGTAGTTAAGAATCAATTAAAAAATAAAAATAAAACTTTTATTTTTATTTATTTAATGGTTTTTAGACAAAATACCTATATAATAATATAAATATTCTGAAATATGTATTATATTCTTATTCAAAAGCATGGAAATTTACAAGGATATTTATTATTACATGGATATTTATAATTTACATTATAAATATCATACTTTTAGAAAAAAAAGTGAGTGATTTTTACATAAATGTTAGACAAATATTAATTTTAGTAATTAATATTTTAATTCCGCTTATCTCTATAATGAATTCATATTCGACAATCTCAGTTTTCTTAATGCACATTTTCTGTACGACAGCAGCCTTCTACTAAAATCTAATTTGAAATTGGAAGAAAAAACAGGTGGCTGTAAACTGTAATATATTAACTTTCCGCTGTTTTTCATACACTCACAAGAAGAAATGTGTTATATGTATGAGAAATATTATAGTTCAATTTTATTGATAGTAATATTTAAAACATACGCTAAAATTTTTATTAAATTATTTTTTCTGTTCCTTGAGACAGGATAATGATGCAGCTTCTTTTCTTGAAAAACAAAATTTTGAGAGAGATGTCTTAAAGCGTAAGGTATCGGGAGAAAATATTGCATTTTTTTTTTTATTTGCTGTATATTTATTTCCAATTAACAAAAAAAAAAAAAAAAAAAAAAAAAAAGAAAGAAAGAAAGAAAGAAAGAAAGAAAGAAAAAGAAAAATAATAACAAAATTCTAATTTAACAAATTACAACGACTGTTTGGAAAATGACATTTTCAAAAACTAAAATTTTAAAGACTTATAAATAAATTCTATATTTAAATTAATAACAATAATAAACATAATTTTTATTGTGAACTAGCCATATATTATGTACGTGCTTTAAATATTAATATTCCTAGACCAATGGTGAAAAAACAGTAATTTATAAATATACAACTTTAATTGTTTAAAATGTGCAATTTTATTTGATGGAGTTAATCAGACTGACTTCTGAATGCCTCATATTACGTACGATATGGATTAATGTCGATTAATGTCTGGACCCATCATAAACAAATTTTAAAGGAAATTTCAGTTTTACAATTTTTGGAACTGCAAATTTTTAAACTTCTAAACATCGCAGATTTAAAATTTTTACACCGTTGCGTAGAGAAAAAAATACACTTTTAAAAGAAATTTGTTTGAAATCTTTATCAAAAAAATTTTTTAAAGTATTATTTTTTTTTAAAGATTTTACTACTTTTTTTCCATCGTGGTAACAGAAGTATTCCATTTTTAGACATTAAACATGGACCAATCAGAAAACGAATAAAATAAAAAGGTTTCAGAATTCAACCAAAAAAAGATTAAGATAACCTTCAGATTTTCCAGTTCTCTACCGAGGACAACAACTATTTTTCAAATAGTTAAAAAATATTTTGAAACGAAAAAAAATTAAACAATATTCTTACTTAAAGCTCAAGGAATCGAAAATAAAATTTTCCAATGTTCGGAATAATGTAACATTATAACTCCTCAACCACTAAAGCAAAAAAAAAAAAAAACGATTACGCTCTATCAAAATATTTTGCTGCTACATACCAAATCATTTTTGTGTCCCATTTTTCTACTTAATCTGCACGTTTTCATCGGGTACTAAATTCTATCAACACCGTGGGAGTCCGCATTTAGCAGATTCTGAGGTACATTCAACAAGACGTTTTGTCGAAACCTGCCTGGCCAGATTATAACCGAAACAGAAAATAATCGACGATTAGGAATTAAGATGGAGGATCCATTAATACTTGTCAAGAGAAATGACCAAAATCATTACTTAAACGAAAACGGAAGCCAGTAAATTCTAAGTGTTTCTGCCAGGACTACGTAGATGTTTTGAACGAATTACCTGAACAAGAGGTCGTTAGCCCCGTTAGCCCCAGTTAGCCCAAAAGGTATTAAAGAAGAATGATGTATGATATTTGCAATGGTTGAAAACTCCAAGAACGTTTCTCATCATCTCTTTCTTCAGTTTTCTTAATAATCAGTGTTGAAGTTACATTATGTTTTGGAACATAAGAATCATGAATATTGATATTAAAAGAACGGAGATTTTTCAACAGAGAATTTTGTTAAAAATGAAGCTAAAAATAAATAAATAAATAAATAAATAAATAAATAATGCACAGATGTAGAAAGGTATTTAATCGCCAAACTTAATGGTGAAAATACACAAAAGTACCATTTGCCTAAGAATGGTGTTTTATTTAAATTATATGCAGAGTCTAACAAGGGCACCACCAAACATGGTGCTCACAGATTTTAATGATTTCTAAGTATGTTGCAGGGGTTATACCACTAATTATTCAGCTGAAAGGATTCTTTCAAATGGGCCTTGGTTTTTGAGAAATTGGGGGGTCAAAGTTTAGCGTTTATTTCAAATACATTAGTATTACCTTTGGTCAGCAGCTCCATGGCTCCGAGGTAAAGTGCTGGACTCCAGAGTCGGAGGTGGCGGGTTCAACTCCAAGTTGGACCACCCTTTTTTTTTTTTTTTTTAATCTTTACATACTTTTTACATGTTACATATTTTAAGCTGAATTTGGAATTCTACAGCTTTGAACTTATTAACATTTTCTTATGTAGATTGTTTATTTTTTTTTACTTTTATTTTTCTTACTTTAAAAAATATGGTTCAAATGATAAACTAATTGCGCTTCAAAATTTATAAAATAAATAAAAAATGCTTATATAATTAGAATTTTCAAAAAGCATAAAAAATTTTGAATATTTTAAAATCCCTTTTACTTTAAATATTAATAATTTTGCTCAATTACTTTTTTCAGATTTTCAAATGAATATTTCACAATTACATATTATTTTTATCTTTACATATTTTTTACACGTTACATATTTTAAGCAGTATTGGAAATTCTACAGCTTTGAACTTTTTGATATTTTCTTAATAAAGTAAATTTATATTTCCGAATTTATTTCATGGAAATTTATTTTTATCTGCAATTTTTAAACTAATATTTTTATTGACAAAACGGCATAACTAATTTATGCCTTGAATCTTTTTTTTTTTTTTTTTTTTTTTTTTTTTTTTTGTTAATTATTATGTAATTTCTTTTTTTATTAAGCACAATTCTGAAATAATAATTTTTCTCTTTCCTATCGCCTTTTTTGTGGAATTTTTTAAACGAAAATTTATAAGTTTTTTTGTATAAATTATACAAAATAATTTTCAGGTGCAATTTCTCAGACATTTATATGATTAGTTAATTCAAATAATGCATACCTTCGAAAGTCTAATAAAATATTATTGCAGTAGTGTTAAAATATTTTCCAAATTTTTACTGATCTTTAAATACATTTATTTCTAAAGTTCATCCTCAATATCATTTATCGTTTGCACAAATAAGAAATGAAGGATTATATTTAAAATAATACATATATTTTTTATTTTAACAAATTAAAGCACTATTCATAAAAAATCAACTAAATTGGGAAAATCGTTTGCTAATGAAATAATATTTACGATAGATAAAAAAAAATATATATGTATTCATTTTATTCGTCTGCTTTTATTTTCTCGGTAAAATCACGCAAAAATAGAAATTCTTTTTGCTGTTGTCATTTAGTTTCTTTTGCAGAACTAGTTAAGGAATATACAGTGTCTCACATAAGTGATGGGACACTTGTGCTTTACAAAAGGAAACTAATCAAATAAATTAAAAAAAAAAAACATGTACACATTTTTTGTGGGTGTGTTTCATACTTAAATTTAGTAAAGATTATTACATAACATACATTTTGTCAAAATATTAAAATATTAATTTAATAAAAATACAAATGTTTAGAACGGAGCAAAAAATAGCTCACATAAGTGATGGGACACCATTATATATGCAACAAAAATCGTCTGAAATAAGCAATACAAATATTTTTTGGGGTTTTATTTTTACTTAAAAGCAATTGGCAATAATTTATAAAATCGTCTGCAGTATTTCTCTCCAGTTTGTTTCGGAATTTTTGTGTTTTTTAGCTCTGTGTAGCCATGAATGCTAAACGAAAAGAAACTTCGCCTGAAATTCGAAAATTAGTTATTAATTTGCATATTGAACGTGGAAAATCTATTAGAAAAACTGCTGAAACAGTTAACTTGAGTCGTTCAACAGTTTTCAATATCATTAAACGATATAAAAAGAATCATATGACTCAGGATAAAAGAAGACCTGGCCGACCATCAAAGCTATCCAATGGAATAAAGCGAATTATCGTTCGAAATATAAAAAAAAAAATCTAAGAAATAGTGCTTCAAAAGTTGCTGCTGATTTACAAGCATTATATGGAATAATTGTTAATCCTGAGACTATTAGAAGGGTAATTCGATCTGCTGGATATCACGGTAGAGTAGGCAGGAAAAAATTCTTCGTAAGTGAAAAGAATAGAAAACTCAGACTAGCTTTCGCAAAATCCAGCATAAATAAGAATTCTGATTACTGGAATAAAGTTATATTTGCTGATGAGAGTAAATTTAATATATTTGGTTCTGACGGTAGAATCTTGGTGTGGAGAAAACCCAGGGAAGAATTTCGCAAACAGAACTTGGTACCAACAGTAAAACATGGTGGAGGAGGAGTTATGGTATGGGGGTGTATGTCGTCCGTTGGAGTTGGTAATCTTGTTTTTATTGACAGTATAATGGATCAGTACAAGTATATTGATATTTTAAAGCAAAATTTGAAATCTTCAGCACGAAAATTGAACCTTCATAACGATTTTAAATTCTACCAGGACAATGACCCCAAGCACACTGCTCTGAATGTTAGACTCTGGCTGCTATATAACTGTCCTGAAATAATAAAAACACCACCACAATCTCCAGACTTAAATCCCATAGAGAATATTTGGCAAGAATTGGAATCAAGAATTCGCAAACACACCATTTCTTCAAAACAACAACTAAAATCGGTGCTTCAAGAAGAATGGGGGTAAAATCACTCCAGAAATCACAAAAAAATTAGTCGAATCCATCCCAAAAAGATTAAATCATGTTTTAAAAGTAAAAAGGAATCCAACAAAATATTAAAACCTTTTAAAAAATAAAATTTTTGGATAAATATTTGATGGAAAAGTAAGTGTCCCATCACTTATGTGAGCCATTTTTCGCTCTGTTCTGAACAATTGTATTTTTACTAAATTAATATTTTAATATTTTGACAAAATGCATGTTATGTAATAATTGTTACTAACTTTAAATATGAAACACACCCAAAAAATTTTTGCACATGTTTGTTTATTTATTTTATTGCAGTTTCTTTTTATAAAGCACAAGTGTCCCATCACTTTTGTGAGACACTGTAGGTTATGTAAATTTATACGAGTTTTAAAAAGATGAGATTTCACTCACGAATTAGTTCAAATTTGCGTTTAGATTAATAAGTTTTGAGAAAACTATTAATTAAAAAAAATCATAAACGTTAAGTTTTTAAGGAAAAGGTTTATATAAAAGTTGATCAAAAAATAAATATTTGCTCTTAAATATCAAGTAAGATTCTGTTAAATTGTGAATAATTTAATTACTTATTTTTATTCACACGACAAATATATCACGCGATACTGTAAATTTTGTTAATACATTCAGCGCAATTCCCTACGCAAATGATGATTCTAAACGGTTTTTTTCTGTGTGCATAATTTCTTCACTTTCATGTTTTAAAAGTGCCAAGGCCTTTTTTTGTATTTGATATGGTGATTTATTTTTTTTATATTGGTTCTGTATTATACATGCGATAAATATACTCATGTAATCAGTTTTCGGGTTATAATTATAATTTTTCCAAATAAAAGTGTGTATAAAGATGCGTTATGTGTTAAATTTAATCTTTTTACACTGCATATACCAGTAACATAAATATATATATATATGTAAGTATATTAAATGTAATAATAGATTGTCTAAAAATCCATGCACAGTATTGTGTAATATTCATTTGAAAATCTGAAAAAAGTAATTGAGCAAAATTATTAATATTTAAAGTAAAAGGGATTTTAAAATATTCAAAATTTTTTATGCTTTTTGAAAATTCTAATTAAGCATTTTTTATTTATTTTATAAATTTTGAAGTGCAATTAGTTTATCATTTGAACCATATTTTTTTAAGTAAGAAAAATAAAAGTAAAAAAAATAAACAACCCACATAAGAAAATGTTAATAAGTTCAAAGCTGTAGAATTCCAAATTCAGCTTAAAATATGTAACATGTAAAAAGTATGTAAAGATAAAAAAAAAAAAAAGGTGGTCCATCTTGGAGTTGAACCCGCCACCTCCGAGTCTGGAGTCCAGCACTTTACCTCGAAGCCACGGAGCTGCTGAACAAAGGCAATACTAACAGGTATTTGAAATAAACGCTAAACTTTGACCCCCCAATTTCTCAAAAACCAAGGCCCATTTGAAAGAATCCTTTCAGCTGAATAATTAGTGGTATAACCCCTACAACATACTTAAAAATCATTAAAATCTGTGAGCACCATGTTTGGTGGTGCCCTTGTAAGTAGTCTAACTATTATATGGGTACCCTAGATACGTAGTACCTTAGGATCAACATTGAAGGGGAGCCTAAAATACTTTATGGGCATTCTCTCAAAAAAGCAAATTAAAACCATTTACCATTTATAATACATAGTACAAAGTGAATTTTTCTAGCTAGTTTACTTCAGAAGTCACCAATCGGCAATCAAGTGAGAGCATTTTCATCCATGAAGTCTACCGTACATTTATATGTAAAAATACATGATTTTGCACTAATGTTTACTAAATACTAGTTTATTGGGGGAAAAGTATGTGTTTCTTAATCTGTATAGTTTCCGTTAAAATAAAATCAGAAAAAAAGGTCTCATTTGCGCTAAAAGTAATTTTTATTAAGCTTTGTTTCATTATTCGCATCCCTGATGATTAAGAAACTTACGTTATATACATGAAAGTATTCATAATTATGTGTCTATGTGCATTGAAAATTCATATGCATCCGATTCTGCATTCTTATGTAATTATGCAATGAAATAAAACCACATGCATTAAAGATATGTACATTTGTAAAAAGTGTGTGCCTGTTAACACATTACAAAATCCAGATGACCATGAAGCTGCTGAGCCCGAGCCTAGTTCTGCATTAAACTTTCTCAGTATTCGCCACAAAGGGCAATTCATATTAGTATGTAAACTTTGAAATTCTAAGAGGAAAGAAAATTTCATCTAACATGATTCACCCAAACATTTAGGCTCAGGATTTTAATTAGCTAAAACTAAACTAAGCTCTGTTGCTAAACAATCCATAAAGGATATGGTCGATAGTGCCCATCCCTGTTTTCTTGTCCATGAGCTCCAAAGTGCTATTCGAAGTCAGATGGTCAGCCAATCACCGGATTCTAGGTGTTTAGTTCCCAAGCAAGCTTGATATTTATTTTATCGATTCCAAAAAATGGAAGGCTGAGTGAACTTTGCCCAGTCAGCAATCGAACTCTCGACCAGCGAGGCCGTTAAATATGCTTAGGATTTTACTCACGCTAAAAAACATTATGGCAAGTATCGAATAGAAAAGTATACTTAATTATGTAGATCTATTCATGGGGTACATATTTTTTTCTTTACAGATTGTAGAGTATTTTCTATACATCTTCACTAATAAAATAGACTGCTAAAAAATTTTTTTTTTTTTTTTTTTTTTTTTTTGTTAAGGTGAATTTTGAAATTTACGTCCTCATATAAGCTATATATTTTTCATTATTTGTTATTTTATTATTATTATTAGGAGATTGATTTTGCAAATGGAATCTAACCTACATGGTCTATGTGCCTCGGCGATAAATCCTGTTCATATGCAGAAATAAGACCGGGGGACAATATCTACATTGAAAGCCGCAAAAATTAAAAAAAAAAAATAACTAACACCTAATTTTGTCACCAAAACACAATTCTAGACCTTCAGTCTAAATATAAATTTGTAAAAAGGTTCGATTTTTAGTTCAGGAGATTTTCTTTAGATTAAATACAAAAGCTATTAATATTTCTCAATTTGAAATACGATTAGTGTTAAGAAAAAGATAAATAAATCATTTAAATATTTTATTGAATTATTCAGATTGCTTGATAACAAGACCAGTAAAAGAATCAGCGTTAAAAAAATTACACAAAATATAAATGAAATAAAAAAAAATAATTTAATATTAGACGTGTATGTTTGATATGTTTAAAAAAAATATTTTATTTAATTGTTGACAGCAAATAGTATTTTATTTAATTGTTGTTCCAACTAATCACAGAGTCATAAATAACATATTTTTTTGTTTTTAAAATCTTCCTTACTCCTTTTTAGCAATTAGAAAGAATATACTAGTACAAAGTGTTATTTTGTTATATATTTTGACTGCTTTAAAATTTTAATATGCAAAAATCCCATCCGAAAACCCCATTCCACCTGCAATTCTTGAGTTATAAACATTTATAGATGTTGAGTATAAATGAATGCCCGTAGACATTGAAACATTAAAAACCGTTTTTATTAAGATTAATAAATTTAGAGATTGCCCGCACTGTTGCTTTTAAATTATATAAGCAACAACTTAAACAAAATTAACCAGATATGCATTTCTTTATGGTCTACAAGCTAAAACCAAAATAACTCTCATATCTTGGTAATTTATTCTTTTGCATTTGAAAAACTTGAAAAAAATTTCCCATTTTTTTTAACTTTGTATTCTTTTGTGCTAAAATTACATTTTAGACTAAACTAAGAAATTGCAAAGGTTTACTGCGAAAATTTTATCATTTATTATATGTCGTAATATGTGCATAAATTATCACGATAAATATCAGAGTTTCGCCCAGAGGGTTTCAGGAGGGCGCTCCGCCCCTCCTGCCCTTTAGTTTAAAAAATGGCGCCCCTCTTGCCCTTCATCCAAAAACTAGCGCCCCTCTTGTCATTCATTCTAAAAAATAGCCTTCTTCTTGCCCCACATTTGAAAAAATGCAGCCATCCAGCGATGATCCGAACGTGCTATAGCCCGTAAATTACGCAAAAAATCGGCGACGGAACGCAAAAAATAGCCTCATACGCGCCCTGTGGGACGGGTAATTTCGTCAAAAAAAGGCTAATTTCCGACAAGATTCGCAAAAAAATGGCTAATTTCGTCACAAAATTTCACAAAAAGGCAGATTTCTTCAAAAGATCGAGGAAAAACGATAATTTTTTTTCTCCAAAAGTCGCGATAAAACAGAAAATTTTGTCAAATGAGTCGCAAAAAACAGCAACTTTCGTCAAAAAATAGCGATAAAACGGCAGATTTCGTCAAAAGATTTACGAAAAAACGGCAAATTTCGTCCAAAAATCGCAATAAAACGACAAATTTTGTGAAAAGCTCCGTTTTTTGCGGTATTTTCACGAGATTTGTCGTTTTTTCGCTTTTTTAGCAAAATATGCCTTTTTGCGATCTTTTAAAAAAATTTCCCGTTTTTTTCGCGATGTTTTCACGAAATTTGACGTTTCTTGGCGATTTTGTAGCAAAATATGCGGTTATTTGCGATCTTTTAACAAAATCTGCTATTTTTTGCGATCTTTTAAAAAAATTGGCCGTTTTTTCGCACTCTTTTACCATAATTGGCAGTTTTTTCGTGACCTTTTAACAAAATTTACCTTTTTTTTTTTCTTTTTTTCAATTTTTTGATGACTTTTTAAACCGCTAGATTCTAGGTTCAACTTTATGAATGTGCCCTTAAAAGTGAAAAAGTGCCCTGAAAAATGTAAAAAGTGCCCTTTTCAGAACAGTAGCGCCCTGCCCTTTTTTAAAGCTGGGGGAAACTCTGAAACATGCTGAATAAATTAGTAGTTAATGCTTAAAATCTTTACCCGTAAAAAAATCGTACTCGTTACGAATACTGTATTCGTTGATATTTAATTATCGTTCAGTTAAATATTTGATAAATATTAATGAAGACAAACACGGCTTATATTTTATATCGCAATTAAAGATCATAAACTACACAATTTTTTATCTTCCACACCCCCTTTTTTTGATGCTCTTCCAGAATTACGGCGGTCTTTTGTGTCTTGTCTCAGAGTTTTTTCTCGATATGACAGCGTTCCTTCGAGGAATACTTGAACGAAAATAGAAAGATACACTTGACGATATGACAGAATCCACGCGTTTTTCTGGCAAAAGGAGGGGCTGTAATCCCTTCGAGACATTAGGATATATAGCTCTAACTCAAGACTAACTTTCAGACTAATCTGCTGCTTCGCTCCCACGAGTTTTACCAGATAAATGTTTCTCTACATTTTTTGTCTCTTCATCCGATTTTTTTTTTTTTTTTTTTTTTTGTAGATGACACGCTGAAAAATTGTTAACTTTCGTGTTGTCTGTCATTTAGTTTGCAGTTCACTTTTTTATATATATATATTTATTTATAAAAGGAAAATATTTTATTTGAAAACCTTGTTCAGTATCAATCTTTTCTGGTGTCCCATTCCCCCTCCTTTTTTTTTTTGTTTTATTCATTATCTATTTCCATGGAGAATTAAGAGTTTATTTCATAGATATATCAAATGTCAAAATAAATTCAAGATTTAAAGAAGTAATAACAAACTTATTTCTTTTTGTGATATTATTTTCTATGTGATGTCATTTGGAAATGCAGTATTTCTCTACAACAAATGATGGAAATAGAAAAATAGTGCTTTATGCTATTTAAGACGGTTCTCAAAAAATATTTCACCCGCAGTATAACCATTAATATATTGTTGAATAATTGTTATTGTGCAGAATTTTTTGAGCAATTTTTCTTTTATAACTCAGGATTGAAATTAAGACATTATATATGTCCAACAGAAACATAAATATTTTTCCCCTTTTTTTCAGTCGATAAATCACAAAAATACACTCAATAATATTTTCCGAACAGAATAAAAAATCATGCATTAAAGCTGCTGGTCACTCATTCTTATTCTCCCTCCGTTAAGTACATTGTTGTTTGACGCATTTTTATATTCAAAATATCTCCGCAGAAAATTAATATTTTTAACTTCTTTTTTCAGTGTTCTCATCTTAAAGGATAGGGTAACATCCCCAGTAATTGGCACTTTAAGAATTTGTCTTTAAACTTACTTCAATTTTCATTACCAAGAAATAAGATATTTACTGGGAAATATTTTTAAATCAAAGAATGCATATCTGTGCATCTATTTTGCGCACTAAAAGCAAAAAAATTAGAAAAATTATTTTTATAAAAATATATTTATAAAAAGTTGCTGAAGAAATCACCAGTAATTGGCACCTTGTGATCCAGTAATTGGCACCTTGTGATCCAGTAATTGGCGCAAGTTTATATTTAAAAAAAATTTTACATTTTGCATTGGGTTTAATCGCTTTAAATGAATTTACCGTAGATGAAGATGCCATATTTCAGGTTTTTCAGAGTAAGAAATCAGCATATTAGTCTGAAATGTGAGCACTTTAAAACAATACAATATACTTATATAATACCCAGTAATTGTCATGCTGTCCCCAGTAATTGTCATATAAAGCTTTAATGGATTCCAATTACTGATAATATTTAATATTTTCATATAAAAACAAATGATAAACAAAATTAGTCTATAACTTTAAAAGTACTTCCAAAATAAGTGGTTTAATCTCAAATTCCTTGCGAATTCCTTGTAATTGGAATAGGTGCCAATTACTTGGAACTAGCAAAATTGAACCACCATTAATTGGCATCTACCATTAATTCAGAAATCCAAATATTTGTGCCGAATATACTTTTACACGATTAAAGTAACCCCTTTTAACTAAACAAAATTGCTGTCAATTAAAATTTAAAATATATTATAAATCCTATAATAATGAATTGAAAAGCATGCCTTCCTTAATCCAAAGAAGAAGCATTTGCAACAAAAATGGCTAATTTCATACAAGCCATAATTGTTTCTCTTTTCTAGGCACTGTTGTCATCTAGTAGCATAAATCAAAGTTATAATCTTTAACGTAAATAAGCATACAACTGGTATTTGGTCTTGCATTTTTAAAGGACTGGATATAAATCTTATTTTAGGACATGTTTGTAGGATGTGCCAATCACTGGTGCATGCCAATTACTGGGGATGTTACCCTATCCCTTTTTTTCTTAGTTCTCAAAATATATTTTAAAAATTTGCTTAACTTAATATTTTATGTTTTAACAACTGACTAAGTGGGAGTAAAATTTTAGCGCTTCATATAAAATTTAGCATAGCTTTTAGAGATATTTTGAGAACTAAGAAAAAAAATAGACATGCTTAAAGAAGAGAACACTGAAAAAAAAAAAGTAAAAAATATTTTCCCGAAGAGATATTTTGAATATTTTAGATAGAAAGCTAATTAAAAAAAAAAAAAAAAAAAAAAAAGGGTATGCTTAAAGAAGGGAACACTGAAAAAAAAGTTAAAAATATTAGTTTACCGAAGAGATATTTTGAATATTTTAGATAAAAAGACATTTTAAAAACTAAGAAAAAAATAGGCATGCTTAAAAAAAAAAAAGAACACTGAATTTTTTTTTTTTAAATATTAATTTCCCGAAGAGATATTTTGAATATAAAAATGTATCGAACGTCCACAAACTTAATATTAAGGACTGGAACTCCCAAAATGAGTGACCAGCTGCCTTAAATGATTAAAGCCTGTGTAATAGGTTACATTAAAAAAAATAATAACAATTAAAGACTTACCCCTAAGTGAGAATGAAAAATATTGATCTTTTGCATTTTTAAGACTGTCCATCACTTCAATCTGGAGGACTTCCAACTCATTGTGGTACAGATCGAGAGATCGCACATTTAAAAGTGGTGTAAATACGTCATCAGGAAGTACCTTAATTCTGTTGCTGCCCAACGTCAAAGATTGCAACTTGCTCAATCCATTGAATGCCCTCGCAGAAATGTAACTAATTTCGTTTTCTCTCAGATCGAGTTCGAGTAATCTTTCCATAGGGTGAAATACTTTATCATTTAACAACCTTATTTTGTTCTTGTACAGATCCAACCGCCGTAAATATCTTAGGCCCCTGAAAGTATATTCAGTTAGATCGGACAACTGATTGCTCCACAATTCTAATTCCTTCAGGTTTTGGAGGTCGCAGAAGGCACATGTTTCGATTCTAGAAATATTATTGCGGTCTAGGAACAATATTTCGAGTTCTAACAACTCACTTAGGGAGTCTGCCAATATTTCGTGAATTAAGTTGTGTGAGAGTGTTAATTTCTTCAGCTTGGGCATATTCGAGATAGCATGAGGCTCTAGCACTTCGATCTCATTGCCTTCTAGTTCTAGGTCTTCTAGACTGACGAAATCAGACAACTCGTATGATTTCAATGTCCCTAGAGTGCCCTCTTGGATTTTTAAAAACCTGAGGTTAGGCATACGCTTGAGATCAGGTGGAATGTATTCCAGAGTTACAGGCAGCCTCGGCTGGAGTCTTAAGTAAGAAATGTTTTCTGCGTCACCAAGTGATCGCCACACACTGTCACTTTTTGTCACATTTTGCAAAATGATGCAAGACACTTTATAGTTCGACGCAGTGTCTCTATAAGAAGGTTCCTCACAGTTACAGTACACATTCGTTGGAGTATATTCGCAGACATCTACGTAAGCTTTGATCTTACACAGTCGCCACAGGAATATAATAGAAACAAAAGAAAGCAAGTTCCGGTTCCCAAACATGATGGTGTTCCTGGTAAAGAAAGAAAATAATTTAAACAAATATATTATAATTTTATATAAATAACGGAAACCGCTAATAACGAAGTTGGATCGAACGCGAAAACAATCCATCCACTATACTCATACTTCGTTACAACCGGTTTCCTTACAACATCAAAAACTTTATTAAGAAATTTAGGTAATCTTTGTTAGTTGTGCGATCATTGCTGGTCTCACAAAGATAGTCATTAGGAATAATGCACAATAGATACAGAGTCGAGTCCGCTTACAGGCTTTTTAATCATAAATAATGCTCTAAATATTTTTAAATATATGTGGATGATTCTCTCAAAATAGGCCAAAATAAGAGTTATGAGGGAGTGATTGTGAGGGAATGATGAATTTTAACAAAACGCCCGTTTACTTTTTTACAATAATCTGAATTGAGAGTAGGCTAAATGGGTTTTAACTATATCTAAATACTTATAAATCAGTAGTAATTAATTTTGTTTACTATTAACCTGTATTCAGTTGAGGCTGATGAGGAAGTGATGACGTAGGTCTCTCCAAATAGGCCAAAATAAGAGTTATGAGGGAGTGATTGTGAGGGAATGATGAATTTTAACAAAACGCCCGTTTACTTTTTTACAATTATCTGAATTGAGAGCAGGCTAAATGGGTTTTAACTATATCTAAATACTTATAAATCAGTAGTAATTAGATTTTTTTACTATTAACCTGTATTCAGTTGAGGCTGATGAGGAAGTGATGACGTAGGAGCTTCATCACGTAGCAGGCAAAAAAAAATCACAAAATTTGCGTGAAACAATTAATGGATGACTCTTAACTAGCACATTGTTAAAAAATGGAATTCAGCAGAATTCTTATTTAACACAGAAAACGCATTGCTGGATATTTTTAGTTTCAGAAAAATTACAAGCTAGAAATTCCACCAAGTTTTACTACTGAATATTCTAAAATGTCTTTCAATTCGTGACATTTTTAGCTAGACAGATGGATGGCTAGACTCCAAAGTTTGAAAAGAAAAAAGAAATGAACAGAATACGTAAAAAGTTGCAGAAATCAAGATTCTGTGTATGTATCGCTTTGAAAGGAAAACATTTCTGAATTTCGTGAATAATTTTCGTATCTGTCAGGCATGATAAGTGCTTCTTTCCACGCACGAGTTAAAAATTTTGAAGTAAAATATGCAAACAGTACGAAGTTAGAAAAAATCAACTTATATCCTTTTCAAACTTCTTAAGATATGTGTACATGATCTTAATTCTCAAAAAATATATATTTACTTCTCATTCTTCTAAAGTTAATAGTGTATTTAAGAGATGGGGTGGGATAATAGAATGACATAAAACCCTTATAAATCTATAATAATAAGGAAAGAAGTCTGTGAGTGTCAACACTGTTCTGAAGAAACCGTAGAAGTAGAGCTACAAAATTTGGGGGGTAAGATACCTCTGTATATGAAGTTTTGCACCTCGAAGCCCGATTTTCGATTTTTTGATTAATTTTTTTAAATGTAATTTTTTGTGATTTTTAGCGGGTATTTTTATATTTCGAGGCGATTTTTCCACATTAGTAAAAGGAATATGGTTTCATTCTTATAACCGAATCTAGTAAATTTTATTCTTCTTTCAATGAAAATTATTCGTAATGCGTAGAGCAATTTTTGAATATTTAGGAAATTTTTTTATGCGATTTTTTGTGCTTTTTCACATTTTGTGACTATGTTTTGATATTGATAAAATAAATATTTTGTTTCAAACTTTTAGCCTCTTCTACGTTTTATCTGGTATGATTTTTGAATTTTAGTGATTTTTAATACGATTTTCAATTTAATTTCAAGTAATTTTTCGCGCCCAGCGTCAATATTTTTTAATTCATGAAATATTTCCGATTACAATGTTTCATCTTATTAGAGTAAATTTTGACCCCTGCGATTGTTTAATATTTTGGGATTTTTAATGCTTTTTTCAATGCGATTTTTAGCGTTTGCTCTATTTTAACTTATTTTATTATCACTTGTTGCGAGATACAAGAATGTTACTTTAGCAAGCAAATTATTATTATTACTGGGTTTGTTGTCCTAATAAAAGAAATTTTCAATTTAAAGAACAAATTATTAAAACATTCGAAAGTGTAAGAATTTTTATTTAATACAGAAAACTTATTGATAAATATTGTAAAATTTAGTTTAATAAATATTACCTACTAACAAGGAAGGTCTCCATACTGGGCATACCCAGAATTTTATGAAAAAAATACTAATTAAAGTACTTATGTATGTAATAAAGGATGAGTCAAAATTAGCGGCGGAATCACATTAGATATTGTGTAAAAAAATAAAATATTTTCGAATATTTGGCGTGAAAAGACTAAAGAGTCACTCGATTTGGCGAGCAGCCCTTTTCCTCGCCAAAAGCAAACGATTATAATGAAACTCTGTTGGATATTTAGTTTGCGTGTAAATGGTATTTAATGAATTTAAACATAAATAATGAGAGACTTTAATATATTATATACATCTATATGCATATTGTATTACATATATATATTACTCGTTGAAGTAGTTATTTAATTAATCGCTGGAAAAAATGTTTTCATAGCTAAAAAAATCATATTGAGAAAAATTATCTTCATACATTTAAGCGTATTGAAAAATTAAACGTCATTTGTTTCCATAGCAACAAAATCTAATCGACAATTCTCAATTGGACTTTGAGCTTGGAACAAATTTAATTAAATTTAAATTATGAATTTCGTTTTAAATCTCAAATTTTGATGATTAATTTTGAACATAAATACATATAAATTTCGATATAACAAAATTATACTTAAAACAAACTGAAACTTACAAAACTAAAGTTATTTAAATTAAACTTATAAAAACAAGTTCAACATGAAACTTTTTTTCTTGAAGTGTATTTGACATAAAGTATTTTTTTGAAATTACATTCCATTGCCAACCGGCGATGAATCGCCAAATAATGAAATTTTCATTATTTTTTTACGGTTACGGAATGGAGATTCCGCCGAAATTTTTTTTATAAACGTATATATCTACATGAGAAGAACATTCTGTAATTTTTTCAGATTTTTCGGGGTATGCCCGTATGGAGACCTTCCTTGTAAGAATTACAAATGTCTTTCACGAACGAATATTTTAAAATGTGATTTGGACTAGGGCGTCATTTGTAGCTAGACAGACAAATGGCTAGACTCCAAATTTTGAAGGAAAAAATCGAAACGAATGGAAACGAAACAAGCAAGAAAAATCAAAATTCCACATATGTATTACCTTAAAAAAAAAAAAAATCTGAAATCCTGAGAAAATATCAGAAAATATCTTCTTTATCACGCATGATAAGTGCTTCTTTCTACCCACGTCCCCAAAAATTGAAATAAAATGCAAACATCAAGAAGTTCGAAACAAAAATTAACTGATATCAGTTCCAGACATTTAAAAGCATGCGTATGTGATTCGAATACCGAATAAAATTATACTTGCATTCAATTTATATTTAAAGCGTCTCAAGACTCTTAAAACTGGAAAAAATAATGAAAAAAAAGGAAATATTTTCAACATTTAATACCTTAAAATGTATACGATTTTAAAACACAATTTTTAGAGGTATGAAAGATATAAGTATGTTCTTTCATTTCATATATTTAAAAAATATATAACATGCAAAAAAAAAAAATAAATAAATAAAAATAAAAAATAAAAAAAAATAAAAAAAATAAAAAAAATAAAAAAAATTAAATTAAATTAAAAAAAAAAATTATAATATTCAAACTGTCAAACTTTTGCTAAGAACAAAATTGGTTTAACAGCTGACAAGCATGATAACAAAATTGATTTTGCAACTAGATTGAAAATGTTGATTATCAATTATACTTTATACTATAGTAATTCCTCTGAACATAAATAAATTTGTATTCAAAGTATGTTTATAATTTTGATACAAATTTGTATTTAAATAATACAAAATTTTGAAATTATCAATAGTATAATCACCTAAAAAATATATTTTTTTAATAATAAAAAAAGGAAATTTTTGTTTCAGTTCATAGAAATAAACATAAAGCATAGATTTCGAAATTTTCATGAAAAAATATTAAGATTTTTTCAGATATCCAAAATTTCATGCCTAAAAACGTCATTTTGTGAAAAACGACTTCAAAGTTTCAGAAAAGCCGCTTCAGCTGTTGAGCGAGTTATAATTCTAGTTCTGTTCTAGCGAGAATTTCAATAAAGCAATAACATTAAAATGTTCAGAAAAGATAAAAGTTTAACAAATAAAATTAATAATAATAATTTAGAAAGCTTTGAACAAAACTGCTACGAGAGCCGTAAGTTTCGGAAAAGCTGTATTTAAACAGTAATAACAATAATAATCAAAAACATGATTTTAATATATATATAAGTGACGATTTAAGGGAGAAACTCGAAAAATCTTCACTGGTTCCCCTTTTAAAAAAAACACACAGTCGTGACAAGCGAGGGAAAAAACAAAATAAATAAATGTAGAAGATTCATTAAATTACACATTGGCTGCTGCAAGTTAATTTATTAAACTGTAGTCATAAGAGAGGGAAAGGCTCCCTTTGCAAGCCGTCTTTAACCGAAACATCAAAAAGAATATTCCATCATTACTTCAGCAAGCCGTACTCATCAAAGAAAAAAACCAAGAATCTATCTCACCACCTCCAGGCTTCCCTCTTATATCTAAAAACAAAGTTCTAGAAAATTCTCTACTCTCTGACCATAATTTTTCCATGTAAACATAATTCATGTCCAGCATCGAGATTTTTATTCACCAGACGATAATTTTATTTTTTAAAAATAATATTTAACTAACTTATAATCGACTCAAAATTTCGAATATATTAGGCAGATGATTTTTTGCAAACGATTAATTTTAGGAGAAAAGAAAAGAAATGAATTTATTGATATGCACAAAATCAAATGTTGAAGGAGGGAAAAAATAAATAGATAAATAAAAATAATGATATTTTTTGAAAGGTATGGTTTTGAAATAAATTTAATAAGACTTTCACAAAAAGGGTTGATAAAAACATAGAAAAAAATGAGTTTTATTTGGAATGTTAAGAAATAAAGTTTAATTAAGAATATTTTTAATTTAGAGCCATCTTTTTAAATTTACGCATATTGGAATAAATGTTTTTTTAAGGCGAATTAAGAATTTCTATCGTTTCCATAAAGATTAATAGATTGGATCTAGAAACAAGATTTTAATTTATTAAGTTGAACTAAGTACAGAATATGGTTATAAGGAAATTAATATAGTATAAAGGTTAATCTTGGCGAAAAAAATTAAAATTTGTAATATTTATATATATATATATATATATATATATATATATATATACAAATTGAATAGTATGCATTACTTACCCAATAACGGAACAGCTTGGCCTGGAGGGCTTGCTTCCACTTTCAATCAAGCCAAAAACTCCTGCAAGAGAAAAATAAGGTACATTTTTATACGCTTGAACTTAAATATAAAAATGTATTTATGGCGAAATTAACTATCCTTTTCAAAATAAAAAAAATCATTTTAAATAACATACTATTTTCTTTTTTCTTTTCAATAGAAACAATATAATTGGATTATTGAAAATTTCCGATGACATTTCAACATTAAAAAAAAAAAAAAAAAAAAAAAAAAAAAAAAAAAAATTACGGGGCAAAGTTATTATTTCTGAGAAGTATCAAACTTAACAGCTTTAGAAATGGGTACTTAATACAGAATAATTTAATACATATTTTTATGCAATAGTAATAATTTTAAAAAATGTCAACAAATAATGATTGCAAATAAAATAATTAAATAAAACACTCAATTGAATGTAGTTTATTTTTTGAGTAACAAAATGAAAAAGAAGAATTTATTTTTCATTGGACTTCTTAATTTATAAATACAATTAAAAGGCCTAGTCGTTGGGGGCCATCGTAATACTTACCCATCATCGATATGCATAATATAAAATATGAAAATAAAACATGTGTAAATTATTTTAAAAATGCATCACAATTCCAAAATAAAATTTAAACGTATATTTAAATGTTTTTAATATGCATAGTAATGTCTATTAATGAATTGCTAACGAACCAATTTCGACAAATTATATAAAACACCAAACTACTCAAGTGCTACTGAATAACGTAAAAAAAAAAAAAAAAAAAAAAAAAAAAATCTTTATAACTCCAAAACAATAATTATATTAACTAACCGTTTACTCCGTCGGATTAAGTGTCTCATATCCAATAAAAATATATATTTGAATTGAAATTTGAGGGAAATACAGGGTCATAAAAAATCGAAGCGTGTGGAAAACAGAATTACAAATATCTCAGAAACTAATTATCCGATCGACTTCGTTTTTAACGCAAAATTGTATCATTTTATTGTCTTTCACATCCTTTCCTTAAAATAAAAAATAATCGAAAAGTTTTACATACCTTTCATTAGAATGAATGTTTCGAGAGACCGAAAAAAATAGTTCCGGATAATCGAGATTACTGATATTCAATAGGCTTATTATTATATATTAAGTACACACCAAATTTCAAGTCTTTATTTCAATTCGTTCGGAAGATAGAATGTTTAAAGACAGACAGACTCACGGACGGCAATGTTTTTAAATATGATTTTCGGAATCGCCAGTGTCTGAAACATGTAAATCTGTCAAAAAAATTTTGTTCGATTTTCTAAACAATTGCAAGACTTACCCATTAAAAGAGATCTGCACGGGTCGAAATTTCCAGGCCTGAGCTCAGCCCGATTCACACACAAAAAAAAAAATCGGCCCGGCCCGATATAATAGCTAAAAACAAGGCCCAAGCTCAGCCCGGTCCGGAAAAAAATTTAAAATTCCGGCCCGGCCTGGCCCGGGTGAATTTCTGTAGAACATTGATCTTCACTCTTACGGAAGAGTTCTGACCAAAAAAAAAAAAAAAAAAAAAAAAACTTATCTTAGTCTTTTTTTTTTTTTATGTTTATATTCTCCATTTATGCAGAAGTGCCGTAGGCTGCGATATTTATGCTTTTAATGAACCTTTGTTTGTTGTATGTAAATGTTTCAGTTATCATTAGTATTATTAGTCTATATTCCATATTATGGAGACATAAAAATCTAAAAAATGGTACATGGTACATGGTAAAATCTTCTAAGACGGAATCGCATTGGAAAGAAAATCCGAGAAAGAAATCTCTTTTTAACAGGTATAAATGTTTAATATATTTTTTCTCGCGTATTACTGTATTCATTTTGAATTGATGAAAAAGTTTAAAAGAAGTTTAAAAGAGATTTCCAGTTTTCAGTTTAAAAGAAATTCCTTCATAGGCAGGTATTTTTTCATGTGTTTAACTCTATTTAAATAAGCCTATAAACTATCTACGATTCTTCAAAAAGAATAAATTCTACAGTTTAATTGTAGAATAATGGCGACTTAAAAGTATATGCTTTTTTTGCAAAGATTTTTGGACCAAGCCAAATTTCACTGATTTTTGAACAGAGTCGTCAGGTCGAGAAAAGTAATTATATACGAGATGATTAAACCGAAACTGATTATTTTGATCCGTGAAGACTTGGAAGAACGAAATCAGTCTCGGCTTCATACGGAAAAAAATAATTTAGATCCGGCCAGACACTTCAGAAGAAAGGCTCGGCCCGGCCCGAATGCCGTTAAGGGAAATCGGACCAAACCCGGCAAGGAATTCGGGCCGAGGGCCGGTCCATGCAGATCTCTACCCTGTAAGTATGGTGGGTAAGTAATAAGATACTATTGTAGAAATAAAAATGTTTTTAAATTTCTATTGAAATACGTTTAAAAGATGGACAATAAACTTATGCTCATAAATAAAATTTTATGACACTTTATTTTGATGAAATAAACTAAATGATAAATTATGCAATAAATTATATACCATTCTATATGTGATACGAAAACTGTATGTTCAAAGTAAAAAGTGAATTCGAAATTGTTAAGTGATTGCAATTCGATTAAAAACGTATTGTCTTATTCATGTATGAAAAAGAATCAAAAGTAAAAAAACATACATAAATGTATATAAATATATATATGAAAAAGTTTTGTGTTACGCTTTGGATTGTCATATTTCAACATTACTTATGTTACAGTAAATTTAAAAAACAAAAGGAGGTTGTCATATTGTAATTTACTTCAGCTACATTTCTAAAATTCGTCATGATCAGAGGGATTTATTTTTAGGGTTTCATTCATCTGATGAAACCCTATTCGTCTCTGTCCTCTGTCTGTCTGTCACATAGATCGTACACAAAAACTATTCCAGTCAGAGTGTTCAAATTTTGTGTACTTATAGCTGAATACCTCTTGTCACACAACAAATCATAAAATTTTGGAAAAGACTATTATTTTAATTAAAATATTTTTTTTTTAATATCATCATCCTCAGTCTATTTATTTTATTATTTTTTTTTTTTTTAGTTTTTTTTCTTCTCATTGTTGCGTGCAAGTTTAAATAGATATAAAAAATATTTCTTTTTTACGCTTTAAAAAGAAATGAAGTATTTCTGTTGCCACAATTACAAAATTGGTATTGAAAACTACAAAAAAATTAATATCTCAAAAATGAATCGAGATACAGCTTTTAAACAAATTACAATAAAAGTACATTCCCCCCCCCCCCTATACGATGGTGTAAAAATTGAAAATGTGCGGTATTTAGAAGTTTAGAAATTTGCAGTAGCATAAATTTCAAAATTTAAATTTTATTTCTTCTCATTGTTGCACGCATGTTTAAATAAAATTATTATGTATATAACATAAACCAATGGATTAAATAAATCACGTAATAAACGTTTTTATTTGTTTTTATTTCATCATATTACATCATATTTATCCTCTATTTTGACGTGTGAAGTGAAATATTTTTTTTAATTAAATTCCTATTCATTTAAATTACTAGCCGCCTTTGGTAACCGGTTTGGTCTCCCTTAAACTTATGCTAAGCTTTATAACATTTTACTTTTTTACATAACTTTATTTACTTGCGTACCTACACTAAATCTGTATATTCTGACAGAGAAATCGAAAAATCTGTGCGATCAAGGCAGCATCTAGGAGAAGAACTCAGTATTCCGTTCTGATTGGCATGATTGACGAATGAATCCGAAATAGTGCCGAAAAACCCCTTTTCGTTTGTTAATTTAATGATAAAATGTTTTGAAGGAGATATTAAAGGAAACTCTCTGTGTGATCTGCGATCACACTTACCCACTTGTTTAAATTACATGTGGTCAAAGAGAAAAATAAATTAAAAGCTAAACAAACTGGAGCAATAAATATTTTTTTCAATTATTCTCGACCATATTAAGAGATCAGTTTTCAATGGCTGATCTAATTACATTAGTGAAAAAAGGGGTTTTCGCAGTATTTCTTTATCTCAACTCTCATCATGGTTTTGTTAGAAATTGCATAGACTATCGTCCGTGTGAGTGATAACAGTGTAGACGGAAAATATGCAGAAATCTGTATTTTTTTCTACACATAATACAGTAATGCCTTGGTTTTCGTTGAGTTGGGCTATCATTGGTTTCGGTTTTCGTCGATATTGTCCGCGAAAAATTTGTTTCGGTTTTCTCCGATTGTATCAGACTTCGTCAGTGTATTCTAATGATCTCGTTACGTTATTTATAAACCATGAGAGCTTATCCCATCGTAATCCTGATCGACGTGGCGTTGTTTCTCGTGGTGTATGCAGCGAATTATCGAAATTCGTGGACGTATAGATCCACGAATTTCACTCATTTTCAGAATAGTTTTGGGCATTTTTTATTGATTGTGAGTGGTCCATCATGGGACCGAAAAAACTATCCACATCCAGCAGATTCTATACATATCTGACCATCGATTATTAATCGTAGGAAATCCATGGATTTTTAAATGAATAGTAAGAAAACGGAAGAGTTGATTGGATGAAAGCAGTAAAGAACTCACCACTGAAGAGCTGCAAAACCCTAAACTAGAAGTTCAACAGAAGATAGATGAGGTTGAAGAGACAGGTGAGAACTTGTCTTATTCGGAGATTAGGAACATCTTCTCTATATGGACCTTGATAAGAACATTGTGGTGAGAAATCACCCAGAAAAAACTGTTGCAAGCCGTATCTCTAATTTGTTTAATGATTATATCTCACCCTATTTTAAGGAACATCTTCTCTATATGGACCTTGACATAACTTTGTGGTGAGAAATCACCCAGAAAAAACTGTTGCAAGCCGTATCTCTAATTTGTTTAATGATTATATCTCACCCTATTTTAAGGAACATCTTCTCTATATGGACCTTGACATAACTTTGTGGTGAGAAATCACCCAGAAAAAACTGTTGCAAGCCGTATCTCTAATTTGTTTAATGATTATATCTCACCCCATTTTAAGGAACATCTTCTCTATATGGACCTTGACAGAACTTTGTGGTGAGAAATCACCCAGAAAAAACTGTTGCAAGCCGTATCTCTAATTTGTTTAATGATTATATCTCACCCCATTTTAAGCAAATCTTAAAGAGGCAATAAAAACAGAGCACTTTTTTTAGCGACATAGTTCCTCTCACTCTTAGCTAGTCGTACCGCCAAAAGACCAAAAAGGGGAGCGATCCCAGATATAGTAGCTTTGATACCATTACGTCAAGAACACTGCATTACTTTCTTATTGTTTCTTGTATCAAATGCTACACTTTTTCTCAATAAAACGTGTTTTTGATACGCATTTTGGAATGTTTAGGACGAATTAATTCGATTTACATACGGATAATTCATACGGAAATAATTGCCTCGATTTTCATCGGTTTCGGATTTCGCCGATTGTTTTCGAACGAAATACCGAATAAAACCGAGGTATCACTGTAATTAAAGAACACAACTGATAGTCTCGAGTAGAGATGTAAATTTTCCGGAAAAATATAAGTGGCGGAAAAAAAACTGGTTTTTTACCGGGTTTTTTTTTGGGGGGGGGGGGGGAAACGGAAAATTGGAAAAATTGATTTTTCGTGATCGTTTCTCCCAAATAAATTACATTTTCTTAGAGAATATTAAGTAATAAACATTTTTTCCCATTTATTTGTATTAAAAGAAAAATATTTTCATTTTATATTACAAAATAAAAAGAAAGTAGCAAAGCCTGCTTTTAAAAGCTTATTTTTATTATTTTTTTTTTTCACAGCCTAAGAATTTTTATTAAACGCTATAGTTTGTTACATCATATCTGTGTTGAAATGATTTTTCCGTTACATGTTTAACTACCAATTGACCTAATGTAAAAACCTGAGCCAATATGTCTGCAGTTTGGAATGAAATAAATTATGCAATCCATTTACATAAGTATAGTTTTTAAGTAAATAATACTAGTTTAAAGAAATTACTGCAGTTTTGTCACTATTATGAATATCAGTTTTCAAAAATTCCATTGTTTAAAAAATGCATATTTTTATATCATTACATTTTTTCCTTACTATTATAATTTTATTTCCGTTAAAAAATATGTTTAGTTTTTTTATAACTTTCCAATCACAACTCAAAAAAGTTTTGATTTAGTTTTAATAATCTAAAGTTTTAGTTTGACTTGCTCAGATCTGCAACTAAAACATAGCATAGGATTTATTGACTGTTAGATTTTCACTCATTTGTACTTTTCTAATGCAAACTGCCCATGTTTTCGCAGCATTACTGTACATTAGGGTGGAGCGAAAAAAATTTTTTTTTGAAAATCAAAAACGGGTAGGTGCCAAAAGTTGCCTTTATACTAGTACATTAACTGCGTGAAATTTTACCGCTGAAAAAAAAATGGCTTGAGTCTGCACTTTTGCTCCAAAAATCGAAATTTTGAGTAAAATTTGTCATTTTTTGACATTTTTTCAAAAAAATTAAAAAATTCCTACAGAGCTGGTTAGTATTTAAAAGTGTTGCTTAGACCTTTATATTTATCTGCTTAACATATTTAAACTATAAAACAATATCTGTAGTCTGTATAATTGGAGCAAATCTGACAACTTTTTGTGAAAAATCAGCGTTAACCTCTCTATTGGAGCATACGACGAAATGTTCTTTTGAATGCATTTCTTACCTAGCTGCTTTCAAAACTACTGTGTATATAACTCATAGAGGTGGTTGCATTATCCCACCCGTCTCAACCACCCAATCATCTAGGCCCAGTGTTTTATTTATGTATTGAATTGTTACTTTTTTCCCGAAGACCAGTATAAGTTTTTTATATATCAAAGTAATTTATCTCTTCTTCGTATTCACCGACTTTGGATGATTTGGATTGCTGGTGTGACCTGCTGCACGTATATTTTTATACCATGTATAACAGAGGAGAAGCTGAGTAATGTATTGGATATGTTCTTAATTGAACCTATTCAGCAGTCTTTTATCTTCATTAAATTTTCATGCAATTAATACATTATGATTGGAAGTTCTGTTACCACAGTATTTTTTCAATCAATTACATTTTATATATAATGATTTTCCTAAAAATTGATTGTATGAATTCAATTTTTAGTATGTCATCATTTACTGTACTTATTACATTGAATATATTTTGAGAAGCTGGCTGCTTAATATTATGACGATTGTCACAGGGGATTGCAAACAAAATTTGCGTGTAAAACAACAATATTTCTAAAGAAGTTTTAATATGCTTTATGTCGTTTCCTGTATTGTTCCATAGTCTAGTAATTTCTAATAAGATTTTGGATCTATTATTTAGGTGTGTAATACATTTGGTATAAAACATCCCGCGGTATAAACTTGGATTATGCATTTTGTGAGTGTACATATAGACGCTGATTGCCAATCTGTGCTTATATAAAGCGGAAAATTTTATTAACTTTATGAGCTGTCTTTTGTGTGAGATGTTTTCTAAACTCCTATTCCCCATTCTTTCTGAGAAATAGCTTTCCTTATGAATTAGCTTTGCAATCTCTGGCAGCAATTTCTAGTCTGTTCTGAGTATCTTTTTCTCAATTTGAGAAAATAATTTTTCAAAATTATTCTCTATTTAAAAAAAAAAAAAAAATTGCAATAGGAAGTGAATAGTACGTAGACAAAGATTTTCCTTATTGATCCAGTGAATCCATGTAGCTTAAAACGTTTTATATCGACTTCTCTAATAATTGGCGAAGAGGAAATTCACTGGAGTTGAAGCAGCGAATGATTCAATATTATACACAATTCTAAGCTTACCCCATGCAAAATGGTTCACAGTGACAAATAAAATTCTCCTAATTTTAAATGAGCACTTATAGTCGATTAGAATCCGTACATTCCCTCATAAAGTACTATGCATTATATGTTTATGCCCAGGACATTTCACCATCAAACGTTGTCCACTCATAAAAAGAGGATCTAAATGTTAATAGAAAATTACCTGGATACCAAAACACTTAGAAAACGGCATAAAACTAATGCAAAAAAAAAAAGTTATTTACAACAGCGGTTGCTTTACACATGGAGAACAAATTTTCATTGCAATTCTCGCTGACGATCACCATCACATTAAACAGCTGGCTTCTCAACGTATAAAAAATGCAAAAGTAGAATAAATGATGGCATACTTATAGTTGAAATATCTGAAATCATCTTTGAAGCAAATCATTGCGTAAAAAAAATACAATTGACTGAAAAAATGTTGTGGTAACAGAACTTCCAATCACAATTCATCAACTGAATGTAAGTTTGATAAATATAATAGATGGCCGAATAGATCCCTTTAATAGATTCCCGTGCATTACTCTGCTTGTAATTTTTTTGTATAAACTGTAAAAATGTACCTGAAGATAGTTACAGCAGCATGTGGATGCAAAGAACAGATGAACAAGGTAGAAGCATCGAAAACATGCCAAATTTTTATAACGAAAATCACAAATCAATGTATAAATAAAACACTGTACTAAGATGATCGAATAGTTGGGCCGGGTGGTATAGAAAATATAGCCACCTCCACGACGCATGTCCAAGGTAGTTTTGAAAACAAGAGCTGTATTAAAAACAACAATTCGTTGTATGACCCAATAGAGTGGTAATGCTGTTTTCTTACTAAAAATTGCCTGTTTTGCTCCAGCTATAGGGAATAAACATATTGTTTTATAGTTTAAATATGCTAAGCAGATAAATATAAAGGTCTAAGCAACACTTTTAAATACTAACCAGCTCTGTAGGAATTTTTTAATTTTTTTGAAAAAATGTCAAAAAATGACAAATTTTACCCAAAATTTCGATTTTTGGAGCAAAAGCGCAGACTCGAGCCATTTTTTTTCAGCGGTAAAATTTCACGCAGTTGATGTACTAGTATAAAGGCAACTTTTGGCACCTACCCGTTTTTGATTTTCAAAAAAAATTTTTTTTCGCTCCACCCTACTGTACATTATGGAGGTAAAATGATGGTCAATTTTAGATTCAATGCCTTGAAAAAACATTCAATTAATCAGCTATAATGAAATCTTGAAAAATGCAGCATAGTAGTGCCACTTATAGGGCAATTTACACCAAAAACTAAACAACATTAATATATATCAGGAACTGTCTGAAGCTGTAGTTTGATGAAAAATCGTCCTTTAGTTCTTGAGATAGAGTTATTGCGATAATCATGAATATTGCAGCATAGAAGCGTCATCTGTTGAGCGATTTACATCAAAAAGTAATGAGCTCGAAGTTATGTCAAAGATTAACTTAATCTGAAGTTTTATGAAAATAGATACATTAGTTCTTGAGATAGAACTATTGTAGAAATTATGAATAAAGCAGCATAGCAGCGCCATTGGTTAGGCGATATACACTAATAACTAAAAACCTCGAGTTTATATCAAGGTGGAACTTAATCTAAAGTTTTGTGAAATTATGCCCATCATTCTTGAGATAGATTGCCCATAAAATTTTGTCACATACAGACTCACAGAGTGGCAGATATTTTCCGAAAATCATCAAATCGTGTTCAGGATCTTCTAAAACATTTAAATACACCCAAAACTGGAAGTCAAATTTTTCACGAATTCAATATACATATTTACTTCACTGTAAAAAAAATTTCCGTTAAAAAACGAAAATAGTACTGGTAATCTAGACGCCAGTACTACTTCCGTTTTTTAACGGAAAAAAGTTTCCTTAAATTCCAGAAATAGTTCCGTTTTTTCAGAAAATATTTCCGTTTTTTTTTTATTTTTTCCTTATGTAAAAATTTTCGTTTGAAAAGTTAAAAGAATTTTTGAAAGACTAACTAACATCTTTGTCATTTTTATTGTTTACTTTTCAAAGACACGTTAATATCAGGGACACATTATACACAATTAATTTAAAAAACAGTGAAGAAATGTTACATACCTTCCATGGGATTCGAACCCGGGGCCTCTTGTGTCGTAGCTTACAGTGTAATACCATTACACCAGGATTACTCAAACAGCCCTTTCAAATATCTTTAGTTATTTCGGATACATTTCGTAAAGTAAAGATAAGATTTTGAACGCAGGTTCATTTTTATGGAGATAATATTTTTCTATTGAATGGATAATTATAAATGTTTTACAGATTTTCTTTGCATAATTTCGAATATTTAGCTTATTAATATTGGCTTTATTTATAAAAATTAGTCTTTAAAATATTACATGCATGAAAGAATTTATTAAGAGTTTTGTTTCCTTCTTTTTTGAAAAAGTTTTAAAATTCTATTGTAATATTATTGATATTTATTTATTTATTTAAAAAATACTAACATGCTAAAAGAAAGAAAAAAAACGTGCATTTTAACAAATTATTTTATGACGATCGAAGGTAAACTCAATAAAGATAATTACAATGGGTTATATATACAAAAAAAAAAAAAAAAAAAAAAAAAAAAAAAACAGTTATTGATTTTTTTATAATATATGTAATCTCCAAAATTACCTTTCTTAATTTCCATAATTTCTTTCCATAGTTTCAATTTTCTTTCCATAATTTCGAATATTTAGCTTATTAATTTCAGTTTTATATGTATAAAAATTAGTCTTTAAAATATTACATGCATAAAAGAATTTATTAAGAGTTTTTTTTTTTTTTTTTTTTTTTTTTTGAAAAATTTTAAAATTCTGTTGTAATATTATTGATATTTATTTATTTATTTTAAAAAATACTAACATACTAAAAGAAAGAAAAAAAAACGTGCATTTTAACAAATTATTTTATGACGATCGAAGGTAAACTCAATAAAGATAATTACAATGGGTTATATATATAAAAAAATCAGTTATTGATTTTTTATAACATATGTAATCCCCAAAATTACCTTTCTTAATTTCCATAATTTCTTTCCATAGTTTCGATTTTCTTTCCATAATTTCGAATATTTAGCTTATTAATTTCAGCTTTATATGTATAAAAATTAGTCTTTAAAATATTACATGCATGAAAAAATTTGTTAAAAGTTTTGTTTCCTTTTTTTTTTTTTTTTTTTTTTTTTTTTTTGAAAAGTTTTAAAATTTTGTTGTAATATTATTGATATTTATTTATTTATTTTAAAAAATACTAACATACTAAAAAAAAGAAAAAAAACCGTGCATTTTAACAAATTATTTTATGACGATCTAAGGTAAACTCAAAGATAATTACAATGGGTTATAAAATAAATTTCAGTTATTGATTTTTTACAACTTATGTAATCGCCAAAATTATAAGAATTTCGGTAATATATTTCGATATATTTTTAATTTTATGTGCGAAGTGCTTAATTTGAATAAATTAAAATACATATATATTAAAATTAAAAGAAGAATTTTTTTCCACTTTTTTCAAAATATCCAACGCACTTAATATATATATATATATATATATATATATATATATATATATATATATATATTATAAAAATAAATTACAAATTATTTTAAAATCACAATCAACTTTCCCTTTCAGCTATTTCAAACTTAAAAAGAATTAATAATTTTTTTTTACTTTTTTAATTATTAATATTTTTTTAATATTTTTAAAATACGTTAGCTTTTTATTATTAAAACAGAATGAAATAGAGAAACAGTCTAGCAAATTGTTTAAAAAACATCAACTCAGTATAAGGTTTTTTATTTTCCTGGTAGATGGCACCACTAAACTCTACTGTTTTCGGAAGATTGACAAAAATAACGGAACGCTTCCGTTATTTAACGGGGTTAGTAACTCCAAAATGTTAAATACGGAAATTCTTTTTCTTTTCGGAAAAATGAAACTATTCCGTAATTTTTAGGGAAAAGTTTGTGTAAATTAACGGATATTTTTTACAGTGTTCTTGAAAAGATAGGAAAAAGTAATAAATGCATGCTTCAAATTTTATGTTAAATTTTTAATTTTACCATTTCCATTAATCGGCATATTATTGAAATAATTTTGCACATGAATTAATTTTTAAAAAAAGAAGTTGCATTTAATTACATATCTAGATTTTTTCATGTAATCCTGTTTTTGTGAAATTGTGAACTTCTTGTATATCCTGTACAAAATATAATCAGAATACTATAGTTAGGATCCTATTTAGACATTTTTAATAAGGTTATTTATACATATATACAATTTGATAAGATTCAGCTGCTATATGGCATGAGATTTTTTTTTCTTCAATCACTGCATTTGCGAAAGATTCAATTTGTAGATTAAACTTTTTTTCTGAAATGTTTATTTTCAAGAGAAATTTTGCGAAGAGTCTTGTGTTTCAAACAAGATAAAAAATGTGAAGGATCCTGTCAAGTCTTCTCAAACAGATTTCTGCTCAGAGATCAGATTACCCACATTAAAGTTTTCATGTGGGACACTCAACATAAAAATAAATTAAATTAAAAGTATGAGAATGTAGCTATTATAAAATTTTCAATATGTTATGTCATACATGAAATTTCAATTTTTTCAGTTCGGAAAAATTGAAAAATAAGCCTTCGGAAAAAAACTGAAAAAAAAAACGGTTTTTTTCCCAATTTTTCCGGGTTTTTTGCAAGCATTTCCATCACTAGTCTCGAGTGATTATTAACAGCTTTCATCATCAGGTTATATTCAATAGAGAAAGAGAGAGAGAAATTTATGTCGGAAAGAATAAGAAACATGTTTTTAAATATGTATTTAATTTTAAAAAAAAACAACGTTAAAAAAAAGCACAACTGGGAGTGTATATAACCGCATACATCTGTTTTGAAGCCTCTAAGGGCTTCGTCACTAGTGCTTAAAAATTAAAATAATGATAAAATCAAAATCATATAAAAGCAATCCAATAAGGTCCAGGGAAGCCGAAATACGCAAAAAGGGAGGGAGAAAGGATTGTACTTTGTGCCAATATATTAAGAAAAAAAAAAAAAACATTAAAAAACTATTTTTCTGTTTGTTTCTCCCAGTGATGAAAGCTAGTAATTAATTGGTCTCGAAGCTACACTTGTGCGGTTAAATGTTTATTGGAGAAAAAATATATACTCTGTTCTGAATAGGGATGGGCATTATTTATCGTATTAGGATAAATAACAGTGTTACTACGCTAGAACCTAATATTGCATTAATATGTTACTGAAAAGTCCCTGTTAAATAAATAACACATGGTTCTTAATGATAGCATCCTCCTTCACTTGTTTTAATCAAGATTTCATTTTTTGTACCTCTAAAATAATAAAATATTCATTGAAAACGTCCTTAATCGTTTCTTTTGAGACGTTTGCCGAACAATGTTGAATGTCCGGGCTAGGTGCCCGGACAGCGCCCCCCCCCCCCTCTTCCTGCTTGCGCAGACCCATTCACAATTATTTAAAAAATTTGCGTCCCCCCCCCTTATTAAAACATTCTTAAAAAACCTTATTAAAATAATCTCACAATTATACACTCTAAGATAAAAAACCTGTCTAAAACGGAATATAAAACTGTTTTAAAAGCTTCCGTTTTAGAAGGTTTTACCATATAAAATAAGATATTGTATGTATCCAGCAAGTACAGCCCGGACAGCCCCCCCCCCTGCTTGCGCAGACCCATTAAAAATTTGCGTCCCCACTCCCTTATTAAAACACCCTTAAAAACCCTTATTAAAAAAAATCTCACAATTATACACTCTAAGATAAAAAACTGTCTAAAACGGAATTAAAAACTGTTTTATAGGCTTCCGTTTTAGAAGGTTTTACTATATAAAATAAGATATTGTTTGTATCCAGCAAGTACAGCCCGGACAGCCCCCCCCCCCCTGCTTGCGCAGACCCATTCACAATTATTAAAAAAAAATGCGTCCCCCCCCCTTATTAAAACACCCTTAAAAACCCTTATTAAAAAAATCTCACAATTATACACTCTAAGATTTAAAAACTGTCTAAAACGGAATTTAAAACTGTATTATAGGCTTCCGTTTTAGAAGGTTTTACTATATAAAATAAGATATTGTTTGTATCCAGCAAGTACAGCCCGGACAGCCCCCCCCCCCCTGCTTGCGCAGACCCATTCACAATTATTAAAAAAATTTGCGTCCCCCCCCTTATTAAAACACCCTTAAAAACCCTTATTAAAAAAATCTCACAATTATACACTCTAAGATAAAAAAAACTGTCTAAAACGGAATTTAAAACTGTATTATAGGCTTCCGTTTTAGAAGGTTTTACTATATAAAATAAGATATTGTTTGTATCCAGCAAGTTCAGGTTAAAAATTCTGGGCACCCACCCGTTCAAAAAGCTGGTTACGCCTATGCAACCACAGAAGAAGTAACTCCTTAATATTCGCAAATTCAATAACTGTTAGATTTTTCACCAGTTTTTCAATTCAGTTCAGTTATGTAGTACTTTTCTGTTAGATTTTCCACCCGTTTTTGAAAAAATGTAGTTTTTTACATTACAAAAGAACATTTTATCGCTTCGTAACTGTTGTTTATTTTCAAACGTTTTGTCTGAGGATAATGTTGTTATCGTTAACGACTTTTGATTTGAAGTTTCGTTTCCTGTTTGGTTTTCATTCGCGGTTGTTGAAGAAAGAGGATAAATAAAAAATGATTTCGTTTCTTTTTTATTAAATATCAGAAAGACTGAATTTGAGATTTGTGGATTTGATTTCTAAAGGGTTCTTCTGGGGGGGGGGGGGGGGGTTCCCTATAGGACCATTTTTTGGGAGGAGGGGCTGGGGGGGGTGTTTCTCATTTTTTGATGTAATATGTCTATCGAAAGCTTATGCTTCATACATTACAAATCTAGCATAAAAGATTTTCTCCCGTCATTCTGGGTCACGTTACGGACCCATAATGGGTTGAAATTTAAATTTCTTAAACTTCTTCGAGGTTTTTTTGCCAAATCGGTATCAGAAAAAAATTGTGCCAACGTGATGTGTGTATGACATCTGCGCCATATAAATATTATTCAGTCTTTTTTTATTGCAATTTTTTTTATCTAAAACAATATGCATTATTTTTCATGCACAATTGCGCATTAAATGAAAATTGTAATGCAATTTTCGTAGTAGTACTTTATAATAATGAATAAAAAAAACACATTATTTAAAAGTATTTCCTGCACAATAAAATGTTTCCTGACGATTACAAAAAAATATGTCCTGACAATTCAAAAAATAAAAACGTAATTGTCCAAGTTTTCACTTCTGTCGACACTCCAAAAATGTCACTTTTTTTAGGGGGGGGGGGGGGGAGAATTTTGTGGAAATAAGTCTTATTTTTTATTTATGTATGGATCCATATAAAAAAGTATGAGCTAGTGAACTTTGAAACCATTTTAATACAACTTATATTCCAAATATTAAAATAATTGAGAAAAATTATTAAAAAATTATTTTCAATTTAATCATTTTTATACTAAGTAAATGCAATTAAATTTCTTATAAATTGAATCTGGAATGTTTAGATAAGATTTTAATATTTACAAAATATAAAATACAGTACAATATATTAGGTTTACAGCTTTCTGAAAGACATAAAAATAGTAGGATAAAATTTAGATGAGTCCAAAGTATTAGAATATTTTATTTTGCGCAACAATATTACCTTATTAATATGAAGTAAATGGTAGTTAATTTTTTGTAGCTCCCTCTTTTGCTTTCATAACAGCGTACAATCGATCTTGCATACTATACATATCTGCTATTAAGAAACTAGTAAAAAAAACTGAGTCTGGAAAAAATTTCATTCTCTACGATCTGTCCTATCTCACAAGTTTCTTTGTCCTATCAGTTAATATTTGTTTTATGTTTTGCAGCCGCTCTAGTGGTGGCAGCACGCATTGACTTGCTGTACGAAAATTCAGTAATGCATTTCATCTCAGATTTTTAAAACATCAACAGTGCTGATTGAGAAAACGCGGTATACGAAAAATGGATTTTTGAAAAATTCGTTTTCCTCTGTATGTTAAAGAAAGTTTTCTTAATATGTTTTCTTGTACTTTCTAATTTTCCTGCTTTTCGTATTTCCTATTGGATACATTATTTTAGATTCAAAAATATATGTGCCTATAGATATTTTCTTAAATGTTGTTGCCCCACCAGTGGCTGAGAGATTCTGCTCTCAAAACTGGTAGACGGCAGGCGCTGGATTAGAACAAAACCCAATCGCAGTCGTCAGCCCAACCATTCGGAGTTTTTCATGGTTTTCTTCGAACTTTGGATTTCCTTGCGTAAATACGGGTTGGGTTCCCTTAGAAAGACCCTCCCCCTCCCTCCACGGAGGGCACCACCTTGGGGGCCCATATCCCATGTGTTGTCCATTTGAGAGCATATTTAGCAATTGTTTATAAATTGTTTATTGTATCCTGTTACAAAAATAACAGGATGTTGGAACCTGTTACCAGCGCTACTGTGGAATGATGTAACCTGTTAACCAAAAATAACCATATTTCCCATCTCTAGTTCTGAACAAACATAACTGAATTAAAATATTTTACAAGTGATATGTATCTTAACTACATTGATACAATTTATGTAATAAACACCATCTTTCTTTTTCATGTGCCACACATATTCATCTACACACTATAGTAAAAAAAAAAAAAAAAAAAAAAAAAACGGAAGTGGGAGTTATGTAAAGTAATAGAGGAATCACGCTTTGTTACAGTTGTCAAATTCAATTTATACTTAGTAAATTATATATCTTTGTGTTATATTTGGACATCCGACTGCGGGTTTCAAGGGGAGCACTTGACACAATTCACACTTTTGGAAACTTTTGGATTGCTTCCAAGTGAGAAATGATGTTTGGATAATAAGAGAAAAAACTATAAAATAAATACATCATTCGGAAATTTAAAAATCATTTATATAGAGAATTTTGTTCGACGAAAAATACGTTAAAGCTAATTTTTTTCATTGAAAAAATGAATGATTTTGATTTTAAAGAAAACTAAGCTAATATTAAAAACAAAAAGATCCATTCTACTTTTTTTTTCACAGGATGTTTATAGACGTTCGAAAGAGGAATTTAAAATGCAAACGAGCGATTCGCTTTTTAGGGCGCTACAGAGTACAAAAATGTATTTACACATCTCATTATTTTGCATTCACCAGGCTAGCAGGCGCAAAGAAATATGAAAACAAAATCTTGAAGGAAGATTGTAAAATATTTTTACAAAACATGGAAATTTAGTTAATATCTTACTCGATATTAAGATGATTTAAAAAAAGGAGAAGAAGAAGAAAAGAAATGAATATTTGCAATCCCCCAAAAAGTGTTTGCACTTTTAGTACCAACAGAAAAACAGGAACTATTCAAATTAAACAAATATTACCAATACTTGATCTAAGAGTCCTACACAAGTCGGGTAATCCGACAAGAATCCGAAAATTCAATTTGAACTCAATCACAACACGACCCGAACCTTCTGACCGAAATTTCTGTCATAATGCATTTCTGTGCTCGGCTGTATAAATTTCCGGCGAAAAAAAAAAAAGCTTTAAACAACATTTAAAGCTCTCTTTTGAAATGCTCTGTAATTTGGACCTTACCTTGTATGTATATATACTACAGATATAGCTTCGACATCCTTAAAATAGTATTCAAGTAGGTTTTGTGCCGAAATTCCGGTAAACATCTGCTTGGAAAAATTCTGTTCATTGGCGAGTATTCTAATACAGTTGAGTCTCTCTATAACGAAACTCCATACATCAAATTTCTCTATATAACGAATTTTTAATAGGAACGGTCCCCTTTTCGTATGATTACATTAGAACCAGTCTCTATATACGAAATATCTATCTCCATTTAACGAATTTTTTCATAAATTGACCTTAATTTATTCAGTTTTAAAAATCATATGGAAACAATTTTCCATCACTTATTTTTGATTTATCGTCACTGCCGAGTTTTTTTTTTTTTTTTTTTTTTTTTTTTACATAACTTCTCTTCTTGTTCTTTAAATCGAACGAATTCATCCCACCTTCCTCACACATTTCCACATCCTTCTCAAAACAGTGTCAATTGGATTGATACACATATAAGAGAGGAATCAATGAGAGGCACATAAGAGAGATCTTCGAATGGAGGAAAATGTTAATTACAATTTTTCATTCCTTGGTAAAATTTGAGCATTTTTTGAGAGCGTAACAATTTTAAAATCAAAACAACAAAAAATTACAGATTTCTTCGTCCGAAATTAATGCAAGTCTTCTTTATTTGATTTTCATTAGGCTTTCAAATAAATGTCTGTTCTCTTTTTTGAAACAGCTTAAATAATCCTTACTAATATTATAAATCGGAAAGTGAGTTTGTTTGTTTGTTTGTTTGTTCCGCTTTCACGCCGTAACTACTGAACCGATTGCTTTCAAATTTTGCAGACGTAAAGTTAGAAGTCCGGATTAAATAATAGGGTAATTTTTATTTATTTTATTCAAATATTTTCCTTAATAATTCACAATTTAATTATTTTTCATACAAAATCAATAGACATTTTTCAGATAAAATTTAACCATTTTCCTTTCCTGTTGCCAAGAAAATAAAAAATTGGAATACTAATTTTTCAGCGGCAATGAATTTTTAATAGAAAACTTCCACGCGAAAAACTATAATAAAATAATTTAAAAGAAAATAAATATGACGTCATGGTTGAAATAAAAATAAAAGGTGTATTTTTTATAATACATTTATCAAGGATATTTGTTTAGTTAATGGGAATTTTTGTGTAAAATATGGTAACATAAATTAAAAGTAAAAAGAATGAAAAAGAATTATATTTTTAATAAAATGATTCACTCATGAAAATGTGACGTCATAGTTGAAATAAAACAGGTAACTTTATAGCAGTCGTTAAAAATACAAAGGGTATGAATATCATATAGCTAATGGAGCGAGATAATAAATGACGTCATATTTAAAATGAATCAGAAATATTTTTTACTTATACTAATTAATCTATATATATAAAAGAAAGTCTGGATTTCGTATTAATCACAGCACAAAAAATCTGCCGAACCTAAAATCTTGAAAATTGGGGTAAAAAAAATTCTGATAACATCGAGTGCTGCTAAGAAGGGATTTTCGAAAATTCCACCCCTACGAGGGTTAAAAAAAGGAACGAACTTTTAAAAAATTCCTTAAAAATCGGCTTTTGTAGTAATTTTTCAACTCATAACATAATTTAGAGTATTTTTTCATGCTGAATCGAATGGTACCAAGCAATTTCTTTTAAGTTCAGTAGTTCGCGAGATATATCACATTTTCCAGATTTGGCGGTGTCTTCGGCGCAAAAACCTGAAATTTTCAATTCTTATCTATATATATAAAAGAAAGTCTGGATTTCGTATTAATCACAGAACAAAAAAATCTGCCGAACCTAAAATCTTGAAAATTGTGGTAAAAATATTTCTGATAACATCGAGTGCTGCTAAGAAGGGATTTTCGAAAATTCCACCCCTTCGAGGGTTAAAAAAAGGAACGAACTTTTAAAAAATTCCTTAAAAATCGGCTTTTGTAGTAATTTTTCAACTCATAACACATTTTAGTGTATTTTTTCATGCTGAATCGAATGGTACCAAGCAAATTCTTTTAAGTTCATTAGTTCGCGAGATACTTCACATTTTCCTGATTTGGCGGTGTCTTCGTCGCAAAAACCTGAAATTTTCAATCCTTATCTATATATATAAAAGAAAGTCTGGATTTCGTATTAATCACAGCACCAAAAAAATCTGCCGATCCTATAATCTTGAAAATTGAGGTAAGAATATTTCTGATAACATCGAGTAACGCTAAGAAGGGATTTTCGAAAATTCCATCCCTAAGGAGGTTAAAAAAAGGGACGAACTTTAAAAAAATTTCTTAAAAATCGACTTTTGTAGTAATTTTTCAACTCATAATATATTTTAGTGTATTTTTTCATGCTGAATTGAATGGTACCAAGCAAATCGTTTTAAGTTCAGTAGTTCGCGAGATACTTCACATTTTCCTGATTTGGCGGTGTCTTCGGCGCAAAAACCTGTAATTTTCAATCCCTATCTATATATATAAAAGAAAGTCTGGATTTCGTATTAATCACAGCACAAAAATATCTGCCGAACCTATAATCTTGAAAATTGGGGTAAAAATATTTCTGATAACATCGAGTGCCGCTAAGAAGGGATTTTCGAAAATTCCACCGCTAAGGGGGTTAAAAATAGGAACGAACTTTTAAAAAATTCCTTAAAAATCGGCTTTTGTAGTTATTTTTCAACTGATAGCATATTTTAGTGTATTTTTTCATGCTGAATCTAATGGTAGCAAGCAAATTCTTTTAAGTTCAGTAGTTCGCGAGATACTTCACATTTTCCTGATTTGGCGGTGTCTTCGGCGCAAAAACCTGAAATTTTCAATCCTTATCTATATATATAAAAGAATGTCTGGATTTCGTATTAATTACAGAACAAAAAAATCTGCTGAACCTAAAATCTTGAAAATTGGGGTAAAAATACTTCTGATAACATCGAGTGCCGCTAAGAAGGGATTTTCGAAAATTCTACCCCTAAGGGGGTTAAAAAAAGGTACGAACTTTTAAAAAATTCCTTAAAAATCGACTTTTTTAGTTATTTTCCAACTGATAACATATTTTAGTTAATTTTTTCATGCTGAATCGAATGGTACCAAGCAAATTCTTTTAAGTTCAGTAGTTCGCGAGATACTTCACATTTTCCTGATTTGGCGGTGTCTTCGGCGCAAAAACCTGAAAATTTTCACCTTATCTATATATATAAAAGAAAGTCTGGATTTCTTTTATATATATAGAAACACATCAGACAACACTATATATAAAAGAAAGTCTGGATTTCGTATTAATCACAGCACAAAAATATCTATTGAACCTATAATTTTGAAAGAGAGTTCTATAATCAGGTTAACATGATTATTATATGAAAGCTATATTAAATTATCTCAATATATGTAAAACGCAAAGTGAAATTTCATCGGGGCCGCTTATAACTTAAGTTCTACAAGATAGATTTTATGGATTTTACATTGTTAGTTGGATAATTTTTCAGAAATTTTGTAACAAATGGAATATAGCATTCTACGTTGTTTAATTGAATGTTTAGGGAATGTTTTTTATCAGATGAACCCAATTACAAAAGTTTGGCTTTATTTTAAAAGTTCCGCTGGATGAATTTTTATGTGATTAAAATTGTTAACATGTTGAGCGCTACGTCATTCATTGGTGACTAACATTGAACTTTCCGTTTAGATGACTGATTTTTCACCGATGACAGACAGTCTAAAGTACGATATAAAACTAAAAATTACTATGATATAAAAATTTCGTTTGATTCAAAGTTTCTTAAAAAAAAACAAAAAAAAAACAAAAAAAACTGACCAGCGTAGCGGGCGAAGGCTGCTAGTTAATAATGTTATAAAATGTTAGGTTAATATTTACTTTTAAACATTTCAAATTCTTAATTCAAAAGATCAAAAATAACATTTGTTCAAATTTCACACAGTAAATACAATTTTTAACATCATTCTCTATACATCGAATTTTTCTATATAGCGAATTTTTTACTGGAACGGTGGATTTCGTTATATAGAGACTTGACTGTATAGTCAATCGGCGATCCGAAACCACATGCTCACGAGCTTTCTCAAGTGTTCCCGGCGTGCACACGTAATGTGAAAAACCAATTCTAAGCAAGATTCAGTTTAAAAATTTTTAAGGATTGCGACTCAGTATATATTGGCGAAACTGATCGTACACGCGCTATTCAATTTGCCGTGCATAAACGTGTCAACAAATAGGAAAACCAGTTGTCTAAACTTGTACAGCATTCTTTGGATACCGACCATACACCAGTTTCGCAAATATGACAGTTACCAGTCGCAATAACATTGAAAACAGAATTTTTCTTGAAGATTTGTTCACTCAGGGATGTCCAGGCCTCTCCCCCCTTTCTTAAAAAAAGTGTCACACTTCATCGGACCCCCCCTCCCTCCCCTTGTCACATGTCACGCAATATTACATATATATGTACTTGTAGTTCGGAAACAAAACTCTATGTTATAGATCACATTTCATATATTATTTTTAAACTTAAAATGCGCGTTTAATGACTTTTTTGAGAATAACAATAAAAATGATTTGTGTATACTTATTCTGTATGAAATAAGATCCACACACAAAATTTTTACAACAACGATTATAATTAATGTGCAATAGTAATAAACTGTTAATATGAAAGAGCAATAGAAAAACGTAGTATTTTGGAGTTGAAATAGAATTTAACAGTATATTTGGCTTTAAATTTCATTTTTACTTTATGAACACAAAATACTATAATTTCAAAATAACTTCAAAATTTAATTTTGAATGTTTTTATTTTAACCAAAATGTGTGATGTCACATTTCTTCTTACCCCCTCCCACCCCCTTATCACAATTTCACGAATCCCCTTTCCCCCCCCCCCTCTAAATGATATATCATTTATGGATGCCCCCTCATAAGCAAATTTCGCCGATTAATGAATTCTGTGCAGTTTCACCTAAATACACAGCATTGCTTTGATATACATACATTTAATATTTTTTTTTTCATTTTAACTGTTAGTAATTATTAACTGTAAACATGATGTGTAGTTTTCTGACCAATCGAATGTTATTGCACTGATGATGGGCTAAAGCTTAGCCCAAAACAATTGCATTTTAATTGTACATTCATTTATATAATTTTTTTACTTGTATGTTTGATATATTTTAATATATTTATAAATTTGTATGTCAGTAATGCTTAGTTACTTTAAAAGAATCATATCCAGTTATTTTTATTTAAATTTTTTTGCTTTATTTTTATTTATTTATTTTTTAAAGAACTGCACCAGTAAAAAATTGTTTCACACCTTTGAAATTTGTGACCGGATGCTAATGAGATTTGAATATGAAACTATCTACATCCCCGCATTCAACATGTAATGTTTAAGTTTCTCATTAAAATACTTTGTTTTTATGAGACACATGACCTGAGAGTCTCAATAAATATCACTCGAGGTATTTTGTTGAGTCATTACACCAGGTGTTGGAGCATTTATATTTGGCTTTGGCGGAACAGACGGATTTTTTGCAAATATTCAAAAAGATTTTTCTTCCACTCTCGCAATTATTTTTTACTGTTTGGATTACAGCCAAAGACAAGGGCGTTGATATTTGGATTCAAATGCAATATATTTTGTTGTCTGGAAACATTAACACTTCCCGTCTTTCGAGTCACGAAACGATATTAATGACATATGACGAGAGACAGTTTGGTTATGTCTCATCCTTTCTTTCATCAAACGAAGCATGTTGATACAAAACTTTAATACTTTCACTATGCATTTGCATGATACATCAAACAATAACGCCATATGATTAGAGTAGATTCACAGAGCTGATCAAAAAATTGAATGATGTATACATTCTACCCAAGTCGAACATCGAAAATAGAGATTTTGAAATGGAATAAAATTTAAAACAAATTATTTTATTTTAAAATAAATCCAAATTTAAATTTGAAGCTTGAGATTAAATGATGAAAATGTTTTAATGAAAAATTTGAAGAGTACACAAAATGTGATAAAAAAAAAAGTACTAAAATTGACAAAAAAGATGCCGAAGCTATGGCTTCGAAATCAAAGAATTTTTTATTATTATTATTCCTTTGATGTAATTGAGGAAAAATAATCTATTTTATCAACTTTAAGATGAAAAATATACATGTAAAGACTCTTTCATATTGGAACATATAGTTTTTCATCTGAAACAATATTATGCATATTCTTTTAAAAAATAAGATTAACACGAATCCAAACCTCAAAATTTTGAACTCATTCCGAATCCTAAAAAATTAGAGGAAAATGACTCGCAAGAATTAATAAAATAGCGTCAACTTGACCGAAACCACCGGTTGGGATCGGGTGCAGGTAAAGTCGTTTTACCCGACCTGATATAGGACTCTAATCTTGATTTGTGGAAGCACAGATAAAAAATTGGTGAATGCAAATTAGTCGAAAATAGGATCAAATTTACACATAATCCGTATTCTCGGCATTCTATGAAATATTCATGAGTTACGGAATAAAGAGAATTTCTGTCAATATTTAAAGTCTCTATTTGGCTGAAACAAAAGATGATCCAGGTGAAAGACATAATATACGTCCTCCGCAGTGACTGCTTCCGGTTAAAACGTAAGTTATAACATTACTAACGCCACATTTCCAAATGGGTCTAAAATTAGCTTATTGTAAGTATTCAGGTCTATGCTGATATTCAGTATAAGATAGCGGTGCCTTTTAATTGGCAAGTTTCTGAATTTATTTTAAACTTAAATAATTGTGCCTATCCTCAAATCGCTGTTTTTGCGAAAATTTTCAATTTATTTTTCATTATTTTAAAGTTTGAACTTTAGGATCCCAAAAATGCTTTACTTTTGATTCAGCGATAATAAGAAGTAAACTTATAACAAGAAATATAAAGTGAAACCGGAAGTGACCGTTTAAAGAGCCACAAAAAGGTAAAGCATACATTTTAACACACAAATATATAACATGTTATTTAGGGAAATAAGGTGTAGAGAAAGTAGTTAAACAAATTTTGGGCACAAATGATTTCACGTAACAGGTGCATTTATTATAGAGTAAAACATTAAAACAGAACCTGTAATAAATGGAATCCTGCTTTAAAAGATTTAAAAAAAAAAAAAAAAAAAAAAAAAAAACATTTTTTCATTAAAAACCAAAAAATTAATTTATAACAGATAGTGCGCCTGTCTGAATGTAGAAAGTTATCTTGTCTAATATGATTTTCTGGTTCTTTACGATTCCCTTTTAGCAGGTTTTACTATATTTATTTACCATTTTTTGTACAATGTATGAAAACAACCGCAATTTTTTTCAAATAATATTTATATTAAAATATAAAAAAAACTTCCTATTTGAAATATACGTAAAAAATATTTGATTCTCTGCCGCTATGTCCTAATATTCTATAAGACAGCGGTAATTTTAATTAATTCATTTATTCTTCCCCTTTCTTTAATTTATTTTAGTATCTACTGATTGCCACTACATGTAAGTTTGAGATTAAAAACATGTAGTATGCAGTCTATAATAAAACTACGTGTAAAGATTGTTTTTTTTAATAAGTACCATGTTGTTTTGAATGATTCAAAACAATCTTCTTTAGAAAGTAAACTTTCTATCCTAATGGTTGTGGAATCTGGGTCGTAGCTAAGGGGGTGCTTCGGCCAGCTCAGTCCCCACCCCCTCTTCTGAAACATTTTGAGCCTTCGGTGGAAAAGAGTCCAACGCCACTAAATGAATTTATGTTCCAAAAAGCCAAATGAAATTCTGTTCAAAAATCTAATTCAGTTTTGAGGAATTTTCACAGTTTTGCAAAAATACTAAATTGTAACTAAAATTAGTATTTTAACATTTGTTCATCCTGTTTGCACATATGAAGCTAACATGATGTTTAATATTGCACTAGTTATAACTTGAATTTTCCATCATCATGTTCTTTTCGTAGCATAAAATGAAGTTATTACAACAGTTTAATGAGAAACATAGTAACTACTGAGTGAAATATGCACTAATTTATCTTTCTGCGACACAGAGGAAGAGAGAGAGAGAAAGTATGAGCCCCCCCCCCCCCCCCACCGCCATTACTCACTTCTAGATATCGCCCTGAGTGGAACATTTTAATATAATTTAGATTGAGTTTATAAATCCAGTGTTTCATCAAAACTTTGGAGGAATCTTTGAATTCCCCCAAATAACAGTCACATTTAAGATGTAGAAGACAAAAACTATGAAAACACTCAATATAAAATTTATGTTACAATCAATCATAAAAAAAAGAAAACTCAATGTCAAGATGAAAATGCATATAGTAAGTGTTTTTTCATTAATTGAAACCAGAATTCCTTTCAAAACGCAAAAATTGTTACACCACACATGAGTCCAAACAATCTAATTTACAACCCTTCACTATCACCATTATATCCTGGAAGATCTCTGGGAAGAAATTTACAACACCATCAGTTTCCTTTGATGTTGCCGAGAATGAAGCGGAAAGAAAGAAATTAAACAGGGCTTTGGGCACAAATGATTCCACGTCCATGAGTCAATCATCAGGTGTTATGGCGTCAAATTTAGCTCTCGGGATATCGGAGATTCCACGGCACATTAGCTTTTTGACGCGTTTCTTGAAACTCGGCCAGAATAAGCTGGACGAATGTAGATTTAGAAGCAGAGGAATTCTTAGATAAAAAGGGTTGTGTATCTTTGAAATTTTCTTGGAAAATCAAAAGAATAAAAAAAAGATCGTGGAGATAAAAACAAGGCTAAGCATCAATGAGTTAGAGTCTTTAGTTTGGGAGAATATGTGAGAATAATTCAGGCTATACGGTTATTAATGGATTGATAACATTGGTCAATTATGCGCTGAAATGGGTTTAGCGAAAAGAGCAAAAGTTCGTTAATAAATGACGCTGTGATTATGCACAAAGCGTGAGCTTAAAGCACAAAAAATATTTCCACGTTTTTTGTGTGTAATTCCAGTAAACGCGTAAATTCCACGCAAACAAACAACTTTAAACGACGTTTTTAAATCTGTGTAAATAACGTAAATTACAGTTAGCGAAGTTTTATTTAACCAAATTCCAATGGACGACATGAAGTGTAATCTAAATCATAGAGCTGGTATGTACTGGTATTAAATTATTACGTATTTACTTTATATTGGTATTTCTTGTATTTATTTTACTAATTTACGTTATTATATTAAAGATTTTATTATGCTGTAAATTAATTATGTTGTAGATGGTTGTTTTGTCTTTTTATTACGCATTAAATATTAAATACCCGTTTAATCAAATAACCCGCTTAATCGCATATTTTTTTCTGGAACCATCAATATTCGTTTAAACGGGGATGACTGTATAAGTACTTCATAAAACTCAATGTTTCTAAAAAGACTCTTTTTTCAAGAAACAGAATCATCACTTAATACTGCTTAACTAAACAGACCTCACAAACCAACATTTTAACAATGAATTCCATAATTTTCTGAGATAGAAAAATTTCACTAAATATAAAAATATTCGTACAGTGACACTCACAAAATCGATCTCAGAATAATATGTAATGTATATCATAGATTATTCTGTTCCGAATTTTTCGATAATTCAAGGCAATTAGTTCTAAAAAAATATATAAAAAAAAAATATTCGGACATAAAAATGCCGCAAAACTTGTCCGAGAATTACAGAAAAAATGCGAATTTCGTCACAAAAAGATCACAAAAGAACCGAAAATTTAGTCAAAAGATAGCGAAAGAATTGCAAATTTCACCAAATGATTGCGAAACAACTATAAATTTCATCAAAAGATCGTCGAACAACCGTGAATTTCGTTAAAAGGGACGAAATAACCGCGATTTTCATTATAACATGACAAAATAACCGTGAATGTCATCGAATTAACACACACACAAAAAACAAATTTTTTCAAAATATCAGGAAACAACCGCAAAATAAATTATAGCAAAACAACAACTCATTTTGTTAAAAGGGATGAAATAATTGAAAATTTCATCAAAAGAGCCGCGAATTTCATTATATGAGGGCAAAACAACTAATTTCGTCAAAGAATCGCGAAATAACCGAAAATTTTGTCAAAGGCAAAACAATAGCAGAACTTGTCAAAAGATCGCGAACTAATCGCTAATTTCATCAAAAAAATCGCTAAAAACATAAATTTCAGAATTCTTTTTTCATTCAGAATCATCCCTACCATATATACTCACGTATAAGTTTATACATGTAAGAAAAATTTTTTTTGATACCTACGGTAATACCGCATTTACCTATAACATACCGTAGAATGTTAAAAAATTTTTCATGTGGATTGGGGGAAATATTGGGAATAAAAACATTTTCTGCACCCCTGGTTTCTAGATATACAACTTTAACTGTTTATAATGTGTATTTTTATTTGATTGAGTTAATCAGACTGACTTCTGAACGTCTCATATTACGTACATCATGGAATAAACATTAATATTCCTGGGCCCATCATAAACAAATTTTAAGTTAAATTTCAATTTTACAATTTTCGGAACTGCAAATTTTTAAATTTCTACACATCGCACATTTTAAGTTTTCACACCGTTGCATAGAGAAAAAAAATGCACTTTAAAAGGAAATTTGCTTGAAATCTTTATCACAATTTGCTTTCAAATTATTATTATTATTATTATTATTATTTTAAATTTTTATTACTTTTTTTTTTTTTTGGTCATCGTAGCAACAATCAGAGAACGAAAAAATAAGTTGCGGAATTCAACCAATAAAAAGATTCAGATATACTTCGGATTTTCCAGTTCGCTACCGAGGACAACAACTATTTTCCAAATAGTTAAAAAAACTATTTGAGTAATTAAAAAAAAAATTTCATTCAATTTTTGTCTTGCTAATAGTCTGAGATCAATTTGTAGTTCAGCACTGCTAAAGCTTATAGAAAAACCATTGTGAAATAGTAGTTTCAATATTTTTTGAAAAAAGGATAGTTCAGTATCAGCTGTTAATCAAATGATTTTATAAATGCTATAATCCCCTAAAAACAATAAAGAATTTTCCATACTGCATATAGCAATTTCAAAATCAAAATTCACAATCAAAAGATAGCCGACATTTTTACTGCTGGCATATTACAACTGAAGAATTTTCCAAACTAGGTATAGCAATTTCAAAATAAAAATCGACAATCAAAAGATCGTCGATATTTTTACTGCTGGCTTATTGCAGCTCAAACAAAGTTTGAATTGCTCATATACTTCGATTCTGACAGCCGATTTATCATATTCCAAGCAGGAACTGGGATTTTCATCATGACTAAACGTATGCGTGATTCTATGTAAGTCACGTGTCTGACAGGGATCATAAAAGACTATGTCATCGATTTATTCCGTTTCAACCCAAAGTAATATAAAACAAAACACGAAATCATCGTCCATTAAAATAATAAGGCTGTTCCATGTTCTAATCATCAAAGTCAATAAATTATTATTAATATTATTTTGTAATCCATCGCTTACTTTATCAATTAATTGTACATAAACACACTTTAAAAAAATAATAATTATTAGACACATGATAAGATTACAGAATTAACTCTTTACTGTGCACTTTGTATGATATGTAATCTATGAAACACATGCCAATATGCTCTATACTTCTATACGTGTCATCTATTTATTCAATACGAGCCTAATTCCACATCTTCAACATTCAGATGACACCAATTTAGACTTTTTGCTGTCACTATTATGCAAAGTATTGCACATTTTGTTTAGAACTTTAACACTGTTAAAACTTAAAAGCGTAAATGAACTGTTAATTATAATACTTTTTTTTTTCTACGGATAGAAACTCAAAGATCAAAAGTTAAATCTTACAAGGTAAATGTCTGTCTGTTCTTTTATAAATAAGAACTCCTCTCTATTTAAAGTCTTTTATACATACAAATTCGAAAAAGTGAAAAGGTAAGCTGTACTTTACGCCATTTAAGTCAAAACGATTGCAAGACTTACCCTATGTATGATGAGTAAGTAAAATATAACAAATTTAATGACAAAATAAGAGCCCAAGAAAATTAAAGCTGCAGTATATTCTAAACATAAATTTTCTTCTTTTTTCCACCACTGAGATAGAATCAAACAGTTTCCGTAAAGATTGGGGGGGAAAAAAATCACTCAATAAAGGAAAAGAAGAAAAGGAGAAGAAATTGCCCGCGAGCCTCATCTCATTCCTCACCTAGAGGTAGAACATTATATCTTTTTCCGTTTTTGTTTCTCTCGTTTAGCTGTAATGCTACACTCTCCAAGTGAATCGAAGTGCCACCTTAAATAAACATCACGGCAGTTTCCTTTCGCGAAAACAAAGAATTAATTATTCCAACGTAAGAAAAAGGAGATATATCCTTTCATTGTGTTCTTTCAACATTCCGTGTAACTTACCGTACGGCTTGAAAAATACTTTTATCGTTCGTTGCTCTCTATTTATTTTATAAGAACAAAGTTTATTGTTCGCGGAAATTTAGAATAATTTGAATGAATTTAAACTGTTAATTGCTACATACGCGACTTAATTGTAATACGTATTTGCTTAATATATATATTTTTTCAATTTCTGTTCTTCATGCCAAAATGCCTTATTTTTAATGCAGTTTTATAATATTCTACTGTTTTTACTCTCATTTTATATCATTTACATTTCATTTATTTATTCATTTTTAACACTTTCAAACATACAAAATATCCGAAAATGGAGTCAACGTTTTTAACCCTTCATGCCCCAATAAAGGTGTAGAGAAATGTATACGGTAGTATATGCAGGTTACATTCTGGATTTTGTAAAGAATCTCCCTATAACTCTCTGCTTCTAAATTAAAGCTAGAGTGTATACTCTCTTGCATATACCCTCTTTTTATAGCGTACACTAACTGGTCTTTTTTTACGACTATCATTGCACTGGTTTCAAATTAGGAATCATGAAATTTCTCTACCTCAATAATTATCATCTTTAACATCCAAAGGCATATTAGAAGACTTAATATGATTACGATAGTTAAAAATATTTTTCTTAAATCAAAATTGGTTTAATAAATCGGTGGCTACAGCTCTTTGTGACTATACATGTGTAACATTATCAACATTTGGCTATTTTTGAACTCCCCATTCCCTTGTGATATCATGCGTTATCATTCGTTAACTCCCCCCCCCCCATCCCCGCCCGACGATATCGTTATCAATGCCCAAAATTTATTTTATTTTTACATTCTTTTTTTTTTTTCTTTTTATACATTTGCAGTGATATACACATGAGAAATATACACATGATAAATCTTCCCCTTAAAAGCCCACAATAGTCACAGAAAAAGTACGCAAAAAGACCCGGATGATTATGTAAAGTCTATGGGAACGTTCTTTTCTAATATCTTGCTCAAATTTTAATATTTTTACATGATTTTTTTTGCATAGGCTAGCTTAGGACGATCTACAACCGGGCTAGTTTTTACTTTTTCAGTTTTAGTTTCAGATTTTTTTTTAAAAAATATTTTAACTTTCAAAACCGGTTTAAACCGGCTCTGAAATTGAAACTATCATAATATAAAAAATATATGAGCAAAATCGAAAAAGTAAAAACTAGCCCGGTTGTAGATCGTCCTAAGCTAGCCTATGCAAAAAAAAAAAAAAAAAAAAAAAAAAAAAAAAAAATCATGTAAAAATATTAAAATTTGAGCGAGATATTAGAAAAGAACGCTCCCATAGACTTTACATAATCATCGGGGTCTTTTTGCGTACTTTTTCTGTGACTAATGTAAAGTCTATGGGAGCGTTCTTTTCTAATATCTCGTTCAAATTTTAATATTTTGACATGATTTTTTTTGCATAAAATAGTTCAGGACGATCCACAACCGGGCTAGTTTTTACTTTTTCGATTTTGGTCTCAGATTTTTTAAAAAAAATTACTTTAATTTTCAAAACCTGTTTAAACCGGTTCTGAAACTGAAACTATCATAATATAAAAAATATATAACTAAAATCGAAAAAGTAAAAACTAGCCCGGTTGTGGATCGTCCTGAACTATTTTATGCAAAAAAAATCATGTCAAAATATTAAAATTTGAACGAGATATTAGAAAAGAACGCTGCGTTCTTTTCTAATATCTCGCTCAAATTTTAATGTTTTTGCATGATTTTTTTGCACAAGATAGCTGAGGGCAATCCACAACCGGGCTAGTTTTTACTTTTTCGATTTTGGTTATATATTTTTTATATTACAATAGTTTCAGTTTCAGAACCGGTTTAAACCGGTTTCGAAAGTTAAAGTAATTTTTTAAAGAAAATCTGAAACAAAAATTGAAAAAGTAAAAACTAGCCCGGTTGTGGATTGCCCTCAGCTATCTTGTGCAAAAAAATCATGCAAAAATATTAAAATTTGAGCGAGATATTAGAAAAGAACACTCCCATAGACTTTACATGGTCATCCGGAAGAGCCCACAATAGTCACAGAAAATCCCACACAGAAAATCGCAGAAAATAGTCACAATCACCCACTGTATAGCGTTTTGGTCATTTAAACTGTTTTAGCGTAATATATTTATTTCCAGAAAAACTGCATTCATTTCTAAATGAGCGTGGATGTCTGTTATATCATCCGGAAGAGTAAAACAACAAGCTTAAGATCATTTATCAAATTGGCGAGAAAGGCTACACGATAGTGTGTAACGGTGCAATTAAGGACCTCCGGCAATTAGGTTTGACGACAGGATTAGAGAAACAAGATGAAAATGCATCCACTTGAAGTAATAATTGCTCTCAAAAAGTAATTCAAACTAAAAATAGCTTACTAGATAAAATATACTTAGAAAAAATTCTCTGTAAGTTTCAACAATAAATAGAGCATTATTTCACCATTCGAAACTTAACTCCTTATTATCTAATAAGTTCAGAAAGTAATTTTAATTCTTAAATGCAAGTTATAATTCAAATACTAAGAAACACAATTAGTATTTTTGTTTTTTTTTTTCTCTTACGAACCTTCAAAAATTTACTTCAGATTTAGCAATTTACATCGGTTTTGGGAACATGGCTGTCAGAAAATAATCTTCAGAAGCATTCGGCTATAACTCAATGTATAATACTATTGTAGGAAAAGGATGTACCCAAAAAACGTATACAGCAAGGTCTTAATGAAGGCATAATCTTAATACTTCTTCTGCTACACTGTAAAAAAACGGACGATTTAACGGAAGTATTACTGGTAATCTAGACGCCAGTACTATTAACTGTTTTTTAACGGAAAAATTTCCGCAAATTCCGGTAAAAACTCGAAAAAAAAACGGAATATTTACGGAAATTTTTCCGTTAAAAAACAGTAAATACACTCTCAAAAAAACTTCCGTCAATTCACAGAAAAAGTACTGGCAGCAGTGCTGCCAGCAAATTTCTGTAAAAAGACGGATATCCGTCTTTTTTTTTTCCGTCGCAGGAAGAAAATGTTCTGTTTTTTGAAGGAACGTCCGTCATGTTTTTCTTCTTTAAAAGAGAGAAAGTTTCCGTCTTTTGATGGAAGTCCGTTATGTTTTTCTCCGTTTTAGAGAAGAAATTTTTCTGTTTTTTGAAGGAACGTCCGTCATCTTTTTCTTCGTTTTAGGAAAGAATATTTTCTGTTTTTGAAGGAACGTCCGTCATCTTTTTCTTCGTTTTAGGAAAGAATATTTTCTATTTTTTGAAGGAACGTCCGTTATATTTTGTCTGTTTTAGGGGGGGGGGGGATTTTCCGTCTTTTGAAGGAATGTCCGTCCTGTTTTTCTTCGCTGCAAGAGAAAATTTGTTTTTTGAAGAAAGTCCGTTTTTTTGCTTCGTTTTAGGGGGGGGGGATTTTCTGTTTTTTAAACAAATGCCAACTATGTTTTTTTTTTTTTTTTTTTTTTTTTTTTTTAGATGAGAAAGTTTTTTTTTTAAATTATTATTTCATTAAAGATGTTCTTTATAGCCGAAAGGATCTACACTTTAACACACAGAATTGGCAGGTATCATTCAAAAAATGTTTAAATTTTTGATAAAAATCGGATCATTCATAAAATGCTGTCATCTTTGGTGTTTCAAACTTAATACCAAATGAAGTCGAAATGGAAGATCTGTTTTATCTCAGTTTTTCATTTTATTGCAGTTTAATTACCTATCAAATTATTAAATATTTAGATCATGTGATTATACCCCCCCCCCATTTGTTGGACTGGTTTTGCTTTTGTCGGGAAAGCGGTTCAAAATGACAATTTTGATGGCTTATTCCGAAAGATCTATTTTGTTTACAAAAAACAGAAAACTGAGTGCATTTCGGTTGTTTTTGATTAACACCTGTCAATTTCATGCATTTCTGAACAAAAATAAATTAACGTATGTCACAAAGTTGCCCTTTTTGATTTAAAAACAATCTTTTGAAAAAAAATATCTTTTAATGTGTCATCAAAGTAACTTCAAAAAACCATTACTATAAGTTTCTATTGCAAATATCATAAATATATTTCATAGATGAGTAGATATTGAGCAAAATATTGAATATAATTAACAATTTATGCCATGTAAGGAATGGGAATGATTTGTTTATTTCGAATCTGTTCACTTATATTAGTGTCCATTCACAAAATTGCCAGTCATTGAAGAAACATTCACTTACCTTCCAATATCTTAAACTTTATTAATGAAAATTGAAAAACAAATTTCTTCTGAGAAGTTATTCTATTTTAAAGCATATGAACGGTTAAGAAATTTTATTCTAAAAACAAAAAATATCCATAAATCTTTTTGGGGGGAGGGGGAGGGGAGATATAATACAGGAAGCTCATTTCCTAGAAAATAAAACATTGATGTTTTCATAGGATTTTTTTCAGAAATTACCTTTCTCCGTGCCTCCATAATAACAAAAAGATTGAAATATAAAGAAACTACATGCAGATTTGCTTATTACATTACGATCACTTATTTAAAAAATTCTAGAATGTCTGGATCTGTTTTCTTCAATTACATCATAACATGTTACTTTGCATTTAATTTATATTTTTTTTATGATATAGAACTAGATTTTTAAAAGTATTTTTACTTCAAAATTGTGACAAGTTGAATATAGATTCTGCCATTGCAGAATTCAGTTTCGCCTCCGATTAAAAAAAAAAAATAAAAAAAAATAATCGATAGGGTCTTTTAGAAGGGCGACCCTGTTTAGAATGCAATGAACTAACTTCATTTTTTTGTGTTTATTAATATAATAGCAAACAGAACGGCGTGAAATACCCCAATTGATTAGCAATTTCTCTCTGAGTCATTGGAATTGCGGAATAATAAAGAGATGCAATTTGACGTGCTACTTCTTCATTGACTAGATTCATCAAAAACGGATTTTTTCTTTAATTTAAACGCTTTTTTATTGACATTGAGAAAAAGGAAATGCATTTTAACAATAAAACCAATGGAATCCCATCGAATTTGACGAATGAAATATTTAAAAGACCCGATCGATTTGGTTAAAAAAATCAAAAGTAATTACTTTATTGAATCAATGTATAGTAAATATATAAATACTTTTATAAATACATCCAAAGTTATTCAGACAATACCATTAAATAAACGAATATTTCCAAACTTAATGTCAAGTTTGTCAGTTACAATTTTGCATGCAAATATTCGCACATTTTCAGTTAAAATTGTAATCTGAGTGCCGGCGAAATCCATAAATTTTATTTTATATGCATTCACAGAAAAATTGTTTTATTAAAAAAAAACTAATTTCATTTTTACTGTGACATTATTTTCACTAACTGAAGTCATCTGAAAGTAAAATCTCAACTCAGTGTCCATAATGAAAAGAAATATTTAAACGTAATATCGTCATGAGTAAAAATGCGATGTTTTAAATAGTGATGTCATTTTCTCTTCAAATGTTTTTTAAAAGTTACTGTTATTAGTAATAAGAAAAAGGCATCTGTAATAATATTGTAATTCATATTTATCTGGTTGCTGAATGACATCATTTTCCTCATTTGAAATTTTTCTTTAGACATTAATTTTTATCATAAATTGTTTTCTGTTATTTTATTTACATTATTATTATTATTTCTCAGTAAATATAATTTTTTTTACCTCAATTAGTGCATAATTATACGCAATCATTTTATTGTGGTTAGATTTTACGAAAACAATTGACTTTTTTCTTTTAAATGCAAGGACATGTTCACTGATGAAATAAAGCTTCTGACTCGTGGAAAGGGATAATGGAAAATAAATTTTTATTATCGAGAGAAAGGGTAAATTGAGTTGCCACCATATTTAAGAAATATCGTAAAATGTATTTAAAATTAAAAATGAAGTATAAAATTGGAAATAAATTAAAAAATAGCTAAAATGGGCACAACTACAAATAAATAGCTTTCATTAAAAAAAAATAATTATGAAAATCTGTTGAGTAGAAAATTTTGGGCTGACGACACGACATTTTTTAGCTTGTCTGAAAGAAATAGCATCGGAAGCTAAAAAGAAAAATGAAATTGAAGCTGAAGTATATTGTAATAAATATTCTAAGTTTCACCCCCTCACACTCAAGTTGTGAATTCTTAAATTCTAGATCGATTTTAATACCAAATTTTAAATTATACAAAATATTGCACATTTCAGATATTTAACTTTACTTTCAAGATATGTATTACACTTCTTTCTAAATAATCAGCAATAATTTTAAGAGTAGTATTAATAATTTATATTTTGTGGTATATATATCCATCCAGCTGCATTCCATACATTTTAAAAAATTTAGCTCTTTTGTAAAACACATTTAGCTAAATATGTCTTTCAACTTTTGTCTTATCTTATTATTGGTCTTATCACACATCAGAATTCATGATTTTTTTAAAACTCCCACAGTATTGTTTTATGACTTTTCTTTTGATTTATAAAATAAACATTATACACAAAAATATGCATGTCAAAGTATTACCAATATATTATTAATAATATTACACAATTTATGTAAATGATTAAAAGGCAACATTTAGGTTACGGTAAAAAATTTTATTATACAAAATACATGGTAAACTACAAATCAAATGTAAAAAATTATAAGTCAAGAAAAGGACAAGGAAATGCTTTAGTCAGAGTTTTCCTCAGAGGGTTTCAGGGGGGCGCTCCGCCCCTCTTGCCCTTTAGTTTAAAAAATAGCGCCCCTCTTGCCCTTCATCCAAAAACTAGCGCCCCTCTTGTCGCTGATTGAAAAAAAATATCGCCCTTCTTGGCCCCCATTTGAGAAAACACAGAATTTCAGCGATGATGCAGACGCGCTATAACGCATAAATTACATAAAAAATCGGCGTCGGAACGCAAAAAAAATAGTTCTTAAGCGTCCCACAGGACGTGTAATTTCGCCAAAAAATTGCAAAAAAAAAAGTCAAATTTCACTAAAAAAATCACGAAATAAAGACTCATTTCTAGCAAAATTTACGACAAAATGGCTAATTTCGTCACAAAATCCCATAAAAACGGCAGATTTCCTTAAAAGATCGTAAAAAAAAGCCAATCTTCATGCAAAAAGCGCGATAAAACGGAAAAATTTGTCAAACAATTCACGAAAAACGGCAATTTTCGTCAAAAAAATTGCGATTAAACGGCAGATGTCGTCAAAAGATTTCCAAAAAAAGGCAAATTTTCGTCAAAAAATCGCAATAAAGCGGAAAATTCTGTCAAAAAATTTCCGAAAAACAGCTACGTATTTTTGCCAAAAGTTCGCGAAAAAACGCAAAATATCTCGAAAAGACGGCAGATTTTGTCAAAAGATTGAAAAAAAATGCAAATTTCCTCATAGACACACACACACACACACAAAGTTAATGCCAGAAGTGAATTTTTCTGTTCTACAAACTAATTTTTCTGCTTCAAAATTGTGTTTTTAATGCTCAAAAAGCGGATTTTCCTACTTCACGATCTAGGCGTGTGAAGGGAAAATTACTCCTGGAGCATAATTAGAATTTGAGGCCTGCCCCCCCCCTCCCAACTTTTTCTTGTGACAACCCAATAATGACGTTTGTAGCATAAATTTGGCACCCCCTAAATTTCCGAGCCCGAGGCGACCTTCTCCTTCCCCCCCCCCCCCCCCCCTTTGTTCACAATCCTCTTTTGACTGTACAAAACTTTCTAAATGTGAATCCTGAAAGCACCCGTTTATGAAACAAAAAGAACCCTTTTTTGAACAAAAGTATTCTTTTTTCTCAAAAAAAATGTCTTTTTCAATAAATCAGGCCTGCCCCTTAACAATCTTTTAACAAAATCGGCCGTTTTTCCGCGATCTTTTAACAAAATTTGCCTTTTTTCGCGATCTTTAACAAAATTTGTCGTTTTTTCGTGATTTTTTAGCAAAATCTGCTGTTTTTCGCAATCTTTTACCAAACTTTATGGGTTTTTTTTTCTTTTTGCTCAATTTTTTGGCGAAATTTTTGTTCTTTTTCGATTTTTTGACGGAATTTCTGTTTTTTTCACGATTTTTTGAACCGCTAAATTCTAGATTCGATTGTATAAAAAGTGCCCTTAAAAATCAAAAAAGTGCCCTGAAGAATGTAGAAAGTGCCCTTTTCAAAACAGTAGCGCCCTGCCCCTTTTTAAACCTGGGGGAAACTCTGCTTTAGTTAAGATAAAAAAAATAACTACAGTATATAAAAGACATTAACACATTTTAAACAAATTCGGAAGCAAATAAGATATAAGCATTTGTTTAGTTAAAGTGCTCGTACAGAAAAACAAGTTTGGCAACTCGGTTGATTACTAATTTTTCGAATATACCAAACCAAAGGCATATTCGTTCTACTGAAAGAGATTAAGCTATGGTGAGGTAATCAGCTTGCTTATCATGAAAACCAAGTTTTTTAGCATCAGCCTCTTCGGTGACAATTATAGGCTTCTTCCACCATTCAAAATAATTGAGATTCACTACATCAGCTATTAAGCTGTTTACAACAGAGATACCTGTTTTATAAAGAATAATTAAAGTTATTGTGTCTAGCATACTTTAAGATTTTTTAAATAAAAACACAAGTTACAGAATTTATAAACATATACATACACACATATAATTACAATCTAATTGTTACAGCTCAAGAAAGAAAAAAACATTAGGCAGTTCTATTCGGTTAATCCAACAGGTCATGCAACAAATAAATGTAGTAAAAAAAGCAAATAAAAATTGAATTCAAACAACACACTTAAAAACTTATAGGACCAACTATTAGGTTTAACTCTCATTGCATTGTGTACCACATATGGCACATACCTAAAAACATAATTCTCAATGCGTGCCATAAATTTGGCCAATATGATTACTGTAATTGATCAAGAATAGTCCAAAGAATAGAACAACACTAATTTTGCCCATATCAAATGGCTGGATTTGACAAAAAAAAGAAGAAAATGTGCAGTTAAGAAGTTGAACATCTAAGAAGTATTTTTAATTTGCTTTAGAAGTTGATTTTATTTATTGTTATTAAATAAGCATTTCATTAAATTATAAAATATTATTCCACTGAGATATAGCTTATATGATATAAGTTCACTCTCTCTAATCCACAATAGCCTATAATCCACAGTGTAACTGGATTCAGACCATAATAAAAGTTGATTGCCTTTATGAATTAAGAAATTTTTAATGCATTCTTTAGACCGAGATATTTTATGTACATTATGAATAATGTGATATATTCTAAACACATTCACTAGCTATATAAAAAGAAAAAAAATTCTTAGAAGGGATAAGTATCCCATGAGTAAAAAACTCAGCTTTTTAGGAAAACAAAGTTTTGTTATTGATCAAGATAGACTGATCTCTAAAGGTTTCAAGATACAATAAACTAAAAACCTATAAAGCAAATAGAAATTTGTTCTAGTAGCTTTGTATTATGTCATTTAAATAGTTTCATAATATTGAATATAACCTTTCTTTATATTAAAAATCATTTCTTTCATTTCTGTGTAATTTATTTGCAGTATGATTATTACATTTGTTGATAAATTCCTAATATTAAGATGTAAACAAAGAATTGACCTATAATCTGCACAATTCTATAATTCACAAAATCCTTGATCCCAACATGTGATTAGAAGGAGTGTACTGTAATTATTATAAATAATAATAAATTACCTGCCACAGAATAAATAAGCAATGAAAACATAAATAGTTTTATTTTTTACTAAAAACATACATTTCAACTATTTGCAGATCTGCCAACTGCTATGAAAATAAACCTTAGTTCTTACAAGCTTGAGTTATTATAAACTGCAATGCTATGAAATGTCTTAAATCACAAACACATTTTTTACATTTGCAATTTTTAGTCCATGAAACATTTTTAAGGAGTGGTTTTGATCTGAAATTTCCAAAATTTTAAAGCATTTCGTCCCGGAAATTTTAAAATAACGACAGTTAGTTTAAAAATTTGGACAAAAAAACTGGATTGCACAATAAAGTTGTTAACATAAAACCCTCAATGTTTCTTAACCACCAATAAATCGTGTTTTCGTAAATGTTTATATCAAGAATTTTCTTCTTTAAAAATTTTGTTGCCATCTCAGAAAACACACAAATCTTCACTTGGTAGCTGAGTAAAATCGCTAATTCGAGTTTAGGAAAAATAGTGCAAAAGTAAAAAATAATGAATTTTGATAGATTATGAAGGGAAAATATAGTCAATTTTCTCATTATCGCTGCAGAGTTGTGTTTTTTCAAATATGGAGCATAAAGGGCGCTTTTTTTTTCTTTTTCTCTTTGAATGAGTGATAAGAGGGACGCTAGTTTTTGGATGAGGGGCAAGAGGGGCGCTATTTTTTAAACTAAAGGGCAGGAGGGGGGCAGAGCGCCCCTCTGAAACCCTCTGGGGAAAACTTTGTAGATATTACATCTTAAATTTAATACAGACATAACTTAAAATAAATATTTTGGCGCAATGAGGTTGCGAAACTTCCTTTTAATTGAAACATTTTAATAAAATATACATTTTAAACAACGAAATTTCCTATATTTCCATGCTTAAAAATATCTTTCTCATAGGTTAATAATGCGTCAAGTAAGCTAAAAAACATATAACTAATTTTTTATGAAAATATTTTTTGCTTGAGTTCGGACAAACATCATGGTCACACGCTATAAAATATTTTTGTAACAAAAATTATAATTACTTGTAACTATCACTATTAATTTAATTCGGAGTTTCTAGTTTTTTTAAGAAAATAACAAACATAAGCTACATATGATATTGCATTATCTCACAGTTACACAATTTAATGCATAGCATAAAAAATGCTTAATTATGCCAGCTTAAAAGTAAACAAAGCTGTATAAAAAAAAAGTTGATTACAACTGTTATACTAAAGACATAATTTTCGTTAAATTCGACCATGTCGACCATGTTCTTAATATGACAGTGTACTAGTGCACTATTAAAAACATGATCTAATTAAAAAAAAACACATGCAAGCATTATTTAATCTTACGTCTAAAATCTAAAAAGAATAACAATAATATTGCTTACATTATGTTTACTTTTTCACCTGCTAAGTTTGGAACTTTGAAAGCGGATGTAAAATGGCGCATGTCATCTGATAACTTACGATTCGTAATCAAAACAGAAAATTAATTTCTTTGCACTAAATTTCGTGTTACAAAACAATTTCGGCTTTAGAATAGAATACCACCAATCTGAGTTTATTATTACACTGAATTTGATGATTTATTGGAATGAATTGCGACTAAAGAATAAAATACCATCATTCCGTGATTATTCTTAAACTTTTTACGGAGCTACTACAGAAAATAGTATAGATTTAAAGTTTATTTGGCATTTCATAATTCCAGTTTAAATGTAATAATGCTCCTTTGTTTTTAAAGTGTAGATAATAAAAAAAATAAATGATATGTGCCAAAGACATCTCTAATAAATTAACGGTTATACAATGAAAACATAGAAATGATTAAAATCAAATTCTGAAATAAGTACTTACCCATTTTTGATATTATATTATCCGAATCCTGTAATAATTAGTCAAACGTGGCGCATGTGCACACACAGTCAGCAACACAAGGCTTATATAATATAATTTTTCTATAATCAGAGCCATAGATTAGGAACAAATAACATCAAGCAGGTAACATCAGACGTAGAGAAGAAAAAGACAAATGCGCATGCGTGCGGGGAATAAACGAAATTTATTCGTCTTTTTCCGACTTGCTGCAACGATTCACAGAAAAATAACCTCTTCAAGGAGTACAGAAATTATTTGTTCGAGAATGAGGGAAAATGTAGTGTATAAAGACGAATATTTCTGACAGTGTAGTACTGGCGTCTAGATTACCAGTAATACTTCCGTTAAATCGTCCGTTTTTTTTTTTTTTTTTTTTTTTACAGTGTACGAATGTGTTTTGTAAACAAGACGACTTTTAAAAAAATCGAGCATAAATATCGTTAAACATTTTATAATTTTTTTTCGTATATCTTAACCATAAGACACATGATTGCCCAGTTTTTCCTACTGTTAAAAAATATATACAGTCAAAGTCAAACCTCGTTAACATGAACACGCGTAACGTGAACTACTTTTAACATGAATTGTTTTCACAGCTCCCTATAAAGACGAATACAAAGATTTTATACTGATAACATAGATTACAGTTAACATGAACAAAATTTTAATCCCCCTTGAGGTTCGTGTTAACGAGGTTCGACTGTACCAATAAAATCTCGGCTAAAAAATCAGCGGGGGCAAAATATTATTTTATGATTATCCCTTCGAACATCTGGGTGCTTTCCTGTATTTACAAATGAAGGCCAGATGTCAAGGGGTACAAGTGACAAAATTAAGATTTGGAGTGAATTGAGTTCAAAGTTGAAACATTATATTAAGTACTAATTATATTCAGTTCAAAGTTGAAACAGCTGTAAATGACCGAATTAAATTATGAAACTGTTGCTTTTTTCGCAGCGGTCTTTGAACTCTCATTTCAATAACTGCGAAAGAAACATGGAGTAAAATATTTTTAAAATTTTAAATAGAGATTAAAGAGTTAAGTAATAAAGTAGTTTAAAGAGCTTCAATCGTAATAAAATTAAAAACTTTTCTTAGTATCGATTTTCAAAATATCTAATAAAAAATCTGAAATAGTTTTCTTATACCGTTCAATGCCGATGTTAGCGACAAAATAGCTGAAGCAGCACTAAAATTGCTGAAATTTAACTACTTATTTTAGTATCTTTGTTATCTTGAATATCACGCTCCTACCTAAAGCTGCAACTGAGATATAGAAAAATGACTTAAAACTTTTGACTACCCTTTTACATCCTTATGGAGGGGAATTTCTAAATTCGTTGAAATATTTATCTAATTATTTTTTAATAGGTTTGTTATCGTGAATTTTTCGCTTCCACCTAAAATTGATTCTGAGATATGGCGAAATGTCCTAAATTTTCAAACCCTGGATTACCCCCCCCCCCCCCCCCCTTAGGGATGAATTTCTAAAATCGCTGAAATATGTGCCTAATTACTTTTTTAATCGACTTTTTATCCTGAATTTATTGCTCCTATTTAAAACTGCTGTTGAGATATAGTGAAATACCCTAAAATCTGCGACCCTTAACCACTCAAGATTGTTTAAAAATAGTGGTGTGAAATTTTTTAAAACTTCTTCCGCAGCAAACATTTAATCTTACTGATAATATTAGCTTTGTCAGAATGCTTTATTATGACTATATTTATGTTTACTTTAGTTATTCTTCTTTATAACACTTTATAAATATATTGTGACCCGCATAACGTCGCAAACTTGAGTTTGCGGCCAGCGAAAAAAAAACGATTGAGTATGGCTGGCTTAGACGGTTAAAATACGGAGGGCTATCAAGTTTATAAATTAGCAAATTTTATAGCTTTTTAGTTTAAAATAAAAAAAAAATAGCATCTTATTAAAATTTCCAGATTTTTAAACAGTTTTAAAGCGAACGATATAGCAAGTACTTAGCTATAAATAAAAATTCCGAATACAAATTGTGATGCAGGCAGCTACATGTAACAAGTGTTCACTTTGAGACTAATCGAAAAATGTAAAGATTGGTGTCAAAATAAAATATGACGCATAAGACAAATTTAAAAAGAAAAATCTTAGACGATCTCAAAGGACATACAAGGGGGGAAATCTCTGTCAGTCTCAAAGGACATAATGCATAGAGGCATAAAAAGAATGAAATAAGAAGATTGTTTTTAGAAAAATGTGTTGCAAACCGGGCCTTAAATCATGCCATAAACAGGTCACAATAGATTGGAACCGAAAGTTTTATGCTATGTGGAAAAAATCACTTATAGCATTATATAGCGAGGAAAAGAAACAGAATCTAGATCTCTGATAGTTAGAATTGTTACTGGCATGGCATGACTTCATGAAACATAAATGTCCTTTTTCCAATAGACTATAAGGTAATTCGACAGAAATAAATAGCATCCAAATCACTTATAGCTATTAACTAATACTGACATGAACTCATAAACGGAAGTATACTTTTTTTTCAGTAGACTTCAGGTATAGTGCAGCGAAAAGAAATAGAAGCTAGATCTCTGATGGCTAGAATTGTTACTGACATGAGCTTATGAAACGGAAGCGTACTTTTTCAGTAGATTACTAGATTGCAAGTTAGAAAGTCTTTCAAGGTTTCGGAGGTTGATTGTTTTTAATAGTAAAACTTCCTAGGCTTTTCTTTATAGGAAACAAAATTCAACAAAGTATCAAAAGAAATTAGAGCATCATCTCCTTGCATTTTGTGGCTTCTTAGAGTCCTGATTCAAGATTTTGTAAAGACAATATTTTGACCCACAAATACATTTTACACAGCAATGGCTTTTCATGCGTTAATATTTTAGATAGGCTAACTTTATGTCCAGACTTACAGAACATTTGGAAACACAATCGCAGTTCAGTCTAAATACTAATTCTCGACGTACTGTAAGCTGAAGAAAACCTTTCGCACGATTCGTTATCTGCCTTCTAACTTCTGACAAAGAAACCACTATAGTAACGGAGTGTTAATGATCTGTGCAATCAACATGTTGGTAGGCCTACATCCCTGCCTGTGTTAGGTAAACGTTCTATAAACTAATGCAAGTGCAAGGATGAATCTTGATACCCTATATTTATCTTTTCACCGATGCAGTTTGCCCTAATTTTATTTTAATTGGCTACAACGCGCGCCAATCTGGTCGACATTTTTTTAGAAAATGAGAATATTTGCTTGATGGATTGGCCAGCCAAATCTACAGACTTAGAGTCTATAGAAAGAGTTGACGGCGTTCTGGGGATGACAATTTAGAACTAGCTTTCCACTTCCGAGATCCACCCAAGGTCTGACAACAGCGTTACTGGAGTATTAAGACTAACTTCCACAGAGATTTAGAAACTGCCTGAATTTCTACCTGAATTTACGTTGAGAGAGCTGTACAACTGTAAGAGCGGACCATAGTCCCTATTAACCTATTTTTGGTTCAATATTGAAAACGCTGTTTTATATCTTCTGGTTCTGGTGTTGATGAATCTTACACATGATCAGGCGTGTGCATTATAACTTATGAATGGCTATTTCATTTGCATTATATATGTATTATTTTCATTATATGTGTATTACTTGCAATGTTCATACAACATTTTCTTAAAATCTGTCCAGTAGTTATGGAAATAATTGACCAAATCTGAAAATCCCTTTAATTTTGTATTTTGTTGTTATGTAAGAAGAAACCAGTTGAAGATCTTTTTTTCGGTGATACAACTACCGTATTATCAGCAAAAATATACGGTATTTAGAAAAGAGAAGAAAAAGATAAGCAATAAATAGATAATTTTGGTTTGGCTCATTTAAACTGTTTCAACTTAATCTTTTTCTTTCTAAGAAAACTGCACTTATTCCTAAATGAGCGTGGACCTCTGGTATGTCATCCGGAACCGGAACACAAACGAAAGAGTGGGTCATTTATAAAACTGGTGAGAAGCGTCATACTATAATGTGTAACAGAGCAATTAAGGACCTCCGACAATTAGGTTTGCAGACAAAACTGAAAAGAAAATGAAAATGCGTCTAACTATAGAATAATTGCCCGTACAAAAAAGCATTCAAACTAGGTATATGTTTAAGCCAATTTTTGAACTACATGCTCAGGAAAATTTATTACTGAATTTCAATGATTCATTAGAAAATTATCTTACTGATCATTAATAAGGAACGCGCATTCATTTTATATACTGGGGTGCTTTTATCAGGAACTTCATAAATTAGTCAAAATAAATAAATAAAATAAAAAAAAGGTGCGTTAATTGCACAAATATATAAGTAAAAATAATTACTGTGTATTTCGGGTGTGATGCATAGTTTTGAAACAAAAAAATTTGTTAAAATTCATAGGCGCGTTTTACAAAAATGAACGCGGTACAAAAATGAAAGCTTTTAGACCGGGAGGCAGCAGCACAGACAATCGAGTTAAAGGCTGAAATTACAGAATTAGTTAAAACTCGATTCGCATATTAAAACGCATCTTGTCTGTCAAGTCATATCTTGGTAGAAAGCGTCTGAAAAAACGATTTTAGCTCTTGACTCATAAATTTACCATTGTATTTTCCTGATCCCCCAATCTCAGTCCTTCCTGTTTTCATTCTTTTGGGTGAATTAAAACACAAGGATAAATCCACCGATCAATCACTAAAATCAGGTTTGCGTGATTTTTCTACCAAGATATGACTTGGCAGACCCGTTGCATTTTAATATGCTGATCTAATTTTAACTAATTCTGCAATTTTAGCCTCCAACTCGATGAGGGATTAATTGTGTGCCGCCTCCCGGTCTATTCACAAGAGCGAAAAATTAAGCATAAATTATGAAATGTTTTTCAACACTAACAGGATAGCCTTAAGAAATTTCATTTTTTTTTTTTTTTTTAGAACAAAATGAACTATCTAAATAAGCAGCTTGTAAAACTCCATTTTTAGCAGTTCCTTGCCATATCGAAAATGTGTGTACTGTCTTTTGAGTAACCCTGTATACGATGTATAGAATTGAGATACTCCCCCTAATACATTCAAAATTAGATCTGTTTAAAAATTCATACCACAAAGCAAAGTACTCTTCCACCTATTACCTATCTCAAACAGCTCTTAACCGAATTTTTTTATGTGCCTCTCTCGATAACTGCTATGCATTGTATAATATATAGGAAACATGAAGTGCATTTCAATGATTTCGTTGCGTTAGAATCATCATGACATTATCAAATTGCACCGAAAATGGATTTTTCCCCATAGTTCATAACACAGTGTAAAATACTATTTTGTGCGTCCCTGTAAATGAACTACAAATGTGACTTATTCTACGCTCTGAAGGAAACTTATTGCAGTCTATCTCAATGATGTATATGAATCATTATGTTTGAACTAATATAAATAAAATGCACCGACAACTATTTTTCACTATAAATCGTAATGTAACGGAATTGTTTTGTGTGCATTCGATGAACTATAAAAGACTTACACTTCATTTTCAATATCGAACATTCTAGACCCGGAGGAACAAGACAGACAAATCGAATCAATAATAAAACTAAATCCATAAGCACTTTTCCAACTATGTCGGGAAGTATTATCAAAAAATTAATCATAAAAATTGAGATTATTTAATAACGAATAGGAAACACGTGATTATTTGAACGCACAAGAATACTTTACTGCAAGAGCTTTGTGAAGATTCAAGCAGATAGGCTTGGCAATACCATGTATCCTCTCCATCCATTTACTGATTTTATTTATGCTTGTACCAGATACTAGTTATTATACTTTTAATGTTCTTCATTGTACTTTCATGTTACATACTCCTCATGATGATTTATTTACCTCCCCCCCCCCTCACGCTCCACAAAAAAGGAGAACTGCGTGTATTGCGGCGAAAATACCTAAAAATTTAAAATACAGTCTCAAGTCGTGTATGAGCGTTTACGCTGAAAAGTACGGTTTCCTATTACATACTTGTTTTTAAAAAAATTTCAAATTCCTACCATAATACGATTCTACAAACTGCTATTAAGAACGCCTAAGCAGTATGGGAAGTTATTGCATATCAGACAATGCTAAAATACTGCGCTTGATTCATGTCTATAACTAATGCTTGAGAAATTTTTGTGAAGCGAAAAATCGAGCAATAAACTTTTGTAGCGAAAAGAAAGTGGGAGGAAAAGCTTAAACAAGAACTATTACATTAAAATTAATTTTACAATGCCTAGGTGGCCACAGGTTTCGACTTTTTTCTGTTTCTTTAAATAGCTTTCTCGCCTTTATGGCTTTTTCAATGAATGGCGAAAAAACCGTATAAACTTAATAGCATCATAAACCAACATTTTATCCTCAAAAGGACCACCCTTGTGATATTCATGGTGGGCTGAGATTGTTTCCGTCACATCAGATGTCTAAAAAACGATAAAAAAAAAAAAATAGGCACTGCACATTAAAAATATGGATAGGAAGAATAGATTATTTTTAACTCTCGGACTTTTGAACATTAACCTGCAACAATTATTGTGTAATAAAGAAACACAAAAATAAAAATTCCAACATTTGTAATTAACATTTGTATTTTTTTTTTAAAGAAAGTTAAGAAATTCTAAAACAAAGGAGGCAAAAAAAAAAAAAAAAAAAAAAGAAAGAAAGAAATACTATAAAATTAGATAAAGAATATTTGAAATAGGTACAGATTTCAAATATGCACACGCTCTGCCGCAATGCAAATCTCTTTTTTTCTTCGATATTTGCAAAGATAGTTTCTTTGATACGAAAGTATTTGTTTTGCTTATTAAAAAAAATAAATAAATAGATTTTTTAGTAAAACAAAAAGTTTTTAATCCACTTTAAAAAAAAAAAAAAAAAAAATTACACATTTGGAATCTATAAATTTTAAATCTATAAATGCAGTGTTTTTAAGAATTTTACATAGCCGCAAAATAATGCCACTATAGAAATGATATGTTGCTTTTATTTTCGACCAAGGATAGACCTTTTAACTTGACTTGTTCAAGGGAATTATATTTGTTTGAGTATATATATATATATATATATATATATATATAACTAGCCGCCTTGGCGACCAATTTGGTCTCCCTTAAATGTATGTTAAGCAATGTGCTACGTTACTTTTATTCATAATTCAATTAACTTGCTCAATCTTTAGACAAATTGGAATATTCTGATGGAAAAATTAAGAGCTATTTATGTTTCTGTTAGGGGGACGCAGGTAATAAATTGCCAAATATTCTTCCCATCACATTTTTAAAAATACATATTATTTATTTATTTATTTATTTATTTTGTATTTCATTAAAAATATAATGTTTTCACTCACTTCATTTAAAAATACGATGCTTTCATTTTAAACTAAAACATCCAAAATTCATAACTTTCGCATCTTTATTTTCAACGAAAATAAAATCCTTCTATAGTAAAAAAAAACTAGCCTTAAAAGGAATGACTCCTGGAATGATGCTGATGTGGAAGATTTCCGGAACTAACGAGTCCGGGTTGTCCACTCCTTCCATTAGTCGAATAGACCAATCAGGAAAGGGCTCCGTCTATGTATCGCCATATGGGTTACCATAAAGAGAGGAAAGGTTACCATCGCCAACAATCGCCAAGTTTGTCGCCAACTTGGCGATATATCGCCAAATTTGGCGACCAAAATTAGTTGTCAAAAGTGACGCCAACTTGGCAGTAACTGTAATATTTCGCCAAATTTTTAATTTCTTTACAACACCAGTCGTTTGATACATCATTTGAGAGGTTTGCAACTGCTTATTCATATAATGGATGTCTTGTGTGTTATCCCCCATTCTGCTCCCCAGGGGGGACACATTTTTATTTTCTTTACAACACCAGTCGTGTTACACAAGATTTGAAAGGTCTGCAACTGCTTATTCATATTATGGATGTCTTGTGTGTCCCCCCACACTCTGCTCTCCCCAGGGGGGGTCACATTTTTAATTTCTTTACAACACCAGTTGAGCGACACATTATTTGAAAGGTCTGCAACTGCTTATTCATATTATGGATGTGTTGTGTGTCATCCCCCACTCTGCCCCCCAAAGGGGCACATTTTTAATTTCTTTACAACACCAATTGTGTGACACACACACATCATTTGAAAGGTCTGCAACTGCTAATTCATATTATGGATACCTTGTGTGTAACCCCCCCCCCCTCTGCCCTCAGAGGGGGCGCATTTTGTAATTTCTTTACAACACCAATTGTGTGACACATCATTTGAAAGGTCTGCAACTGTTTATTCATTTTATGGATGTCTTGTGTGTCGCCTCCCACTCTGCACCCCAGGGGGGCACATTTTTTATTTCTTTACAACACCAGTCGTGTGACACATCATTTGAAAGGTCTGCAACTGCTTATTCATACCATGGGGTATTGGCGAGCGCAGCAAGCAGGGGTAGACAATAATTTGGAATCGCGTAGCGATTACGGGGGGGGGGGGGGTTGGCGAGCATAGCGAGCAGGGGGGCGGGGCCCCCCCTAGTAAAATAAAATAAAATAATGCCACAAACCATAATATTTAGTTTCAACTTCAAAGCATTGTTTCTTTACCGCGCGAAAAAAAAAATGATAACTGGTGTATTAAAAAATGCTCTTGACGAGTTTTGCACCCGGCTAACATAAAAGCATCAATAATTCTTTGCGATCATGGCAACTTTTATGTAGTTTTATTCGGAAAAATAATTTTATTTTTGAATCAAATGGAAACTTTGCATATGAAAGCAATGGTATCAGCTCGTAGTTATTTATGTCATTCGCATGACTTGAAATAATATAAGTGAAATTATGGCGATAGAACAATATTTGGCGACTTATCATCTGCACCTGGCTAACATTAAAGTACCAAAATGGTCGCCTGGGATTTAAAAAAAAAAAGTGAAGCGATCAATCCGGAACTGTTGATGACAGTAACATACATGACTTAGGATTTCATTATAAAGATGACGTGATTATTAATTGATATTCTTTGTTCTACTGTGTTACTCTAACAAATGAAAAAAAGCATTTGGAATGAGCGTAAAAACAAGTAGGCATACATGGATAAATATTAAATCTATGAATGCAATATTTGTAAAACAAAAAAATTATAGTCCTGGAAACAATCTCACTACCTCTGATGACAGCTGTTTATCTTAAAAGTATATCTCAAATATCTTTAGTCTACTCGTTGTCTTTGAAATAAAATTAAATGAATTTAAAAAATCGATTTTTAAGGAAAATTTCGACTGATAGTTGGAATTTTCGAAAATTTTTAGAAAGTCTGAAAGAGAGTTTTCCTAAAAATATCATGTTTTTTAATTCATCAGTTTTAACATACTCAAAACTCATAATTTTTAAACTCACAAATAGATAATAATAATAGTTAATTACAGAGCCCGATTAAGTGTGTCTGGGGCCCAAAATTTATGACCTTCTCAAGAGCCCTTTAAATCAAAACAATAGCTAGAATTCTCTTTAGAGAATATTTGGAAGTTTTTATGTATTACAACGCAGTTTTTGAGCTAAATAGTTTTCTCCTTTTTTATTTTTCTTTCTTTTTTTCTTTTTTTTTTTTTTCTTTTTTCCGTTTTTGTGCGAATTCCAAAAAAGTCCATTTTTAATAAATTATTTCTAAATTACTTTACTCATTTTAGGACCACCATCCACAATGCTCCCAAGGCCATGGCCTAGTACGGTAATCAGACCCTGGCTAATTAATTATTAAAATCCAGGAGGGACAAGGGCCTACCTCTTGCCGGTCTCCATCTAAGATGGTCTTTTCTAAATTTCCAAAAAATAATAAAAGATGCTGCTCCTCTGGGAGAATTCAGAAAAATACCTCCGTGGGCATCCCTTGCTTCATTTCCGTAACTAACTGTCTTCCGCGAAAAAAAAAAGAAAGATAAAACAACCGTAAACAGTCTCGCGTCAACCGTGAAATGAAACCGACGACGTACAAACCGAAGGAGACCGCTTGGCACTGATGCCATTAGATACGATGAGGACTTCCCTCCGTCCTCAGTAATTAAGGATCTCCGGAAGATAAGGAACCGTTTAAGTCTATTATGTCATTTAAAGAGCGAAATTCGGGTCATTTACGAGTGGATGAGAGAGTCAACAAGAGGAGCGAGATTTGGTGAAATTCAACTTCCAAGAAATCTCGGCAATGCATCATCGGAAGCTGATTTATATTTGAAAAGAAAAAAAATCATCCCGGAATTAAGTCATTAGTCAAAAGAATCCTATATCAGTGTTCAGTTAAAAAAAAAAAAAAAAATCCATTAAAGATACATTTGACCCTAAAATCGAATTTCACTGGCATACTTAAATTAGTAAATAATACAAAAAAAAAAAAAAAAAAAAAAAAAAAGTTGGATGTGCCAATCTCAAAATGTTCTTCTATCTCATATCATATGTGTCAATTATCAACGCTTCTAAAATCATCATCGATTGGCAATGCATCATAGGAAGCAGGTTTATATTTGAAAAGAAAAAAAAAACATTCCGGAATTAAGTCATTAGTCAAAAGAATCCTATGTCAGTGTTCAATTAAAAAAAAAAATCATTAAAGATACACTTGACCAACAATTGGGATGTGCCAATCCCAAAATGTTCTTCTATCTCATATATGTTAATTTTTAACGCTTCAAAATTAGCTATCATAATACCAAAATTAAATGACAATCTTTGCCCATCATGGGAGTTTTGAAGACATAAAATTCCATACATTAGCTCTCGAGATATGTTTGATATAACTATACACCAAATCCTAATTGACAATAATTATGTCAATGTCTAACTTAGGTGGGGCTTATTGCGCTTAAGCCATTTGGTAGGTCTCCCCACGTAGCTAAAATTGAAACTGTCAATGTCTAACTGAAGCTGCAATTTGATGAAAATCTGTGCATTAGTTTTGTAGACAGAGTTATTGCGAAAATCGTGAAAAATCCAACATAGCAACGCCACACAGTGCGATTAAAAACAAAACTTAATCAGCAAAAACTTATGTCAACGTCTGATTGAATCAAAAATTAGATGAAAATGAGTGCATTAATTCTTGAGATAGAGCTATTGCGGAAATCGTGAAAAATGCAGCATAGCAGCGCCACCTAGAGGGCGATCAACAACTGAATCAGCAACAAGTTATATCAACATCAAATCTAATGCGAAGTTTGATGAAAATCCGTGCATTAATTTTGAGGCAGAGCTATTGTGGAAATCGTGAAAAGAAAACTGCACAGCTATTGGTAAATTAACACCAAAACTTAATCTTCACCGATTTCTACCAAGGACTAACTGAATCTGAAGTTTTATGAAAAGCAGTGAATTTTTTCTTGTGATAGAGTTATTGTGGAAATCATGAAAAATGCAGCAAAGTAACGGCACTGGCTGGGCAATTTATACCAAAAACTATTCAGCATCAATTTATATCGGGGACTAACTGAATGTATTTTCTTATTAAATTACGTACATTAGTTTTCGAAATAGAATGCTCAGAATATTTGTATCACATATATATAGACAATATTTAACATACTTTATTTTCTAAAAACAGTCAAATTGTGTTCAATACTTTATAAAACGTATAAATCCGTCAAAAAATTTCACGAATCCAAAAACTTCTTCATACAAAAATAGAATAAAATTAAAAAATATATTATTTATTTTTTTATAAAATCAAATAATGCCGTCGTGATCAAATATCAAAGTAATTATTCTGTTATTAGTTATAAAACAACAATAACAAACAGGGTTGTTTGGTTTAAACCACGCTGGATTAAACCGTAGTTTAAACCATGGTTTAAACCAAGTGGTTTTTTTAAAAAAACCATGCTGGTTTTTTTTAATTTGGTTTTTTTCCCTTTTCCTTAATGTTTTCATTTATTTTACACATTATTAAAATGTGCAAAATCAAAGTTATGGAGTAGCTACAAGCAAAGATTAAGACAAATTAAATTTTTTAAGTGACAAACATCTTTAATCAATCTAATTTTTCTTACTAGCTATAAATTGACATGGCAAAATATTTTTCTACAGTGAACTGTGGAGGATAAAAAAAGGTAGTTAGTTTTAATTATTTTTTAAACCTTTTATTTTTAAAAAAATGTAAAAATGGCATATGCCAGCCAAAAATGCAATTTTACTGCTTAGGTAGCTTGATTATGATTTACTAAGGATTGCATCATGTATCAAAGCATCAATAATGACATAATAGTCATTCTTTCCATTCATTGGTTACTCTTGTTCTGTATGCTAATGAATGATTGGCTATGAATTTTCTCTGTTCCATAGCTATTGGTTTTAGTAAGCTTTGGTTTTTCTTAGATTGGATTTGCAATTTTT